>OX374617.1:15000000-16250000 GCA_947347705.1 Nymphula nitidulata
TGTTATTCTATTTAGTTGAAACAATTTCATTTTATAATTTGTATTTTAATTTTTAATATATGTTTTTCTGTACTAAGTATATCTATTGCCTACTTAAGACTTTGTGGGCGAAGTCTTTGTTGGATTGATTCCAACCATCAATCAAGTATGCGTAGGATTTCCTTTGAAACATCATTTTGTTATAGTAATGATGATACTATCGTTTAACAGTGGGTTGTATTCATTATAGATGTTGTAATGGTACTATTACATACTTATTTTGCTTGTTTTAATTCCTACACAACAATTGTTGGATATTTTTCTTAGCATCCTTTATTATCATTATTACGGTCTAACTTGATATTATTATTCTCAAGCTTCGAATTTGCTCTTTTCTGCGTAACTTTAAGTTGGAGGGCGAGACTGAAAGTTTTTAGATCAGGCAAGTTACTTCTAAGCAATACAATTTAAACCTAAGTTTAAATTAAAAAAATGTAACTCTTTGCCAATAATAATGAGTATGTATTACATACATCTTTTTGTTAATTGTTACGATTTGGCGCCAAATGGAAAATTGTCTGAGTCACGTCAGCATAACATTAACGCGAGAAAATTTTCGTGCAATGATTCCTTGCTCAGATCATAGAAAGAAATTGTCAGGCTTTCCACTCCGATATACTAAACCGATAAACTGAAACTGATCAACTATTTTTTGATCCCAACGAATCAAACATTTAGTTGATCCAAGTTTCTATGATCTGAGGATTTTTTACGATTCTAAATGTCATTTAAGTCAACAAGAATGATAAGATAGACTTCGATTGGCCTTTCATGCTGAAGTCTCATTTCGTGCCACTGTTTACATCTGGTTTAATGAGTTCAAACGTGGTCGCACTAATTTTACCGATGATCTTCGTGAGGGTCGGCCTTCTACTGCGACCACTGAAGATAACATCAGTGTTGTGCGGCGTATGATAGAGAGAGACTGACAATAGAGTGACCTATGAGCTGATTTACAACAAGCTTAGGCATCGGTATGAGTCAAGTGCACAAAATCCTCCATTCCACAAATTCCTTTGTGCCCGGTGAATACCTCATAATTTGACCCAGCCCAAAAAACTCCGTCATGTTGATTGGTGCCGTGAAATAGATCAAAGACTTAACGGAGGTTACTCAAATGCTGCGTTAGGCATACTTACCGGTGACTAAAAGCTGGACTTACTGTTATGATCCTGAAACCAAAAGATAGTCTGCTCAGTGTGTGTTTCCTTCCGAGGAGTTGTCAACTAAAGTAAAGATAGGACAAAACGTGGGAGAAAAGATAGTGGCCTCCTGAAAGACAGGTCATACGTGACAATTGTTTTAGAGGATCGAAAAACAGTTACACTAATAATTGTATTGCACTTGTCTTGAAAAAAGTTCGGGAGAAACGACCTCGCAGTAGGATCCTCCTTCACCACGACAACGCTTCATCGCACACCGCCAGGCGAATGATCGACTATTTGGCGACGTCAGACGTAGAATTACTGGGTCACCCACCATATAGCCCCGATCTCGCACTTTGCGATTTTTATTTACTCCTGAAAAAAAAAAGAAAAACTTTGTAGAAAACGTTTTAAGGACGCCGAGGAAGCAGTGGCTGCATTTCAAAAGGCCGTCTCAGAGACCCCTAAGGACGAGTGGGTAAAGTGCTTTTCTCAGTGGTTCCATCGGATGCAGCGATGTAATGATGTAAATGGACACTATTTTTAACCCCCGACGAAAAAAGAGGGGTGTTATAAGTTTGACGTGTCTGTCTGTGTATCTGTGTGTCTGTCTGTGGCATCGTAGCGCCTAAACGAATGGACCGGTTTTGATTTCGTTTTTTTTTGTTTGAAAGCTGATGTGACTACGATGGTTCTTAGCTATAATTTATGAAGATCAGTTCAGGCGTTTGATGACTATCAGCTCATTTTCTACACGAAAATAGGATTTTACTAACTTTACAGATCCGATTGATTTGAAATTTGGTATACTGTCACTTCGGTGACATTCCCATGACATACTAACCTTGAGCTGATCCTATACCATCAAACAGTCTGCGAAATGCTTATTCTTCAGAAACTTACAGCAGATATAGCGTGTTTGAGTCTTAATGAGATGGTGTTAGATAGATGATTAATGTCGTCGGGGGTAACTTAAAATTTTTAATTTTGGAATTATTAAAAGATATAATAAAACAATAAAACTAATAACTTGCTACTTTGCTCAGTTTTTGATTTTCTAAGAACTTTCAGTTTGACTCTCGTATTAGAAAATTTCTGGCGAGTACCTTACTAGTTCTATTTCTGATCCAGTTTGATTTCGTCGAACCGTCGACTTGTAAACGGAGGCGTTTTGTATATTGGGGTTTGTTTTAGAAACATTGCCTGTTGGTGCCATGGCACGTGCCTGTTTGACTAAACAGCACGTTCAACATTATACTACTTTGTTTGTTCATTTATTTTAAACTGTTTAAAAATGATAAAACACGAAACGGTATTAACAATCCTTGGCGGTAAAGCGTCACCCAAGAAGCTCGCTTTGTTTTATTGGTTAATACAACATTATTTACCAATAGGTAATGGATATGTTAATTTTATTACAATGTTTTCCTTCTAATTACTGACGCACGTATAAATAGTATAAATACGATGCTATGGTCAGTCGCACTTGCTTTACAGTCATTAGTAACCTACATAGTTTTATCTTAGTTAATGTAGACACATATTAACATGTTTTTGTTTATCGGTATAGGCATGTCGTGCTCATAGATAATTATTGTTAAAACAATTACTATTATACTTATATCTATACTAGCTTGCCTTCTAGTCACTTGGTCTTTTTGAATAAACCGGGTAATTACTTCTTGTTTCTCAGTTGCGTCAATATTGATGGTCCATGTTTAGATGCTTGACTGGAGCATGACTTGCTTTCAACCGGTCAGACTTTGTTTACCGGTCAGAATTTTAGTAAATAGTCGACATTTTGCTTTTATAGAATCACGACATTACGAAAATAATGCTAACAATGTGGGTATTATAGTATATATATAGTAAGTGGTTACGAAAATATGTTTGTATCCAACGGTACCCAAGTGGGAGTGCGTTGAAATGAAATAGAGACTGCCATCAATAGACTGCAACGTAAATTACTTAATGAAGCGCGCCAATTGATGCTCGCAGCACGATGCCTACACTGCTGAAACTATGTTCTAGCACAGAGGAAAGAATAATACAGAGGTCTGGCGAAGCTCTCCAGACAGGGCAATCGTGCGGTGAGTGCGGGGAGAGGGTGTGTCCCCAACTGGCCTTAGTCTTTTGGGGATATGTTATTGTGATTCAGGGCTATCGTGGCACTTAATAAAATAGAAATACTTGAATATGGTAGATCCCCTTTATATGAACAATTTATATTTTTTTTAAAGTTTGAATCTACGTATCAGATCTTTATAGGTATTCAATATGTTTGTACGGGACTCGGGCTTGCAAATAATATGCTCACCAGGTAGCCCAGTATCGGTAGGTTCTTCAAATAAAAATGCAGGGTTGTTAGGAAGAGCTGGCTTGGCGAATAGAGCGATAACGATATTTCCATAGAGAGAGAATGTATCTATCAGTGTGTGACCTAGTTCGAGAGAGACTGCGTTATTATATAGGCGCGCTTAGGTATCGCAACTATTGCCCTCCTTCGCGAGAGAACGATATGGCGAAGGAGGGCTTATAGCGTCGCCCTAGCATGTTACTCTCGGGTAATAAAGATAACATCTTATGATGTTATCTCTCTATAAACTATCCAGCTGTATACTTTTATTCAATAAAACTTAAAACTAATTACAAAATAATAAAAACTTTAAACTATAAACTATTAACAAAAAGGTAATTTTTCTTAAGTATTTCACACTATATGTATATGGCACTTATGTTTTTTATTCGTCGTGTACATTTCTCCCGCCGTGCAGCGATGGACTAGTTGCTGCAGCTATTCCCGGTGACACGACGACTGGCTCCTGGTAAGTGGGGGTCGTCGGAAGTACGACTAAGCGCTTAGTGGGCCTTCTTAAAACGCCGTTCTTTGTCTTGATATCAGCTGTTCGCGTCACACCGTCGCGCCCGGGGTATACTTCTATAACTTTACCCCGCGGCCATGTGTTGCGAGGTAAGTTGGAATCGGCGACGAGGACTAAGTCGCCGATGCGTAGCGGGTCGCCGTGGCCGTAGGGCTCCCGCCGGTATTGGAGGTCCGGCAGGTACTCTTTCAGCCACCTGGTCCAAAATATATCGGCGAGGCGTTGCGCTTGCTTCCAGTGGTGCTTGCTAGCGATGTCGGTGTCAGTGAAGCTCCCCGGCTGCTGCAGGTTGCCTGACCCCCCAAGCAAGAAGTGGTTGGGGGTCAGGGCCTCTTCGTCTTCATCTTCAACAGAGACGTGTGTTAACGGACGACTGTTTACGGTGTATTCGGCTTCACATAACAATGTCGAAAGCGTTTCTTCATGTGGGTGCTTCTCATGTAAGGTGGTGGCCAGCGCTGTCTTGACTGAACGTACTAAACGTTCCCAGGCACCACCCATGAACGGCGCCCCGGGACTTATGTAGCGCCAGCGTATGAAACGGTTCGCGGCCTCTTCACGACTCGCGTTTATTGCGGCTCGTTGTAACTCTGCGTCGGCCCCACGTAAGTTGGTCCCATTGTCGGACCAGATCTCGGTGGGTCGTCCCCGGCGCGTCATCATGCGTCGTAAAGCTTGAATTGCTGAATCGGTAGATAGCGATGCTGCGAGTTCTAAGTGTACGGCTCGCGTTGTTAAGCATGTAAACAACGCCACGTATCGTTTATGATGTTGTCGGCCCACGGTGACACTTAGTGGTCCGAAGTAGTCCAAGCCCGTATGTGTGAAGGGCCTATGGTGGTGTGCAAGGCGGCTCGCTGGGTGGTCCCCTGTTGGTGGTACAGAGGCGACGGCGCGACGAAGTCGACAAACTTGACATTGTTTCACGATGCTTCTTACTGTAGGCCGAGCTCGTAGTATCCAATAGTGTTGTCTCACTTCATTCATTACTGTTTCTACGCCGCCGTGATGTAACTTCTTATGTACCCAACTTATGTAGAGGCGAGTGTATAAGTGGTCGCCGTCTAACACAGGTGGGCTTTTCTGTTGTTCGGTTATCTCTGCGGCGGCGGCTATTCTTGATTTCAGCTTGATAATGAAGTCGATATCGAGTTTCACAGCTAAGTGTCGTAAACGGCTGTCTTTAGGTACTTGGTTTTGTTTACGTAATGCAGTTATTTCTTCGGTGAACGATTCTTCTTGCGAGGCGCGCGTCCACAGCTGTTCAGCGCGTATCATGTACTCTGCTTGTAGAGGTCTGGGTTCGAGTCTCGACGGTGTCACAGTTCGCGGCGTCGGTTTCGTAGCGTCCCTATTATGAGGCGTCCTTTTCCATTCGGGGTCGTTTTCTTTGTTCTGAAGCGTCCTTTTATAGTGAACATTTTCACTATGTGATTTCGTTGTTGACTCGCGCAGTATGTCGATAGTTTGAAGTACTCGTGCTGAGGCTCTTATTAGGCGGAGCCATGAAGAGAAGCGTCGTACGTCCGGTAGAGCATTCACTATTTTATTGTCGCGTTTGCAAACGACATGTATGCGTTCTTCGCTTATCTCGATGTTTTCGTCTTTGTTTTCAACTGGCCATTGCTCGGGCGGGCTGTATAGGAAAGCGGGCCCTGTAAACCAGCGGTGTTTTTCGTTGAAGTCGAGAGGGACGCCTCTGGTGGCGTCGTCGGCTACGTTGTGGCGCGTCGGTACCCATAGCCATTCGTTTGCGTGTGTTTCCTCTTCTATTTCGGCTACGCGGTGGGCGACGAAAGTTTTGAAGGCGCGTGGGCCGGCGCGTAACCACGCCAACACAGTTCTTGAATCGCTCCAGTAGTATCTTCGGTCGGGTTTTATTTGATACTCTTCGGCGACGGTGTGGGCTAGACGGCAGCCCAGCACGGCGGCTTGTAATTCTAATCTTGGTATCGATGTTAGTTTGAGTGGCGCGACTCGGGCTCGTGCGGCCGCGAGCGTAACGTGACTCTCGCCGTTTTCTTCTGTTTTCCAGTATACGGCGGCCGCGTAGGCGCTCTGGCTAGCGTCGACGAACGTATGTAGTTCTCTTCTGTTGGCTTGACTGTAGTTAGTGTGACAGCGAGGTATGTTGACATCTCTTAGCTTCTTAAGTTCGCGCAGCCAGTCGGTCCACTTTTCTGAGAGCGGCGCGGGCAGCTGTTCGTCCCACCCGGTACCAAGTCGCCAAGCTTCTTGTAATAGTTGTTTAGCTTGTATTGTGACGGGCGACGCTAGTCCTAGCGGGTCGAACAGAGACATTACGGTGCGTAGAGCTTCTCGTTTTGTCGGTACTTGGTTGTCGTCGGAGATCGATGTTTGTATTCGAGTGAAGTTCAAGTTGAAGCTTAAAGTGTCTGCGATAGGGTTCCATATGAGGCCCAAAATCTTCTCGGTGTCGTTGTGTTCTAGCGTGACGTCACGAACTGTAGTTTCTTCGTTACGATGTATTTTTCTAATTTCATTGCTGTTTGATGACCACTTTCTCAGGTGAAAATTGGCCTTTTCATGTACGATGCGTACTTCTTGTGTTATGCGAAGTGCTTCTTGTTCGGTTCTGAAGCTCTGGAGGTAGTCATCCATGTAGTGGTGATGGATAATGGCGTCGGCAGCGTCAGGGTACTCTTCTCTGTATTTTTCGGCATTATAATTTTTGACGTATAACGCAGTACACGGAGAACTGGCGGCGCCGAATATAACTGACTTCATGCGATACTCGCGGGGGGGACCCTCCCGCCGGTGTGGTCGCCAGAGGAACCGTAGCGCGTCTCTGTCTTCTTCGCGTATTTTTATACGAAGAAACATCTCTTGAATGTCGGCTGCGACTGCCACTCGATGTTGTCGGAACCTCATCAAGACCCCGGGTAGTGACTTCAGTAGGTCGGGCCCTGACAGTAGGTGATCGTTCAGCGCTGTTCCTTTCGTTCTGGCGGCGGCGTCAAACACAGGTCGGACTTTTCCTGGTTTGGCCGGGTGCAATACGGGGAAATGAGGCAGGTACCACGTGCGGCCGGTGGTGGGTAAGGTCGCCACTTCTTCTGCATAGTTTTTCTCTATGAGTTGTTCGATTTGTTTCTCGTATTCTTGTTTGAGTGATGAATTCTTGTCTATCTTCCTCTCTGTACTGTATAGTCGGGTGAGAGCGTAGTCATAGTTGTTCGGTAGTGTTACTGCTTCAGTTTTCCATAGTAGTGAAGTAGTGTAGCCGCCTTCCGGTAGTGCTATCGTGTTTTCGCGAAGTATTTTCAGTGCACGTTCATCAGGGTCGGCGCGTGTTGTCTTCGGTAGTACTATCAGCGACTCAAGTGAGAAGTGTTTCTTTATAGCGTCTTCAAGTCGCTCGTCGGTTTCGTACGCCCTGTATACATGGTGTACGTGGTGTCCCAAGCAACGGGTGGATGAGCCGTGTAGCACCCATCCCAGCGGTGTGCGTGAGGCTACCGGCTGGTGAGACGTTCCTCTGCGTATTTCTTGAGCAAGTAGCAGTTCCCAGTTGTCTTGGCCGATCAATATTGTTGGCTGGGCTTCATCGTATTGAACGAGTTCGGCGACGTCTGCTAAGTGTCGGTATTGAGGTATGTCTTGAGCGTCGATTGCTTGCGGTGCTAGCTTGAGGTTTCGCATTGTTCTTGCTTTGATTGTGTGCTCTTCACTCTGTCCTCGAAGTGTTAACGTGACTCGCTGAGAGTTTGATCTGTTTACTGCGGTGCCGGCGATCGCTTCGATGTTTAATGGTTCGACCGGCCCTCCGGCGCCGACTTGTATAGCGACGTCGGCGTCGATGAGAGTCACGGTAGAGCCGTCGTCGAGCAGTGCGTAGGTGTTGACGGTCGCTTTCGGTCCAACCACTTGTACTGGTAAGATCTTCAAGAAGCTTCGTGGTGAGCGGCGTCGAGAGTGAGCGACTGATACTGTTTCTGTCTCTTTCTTTTCTTCTTGCGATGGCGTGTAGTGCAATAGCGAATGATGCGTTCGTTGACAGTTGTCTTCTCCGCATGGCTTTGTTTTACAGCGGTGTGTAAAGTTCTTGAAGTGTAGGCAGCGGAAGCAAAGTCGGTGTTGTTTGGCAAGCTCCCAACGACCGTTACTATCTTCTTTTTTAAACTTTTCGCATTCGGCAACCGACGTGTGTCCCGTTCGCTTACATATTGGACAAGTATGTTCGCGACGGACACTGTGATCACTCGTAGTGTGTGTGCGTTGCGGTCGGTTTCTATACGTATTGCGTGCCGGTGGTACTTCTTGATAAGATGTGACGATTTGTTCGGGTTCGGCGTACTTTCCGCAAGTGTCTGCTTCTCTCGTTACGAAGCTGAATAGTTGCAATAGGTCTGGTTCATCTTGCGGTTGTTCGCGGGAAAAGTCGAACCATCTATATCTCAGCGACGGTGTAAGTTTCTCGGTGATTTGTTTGACTACTTCTGGGTTGTAGAGGTAGTGTGTTCGGTTCAGCGCTCGAAGTGTTGCTATACTGTTTCTTATTTTGCTGGCAAACTGGCATATGTCTCTGGGGTTGTCGGTCGGACGTGGCACGTTGCGCAGTCTGTCTATTTCGGCGAGTGCGATGGTATCGGGGCGGCCGAATCGGGTTTCTAATTCGGACATTATTTCTGTTGGTCTTGTGCTTGTTATGAGGAGACTGCTGACTGCTTCTCTTGCTTTGCCTTTCAGTGCTCTTCTTAAGCGCGCGGTGTTTTCTATGTCGGAAAAATATTCAGACGTTTCCGAGTATGCGGCCCTGAATGCGAGCCATTCTGTATGAGAGCCGTTGAAGATGGCTAGCTCTCCGATGTACTTCGGTGTGGTGTTTGAGTGCGACGGTCTTGCTGCCAGGGCGATGGCTGCTGCTAACTCGGATAGCTGTATGTTCTGTTCTTCGAGTTTCGGCTTCGGTTTGATCGTCGTTTGTTCGATGGTTTTCGGTATTTGTTCGGATGTTTTTGTCGGTCGTGGTAGCTTCTCTAACCACTCTGCCACTCTTGCTTGACCTTCGGATTCTTTTGTCGAAATTGAGTTTTCATCCTCGGAATCGTCCGCCTCTAGTGCGGCGAGCTTTGCCTCTGCCAACTGTAGCTTCAGTTTCGCTATCTTCTCTTTAGCGCGAAAGATTCGACGAGCGCGTTCGGATACGATCGATTTTTCTTTCAGAGTTATCTTCGGCAGCTGTTGTTGCGCGTCCGACGGGGAGCCCGGTGGTCTTTGGTGGCGGATCGGGTAATCCGGCTGCTCCGTCGGCGGCTGTTCAGCGAAGTGATCATCTTCAACTATATTCTCTTCTATGGGTGGCTGTACTTCATCGGAAGGGCGTTCTCTTCCTGCCCCGCTTCTTGTTACTGGCATTTTCTATAATCCGGCTCGAACGTGGATCAGCAAATGTACGGGACTCGGGCTTGCAAATAATATGCTCACCAGGTAGCCCAGTATCGGTAGGTTCTTCAAATAAAAATGCAGGGTTGTTAGGAAGAGCTGGCTTGGCGAATAGAGCGATAACGATATTTCCATAGAGAGAGAATGTATCTATCAGTGTGTGACCTAGTTCGAGAGAGACTGCGTTATTATATAGGCGCGCTTAGGTATCGCAACTATTGCCCTCCTTCGCGAGAGAACGATATGGCGAAGGAGGGCTTATAGCGTCGCCCTAGCATGTTACTCTCGGGTAATAAAGATAACATCTTATGATGTTATCTCTCTATAAACTATCCAGCTGTATACTTTTATTCAATAAAACTTAAAACTAATTACAAAATAATAAAAACTTTAAACTATAAACTATTAACAAAAAGGTAATTTTTCTTAAGTATTTCACACTATATGTATATGGCACTTATGTTTTTTATTCGTCGTGTACAATGTTCTTAGTAGTTTAATGACGTCTATGTGACCAAATCTTTGAAAGTTTATATCTGCGACAAGATGCTATAGATTGCAGACTAATTATGATATTTTCATGGCGTCTATGTGACGACGTGAACACGTGATCAAATATTTGAAAGCGTATATCTGCGATGATGAGGATAGTGGATAGCGGATTCATATTTTCATGGCGTCAAGTCTTTGAAAATAATTACTTTATAATATATTTTTATTTAAATTATAATTAATTTTTATTATTAGGAACTAGGAACTAAAAATTATTTATAAACGTAAACGACAATGAATACCGTGATGTTAATCTAAAATTAATATTAAAGTACGTAAATTACCAAACATTGTTTTTTTTTGACAACCCTTGCTGCCATTCGCCGTCGCGACTCTCGCGACATTGTCTAGACGTTGTAGGCATTTCCCGCTAGAACAAAGGCGTCATCGGCCTTCTGTATCTCTCTTTTTCTGTGGTTCTAGTTTAGTAATAGTATACATTGTGGTGTCGTCAATACGACAATAAATTAAAACATAGAAATGGTTTGCCACTTTCAAAAACACATTATTCATTTGATAATATCATGACATTTCTATAAAATAATTCAGCCAATGTTATTATTATTTCGTCGTTCTTATCGCAAATGGGCAGAATTTCATTGTTGGGCAGAATTTCATTGTTGGTTGGCTTTTTAGGAGAGCAAATTTATAGGTAAAGGAACTAATTGAACTGTCATATTCTATTTTCAATGGTTTTTCACCTATTCTAATGAATACTTAATGTTGATGGTTTGGGTAAATTAGTTATTATTTAGAAATGTTATGTCGAGTACTTAAAAATAAATATATAAAAAATAAAGAAAAAAAATGTGATACACTAATTGAATAATTTCAGCACAAAAAGATTTAATAATTTTAATGAAAAATAAGTGAAATGGAAACAAAGACAGCGTCTATTAATTAAAAAAATATAGAATGTTGTTTATTGGTGTGACAGTGATTTTGTGTACGTATATTAGATGTTCTTCTAATCGGATTAATAGTGCATCACCAGAACACAGCTTCATGAGATCATCTTACCAGCTTTTCTATCAAGATCGGGCTATGATCTGAGAGATCGCAGTTTCATTTGGCGTCTTGTTCAATTGAACGCACCTGCAATACCAAGTGCTTTTCCTTGTTATTGCAGGTGTCTATAGGCGGCGGTAACCGCTTACCACCAGGTGGGCCGTCAGCTTGTTTGTCATCTAGTTGTATATAAAAAAAAAGAAAAAAAAAAGATGTATTTCACATTTCTATGAACTAATATAGCCCATATTTTAATTTATGGTCGTATTAGCGACACCATTCTGTATAATAAATAACCACGATTAGTCTAAAGTCAAACAAAATATATGCTTTTTTTTTGGAAAAAAGATGCATAAAAGTTTTCCATCACCATGAGTTTTGTAGTAATAGCGTAACCCTTTGCAACATGAGTATTGTCTCGAAACATGGTAATTTTTTGTTGTTTAGAAATAAACTCGCAAGAATTACCGAAAAACACACGCGCCCATCTATGTTTTGTTTATTATATCAGAGCACTGGTATCTGAAGGCACATCTTTATCATATCTTTCACTGTGTTTACGGTTCAATACACTTTTTACTACATCCCACTGAGAGCAGTGGCATGTACCTACTAACCAGGCTAATTCGCTTTCGTTGTTTCGCGTAAAATTATACACCAGTCGTTAAATGCGATGCATAGCTATTAAACATACTTAACATTGCTAATATCTATGTGATTGATATGATAACTTTCGCTTTACATTATTCAACAGACAATGCGTCTCTTGGTTATTGATCAATTTATATTCTGATGCATTCTTTGAAAACCTTCTTTGACACCATTTAGAACTCCAACAAATATGTTTAAGATAGATCTTGTTTTGTATCCGTAGGTTGCTTTAAATTCTAAACACACATTCTTGGCAACTACTAAGTAAAAGATAAACTAAAAGGCATAATACGAGTATTTCACCTTATCTCCGTTAGAATTATTTATAACTAATCAAAATAATTACAAAGAAACTACGTTCTTACAATGTTTATTATTATAACATACTTATTCATTAGGTACATGTGAATAACAAATGGCATGAAATTAGTTTGATGGAAAAATATTTCTTCACATCATTGAACCACCACTACCACCATTGATTTTTGTTTGATTTTCTTTATGCCATTGATTTTTATTGCGATTTTTTTTACTGTGTAGTTTGTATAGTAATTTTCCATGTTATTTATTATACCTGCAGCGCCATCTGGCTACAAGTATTGTAATGAAAAGATACGCGAACAAAGCATTGCTATGCTAAATAAACATGAGCATTGAGCACTCACAACAACATTAAATGTATCTAATAGTTTATGCGTACGAGCTGTGAAGTACTATCGCCGTTAGATGGCGCATATATTGAAATAACAGTTTGAATATGTTTCAATTTTTGATACTTAAAGGGACAATTAGCGGCTTAATCAGTAATTAGTTTTCCTAACCTAGTTAATTATTAACAGTATTCTAACTAAATCACCACGCTTGGCACGCAGGTTGCTGTTCGCAGCGCTTCGCAGCGATTCGCCAGTTTCCAGGTATTGCAAGGCCATGATATGCTGCTCACTGCTCATCTGGGCACAAAAAAATTTACTTTCACGCAAAGAGACGTGGTGGTGTTGTTTCAGACGGCATGCGGCATATTGGTCTAAAGATGTACTTACATAAATTAAATATTAATATGCCATATAAAGTCTATTTAGAATAGTTATGAACTTTCTTTATTAAAAGTTTCTTTTTAGTGGCTGTCATTCATAGGAATTAGTTATCATCATTAACTGTATTTGGAAAACAATTGCTTATCACGTCCATTACATCCTGTTTTGAATTAACACGTGACTAGTTTTCTTCCCATCATGTTAATAATAACGTCTTATTCCTGTAATTATCATAGTTTAGTAAAATACTGTTTGACTGTTATTTCGACTGAACTAATGTCGTGGTTCTTTTCGTAAATATTAGAACTTTGAAAGTTAATAATAGGTACTTAGATATTTCAGTCAAACATACAATTCTTAACATACAATTGTATTAATGATCGTTAATCACTGAGGATGAATGTTCTAAGGATGAAAATATTATGGTCTTTCAGTGAAAAGTTCAAGCCAACCTCAGTGGTATGGTTTACGCAGCAGGCCAAGCTAAGCTGAGTCGTATGCTGTATGTAGTTAAAGCCCTGTATTTTGTTGGTCTAAATAATGTGCGGACAAGTAGGTAAACAATGACATTCAACAAGCGTGCTTCGGGCGGCAATGCGTGTTGCACCGAAGGGTTGCAGACACGGTGGTGGTAACGAGGGTGCGGGCGCGCGTGCGCGCTGCGGCGGCGGTCGATCGCTGGACATCACAAGACACATGCGATGTGCACGTGCTTCCGCTATTGAAAAACTTCATGCTTCACATAATCGAGCAGACATTGTTAAATAGGTAGATGTCAGTTCCGCAACAATAATAGCATTCACGGCTGCGTCTATGTAACGCATCAACGGCTGAGAAGCCATGTATTCACCATGCCTTAAAAGCACTTCCGTTGTTAGTCTACTGTCGGCCTCGACCACGTCTTCGGGTCAGGTCCTTGAACTAAGCTGTCATTTCCTTTAACTATTGAAACCCATTGACGATCTCGTAGTCTGTCACAATACTAAGGTTAGTATCTCGTACCTATAATTATATGGGTCACTCGCCGATAAGTGCAAGCTCAAATCTCAACAACACTACGAATCAAAGTGAACGTTCTGGCAAACATCCCAATATGAATTACTTTCTTCAGTGACGCTGCCTGTTTGTTTGTTTTCATATTCTTCTTACTCACCCTATAATTTAACCGTTCATTACCAGATTTTTTTTATAATATTCTAAATAAATCTACCTTTCATAAATTATACAACATATTTGTATAATTAACAAACAACAGAACAAAAATAAGCACTAGCAGCGCCGATTTCATTTACTTGTGTTAGGTAAGTATTGGCAGCGCTAATAATACAATATTTAGTTTAAATATTGAATATTTTATCTACCTCTAATCATTTTGGTACTCTTAAATTGAGGACACACACTTTACCTATCGGTATCTCTACCTACATGTGGAACTATTGACCTTGACAGAGAATGTAAAGCAATGTATTTTCAACCCTCTAGCTGGGCAGTCGTGTAGCAAAAATCCTGAGATCCAGTGGGGTCGACGCGGCGGCGACGGTGGCGTCGAGTGCGGGGTATCGCGACTCCGCCCGCGCGCCTCCTCAGCGCCGCTTGAGCTGTCAAACCGCCTCCGACGGGCACCCGGCTTGAACGCTCCTACCTCAATCGCTACAACTCGTCGCGATCGTATCGTAGTGCGCACTCGGTGACTCAGTGTGTAATATTGTTCGTATGACGGAAAATAATCTAAGGAGATGAACGGCAGTGCGACGACGGTGAATGGGGCCGCCGTCAATGGTACCAATGGAGCCCTGAACGGGATAGGGTCGGCTCCACGTACTGCTACTTTAGGAACTCCTAGCAGCTACGCATATACCTCGAGTGGATCGCTGCTGGGTCGCGGAGGCTCGGCTAGACCTGTGCCTCCACCGACTTTACCCAAATATAGTGGATCGTTCAGTGCCGGCAGTACTACTGGTCTAAGGGAGCGAGATCGAGAAGGAACTGGTGGTTCACATCGCTTAGCCAGTTTGGAAAGACTGGCATTACGCCAACGTATTATAGAACAAAGTTCTAATAATCAGGTGTCTGTCTCGGTCACCTCGACTCTTATCAACGCTGGATCGAATGGGCCCACCTCCGCTACCGTCACCCTCACCGACACGGCTACGGTGAGTCCCCTAGTGGCACATCTTGTGCACCCTCAGACTATTCCCCTAATCGCAGTAAGTCCGCACCCCAAAATAGGGAGGTAACGTTATTTTAGAACGACCAACCCTCTCGAACCATATGAAAGTATTTTACGATTTCTTTTTCAGTATAAAAGTAACATCTTTACCTGCTTTGTAATTGATACCAAATCATTGCTTATATTGTACTCAGAAGTAGACGAGTCATTATTATGGTTTTGTTTACATTCAGACACATTGATGCCATAACGGTGTCAGGTGTTGTATTACATCATAGCTCTAGTACCCTGCCATGCAGTTAGCAGTCTTTAAGCTAGTTTTATATTATTCTTGAATACTGGTTATATGTAGCACGTAATTTACAATACAAGAAACTCTAAAAAAAATAACGAAATTGTTGATAGGTAGATTACGAAAATAATAAGGACTTTTAGATATGAAGTTTATAATGGAAATAAAAATCAGGTAGACTGTATCTAGAATTAATGTATGCATTTGTATTTAAGAGTTAAGACTTGGGTATTATTATGATAATAGTACCTTTTGTTAATGTTGACACAACAAAGGTTTTAGCGTTTTGTGAATAGATATACTGCTAAGATTTCATAAGAAATTGAATCATTTGGCAGAGGTAACTCGTGGCGAGGATAGGTCATTACCTACTACTTAGATTGCTGCTTATAAAGGATTCACGACCCATCCGCGATCCACCGCTGTAGTCGTGACCAGTATCAGTATAATATTGCAGTTGTATTTACTGTTTTACCTTATTCTTTCCAGTGTAAGGACATCGTTGGCATCCCACCATATTCCCACGCAGTTCCTCATGTGATAGGACTGGTTCGGGGTGCGGGACGGGTTGGGTGGGTGACTGACCCTATGTCTACAGGGTTAAAAATAACCTTATGCATCGGGCGGCCATTCTGCTCGCATGTGTCGAATTCACTAAACAGACATTAACTGTTTCACGGTCGAACCATGACCTGAAAATTCTCGGAACCCCATTTCATACGGGCTACTCAGAGCTCCAATAACCTTCATTGTGTCAAAAGTTATGCATCCAGAAATATTGCATTCGCAATAGTTTAAGTTCTTTAAATTATTTGATTTTGTATATAATGATTCAATAATGACAATGCGTAAAGCATTGTAATCCAATTTAAACCGTAAATTGTTATGTCTCTGCAGTTTATTTATTTTACCTAAACCTATGCAGGCAAACAGGATATTGATGAAATGTTTTCAAAATATTGCTAATATCCTATGTAGTAAGAAACACTGTATTTTCTAGATTTCAAACCGATGAAATTCTTTGGATCCCAAGATGTTCCTTGTTGTTGGTTGTTATTTATTACGATGGGATAGGGATAGTTCATTGTTGACCTAACAAACAGAATCGTTTATAATTTTTGAATGTACATATGGCACTCCACTTGGAACTACAAAGAGTTAGTTATAGTTGTTCATTACCTTCATAAGATAAATGAGTGGAGATCAAGGAATCGTTCATTCATTTATCATTGCGATAATTTTGTGAAGCTTCAATTATAGCTTTGTTTACAGACAACTGTGTTCTAGGAATTGTCTTTATCTTTATTGGTTTTGTGGTCTCATTATAGATATTCATAGCCGCGGAGAGTATTCTCGTACTTATTAATGTATAGTTAGCAACAGAAGTCGATTTTAATATGCTCAGTCGGTAGAGTTTAGTACCCTTTCATAATAAAAAATCACCATATTCTTGACCATTTGTATGAGTCCCGTTAATGACGTAGTGTGACAAAAGTGTTAACCGACTTTTGTTGCTGGCCGTACCTAGTTAGTTTTAATAGAATTTACTGTCCGGAAATAAAGATTCGTGTCGCTTTATAATATTGTGCATTTTTACATTTGTTACATTGACGTCATTCCTTTTCTAAACGGATTCAGTTTAAGTTTTTCACTAACCGGCAAAAGCGGTTGGGGCACGTTCTCCTCTTGCATTGTTCTGCGCGATACACAAAAAGCTTACCTCTTAAAAACTTCGAGCTGCTTTCGACTTTTATGCTTTCCGATAAGATTCAAAACACGTAACTTTTGTGTTTAAGTTAACATATCTTGAAACGATTGGCCCTTTGCTTTTGTGTGTCTGGTGGCCATAAGTGTGACGGGCTGGATCCTTTTGCAGCTATATGTAGCTATAGTATAGCCATAATTAACTCAAGCCGTACCTGCGTTAATACAGGCCTTTCCACACGAGGTGATTTGTGATAACTTTTAGCATTGCTAACACTACACTGTAAAAGCTACAACTTTTATTAGGATTACTATTGCAATAGTATTTTTTATTAAACTGTGGTACAGACGACAGCACATCAAGTGCAACAGTTGCACTACGATATCCGACTCTATTACGAACAAACGTAGTATGGGCGGGCTCTGCTCTAGTTCAAACTGTTCCGCTTGATGTGCTGTCGACAGTACAAAGGAAAAGGATGGCAATGTTCTAGATACAGTGTAAACTGTGACTTTTGCATAACTTTGTTGATTTTCTATGGTTTTAGTTATGTTTTTTTTTATATTATTTTAAACAAAACGCTATCCGACTATGACGCTACCAATATTTTGCTTTCATTTGTAGAAAATACACGAAGTATTAACTATAATAAACACGAAGTAAGAAAGACGACAGTTACAAAACCTCACAAAAAGTTTATCTTTTTCCTTTCTTAACGATAATTTTAAAAGATCTTATCTTTTCGCCCCGTGTGTCAGTTCATGGACGCGCTTGTAGCCCCGCCAGCCGGCAGCCGGTATCGCCAGTAACTTAACCTCAAACTGACACAGACGTGAATGTTGCTTCATATTAGAACAATCTATTTGTCTTAAAACAGTTTAAAACGCTATTTCAGTTAAAAATTATATTCGTATTTTAGTGCTTGTTCAGGAAAATATGTGTTTCGGCCTAGTTTAGTGTTATATCAATTTGTGTAGTGTTGTACGATAAGTGCATTATTACAAGTAAAAGGCCGTTGATTTACGCCGTTACGCGGCATGCATCTGAACAGTTCTTTGTGAAGTGATATCTTTTTTTATTTAAATGCTCTTTGGAGTTCATATGTGTACGTTACTTTTGGTGTTCTTTGGCCGTCTTTCGAATACCTAGTAGACGATTAGATGCATACAGAATGGCTAATCGAGGTAACGGCGTTACACACCAGACAAAGATAACTAGATGCGCTAGTAGCGTCGGTGACAGCGGAGCTGATAAAACTAAAGTTGGATGGACTAGTCCTCGCGATATCTGGAGGAACTTGTCATTGCGCAGGAAAGCCGAGGTGATTGATAGATAACTGCTTTATAAAAACTTTATTATGAATTTTAAAATTACTAAATTAGGTATTTATCTGCTATATGTGAGGTTCTTAATCAAGTTTTAGTTGATTTACCCGTGACTTAAAAGTTCGTTATGGCTGAAACATCATAACAAGTTTGAAAATTGCTTTTGACGCACGTATTCCAGTTAGTGCTACCGCTACTTCGCACAGAACCTTCGAAGTGATCACTTCCTAATATTTTTAATGCCTGGGTCGTTGACTTGTACTTTTCTGTACAATAATCACTATTAATACTTAACTCTCGTAAAGCTTGTCTGAAATCGTCAGTCAGCGACTTGCCTTTAGTTACCAGTTGCACCATTTGCGGACTATATGTATCACACGTAATTTCTTTATCTGTTTGGTGCATCGCATACAAAACGTACATTTGCGTAACCACAACAAACGTGGGAATTCCAACATTCTTTGTTTCCACAGCGATGTTGATTATTTATAATACTGCAACAATTATCTTTATACAATGCCTAGTAAATGTATAAAACAATTATGTACTTACTTACTTAATTTTAACTTATTATTATAACTCACCAAGTGAGATGTGTTATTTTAAAAATGTCAAACAAGCAGATGATCCACCTGATGGTATGTGGTAGGTAACCATGGCCTTTTTTCTGTTGAAGTTTACATGTAAAGGGGAAAGCAAAGGGATCAATCAAACTCTACCATTTTATTATAATTATTTACCTCATTGACCCTATTGTTCTTTCGTTAACACACATACATCAGTTACAAAATCACACTAATTTTATAACACAAAAACCACTCCAGCCACTCCCACATTCTTTTCTGGTGTTAGGATAGGACAGATTTTTATATCGTACGAATCTCATAGAACAAAAAATCGTCTTTTCCCAAAATTGTTTTCGAATGTCAGAAGTTCTTATTGTCTGACAAAAAAAAATACATTCAGCATACTAAATGAAATATAATTTTAAGGAAAAAAAATCTTAAATGCCCTGTACTTATTAGAAATGCTAAAGTTTGACATGGTACCTATAACTGATGTTAATAATCTGTACTTATATTGAAGGATCTTGTAAATTCTTATTGGGCTGGACATCTTTATCGATAAAGATTATTTATAAAAACAGATTTTAAAAATTTTGTTTGTCTATCTGAACGCGCACCACTTAAAAACTACTAAGCCGCTTCACTCCAAATTTTACATGATTCCCTTTTTTTCCGGTCCGTCATGACACATATCGGTGACGAACTCGGATGTTTTGGTAAAACATTTCACCAGGTCGCTACCCGCGCTTGCCCTTGCCGGCTCAACAGTGCAGTGTGACAATCATTAGAAAATGTCCATCATTGAGATCCACAACAGACTGGCCCTAATAAGGACCTTTTCAGGGCCAACGAGCCAGTGGGCTAGCTTCCTCCCTTGACACCAAAGGCGACTAGCGCCACAACCAGTCCTGGACCTGACACAAACACCGACCACAAAAGAGTCCACTGACCCCGAAGGGTTAACCAACCGCGACTACAGGCCGCCAAACTCATGTCCCGAAGGACACAATGAGCCCGAAAAGCTCACGGTGCTAGCAGACCCACATATAGACCCGATGTAGACTTTGATGTCACAGTACACGCCGCACTACATTTTTCATATTAAATGTTGTTTTAGAAAAAGGTAGTGCTATTCATTTCCAATTAAAATATCTCTAAAATTCTGTTTTCACTATTAGCAGTAAAACTACGTGTTTCTTTATAAATGTATTTTTCATGCATATTCCCTTTTCAAAACCAAAAGTAAGTGTGTCTGGATTTTGGAGTTGGACAGGTTGACTAATTTGACAGTTTTGTTTCCGACATTCGGGAAAAGGTGATTTTGGGATTTATTGTTTTGGAGATTCATACGTAAGAATCTGTCCTAATAGACCGGAAGGTCCGACACTTATTTAATACAGTGTACTTACATAGTTGTAAATGATAATCTCGAACGCACACTTAAATGCCCCAAAAAACTCCATTACCATCTAATACATCATACTTATCTTAATTACTTGACAGAGATCTACAATATCCACTAGACTAGGTTCTCGTAAATTAAAAATGCAAGTGATATCAATATCATTACACGAACACCGATTTCTGATAGAATCAGACGAAAGTTCCAAATAAAAACTTATTTATTCAAAATGTTATTTTTATTCAATGGTCTATTTAAGTCAACACGGAACTTGAGCACGTGTGAAACTTTTACAACCATGTGTCTAAATAGACACTACAAAAATATATCGGAGCGTTGACTTTAGAGTGTTTTAACATAATAATTTTGTAGTGATGGATGATACTGTTTACCATATTATCTTAGATCTAATTGTATGATTTTGGTATTCACGAAATTTAGCTTCTACATTGTGTCTTATTTGTAATTGTTAATTTTATGGATAATGCTGTAAGTTCGCGCTGGTAAATTGATACAATTTAACCCCAATTAAAAACATTCATGGTCGCTCATATCAAATGAGACCTTAATTACTATATTATTCATTCATTCACTTGTGATGCAGGTTATCCAGGTCTCATTTTAACGCCTTTATCGCGGGATTTTAGACATGAATATTAATTTACTAACATACTTCGCAAAGTTACTGGATTCAAGATTAGCTGAATTAGCAAGAGAAAACCACAGATTAGGTAATAGTTAAAATAAAACGCCTTATACCATTCCATAACCATCATTTTGAGAGACAAGTAGGATAGTTTTGGGTACCTTTTTCTATGAAATTTCTTAAAGAATTCATTGTAGGTAGGTACCTACCTAACAGCGATATCATTGAACGATTCTTAGAAACCAAAGCCACATCTGAAATTTGAGCTATATCAGTTCTCTGTGAATTATAGGTATTAATTTTGTTTTGAGATATTATTACCTGTGATGATGTTTTCTAATTCATTAATTATGTGGATAATCCACATAATTAATGAATTAGAAAACATCAACATCAATTAGAAAACATCATCAGAGTGAGACACAGCCACACAGGTGGTATACTTATTATACACATAAACCTAGTCCACGCACAATATGAGAGCTCGTTCTCATACCTTTCTTTTGCTATTGTTTTGTAGCGCTTTTCATTTTTCTAATAAGAAAGTCTAGCTCGGGTCTAGCTAGACTATCTACATATAACTTTTTTTTATAGTTTACATTTGCAACGAGTCACATCTTTTTAATGATTCCTATTCTTTACCTACCTACTCTGCATGAGTCCAGAAAATAAACCATTTGCTTACTCCGGTTTGCCTACGCATGATGGGATCCTCCGCCAACGCACCTTCATATTATTACAGCATTGGAAGATTAATAAACACAGTAATTCCTGCTTAGCGTAGGTTTACTCACAATTCATTGTTATAAGTAACATTTTTAGGTTAAGGTTACGGCTAGTTATTATTGATAATAATGTTAAAGCAAAAATTACATATCTGCTATTTACAGATTTATTTAATTTTTTTCTGATCGTTTAGTATTATGTGTAATTTTTTAAGTTTTTAATTAAGTAAGTAATTCCTTTTTTATTGGATATCTTTTTGTATGATGTTTATTAAGTTCAAATTTGAAAAAAAAACCCCATTCCTAAGGGCAAGAAAATAGATGCTGATATATGTTCCCAAACTGAATGTTTACCTGATAACCAATTCTACCACGCACAACTTTCTACTAAGTTATCCGGCTTCGATGATTGTTCTTTAAGTAAATATGCTATGCCAAGAAGTGGGAATCATTAAGATTAAAAAAATCGAAGCAAGGTAGAAAAAAAGGAATTACAAACATATTCTTTACTTGTTTACCGATTCTGTTCCGACTTGCAACAAATTTGATTACTCAAACAAGTTGTTCTGATTACACTGCAACATAATGAAGAACCGAAGTGATGTGGACACAAAATTAGTTAGGTACATTTGTCTATTTTTGTTTTTTCAGATTCTTTTCATCGGTTTTATTTTTTGGTTAATTATTTTCTCCTTCCATGAATAATAAAATGCCGATAAACAAACATATGCAATTTTAATTGACTGAACTGACTGACAATAAGCAATATCTGGGAACTGCGCTGAAAACGTGCATGGTGGTGTGTGCGAATCATACAGAGAAAGTAAAGTTAATGAACCGTCGCCTTCGTCGCGCCGACCCAAATGTCACTACTGTCTTTGGGTCTGCTACGAAATCGATCGAACTGGAGACATTAAAATATCATAATATGAGGTGTTTTGTTCCATCTTGTGGGTCAAATCAATAGTGTGGATGATAGATAATGTGACTGTAGATTTTTTTGGGTTTTTGTGACATAGGTTCGACAGCCCACGAACAGCAACCTTAAAACAATAGCACGCGTCAATAAGTATTACCACTTCCAAAGTATTTGGATTTCATACAAGGTCTGTAAATTTTTGCTAAGTGTTTAAAGATGTGCGTGGTCTAGATATCATGAAAGCTCTTGTTTAGTTTATCAAATTAAATATCTTGTTTTAAATTCATAAGCTGTTGGAAGTAGAGATCAGAATAAATGGTTGTATCCGGGCGGAGGTAAAAACTATATTAAACGATGTCTTAAAATACCTAGAGGTGGCAAAGTGTTGTATTGTGTATCCTACCATACACCATACATGTAGCACCTGGCAGCAATTTAAGTTTTGACACAGTCTGTGTAACTGAAAAATTCTGCTATTGTATTTTGATCTGAAACGCTTTAGTTACAACGTTTTTGTATTCAGCTAACTCAACTCAATCGAAACTTAGCTGAAACGCATCAGTTTGGTAATTTAATAACAAACTACCGCGAACCGTTCGGTTCAGTCATTGTTTTGTATTCTGCAAAATATTTGGCATTTGTGGCAGCCGAAACGCATCGATACTTCATTGGTTGAACTGTCAAAAGTTAACAACTGTCAACTCACTTAGCTAAACATATTAAATTTGTTTCTTGCAACATTGTTAACGATTATCCAGTCGAAGTTGAACCTAGGTACCGCGTTTCGGTAGCGTACCGGCTTTATAAGCAAATGTTAGTGGAATACCTTTATGTAATTTACAACCGCATTGGTAACGATACCGAACCGCAGCCGATCTTTTCGGGAAAATAAATGTACGTTCTTGTAATTGATCCAGATCTCAACACACGTAAATATCAATTTTCAAATAATAGTTTGGATTTATTACGTCCTAATAGAGAATAACAATGAGAACAGTTCGTTTGGCATTTAAAATTTTCCACAAAATATGGCATCGAATTTATTTCTGTAATCTCTATCATTCTGAGTGATTTTTTTTTGTAAGAAAATTCAATTTTCGCCGTTAGCTTCACGCATTTTCCTGGACGAAAATAATTGGAAAATTGCGGGAAGTAGCTGTTGTTATTTTAATAACACCTTTTAAATGGTATCGTAAATCGTAACTAGCTTATTTCATTGCAACTTCATACAAAGAAAAGACGAAAATACCTTTTTTCGTAATAATTACTGATCTTAAAGCATTTTACAAGAGTTAGTTAGTTACAAGAGATAGTAGCTACGTTACAGACAAATGAAAATAAATATACAAAAGCAAAACATCTCAAAAAATGTAGGACCTTCAAAAGTTAGGACAGAATTTCTTAATTAAGCTAAATATAATTTCGTCATTGTGAAATGGCTTGTGTAAAGCACGTTTTCACTTTGTGCAAGTGGTGACTTTCATTTTGGGGAAATTTCATACTGTTAACAGCACAGATATTGCAAAGATACAGAGTTTGGGCATAGCCTGGGTTTCGTAATTTTAAATGTACATATGTGTATATGTGTGTCTATACAGGATGGTGCCGTCAATACGACTATAAATTGAGACATGGGTTATATTAGTTCATAGAAATGGTTTGGCACTTTCAAAAACAACGTATTCATTTGATAATTTTATGACATTTCTATGAAACAATGCAGCCAATACTATGGTATTTCATACAAATGTCATACAATTTTCAAATGAATAAGATGTTTTCGAAAGTGGCAAACCATTTCTATGAACAAATATAGTCCATGTTTCAATTTATTGTCATATTGACGGCACCACCCGGTATAACATCTAAACTAAAGGTTATGGGAGTCTTTCTGGGCATCGATGGTTAAAACACCCTTAGGTTAACATTGCATAAAGTTGATTCATACATCGGTGAGTCAGTCAGCAGAATGGTATATCGCTACATTAGTGCGGCGACAAATCTTGTGCCTTTGGAATACGAGGCGCCAGTCGCGTCGCGCCGAGGCAAAGGATTTCAATTATAGCATGAATGCCTTGAAGCAGTATTTTTTATCAGCTGCAAGATGTCAGCCCTCCACAGCTTGTGAAATGTCTCTTTTTATTCTGTTTATGGTGTAGGCGGTGTCTTTTAAAAACTCATTCGAAGTTGCAGTAGCAAAGATTTTACTTTTTGTCTTTATTATGGAAACAACATTTGACATAATATATATGAATTAAATAGTAAGTGTAGCCACCATTGTCCTTACTTTCAAAAGTCAACAAGTTAAAAAGGGTTACCCTTTTTGATCATCGGCACATTACAATTACAACTTTTTTCTTTTGTCGTGTATCACGCTATTTCAAACCTTATGCGGTATCAACCGGATTCAAACGGAGGAGGTTGTCAATTCGTTGAGTTTTGTATTTTCTTTACTTCAACATTAGTTCAAAGATAGGTAGTAAAGTCCTATCAACTCAAGATCAAACCCAATCAGACATGTAATTGCTGCCATAAATTGTTACCGAAGTATACACTGGCATGGGGTGTGGCCTGAGTAATCGTATAAATGTTTATATTGATTAGTAATTGTCTTACTATCGATCGTATCATAATGTTTCTATTAGATGAACTGGTGTGTCCACTATTACCTTAAATTTGGGTTTAGTTTTGATAAAAAAATATTATTATTAATTGTACAAATTTGGACTTCAATCTGCAGCTGATATATATAGATGTGATGTGACATTCGTTTACCGTGTCCTGACATTAATTAGTCAGCGTTCATTTTACATTATGACTACATTGTGTGAACTATAATAATACCTAGTGGTTACTGTTAAATCTTACTCTATTGAGTAAACATCAACCGTGAAGGTTCAGTTGGCTCATAACAATAGTTTCCTTTTGCAAATGAAGTGTGGTTATCAGTTGCTTGTGGTGATTTTGTTCAGTGTTCGATTGAATATTTCTATGGAGTTGATTGCGACAGATGATTCGTATTAGTTCAAGTGCTGTGTATTTTCATATAGTAAACAATTGATTGCATAAACTGTAGCATATGTTGAGTTAACCTGAAACAGTGAAAACGATATGTTTTTTACTAATCTAAAGAACAGATTCAGTTTAAAAAAGAAGTCTAAAGTCAAAGTTATTGCCAGTGATGTTGATGTAAGTACATAATTATCAAATTCTCAAGTTGTAAGTTTTGTGGTTGTATATGTCGTCCTTATCTTTTTCATTGCCATATTTAGGTAGGTACATAATTATATTGTATATTCGTTGCATTGGGAACATTCTTACTACCACTAAACTGGTTCAATTGTTTATTCGTGCTTTCACTCAAAACAAACAAATTCCTTGTCGATGTTGAATCGATTTGATTATTTACGTTACAATGTCCGTGCTCTGGTAAACACTCGCCGGATGGCGTTCTCCGCGCCCATACTGCGATCAGTAACCAATTGGAACTTGTCTTGAACAGCAAAAGGCGAAATACTGGAAATTTTACTTTTACTTTAAAAATTGTGCCCTTTCCATGTGAATTAAATGTCAAAATGGCCATTTAACTAAAAAAGATGCAAAATAAATATTTCTTTACTTCCGAGTATAGATTTTATAAAATGATGACTCAAGTTTATAAGTTTATAAAAACGTGAATCATATTTTTCCATGAAGTGTAGTCTGCTCAAGTTACCATTATATGAGATGCAGAAATGTAGCCTGTGTGTGATGCGTCGGATTTCAATGTTGCAACTAATGCGTGATTGCAGTTGTCAAATGTCCGATATGTCTCTCAATTCGTCCCCGTGGCATGCTGTGCAAAAGGATATGGTTTGCTCCTTTTATCATATATAAATTATTATAAAACTAATAATGTTCGGTTATTTTACATTTAGGAGTTAGGAGGATTGTTTTTTTTTGTTTCAATCGTCCATTTTTTCGTAGGTTTTCATCCCTTTGACACGTGATGATAATGTTAATTTAATCAACGAATTAATAAATTTAATCTGACAGTTAATTTACACAGAGAGACAGACGTACATTATGACATTGTTGGTTAATATTATTTTTTGGGGATAAACAAGGGATTTTTGACGATTCGAAAGGGCTTCTTGGGGGGCCTTATTGAGTAAAGATATTTTCATTTTCATTTTCAAAGTTAATAACGACATATCGTAGAAATGTGTGTGGAGCTCGCCATTGTTGGAACATCTCTGGAAGGTACCTATTAATAGAGTCAACCGTCACAGCCGTATAGGTCGTTACACTTAGCAAAACTGTTCAAGTATAAGTAAGATACCTTATATCGCGTGGATTGCAAGAAATAGAGAAATGTGGTATAAATATTTATATTATCCATCGAATACGTTCATTGTACCGATACTGGATTTTAAATCATTTTATTTCAATTGTCGTTATTCTATTTGACATTTAAATGGCTGGATGAAATCTTGACAGGAAATATTTATCAGGGTCAATTGTCGTTTGTCGTCTTTCATCGACTACAAGAATAATAGTCGTTTTAATTGTAGTTCAAGTACCGTTTTTGTTGCCAGCTGTTTTAGGATTTAAACATGATCGATCGGTTAAATTTTTAGTTGCTAGGTTTAAATATGATTTCATGCGTATGAATTACCTTTTCAGTGTAAATAATGAGTAAAATGCGGTCGTTAGCAAGGAATTTTTACTTATCGTGATACAATGCAAGCCTTCCGCTGAGGTTAAACAATTTTAACGTATCATTAGCAAACTGAATTGATACTACTAACGAATAATCAAAAATGATTTCTACTGTGAACTAAAGTTGTAGATGACAATCTATGGTCATATTAGTCTTTTTTTTCCAGTTTCTAACATTAAGACTCCAGCAGCAGTTCCGCGTGACTCACTGCTTTCAATGTTCGGAAATTCTCGCCTTTCGCTATATAATTATATGTATTTGTCTCCGTTGAAATCTTTGAGTTGAAACTGATTATTAGGTAACGTTATATAAAAGTGGTGTCCGTAAATATACAAGATATAACATAGGTACCTAACCTATGTTCGTATTTTTTTTTTTCATCTAAGTATTTCACTGAATTATTCAGCGTTATAGTTGATCATCACTCCAGGGGCCTTATCCTTGTAAACAGGGTAAATCAGTATCTTATTCGGTTGAATCGCGATAAACCCCCTGGGTGCGTCTATGACGGTTAAAAAATTAATTGTGTCTGCAATAAAATCAATTTTGTCTGGAACTAAATCAATTGGGACTTGGTAGGTTAATCTTACCTTATAATGTTTATCATGCAAAAGATCTTTTGTATTATGATTTGATGCTGTGTCATCTAATCACTTCCTCTTAGGATATTGACAATTAAGCTACATAACTTGTAGATGCAGACACAGTTCGGTTACATACGATTGCCTTGGTAGATATCGATGACTCATAACCCAAGCCGGCTAGACAGACACGCGAATGAACCCATTTCCCATCACCGCTCTCTTTAGAATCGAGATAAAGTTGTAGCACAGTGGAAATAATAATTGTGGTAAAGGCTTATTATGGCTCTACCTGCAAGTGACGTGTTTTTTCTAGTGTATTTTCCCTGACATTTAGTACACTCTTTGTCATTTGTATTTGAAAGTTATACATAATTTTTATTCATCTGTCTATTATTCTAAATTAAAAATGCTTTCGCATTTGTTACTTTCGCATTTATAATATTTATTATTTCATTGTCTTGTTTTTATAATCATTTAAATAAATGTTTCTAACTCTAATTGCTCTTACTCAACAATAAGACTGTTTTTAGAAAAATCCTCTGATAGGTAACTATTTAGACTAGCCCGACTTGAATAAGTACTGTAAAGTCTAGAATCTGTTTGTCTGTGTCCAATATTTTTGACTTGAAAATTTGTATGAAAAGCTATGCGATCTAAACACTTAGCTAAATAAATTTTCTTTTCTTTACAGTTACAAAGTAAACGCGAGCTGTTTTTCAAGTCGGATTCAGTGAGCGGCGGTGTGAGCGCGACGGGCCCTCCTATGGGCGCGCCGCCTGCACCGCCCGTCGCACCCTCGGCTCTCAAGGACGCCCTTGCGAAGCGCTCCGCAACGCTCCCGGACCACGAGAACAACCACCACGAGACCAACGGCACGGCGACCGCGAAGTTGAGCAATAGTGTCTCAGTGGACGCGCCAAAACCTCCCATGTCGGCGCCGCCGCCAACGCCCGCGCCCCCTGTGCCGACGTCTGCGCCACCGGCGCCAGTTCCTCTCAGGAGCACTGAAAATATTATGAAGGTATTTTTTTTATCTATCAGTGTTATCTAGGAGCCGCTTTATCTGTGGGATAGATAACAGCACACTATTAATAGTTCTATAGTATAATCGAGGTTTGTCAATATAGTCCTTAAAAAAATGTGTTGTCTGTTTTATCTGTCGTCAGATAACCGTCGACTGGAAATCACTTAAATATTTATGTAAACCCCTGTATTTTAGCAGACTTTTAGGAAGAAGATGGCTATTTTTTGCTTAGTAATGTATTTATCTCTAAAGAGTAGATTTTAATACCTACCTACTTTAAGCTAGCTAATGTTTAGATAAATTTTTTTGTGAATAAAAAAAAAACATTGTGTTAATTCATGTAGGTAAATAGCATCAATTGATTACGAAACTTTCTTAACTTTGTTCATTCTAAGTTTAATTTGTAGGCACGAATCATGATGTTTTTTACAAGGCACTGGACGGAAAACGATCTCCACTTTTAATTTTTTGCATTTTTTCTCCATCCCCCTTTACAGAACTTCTCAGTCACGTAACTTTACTTATTTGTGATCTTCTTATTAGTGAGGCAGCGTATTAGTGAGGAGCTCGGTGGCGTAGTGGTTTGAGCGCTCTGGTTTCGATTACGAAAACAAAGCAACTTTCGCCATGGTTGGTCCCTGGATGGGTCAATCAAATTTATAATCTTGAGCTCCTCCGTGCTTCGGAAGGCACGTTAAGCCGTTGGTCCCGGTTGTTACTGCAACCGCTTTAACCCACCAACCCGCACTGGGCCAGCGTGGTGGTGTTATGGCCCAAACTCCTCATGTGTTTCTGCCATGTAGGAAGGCCTGTACCCAGCAGTGGGACGTATGGAGGCTGGTGATGATATTAGTGAGGTATCTAGAACTGGTCGAGGAGGAACTCTGTAAGACTGGGGCATAGAATAATTTGTAGAGGCAGTGGTTTTCTATGGTATTAATACAATGCGTCCTGTTGATTTTTACAAGGTAGGCTAGGCTAGGCAAACGATAGACAGATACATAACTAATTCTTGGAAATGCACGGACAACCTTTGTAACCTGTAAGTTTTTTAAAAAACCATTAGGCCTGCTTGGGCGTTGGCGTTACAAGTGTTTATAGCCTACAATTACAGCTTACGATCAGGCGGATCTATTGTCACTATGAATTACCTAATCGATAATCTTTTAATAATGAAATAAATCATATAGGAATCAGTGTATTGTATACTAAGAGATTTCGAATTAGATTCCAGATATTTATCTTTCTAATTATTACGTTAGTATAAAATCTTATGAAAAGCTTTTAATTACTCGTATAATCATTTTATAATATCTAGCATATATGAAACTATATTTCAACTGGCTCTAGAATCTATAAATCTGTTTGCAAATTTAAGGACATTATTAAATTTACTATCTCATAACACTAACGAACTTTGGACAATGGTTGATCCATTATTATGCTTATTAAACAATACTTATCTTTAAACAATGTCATTTTAGGGCTATCGTTTGTAATTTAAACAGGATAAAAGTTTCTAGAAGTACTTTAGTAATCCAGGATAATTATTGTGAAATATGTTGTTTTAGAAAACAGACCACCCACCAGTCGCGCCAAAACCAGAATTACCTAAGTTAGAAAAGCCAAAAACCAAAGAATTAGATGGATATGTTGGATTTGCAAATTTACCGAATCAGGTGTACAGGAAGGCAGTGAAAAAGGGATTCGAGTTCACATTAATGGTAGTAGGTAAGTCGACTAGAAGTGATTATGTTTTATTTGCGTAATTAAAGTGAAAAATGGTAAAATAATTATTCATTTCAAATTTTACAGGTGAAACAGGGTTGGGTAAATCAACTCTTATAAACTCACTGTTCCTTACGGACGTTTATGACAGAGACAAGCACCCTGGACCGTCGCTCCGGGTGAAGAAAACAGTAGGCGTGGAGACCAGCGTGGTGCTGCTCAAGGAGAATGGCGTCAACCTCACACTTACTATCGTAGACACGCCCGGTTTCGGTGATGCCGTGGACAATAGCAATTGGTAAGAACTTTTCTGTTATATCAAAAAGAACTTCATGTCGAACAAGTGTAAGTAGTGTTTAGATTATGACTTTTAAATTTAGGTTGGGCTTGGATAAGATTGCTTTGTCATATTCAATAAGATTGAGATCGTATAAAGTGTTTGTTTATTAAGATTCGTAAAACAATTCATGACGTATATGTAATTATGAGAGTCAGCAAGATTTTTATGTTCTTGAGTATTTCTTAAGTGTTTTATTCTCTGACTCACCATTCTCTTGTTATTGATACAGGCCGCATACCACATGCTGTGCCATATAAAATAAATGAGAATTCCATCATACACGTGACACAATAATCAATCTATTTTTGTTACACTTTTCAGCTGGCAACCGATCATTGACTTCGTTGAGTCGAAGTACGAAGAGTTCTTAAACGCGGAGTCACGCGTGACGCGCAAGGCTGCACCGCCGGACACTCGCGTGCATTGCTGCCTTTACTTCATCGCGCCCAGCGGACACGGCCTCAAACCACTCGATGTAGAGTTCATGCAACGACTTGGGGACAAAGTCAATATTATACCTGTCATCGCGAAAGCCGACACAATGACGCCTGAAGAGTGCAAGGATTTCAAAGAACAGGTTTGCAATTTAACTTACTATTTATGGTACGTAAACTGAAAGATTGAGTCGTGAAGTCTTTACTCATGTTCACAAATATTGATGCACTTTGTTGAAAACCGCTACGGAGTATGGGAAATTATGTCGCACATAATCATTAGCAAATACTTTCACACAAGCATATTTGTTCATATGCGAGTTACCTGCCGAACAGTGCGACTCTCAGTAATCTGCACATTATGAAAGTGGGTGAAGACATTAAATTTTTTCTTGACTGTGAAATATTATGTTATTGTAAAACTCTGACTTATTCTATTTCACAACGTATTGGCCTATCGGTATTCACACATCGCCTGTTTATTTTTGCAGATAATGAAAGAAATAAACCAGCACAAGATAAAGATCTACGACTTCCCGGAGAGCACGGGCGAGGAGGGCGAAGGCGCGGACGCGGCGCGCACGCTCCGCACGCGGGTGCCGTTTGCCGTGGTCGGCGCCAACACCGTCATCGAACAGGACGGCCGGCGCATCCGCGGTCGCAAGTACCCCTGGGGCATTGCTGAGGGTGAGCATGGCAAACTCCCAGATAAAACGCATTTTGTGCGGCCAAAGGACTTGCATCCAGGCTATGTAATTTTAATTTAAAAAAAGCGCATTTTGTGGAGTGTTTGGCGGGATTTTTTTTGTGTCAGTCTAGATTTTTAAATAATAAAGAAATAAAAAATAATTAGAAATTGTGTCGGAGCGAACTTTGTGTTATAAAAGTGGTGCAGTTTTATAAAACAAGTGTTTGTGTTGACGTACAGCTAAAATATTATTAGTTTAAAAGTGATTAGGTGTGAAAGACGATGCGATATTTTTTGTGGTTATCCATCTCATCAAGTAGCATCTTATGGAGACTGTCATCACATATTTCGCATTTTAATGCAATTAAAGAAGAAATAAAAAAATACTTAAGACATGGCTGTTTAGGCATTAGTTCCCTTTGCCTTCCCTTTATAGGAAGAATTAACCAAAAACAAAACGCATTTTGTCTCCTGTTATGTGACTAAGTGGCGGAGAGAAATTTTGCCCACTTCCCTTACTAGGTCTGCAGAACCCACAGAGCGCGGTGTGGAAGCGGTTCCTGTTACCGAAAGAACACCGCACTGCGACCTTTTTTTGTGTAACAGGGTACATAAGAATTCTAACATTACAAAGTCACCCCGCCCCGGAACGCTTCCGCACCGTTCTTTAGGTTATTCACAACAGGGTTTTTGAGAATATTTGTTTAAATTCATAGGCAAAAAAAATTTCAAAAGCAAAAGTATATATGTAATCAATAGTTCTTAGATTATAGAAATTTATTTGAGCTGTTACTAGTTGTCCAATAACACTCCATAAAAATGATACTGAATTGTGACGTCGCATGGTAGTGGCTACCGATTTATGGACGCATGGTCAAAATTAACGATATTTTTGTAATTAATATGTTTACATATATGCATGCATAGTTAGTGTATTAAAACTAGTACCTTTGAAGTAGGTTGTTGAAAACTGGCTCGTCATCGCACCATTTTATACCATGTTTTGATACTACTCTATATTTTTGAATGCCCTTGCTTTTTGGCTTGGGCTGCCTGTCAGGGTTACTTATGTGGTTACCTTTTCTATCTGTCACTCAATACAGTAAGCAATAGCTTACTCAAATAAATTGTAAAATACGTGTTTGCAGCATATTAGTTCTCTATCGCTAGTTATTATTTGGTCTTTCAGTTCGAAGGACTCGAAAAATCATAGTATTTTGTTTTTATTACTACCTTGAACACTTGTTGAGAAATACGCAATGTTCTGTGCATGTCAATAAGACGTTATCAAGCATTGATGTTATGATGACACATAAATCCCTAATGACGCTAACTTATGTATTAGAGATATATGTAGTTATCGTAGTAGGAACGATTCAAAACGGGGTCGCATGATTCTCTGGGGAATTGATTGTGTTATGGCCACAATAATTGATCACCAGCAGTGCTTGGTGTTATTTAAAAAGTAATTTAAATTATTTTTTTATCTTAAAGCAAGTTAAAAGCTTCCATATCTAGAAGCGTATAATTATATTAACGTATAATGTAGTCATGTAACAGACACGGTCAATAAGTTTCAATAGATGGTTCATGAGCAGCTCGGTGGTTTACGATGCACGATTAAGAAAACAAAGTAACTTTCACCGTGGTCGATCCCGGGTCAATCGAAAATTTGAAATCTTGAGCTCCTCTTTGCGGATAGATGTGTGGGAGGTACGTAGAGCCGTTGGTCCCGGTTGTTATTGCAACCGCTTTAACCCATCAACCCGCGTTGGGCCAGCGTGGTGGCGTTATAGGGCCCAAATTTCTCGTGCGTTTCTCTCATGTAGGAAGGCCTGTGTCCAACAGATAAGAGGGTTCTTTGATTGCACTTTCGTAAAATAGATCAAAGATCAGAAGTCCGAAATATAATATTTTAGGCATCTTGTCTTGTAAGCTATATCTAAACTATAATCTTTGTGTTTTTCTGGTATTTCAGTGGAGAATTTAGAGCACTGCGATTTCCTGGCGCTCCGTAACATGGTGATCAGGACACACCTCCAGGACCTGAAGGACGTGACGAGCTCCGTCCACTACGAGAACTACCGCTGCCGCAAACTGGCCGGCCTCTCCCACGACGGGAAACCGCACAGGATCAACTCTAACAAGTATGTTTTGTGTCGTATAATACTACACGCGGTCGCAATATTCACGAAGCTGGTCAAATTTGTTTATTTTTTGTTCGCTAGAAGCTAGGATAAAAATGTTTGAAAAAATTATGAAGTGTAGTACAAAATGAAAATTTGGTTCGTTATATTATTATTTAGGTGTATCTTAATATATTCTTCAGCACTATTCAAAATTTAACTAAATACTTCATAAAAATATTTGATCAGCTTTCAGTTTTTCTTATAATTTTTATACTTATTTTTTATATATTTATTTAAATGTATTTACAGATCGAAGTTTATTGTTTATTTTTAAAAAACTATGGATTAATTATGGACGTTTGAATTTCTTTTTTCTTTTTTAAATATGAAGAGGCATGGTTAGCCTAACCTTAACAACCAATGCAGACAAGGTTGCAAATAAACTAATAAAATTTTCTAATATCTTAACATTATGTTGGTTTTAATACTGCTGTCACCGCAATAAGGTGACCAGACTTAATATCTGACTAATGATAACGATTAACAATGTACTGAACTAATTCTATTGAGTATTCGGTTTCTGCATGTCTGGTCACCTTCTATTTTGATTCTATCTCTTCTAAGCAGTTGTGTGCTGAGTTTTTGTTTTACTATTGTCTTAGTATAGCTGCATATGACATTCCTCGGTTACGTGAATGTTCAGTGCTTGGGCATGCAGAAATGAAATACTCACTGTTGGATTTATCATCATATTTCACATGGATTATTTTAAAAATCAGCTAGTTTTGTATCTCCTGTTATGTGAGTTAGTCGAATTTTTAAAGTATTCATGTTGAATATCATTAATCATAATAACTTGCTGTCATTCGCTTTTACAGTGGCATTATTAACGTTTATTCACCATTATTTATACGCTGCGAACTGATTACAGCAATTTGCGTGTGTCACACATCACTGCACTGTGTGATTCATTTATGCATCTTTAAGCAAGTGTTACAAATGAGAAAGAGTGGTTATATTGACATCATTTTATTGTTTGCATTGTTCCATTTTATGAGCTGATAACGTACTTACGGAAATAATTGCCATTAATTTCGTTTATGATGTTGAACAATGAGTTGATAAAAGATATCGTAACACATATTACGTTTATGATGTGCTGTATTATTGTAATTAAACGGAACACTATCCGGGAAATAAATGGATTAAATTAAAAAAGTATAACTTTAACGATGCGTTAATGACAACTAATAATTAATATTTTCGAAGACATGTACAAATCGAAGTTGACGTCAACACAGCTTAAAAATATAAGAACCTGTGGGCTGGCGATGCATTTAATTTAATTTAAGACTCATTACCTATGAAATATGGTGCAAAATGAGGTGCAAAATGAGGTGAGCTATCGTTGCTAATGCCACTGGATCGCGATCACGTCGCGCGTGCCCTAACTCTGGTTGTGTTGGTGTTCAGTTTGTGCCCGCAAGGACTGATGAACAGTTTCATGACCGTCTGGTAAGTCTAGAAGCGCACAACATTCATTATTACATTTTACCAACAATACCATCCATCACTGTAAATTAGGCACATTAGTATATTTACTAACTTACGAGTGATAATGAATTTCAAAGATTAAATAACATATCAAATGGTTGTTCTAAAACGAATATTCATAAATGCTCGTAAGCAAGTTTTAGATATAGGTTGGTAAAATAAACCATGTATTATTAGTAAATATTTATGTCACTATATAATATGCATGAAACACGCAACTTTCCCAGCAAAATTAGGATTTTGTGCTTGTTGTAATATTAATATTTACAATAAGATTATTTCATTTCTGTCAAAAATAATGTAATTAAATTTAATAATTTAACTTTTAGTTAAGCATATTCTGCTCCTGCAGTTATGGGCATAGATAATATACTGAGCTTTGAAAGTAACTGTTTTGAGTTAAGGGCATGGCTTGGAGTGAGCTTACTTGCATTTTATAGCATGCAAATTATAATAGTAATTAACATATTACATATACTTACTCTATGAGACTAGGTAATCAATTTAACAGACTCTAAATCAACAACAATAATTTGCTTATTAAATTTTTACTAAAAAAATGAAAATGTTTATTATATAACTTATATTAATACAATGTTAGAATATTTTTTAACAGACATTTTGTTCTCAGGAATCCACTGGCACAAATGGAAGAGGAAAAGAGAGAACATGACCTCAAGATGAAAAAGATGGAGAGTGAAATGGAACAGGTGACTCTCGATTTTTTTTATACTGTATAGCACAACTTTCTGAGAAAATACAAAACACTATGATACCAATTGTTTTCGAGTATAGTGTGGTCCATTCATTTACATGAGACCCCTGATTATATGATCAAACTTTACTAGGTGGTAGGCCCGTATGTAGGGTCGTCTGGGTAGGTACCACCGCCTTTCTTATTTCAGCCGTGAAACAATTCGCTGTGTTTCGGATTGAAGGGAAAGGTAGCTAGTGTAATTACTGGGCATGGACGACATTTTATCTTAGGCCTCAGGATGACAACGCACCTGCAATATGAAGTGATTTTTCCTTGTTATTGCAGGTGTTTATAGGCGGCGGTAACCGCTTACCATCAGGTGGGCCGTCAGCTTGTTTGTCATCTAGTCATATATAAAAAAAAACTTTCCCAATAATTTTGGACAATCAAACAAGTCAAGAGAAATCTAAACAAGCTGTCTAACATAATATTAACGGGCAGAATAGCGATCCTCTTCGTCCGACCGCAGACTCTGTCTGCGGTCGCCGCCCGAATCCTCGTCTATTTATAGGCCTAACCGCGAGTAGGATCCATAATTTTTCAAAATCATTGAATATTTTTAATTGTTCAATTAAACCGTAAATATTGTGGATCATTGCCGTCGTTAACGTACGGGCACGGTATCATTTTTTTGCTATAGTCAAGAGGTGAACAATTAGGATTTTGCCTAAGTTTCAATATGGCGCTATTTTTCAAAAATTCGAAAAGTAGACGTTCCTGTTACCCATAAAAATAATTCAAACTTAAAATATATGGAATATTGTTGGAGTTGTACTCTTTAGAAAATTCATAAAAGTGGTAATTGTATGATAGACGTTTTGCCGTAAAAGACATTATCACCTTATAGACGTTTTAACATGTCGACGTTTTGCCAACAACGTCATTTCTCTAGGTAGATCTTCTGATTCGGAGGGTAATATAATTCATATAACATAGTTATAATTAAATTTGTCAGCTATACATTTCTTAGTAACATAGGAACGTGTGACGTCACCAGCTGTTCCGTAGATTTTTTTATGGAGTATTTTTAGACCTTGCGCCGCAACACTTCAAACATACCATTATATCTGTGAAACTATTGATCTTAGACATACTATTTCTTTTCAAATATTTTTTTATCGGTTATATACTTCTTATTTGTGAGACAAAAAAAGTTGTCAACTACCCTATTGTATATGTAAAAATTGTATTTCTTGTCAGGTGTTCGAAATGAAAGTGCGCGAGAAACGAGCCAAGCTGAAGGAATCCGAGGCGGAGCTGAGTCGGCGGCACGAGGCGACGCGACGCGCGCTTGAGGCTCAGGCGCGGGAGCTGGAGGAGAGACAGAGAGCGCTGCAGGCGGAGAAGGCTGCGTGGGAGCGAGAGACGGGACTGTCGCTGGACGATCTGCGCCGGCGCTCGCTCGAGGCCAACAGCAAGGAGTCAGTATCTCACGCGGTTTTTTTTTGTTAATTCTCCCTCAAAATGAACTCAGTGTACTGTTGGACGTTTGAGCGGATAAAGGGAAGGCAAAGGGAACTAATGCCCATACAGCAATGTCTTCATCATCATCATCATCATCATCACCAGCCTATATACGCCCCACTGCTGGGCACAGGCCTTCCTACATGGGAGAAACACATGAGGAGTTTGGGCCATAACACCACCACGCTGGCCCAATGCGGGTTGGTGGGTTAAAGCGGTTGCAATAACAACCGGGACCAACGGCTTAACGTGCCTTCCGAAGCACAGAGGACCTCGAGATTATAAATTTGATTGACCCCTCCCGGAACCGACCATGGCGAATAAGATGCTTTGTTTTCTTAATTGAAACCAGAGCGCTCAAACCACTACGCCACCAAGCTCCTCAATGTCTTCAGTATTTCTTTATTTCTTCTTTTATTGCATTAAAATGCTGGCGTAACACATTTCAATGCTTCTTGGGAGTATTTGACACGAAATATGATGACAGTCACTTCATGTGCTACTTGATGAGGTGGATAACCACAAAAAAGTTCTCATTTTTGTGTCTTTCACACCATAATCACCTTTATTCTAATAATCTTTTAGTTGCACGTCAACACAAACACTTGAATAATAAAACTACACCACTTTTATTAACACAATGTTCGCTCCGACACAATTTTTAATTGTTGTAATAAAAATCTTGACTGACGCCACAAAAACCCGCCAAACACCCCTCTCACGCTGTGACATTGCGATGTTATAGCAACTCTTTATTTATTATTTATTTATTTAAAACTTTATTGACACTCATAACATAAAAAAAACAATGTATAAAAAAATTGTACAAAGGCACTGCTTATTTCTAAAGAAATTTCTGCCAGCGGACCTGCGAAAAGGATATACATATTAATTACAATTACATACAATTAGACACAGTGTGTGTACAACTATAAATTGACTAAAAATAAAATAAAGTACAAATAATTAAATAGATACATAATTAAACTTCTATAACATAGATATAAACAACATTTCTGTTTTGCAGCTTTTCTGTTTTCCAAACGAGATGTTTCATATCCTGTATGTTTTGATATAAAATATGTCCTGAAAAATCTTCTGAATCCGGGAAAAGTACTAGGAATTCATTTTCATGTATAGTTTATTTGTTCAAAGCTCAAAATGATTCGTCAATTTTACTGTTATCCAATATGGCAACATGGTGGGTGACGTAGAAGCTAACTAAACGTCATCAAAGTGACTTAAGCGCCATGAATATTTGGCTGTGTTGCTGTTTTTTCTATAAAAAAACTTTTTTGAACCGCGAAACAAAGCAAATAAAAAAGAAAATGGCTACTAAAATGGTCTGCATATTTTTGCCTATTTTTTAGTGGAGTGTATGTATTTTAGTGTACATACTCCATATATTTTTGGGTCATCTCCTTTTCTGAGATTAGACGTCTCCAATGAGACTGTATAACTTAACCAGAGCTTCCCGAGGTCCGACGCCATAAGATTAAGCAATTTGACTATCATGGTATTGGGATACCTACTTAACAGCCTTGAAATTCCCCAAGTGGCCAAGAGGGGGGTCACATAAATATTCTAAAATTCAAGGCACTAAACAGTGCCTTTATTTTTCACCAAAAACTTATGCTGTGTGTCTTATTTCGTAAAATAGTGCGTCGTATTTTCACTCGGGAATTTTTGCAAACACGTACGCACGTGCCGAGAAAAAGATATCTTTGTTTTGCATAACTCTAAATGTCGTCTTGGTCTTTAACTGTTGTACAGACGACAACTCATCAAGCGCAACAGTTTGATCTTGAGACCGCTCTTACTCCTTTCATATTAGAGACGGCTTTCGTAGTGCAACTGTTATACTTCATGTGCTGTCGTCTGTGAGGGCTCCATCAATTTGCTCAGTATGGTGATATGCTGCGATCTGAATTTGAGGAACTATATCGAAACCGTGATCAAAACAGCCTCACGGAAGCTCGGTGTCTTGCACATAGTGCGTAGTTTTCTCACGTCTGACCAATTATGCCTGCTTTTCATAATCAGGCCCCGTCTTGCGTGGAATATTGCTCGCACTTGTGGGATGGCTCCGCCAAGTACAAGATGGCTCCTCCATTCACTGGACAGATTGCAGCGTCGTGCTTTCCTTATCATTGGCAATGTAGAGGCCACAAACAACCTAGAGCTTCTACAACTGCGTCGAGACATTGCATCGCTTAGCGTTTTTTATCGGCTTTATCACGGTGAGTGGTCTGAAGATATTTTCGACCTTATCCAACCTGCCCTCTTTTTACTCAGGAGCTTGTGTCATCAATTCACTGTCCACCTCAACATCACGCACAGAGAAGTTTAGTAACTTTGTTTAGTTTCTTTGTCGTACCTACTTACTTATAATACTTGGAATTCGTTGCCAGCACAATTTATGTGTTCCCTCCTTCCTTAAACATGGGTTCCTTCAAAAAAGGCATGAAAGGAACCTTATGGGCTGGCAATATGGAGGCGGCTAGAATAGTGTGTTTCAAGCTGCACTATCTCTTCGCATATAGACTCTTCGCATCAGGTGGTGTTGAGTAATTTGCCGTGCTTTGTATAAAAAAAACCTATCTAGAAAATGAAAAAAATATCTTTTCACGCTCCAGTAGTTTTCACAACACAATAACCATGTCGTTATTTAGGCGAGATAGAAAATCGTGTATATCCTAGTAGTTCTGTGTCCTAGCGAACGCATAACTCAGCAAATGACTCAACACCACTTGATGTGAAGCGGTAAGAAGAGTCCATAGGCGAAGACAGCTAGCGCAGCTTGAAACACACTGTTCTAGCAGCTCGCACCTTGCCGGCCCATAAGGTGCCTTTTCACACCTCTTTTGAAGGAACCCATGGCATAGAAAGGAGGGAACACATGTGCTGGCAAAGAATTCCAAGTGTTGGAAGTCCGACAAAGAAACGAGTTTAAACTTCTTTGTGCGTGATGTTGAGGTGGAGACAGTAAATTGATGACTCCAAAGACCGGCACGCGTGCTCCTGAGTAGGAAGGGGGAAGGTGGGATAAGGTCGAAAAGCTCCTCAGAACACTCTCCATGATAAAGCCGATAGAAGGCGCTTAGCGATGCAATATCACTACGGAGTTGTAAAGGCTCTAGGTTGTTCGTGACCTCTACGTCGTCAATAATACGGACAGCACGACGCTGCAATCTGTCCAGTGCAACGAGGAGGTACTTGGCCGAGCCATGCCACAGATGCGAGCAATATTCCACGCAAGAGCGGACCTGAGTTTTGTGCAGCAGGCATATTTGGTCTGGTGAGAAAAATCGACGCACCTTGTTTAGAACACCGAGCTTCCGTGAGGCTGTTTTGATCAAGGATTCGATATAATTTCTCTGAATCAAATCGCAGCATATCTCAGCAAGCAGTCGCAGAAAGTTGATGGAGCCCTGTGCCGAAAGAGTAGTGCCCTAAAGAGACGGAAGGGGAAGGAATTCTATATTTTATTATTATCAACACTCGTTTCGTTTGCACTCAAAGTGTCGAGGCATATAGTTTTGTACACAGTATAACAAGCGGGCACCCACCCATCACCCATCTTGATATGGGTAGTCGCGTAAATAGTGATTCCAAATTTCTCCATTCGGTCAGTATAACAAAATGTATGGGAAATTTCAAAGTAGCGGTAGCAGTTTGAGGCTAGCTCGCTGTAGTTGAAGCGCTTTCATTTTGATTACGAAAAACAACTAATATTCGCAATGGTTCCCCAGTGGGAGGAGTAAGTCTGTTTGTGATTATTATAAAGCAAAAATGTAATTAATTACGTTGTTTTTTATAGGACCGTCGATGGCAAGGATAAGAAGGACAAGAAAAAGAAAGGTTTGTTCTAATCGCGCTGCGGCGTCGGCCTCGCACCCACCGTAACTAGCGTGACTAACTCTGTCGGTCAACTCTACGACCAACGCGTCCGCCGCACATCGATTACATGGTAACAAATCCATTTTGACTACTAATATTGTATTGACAATGAATTTGACTCGCGTTTTATTGCATACTGTAGCTCATTCTATGAAATTATGACTAATTGTAACCACAGTATACTTTGTCGCTGACTCTACCAATTATTAGTCATGTTCTCGCAATGCGGCCGCGTGCTACAACCACTCACTATTACGTAAGTACCTATGTTACTTTAAATTAAATTTCGAAATGCAATATTCGAATGTTGGACGTTTCATGTTACTGTATATTGTAATACAGAATTAAATTATTGAGATTATAACATGACACTGACTTTGTAGCACACATATCGTGTTCGAAATTTATAACGAAACATAGGTTTCGTAGCGTACACTGGTCTATATTTAACGAGCAATTTGCTGATGAGATTGTCATAGGTTATTTTTAATGATTTTTACGCCTAATTCTGGGATATAGTGCCATTATCAATGTTGTGACTTGTCGCTGCTGTCTTGTACTGTACACTAAACGAGTGAATGTTAGATCAACGTGTCGCTTCAAAGTTACTGTGTGCTCACAACGAGTGTTGCCCAATAATATAATTATATCAGAGGTGTCCAAATTACATCTTTGTTAGTAATTTGACAAAATATTTTTTATAATCTAAAAATGGCATAATAATGAAAAACAAATTGTAACTTTACCCAATGGTATATTCAAGTATTTATAAAATTAAATTAAACGGTGTTCTTTTGGACAACTCTGATTAGCACCTCAGAAATTGTATGTATTAATAGACATTTACTTCTGTGGACTAAGTTTGTTAATTACCATTTTGTAAATAGCAATAACCAATTAACAGTTACGTATCATACGTAATAATGAATAATAACATATTCTTACGGAACTGCCTTTCCATATCTATACTATCATCTCTTCTCTTCGAAATTTTTATACTAAAAATTCCATCGCGAATTATATTATGTAATTTTCAGATTGGTCTTTTAAGAGTGTCACAACGGGAATAGCAATATAATATGGGCGGATGTCCGAACATCACTTACCGCATTAGTTTAGCAAGTTAATAGTTCTATGGTCAACTAGCATAATGGAACAACGATTTATAAAGACTAGAGAACGTTATATAAATAACTGGCGTTATTGCGATTCCAAGCGATTTTAGGCGACGTTTCTTTTTTATGTATTTATTTATAAGGTTTTTCCATGACAAAGCATTTATTATGGATTAAGTGAGGCCTAATTTTATACGAATTGTTTCCAAAAGTTTTGTAAAACATAATTTGTACGGTTATTTATGAATTTTGCAGTTCAGATATTAGCTATTTAAATCAACCTGAAAGCACAAAAACTCAGTTCATTAGACGTTGACGTCCACGAAGATGCCAAATAGCTTGTAAAAGTTAATTTACTTGACTACGGAATATAAATTTTAACAATATTGCTGAATTCTGTAGATAATGTAATGACAGCAAAGTGATTAATACAGCTCAAATTCTGTGTAAAATTATAAATAGTTCAAATCTTTACTGATAAATATAGCATTCTAAAATATACAAAAATTATATGTAGTTTTATAATTAACATATGTATTATTCAGGTTTATGTTATATTTATAAGTAGAGATGCTACGTATTGTACTTGGAGATTTAAATAGGACTACACGATTCTAAATTTTAAAGTTAAATTAGATAAGAAATATTTTTTACTTCTTTAACATTGAAGTTCGTAAAATTTTGGCTTCCAAGTGCATTCTCATAACTCCTCGAGTTTTAAGAGTCACTTGGCGTGTGGAATTAATATAATCGCATCGTTTAAGATTCTTCATAATATTACTTGTGCATTATTATAATGAAGGACGTGAGAGTAGGTACACGTAAATTTTTGTGAACGTCAAAATGACGGGACCCCACCAGGTTTTTCGAATACCAAGTGTTTAGGATATAATACACTATTTCTACTATTTCATACTTTTATAGAAAAATTCTACACTCATAAAATATCAAGAAATTCTTTAAAGAAAGGGGTCCCGCTATTTTGACATCAAAATGGCGGGACCACTATTCAGTTATTGAAAAACACATGGCGTGATATTAAACTGAACACATCAAATTCTAATACGATATAGTACGACTACGTTTGGATCGATAATATAATTTTAAAACTATTATTTCAATTAAAAAGTGATGAATATATTTACATCAGAAAAACGCCTGAATAAAATGTATCAGTTTAAGCCTAATATCATTTGATTGCTCCTACAATTTGTGAAGGCGTTTACAACGTTTAGGCCGCATATTTTTAAAAAAATATTTTATTCAATTTACTTTACAAAGGCTACTACTTGAGCTTGAAAACAGTTTAAATATACTTATTTAGGTATTACTTACTATTAAACATGCATTTCTTACAATAAACATATCGAGCTGGGTGTGTTTTGCGGGATTTGGTGGTGTCGGTCAAGATTTTTATTACAATAATTGAAAATTGTGCCGGAGCGAACTTTGTGTTATAAAAGTGGTGTAGTTTTATAAACAAAGTGTTTGTGTTGTTATTAGAACAAAAGTAATTATGGTGTGAAATACGATAAGAATTTTTTGTGGTTATCCACCTCATCAAGTAGCATCACATGGAGACTGTCATCATATATTTCGCGTCAAGTACTCCCAAGATGCATTAAAATGTGTTACGCCAGCATTTTAATGCAATAAATGAAGAAATAGAAAAATACTAAAGAAATGGCTGTATGGGCATTAGTGCTCTTTGCCTTCCCATTACAGGGAGAATGAATTTAAAAAAAGAATATCGAGCTTTAGCGCGGCCACACACCTACAGGTTCCGGCGTGCTGCCTAGAAAGGATCATAAAACCGTCATGAACCGTCACGATGAGTACGAGCATTTGTTCACGAGTCATGGATGTTTACGTATGTTTATTTAGTATATTTCTAATATTTATATACTTATTATTATCAATATTTCTCCATTATCTAGTGTCCATAACACAAGCCCTTAATGATGTTTACTTTGGGTTAGATCATAGGTGTGAGTGTATGAATATTATTATTTTACAGACGTTCTGTGAAAATTAAAAAACTCTGGGTATTTTCTTAATTTATCTCGATTGGTGTAGAATTGGCATTCTTGTAGCCTGAATAAGTTAAATAGATGAACCCAATACGTTGTACGTTCAAATAATATAAAGTTAGACTAGTACCTCTCTCGGCAAGCGCTAGAGAACGACTGAGCGCCAAATAAAAATGGCCGGCAACCGGTGTGTGTGTGACGATGAGCCCGGTTTTATGATCATTTCTAGGCAGCACGCCGGAACCTGTAGGTGTGTGGCCGCGCTAAAGCTCAATATGCTTTTTTTCAATTCATTCTCCCTGTAATGGGAAGGCAAAGAGCACTAATGCCCATACAGCCATGTCTTTAGATTTTTTTTATTTCTTCATTTATTGCATTAAAATGCTGGCGTAACACATTTTAATGTATCTTGGGAGTACTTGACGCGAAATATATGATGACAGTCTCCATGTGATGCTACTTGATGAGGTGGAGAACCACAAAAAATTCTTATTTTATTTCACACCATAATTACCTTTGTTTTAATAACAACACAAACACTTTGTTTATAAAACTACACCACTTTTATAACACTAATTTCGCTCCGACACAATTTTTAATTATTGTAATAAAAATCAATACCGACACCACCAAATCCCGTAAAACACACCCAGCTCGATATGTTTATTGTAAGAAATGCATGTTTAATAGTAAGTAATACCTAAATAAGTATATTTAAACTGTTTTCAAGCTCAAGTAGTAGCCTTTGTAAAGTAAATTGAATTAAATATTTTTTAAAAATATGCGGCCTAAACGTTGTAAACGCCTTCACAAATTGTAGGAGCAATCAAATGATATTAGGCTTAAACTGATACATTTTATTCAGGCGTTTTCCTGATGTAAATATATTCATCACTTTTTAATTGAAATAATAGTTTTAAAATTATATTATCGATCCAAACGTAGTCGTACTATATCGTATTAGAATTTGATTTGTTCAGTTTAATATCACGCCATGTGTTTTTCAATAACTGAATAGTGGTCCCGCCATTTTGATGTCAAAATAGCGGGACCACTTTCTTTGAAGAATTTCTTGATATTTTATGAGTGTAGAATTTTTCTTTAAAAGTATGAAATAGTAGAAATAGTGTATTATATCCTAAATACTTGGTATTCGAAAAACCTGGTGGGGTCCCGTCATTTTGACGTTCACAAATTTTTTATGGTAATCGAAACTATTTTTTCGGATATTATCATCAGAATTTCGCTGTACGACTCTGCTTGTAAACATTAAAATTCTGCTTAGTGATATTATTAAATTAATATGCTCATAGCGCAGTTGTGACATAGACTCTAGCTCTAGCTAGGTGTTAGCATTTCTTTGTAATAATAATAATAATAATATAAGACTATGAGGCAAGGACCGCTCACCTAAATAATTTATCAACCATTGTCGCGAACGTTTTATCATCACGTTAAAACCATGGAATCATTTTATATCATGTAGTACACGTACTGTGATCGCATTACTTGTCAGCCTTCCTATTCATCGTTTAGTTAAAAATACGTATGTTATATCCTTATACAAACAGTAAGGAAGATAGTTTTGAGATTAATTAATTATTGTTATTTTTTTTAATGCACACAAGTTTCTTCTTCATCTGAAAATTTCTATTTATGTAAATATTTTTGTTTAGTCTTTATGATTATAAAACAGATATATATACAAGTTACTCTACTCATACCTAAGTAATTTATGAGACATGCATAATCTTTACATAATTAGCATGCCGCGGTTAAATTTGTATTATTTCCTACACTGCAGTATTGACTTCCCCATTAACTTTAGGAGATTAGATGGTAAGATTATGCTTAATTTTGTATTTTGTGTAGGGCCACGGCCCACTTTACCATACTGATCATTTGCTTAGTCATTACAATGGATATGTGATGTATGATGGGTGAGCAATGGAATTCAGACGATGTAATATATTGTACCTTTGAATATAAATAAATACGTAATATATAGGCTTCATTCGTTTTATTTCAATTAGGGCCAATTATCTTACTCCTACAGCAATTTCAGTCTTTGGCATTTAGTGTGTATCCATCGCTGGCATAGTGAAGACCGTTGTCTCAGTGACATTAAATTTGGCAGCAATTAATGTTAACTCTTCTCACCGGCTGTGTCTGGTATACAATAAGATTTTAATTGTCTATGGCATGATGTCATGCCAATATAGGATCCCGATAGGATATGGGATAGAACGCGGGAGGACCACGGGCACTAAAGGATGTCAAATTGTGGTTTTGCTAAGAAAAATGCAATTCGTATGAATCACTTTTATTTGGTGATGTATTAGATCACGTACACAGTGTTATACATTCGTCGGTCACATCAAAATACAATCCATAAATTCACGAACAACCTCAAAATATTCTGTTATGTAAACAACGTACATAGCTACATCTAGGTATTATATTTTAATAATATCTTTGGCAGCACTATGGAAAATATACTTCTACTTAATTACTTCAATGAAATGCAACTTCAAATATATTATTATAATAACAATCACAACAGTTTCTCGACAATACAATCTTTATTTTTTATACACATAAATTAATATTAAATGATTTAAAATATTCGACAATACTTGAGTTTAACTAATTTCATTTGGATCAATATTCTATCAAAATTATGTTTATTTACAATACCTAATTTAGCGGGGTTTTACTCCTTCAGGGTTACAATCATTTATACATTACATATAAGAGAACAAAAATATAACTATTACGTGTAGGTACTTTGCACCTCCGACTCGTATAGCGTCCAGCACGACCGCATTTAGGCTAATTATAAATGTACTACACGTATTTTGGTTCATTTAATTCCGACTTCGATACGCCCAGACTTACCACGCGTGGTAAACAGGGAAAGGTTCACAGAGAATAATTTACATTACTACGTCATAAGTAGGAAGCTCACCTTTTGCAGGTTTTGTTTTGTTAAACTCTAATTATTCTACTAAACGACATCAACGAACTTCTTGCGTTAATCAAAATCTCACACGTGTAAGACTTTGTTTTAACAGCTGCAGATATATAATATGAAAAGATAAAATTGTAACAATAACATAGTTTAGAGACTTTGGAAATTGTCAAATGATAGCAAATTTAGGGAATTGCCTAATTATACTAGATAGAAGGACATTTTGGGAACCACCGCGTTTCCTTCGGTCCATTGCGAGCTTTGCCTTGCCTACTATAACTAGCTAATTATTAAGAATTAGCATAAATTCAATTTATGGTACTATGTATTATCATTGGTGTTCTTGAAGTGTCGCTATAGTTACACTATAATTTAAAACTTTGAACTCATACGGGACCATAATTGTACTAGACCTCCATAAAATATATTGTAATATCACAAATCACTGTATCTCTAAGTACTATAATACACTAACCAATAATTTATGATAATTTTATTGCAATGGAAGTCAAATTGTGTTTGATACTCGTCCCTGGTGCTAGAGTGTATAAAGTTCATAAGTGAATAATATTGTTTGAAGGTATTGCCTCATTTAGGTATATAGGCAGTTTAAAAAATAGATTTTGAAATGATTAGTAAAATTTAAATTTCGTAGTGTTCTGTAAGCTTCTATATAAATATATTTAATTTATTTTGACTATTATAATTGTTTGTGAACTTTCATACACTCTCGAAGGGCGAAGTATGCGCGTGTTGCGGCGCTGCACCGCGCTGCATCAGGTAGTACGCGAATAGAATCAAACAGTATTATTACTACGTGAGGAGGCACAATGGCACAGCTATTGTATATTAATGACCTACAATCTCAACTTTAAAATCTACTACCTATACTGTCCCGTAACGTCATCATTAATCTTAACTCTGTACGCAACGATGTTTTGTAAAATAATATTGTCGTTGCATCGCTTTTGTGAATACATACACTATTTAAGCACATTTATCAAATATTAAACACGATATCCTTACTAAATAGTTATTCGGTTTTAGTAAATCATTATTTATTGTGAACTTACAGTATAACATTACGTGGAACTGTTTGGCACGTTAATGTGATGCCCGGTGCGCACAAGATTAAATCGACAAAGTGAGACTTCAAAGATGGTTGTGAATTATGTAGAAATATATTGTAATTAACGCGTGCAAAGTTTAGTAAATACTGCATAGAGCATAGAGACCCGAAAAATGCTTATCAGGCCTAATAGACCCCCAGAATTTATTGAAGTATCGAAGTAAAATAGCAAGTATAGAGACGATAGCAAGGCGTTAAGCAAAATACAAAATCGTGACGTAGTAGAGCTGTTGATAGTATCTACCTCCTGTCTACCAATATACGGCCGTCATAACAGCTAAGTGAAATATAAACTCGTATATCCACTGTACTGTGTGAAAAAATTCTTAAACTTAATTGGTATTTAACAGTCAAAAGAATTTATGCTATACTTTGATCTAATGTTACGTGGCCACAAAGTTCGATTCACAACACTTCAATATAAAGCTTTATCAAGCTCTTTACATTAGTCAAATATTGTTAGTGAGTAACTAGCCTAATTTCTCATATTCAAATTGAAACGGACTTATGTATCTAAAAGTAATAAGCGCGTCGTGCAACGCACTCATTTTTATAAAATTATTTAAGAAGGCAGATTAAAAGTAGTTGTTAATAGTAAGATTTTATAACAATTAATTTTACAAATATAAAAACAAAGCCAACATTATTCACAGAGTTAGACTTGAGTAAATGCTAAAAGTAAGTGAAACAAGCAGTGTTATATAGACCGCTACAGGTAAGATAGGCGACTGGCGCGGGCGCAGGTACCACAGGGAAAAGCATACGCTACAGCCTTATAGACAATGACTCGCAACGAATTATGAAGAATATAATAACAACATTTAGAAACAATAGTGAGATTAGTTTGTAAAGTTAGCAAAGATACAAAAGTAGAGATAAATTAATACATATTTTGCAATTTACAATCGTCTACATAATTCTCGCAACTCTAGACTTCAGATGTTTGTAACATTGCACCACATACTAGAAAAATACAGAGACCACCGAAATGAAATCAAACAATGTGTTCTTAGAGGCACGATCCGTTGTCGCTTAACAATACTTAAACACTAAATAACGACTTCGTCGTGACTGATTGCAGTAGTAACAATATACTTAACAATTCTACGTGATATGTCGATTATTGCCGTAATGGGTAGTTCAGCGACGTTCCAGATATGCATGATGATGCGACATGCACGCCGCGTGATATGGTCAGCGTCAACAACAGCCAGCGTCTCACTTAATATACAGAACCGTAACTAGCATCGTTGATTTTTAATTTTGTTCCTGCCAATTTTTATGTTTAGATATTAATTTACAATTGTATCGCCGCCAACGAAAAATTAGTGGTGGCTTGCGGCTTAGCAGTTCCCTTATGCCTAACGTCATAAACGAGGCCTCTATATTTAGCTTCTGTTAGGTACTTTTTTTCTTGGCCTCGAGGAATTTAGTTTTTGGAGGCTACCGTTAGGATAACTTACTTTTATCTCCATCTTTTCCAAGCCCGACGTACCAGACGCAATTAAATTTTAATTGTCTATGCATACACTCATGACGTCTGAGTGCTAAAGGATTTAATAATCACTGTAGATATTTTCATGCAATCATGAATTAGATCACTTTTTTAAACATTACAATTAGATTTTTTGCAGTTTTCTTTCAGTGTAGTTAGACAAAAAAAAGCCCTTAGTATTTTACAATTAATAGAGCAGTCTAGATACGGTCCTGGTAATAAAAGGCATGCAAGATCTGTGATGGTACCAGCGCGGGCGCCGTGCCGGCTCTGTTCTGCGTGTGTGGAGCCTCTATATAACACTGAGTTTCGGGCGACGATGTGGGGGCTGCCGGCCAGCCACCAGAGTCAAGTTCCCCGTCTTAACGTTAAACATCTTCTCCGCCAAAGATGAAGTACGACAATCATTACGATAACCACGTACACACATGCAACACACATCTATAATTTCGATTCACAATCATGCAATGTTCAGCCATCGGGCATATCGAACATTATAACCGCTTTATATTTTTATTTACATAAACTCGTTGAAATAGAAACGACTAATAATGCGATAACATCGAATGCGAGAGTAACGTGTGGGTATGAAGTTCAATGTAGGACAAGTATTGTTAACTGACACAATGCAGAAACAAAGTGAGGAAGCGTACGTGCAGAACATAAAACAATGTGCATCAGGACCACGGAAAGTGCGTACGAGAGAAGAAACAAGCTTAGTACAACAGGGCGAGAAGATAGCGGGTACATATCAATTATATTTACTTAGTTAAAGGTACAGGGTTCACTTACACATAGGTTAAGGGAAAAATAAAAAAAATATGCTCTCTTGTGTTGTTGTTTACGTATTATATGTAACAATGTGTAACATTATGTAAGTGTAACAAGTATTAATTATTGTACGTTTTCACTCTTCTTAAATATTGATCACAAAATTTTTATAATCGAGGCAAAATTTGTAATTGCAACAAGTGCCAGCGCATGTCAACTACTCTAGTTTTACAGAAATTCGTATGAGAAAGTATGACACGTGGTGTTAACATTAAAGACCTAAACAGTAACAAGTTATTACATTAAACAACAATAGAATTACTTTAGACCCACAGCCAAATGCGTCGGGTACGCAAGTTTTGCGAACTAACGAGTTAAATAGTAGAGATAAATTTTCACTGTCGCCTATCACTCGGCGCATTTGTGTGTCGCAAGTGCTTTAATAAAACTTAACTGTATATCGTACTGTCCATCTTATACTAATAAAATCTGCTGCAATCCATTGGAAATCCCCACGATAGCACGTGACATGTCCAACAGTTTGACAGCCTCAATGGTCGGTGTTAGGGCATCGCACGCAACAACGTCTACATCTATAGGCTCGTAACGAATGTAGTCAGTGATGCGTGTGGTTCCCGGGACGAACGTCGATATGGCAACGCAGAGCGCTGTTAAAGGCGATTCGTTGTAAGTGACATAAGAAATAATATTGAACTGACGAAAGTTTCTAAATCTTTATTACACAATGAACATAAAAATATTAAGTTTAAAATATCGAATTAGGACATGAACCTTTTAGTAAATAGGCCTTAAAACAGAGCTATGCGTGCGGCAGAGCAGCGCTCGTCCCTCGACCGTAGGCGACGTATAGTTTTAGAGACGTTCAAGTCCTTAAAACAAGAGGAAGCTGACCCTGGTCCGGCGCGCGTCGCCCTTGCCGCGCCGGCCCATGCCGTACTGTCACATGGCCGTGTCTGAGGAGCTCCCGCCCGGCTTGGCGTCCCCCCCTACCCCGCCGCCGCCGTCCTCCTCTCGCGCCGCCCCGCGCCCGCCGCCCGACCCCGCCCCGCCCGCTGACAGACCAGTGAAGTCCAGTTTGTACTGCATCATACCACAAATTGTTAAAACATACACTAGTGTTGCCGGACGATCGATTGGCTATCGATAGCCTAATAAGGGCCCCAAATTAATCATGCTGTCGATTGTTCTGTCGGTGGTACTGTTCCTGACAGTATTATCGTCAGTAGGTACCTGGGTATAAAATACTGATCAATTTTCTTGATAATATCGATAGCGAAATCTAAGGCGATACTTTCGATAGTTTGGATCGGTTATGGGTAAAACAGGTATTATTGTTGTACGGTCGACCACAGAAGTAGCCGAACACTTTAGTACCATGTCACAACGACTCTAGCTTCAATATAGTACGGTAGCAACTATAAAGTACGTGCACAAGATCGGTGTGACATGGTACTCAAGTGTTCAGCTACCTCTGTGGTCGACTGTACCTAGTCAATGATCCAAAACTATCAATCGGTATTATTTACAGTAGGTACGGCCTTAGATTTATCGATCTATCGATATTATATACTATCGGGACAAGTAAAATAGATGCAACACGCGTTATAATGACTAATTTGGGGTGATCTCTATCAGTTAATCGATAGTTCTGCAACACTGAAATACACACCGGATACCCGGAACACCATGCACGCAAATTGTTAGAATTAGAACACAAAGCGATGAGCTATGATCAAGATCGATCGTTTTCAAATTAGTTCAATATTTTGAAATTCAGAATAATACACTTTCTGTCAACAATTCTAGCTTTACTTTAAAATACATACTTAAAAGCTTTAAGTAATTACAAGGCTTATAAACTTCAAGGTCGTCGTTAGTAAATACCACACAGATTCTAAACTAGGCAAAATTCTTGCAACACCACATCAACAACATTCAAAAATTAGCTATGAGATACACCACCAAACAAATTCTACTTTAAACTTCGGTAAATCAATGTTTTAGTTTCAGTTAGTTTGCGAACTTGCATGTTACATTGCGATCAAACTGAAATGTGTTAAAAAAACACAATTTTGTACCGACATTTATATACCTACTTCAACCATTCAATACACTATTTTCACTCTTAAATGTGGATGCTTTTTGTAAATTTGGCTTCCAATGCATAGGGACTCTCTCAGGCATACACAAGGAATACTGGAAATACGAAACAAAAGAAAAAAACAGATAAAAAAGTAAACAAAAGAACAATTGAAGTGAAGGACAATAATTGGATATTAATAGGGAACATTGAGAAACATCAACTTCAACTGAAATGGAGTACGAGGTAGGAACGGAACTAAAACAATAACTAGCCTGACATTTTAGCTCTTAACTAATTTGTTCTTACAACATTTTAGAGTAATGATAAGTAGCGAGATCGCCAAATGCTCTAAGTTATGAGCCTTTATAATGAGCATGAGAACACAGAACATGCTTAGCTACATACACAGTGCACACAGAAGTACGAGAGGACATTAATATCGGGTATGTTTAGAAAGATCAAGACGGAGACAGACCGAGTCGTCCCTTGTATTTGCTGAGGATTTGTTTATCGCTTTGTCCAGCGGTATAAGACCCTGGTGTGGAGGAGCATGGTCAAAAGAAAATAAACGAAATAAATAAAACAATTACAGTAAGTAAATTAAAATAGGGATGTTTCGGTAATTCAGATTCACTATTCTATGTCAAACTAGTATCTAAAGAACTAAGAAAGGTTATTTTTGATTGTAAAGTGTTCCATTTTTGGACTGGTAATGAATGATGTTGGAACTTGAAAAAATCTTTGTTCAACCAAGAATAACCCTCGAAACTGTGAGCACACTGTTCACCCGTTTCCCGACAGTCTAACAGTCACGAATGAAATAGAATCTTTAAAGTACTTAACAGGTGCAACACTCTGGTGCCTTTTAACCACTCCCACACTGGCCTCCCACGGCAAAGGTACCTAAGGAACATTATGTTCCAATGCACTAACATTTTTATACTTCCTAAGAAATTCACTAAACTTTCAAAATGTGCGACGTGTTGCTCAAAAAGGTCGTGAGTATAAGAAAATTTTAAAAGTAATTTTAAATTGTTTATTGAAATGAAGAGTTCACCTTATTCGCGCAGTCGAAGCAGGTGGTGACGACTTTGCTGATGACGTTCATAAGGTGTTTGGTTTCCTGGATGACGTTGTCTACTTTGCTGAAAGTGGCTGCGCGGCCCACCGTCGGCTCTTTTACTGTAAACTGCAGTTGCTGGACGTAAGTGGGCACCCTATCTAAGTGTTCTAGTAGTTCCTTTTTTGTTGTTCCAGCTGGCACCTGAGGTAAAATTAATAAATTTAAAGCACTGTCCAACAAGTTCAGTTCTGTGTGAAAGTGGGTATAAGAGGGATCTCACCTGATATGAAAATTGTCGTATAATCTTATATAATCTATTCGCTTCTTCCGCGAAGTATTCTGCTTGTGTAAAGAGGTCCTGCGTAGTATTTAAACGGCCCTCGCCTTTTGTAAATTGATACATGGCGAAGGCCATGGAAGACATATTTTTAGCCCTGAAAATGAGATGAAATAAAAGTAGGTGGGTATATTGATTATACATAGGAAAAAGAGTTGTGAGTCATATCTTGCTGGCTGAACAAGTAAGCCTCGTACCTCTTCACAATGTCGTTGTTTTCGTCGGCGGCAGCGCCCTGCCATTTTTCAGTCTCGGCGTCCATCTCAGAGGACATCATTTTCATCTCTAGACCCGACTTGGCAATTTTTGCTTGCTCATCCGAGTCTAGTCTTACTGCTTTCAGGGGTTTACTGGTCGTACCATGTTTCTATATAAATTAAAAAATACAATTATTCGACCGAAGTTGATTGGGTGGTATGAAATTATGATAGGTAATCGCGTCGACCATACATATTATTTTGTAAGAGTTATTTCAAACAAAGAATTTCGAATTCCTTTACTTTGACAATTTTGCTGTACATTTTACAGCTGTTAAGTTGTATTCGTACCCCGGGCCTAGGTAGACTGCTATACTGCTGCTTGTCTGGCCGGTCGTCCGTCAGTTCCATCAGCTCCCTCGCCAGCCTCGCAGCGTCCGTCAGCAGCCACGCCCACATGTCCACGAACACGTCGAGGTTCTCCCGCGCCGCCGCGCTGCCCGGGTGTGCCGCCAGCGTGCGCGCCGCAGTCACCACTTGCGGACCGTATATCCTTAGGTTGATCTCCGCGAATTTCGCGCTCACTTGTAGCGTCTCGGACATTGCTATGTGCCTTAGTAATTTGCATACCTGGTGGATTTGATGGAGAAATAATTTTATCAAACTTTTTGATAGCATTTCTACCTACAAACTTAGAAGCATTTCTTTTTATTCCAAGAAAGCCAAACAAGCAGACGATCCACCTACTTTTATGTGGAAACAATCGGCTATAGACATCTGTATAAGAACGAAATCGATTTAGAACCAGTGTAATTAAGGCCTCCCATGCCCTAATACACTAGTTCTCTTTCCCCTCACATGGAAACATAGCGAACAGCTTTACGGTCAAAATAGGGAAGGCTGTAGATATTTAACTCAATTTTTATTGCAGAAAAATTAAGTTTTCATAGTCTAAGTTAGGTAGGTAGGTCTCACCTACTGAGAGTGCTCATATTTATTTGATAAGTATCATGATCAAAAAATAAGTCTGTTTAATATAGTTATACTCATATCTTAGACCTATTGCCTTATATTTTGAATAGCACTACAGGATTTAACTCGAGATTAACGCTAAACAATAGTTATTGGAACGCGAGTTAAATCCAATAAAGAGGTTTCATTTTAAATAGATATAGTATGTAGATGTAGGTACCTCTATTATGTGATCTAATTGTTCGTGGAGCCGGCCGGCTATGTTGTGCAGTCTCTCTGATTCTCTCTCACCACAGGAACTAGCTGGAAACAGATGTTTAATTAATTTAGCCATTAGCTGAGGCTATTAATGTTAGTAATTAATATGTATAGGTGGTTGTTATGGGCCGATCACCCATGTGACGTGGTACGAAATGACTATGCAGAAATTATTGAGTGTAATAGTGTAGGTATAATACATAGTAAAAAAACAAGATAAGTATAGGTACTTAGTATCAACTTAATTTTACATTTCATAGACTTATACAGGGGTGGTGCCGTCGTGAATACGACAATAAATTGAAACGTGGGCTTCATTAGTTCATAAAAATGAATTGCGACTTTCAAAAACATCTTATTTATTTGATGACTTCATGACATCTGTATGAAATAATTTGTAACATTGGCTGCATTATTTCATAGAAATGTTATGAAATTATCAAATGAATAAGATGTTCTTGAAAGTGGCAAACCATTTCTATGAAGTAATATAGCCCATGTTTTAATTTATTGTGTTGACGGCACCACCCTGTATAATTATCTATTTTATTTTTCATGCTCGTTTTCACTAACATTTGCTTAGTGATAAGAGTATTTTAGCGATTTTTATCTCAGTCTATCTAAATGAGATAGAAAGAGACAAATGTCGTTACGAGGCACCGAAGCCCTGGGAATGGTTAGTGAAAACGGCCATGAGTTTAAAAGTTATACAGGGTGGTGCCGTCAATACGACAATAAATTAAAACATGGGCTATATTAGTTCATAGAAATGGTTTGCCGTTTTCAAAAACCTCTGCTTATTCATTTGATAATTTCATAAAATTTGTATGAAATAACATAACATTGGCTGCATTATTTTATACAAATGTTCTGAAATTATCAAAAGAATAAGATGTTTTTGAAAGTGGGAAACTATTTATATGAACTAATATAGCCCGTGATTTAATTTATTCTCGTATTAAGGGCACCACTCTGTATTAGGGTATTCGAGTTTCGACCAGGTCACAAGGGTTCACCCTGAATAAAGCACCGCTGTACCTATTTTCCGTCGTAGGTTACCTATGTGCGCGAGGTCGGAGGCGATTCTTCGAGCCTCGTCTGCGAGCGTCGCCAGGTCGCGCGCCTGGTCCCTCGCCGCCGCTACTAGCGCTCGCTCGAGCTCTGACGCGGCGCTAGTTGCACCCGTGCAAGCGCTTTCTAGCGCTGCACCGGCGCCACTAGCACCTTGCTCCTCCTAATTAGTTCAAAGATATTCTGTTTATTCAGTTTGTATTTAATTACTTGTACTTGTGGTTTTATTTTTTCACAATAAATCCACAATCAGAATAAACCTGACGCGCTTCTTACCATAGACACCGCGACGGCAACTAGCCTCTCCAACTCGTATGCTATCCGCTCGGCGAGCGCCAGTATCCTTTGTCTGTGGTCGTGCGATGTGTAGGCGGAGTCTGTGAAGTCGTGCGTTCTCTCCACGAGAGCTCGTAACGTGCTAGCGAGAGCACGTCTCCGAGCCGGATCGGCGCCGCCGCGCGCTCGCGCCGCCCGCACTTGCGCGGTGAGACCCCGGAGTGCGCCTAACGCTGTCCCTGCCTCCCATTGTGCGGCCTGCCCGAATATTCAACCCGAACGTCAAAAAATTGTTTCAAAAATATAGTACATCTGTGGATATTATTGTGAATAAATGAAACATACGAGGAAGAAGTAAAAATAGCATAAAGGAGTGAAACCTACAGTACAAAAAGAGGAAATCTACTATCACTTGTGAGTGTGATGGACGAACTTACATTATAAATATCTAGCTGTCGATAAGCATACCTCAACTTTAAAATATAGGTAAAAGAATTCGTATACCTACAATTTGAATCAAATCATTAGTATATCTGTATGTTTTACTCACCAATACCGCATTAAGCTACCTTTTGTGTGTTTCAAATCAATCAAGTTTAGCCTGTGCGATTCTTTAGAGAAATTGGAACTAATAGATAAAATATTGTCTTGTTTCTTTTAGCATTAAGCTTAGCTAAGCCACAAACCTGAGCAGTTTTGAGCGTGATCGTTAGCAAAATTATGTGAAGGAAAACGTACCCAATTCTGTCGAAAATCCAAATATAATTTGCTATTTTACATTTTACTATTGCTATGATACATGTAGGTAAGTGCGTTTCATTAAACGGTATGCTTCCTCATACTATCGAAAAATCAAAAATAATTATATTAGGTACCACAGTTAGGAAAGAATTTTCATATTTAAGTTACGTATGATATGAAGAAGCAAGAAATTTCTAATTTTAGAAGCGACATACTCTATTATTTACAATACGCATACTTTCAGAGATAAAAAATTGTAAGGCACTGTTCTACCTACACTGATTACTTTGTACCTGTTCGTGACTATCCGAGAAAGGTTGCAACTACAAGAAAAGAAAAGATGTGTTTATGCACTGATCAATATATCAACAAAAAGGTACAGAACATTCTGAAGTCAGAGTGAGGTGGAAACTATGACAGCGAAAGTTTTTGTTTTATGGATCATCCACATTTACCTACAATCGACTAAAAAGGGAGGAATAATATAAATTCTGAGTTCATGGGGCATTAATCAGTAGATAAATTACACTTCCCGTTATAGTCTTGTGTTAAATGTCTAAAAAATGAAGCTAGAGCTCTCTTTGAGATATCCTTTCTTTTCATTCATGTAGGTAGTTTGTACTGGAAAACCTGAGCAGTTAATTGGCCATCAGCCGCACTACTTTTGAAACAAGGAGAAGACCAAAATGACTACTACCACAAATCATGGTTTTAGCCTAGACCAGTTGGAAGAATGCTTTTTTTATTATTCGACCGTGCGTGCCATATGAGTTCCGCCTTCAGCCAAAGATGTGTGTATGTGCGAAGAAGCAGTACCAGATTAGCCTAAACTATAGGCTAATCTGACAATAACTTTACTACAAAGAAAATATAACGACATCCATGGTCCGATTGTAGGTAAATGTGGAAGAGGCCATTACAGATAGGGTGAAGGTAATAGGCGGGGTTAATGAAGATATACTTACGCGTAGAGTCCTTAGATCTATTAGAATAATAGATACCGTAAAGCTAAGGGTGCTTAAAGTTTCATATACATTAATAGAAGATACTGTGATAATGATAAAATATGCATTAGACAAGGAATGAAGGGTGAGATTATTCTCTACATTAATTCACTATTTGGTTTCGTCTATGGACGTTGTTTTACTTGAAATACTGCCTGTATTATGAGTAGGAGTTTTTGTTATTAATATACATTATAGTCTTTGTGAAAATAAATTGTTATACGACGCAGTGTATCTGGAACTTGCCCATCGCGATAGCGCTGTGATCTGTATCGTCGACCGAAGATGAGGTCAGTTTAATGAAAAACCAGATATCGATATACAATTTTCTTTTAATTTAAAAAGAAAATTATATCCATAACGATATGTGACTTCACTATCTTTGGATTGTCGGTGTTATCACTTCATTTTGTTCAATATTCCCTTTATGTCTTAACGTTGTACCTATTATCTTAATAGTAATTTATATAGGGCCTAAACTAGAAAGTAAAAATCTGAAATTAATTTAGTCTACATAGGCAGATTAAAGATTTAAGGAAAAGTCAATTAGTTTCTAAGAAATGAGATCATCTATTGTGAGAGATGACATTTTTACGAATGTGCACATTCCTGAGGGCTTTGTAACTCCAATATAAATCAAGATAGGTCAAATTGGACATTCAGAACATTTTTATTTCTCATAAAATGTACTTACAAGCGTACAAAATTATTGTACAAAAAGTATACCAAAAACCGTATTGATTTATTAGCTCGTCATATTATCATACCAGCCCATGATGTCCACTGCTGAAGAAAGGCTTCCCCTATCGATTTTCAAATGCAACCGCAGCCTGCATCCAGCAGCTCCCCACGTTACTGCCCAGGTCTTTGTCCATCTAGTGGGAGGTCGTCTTACTTTGCGCTTTCTGGTACGTGGTCGCCATTCTAGAACTTTAACGCCAACCATCCATTCATGTCCTTGATAAGTTTATGAATCATGATAATTGCAGCGATTATTGTTCACTGCAAAAACAAACGATTTGTATTGGGCAGTCTGCGTCCATCTGCTGCCTAGGACCTTGACCACAAATTCATCCTTGGGCATAGGGCGCCCATCGATCTAGTGAGAGCCGCTCCATCCTATGACCCTACACTACGTCTTCATACTTACTAATTGTCAAACCAAAATCTGCCATGTGCATGTTGATACTTTTACTTTTAGCCCTTTTAAAAAAATGCACCTAAAATTAAATATACCTAATTACCATTTTATTAGAATGAAAATCAAAGTAAGTACCTATACGTTAGAATCAAATTTATTAACTTCCTATGTGGTAAATTTTAAAGCATCTCAAAATGCTCGTAGCAGATTTTGGTTTGACACACCGTAATGTGTCATTTAGCCGTTCATTTAAAATGTGTTAGGAGGACTATGCAAGCACAATGCACTAACAAAGCCCGTTTTTGATGTGATGCCAATCACAATTATAAATCAGGTAAGTATATTTGCGTCATTAGGTTATTTCAATTGGGAGACGACGGACGTTATTTTGCTTTAAAAATATCCGTAAAAGATTCCTATCATTAAAATTTAATGTTTATATAATCTCTTATCGCCTATAAAAGTCTACGCTGAATAAATGATTTTCGATTTGATGATGATATTTTATATGAAAATCAAAATCAATTATCTTTTCATCATTATAAGTAGTTAAAACTTCAATTTCACAAACGAATTAAAAGTTTACTTGTATATGTGAACACATTTATCTAATTTTTATACAGTAATTTCAGATAACGGAATTTCTGGTAAGCCGTTTAATAAAAATTATATAGGTACAAAATAATAAAAACAACCCCCAGCCTCAATAGAAATAAAAAAAACTTGTTTGATTCCGTTCAATCAGGAAAAACGTATTTTTTACAGTACAAAATGTCGCAATAAATCTAGTCTAGGGACGGTAAATCTCAATAAACCGTCTGATTATTTCTTGTCCATCAATTACATAGAGATTAACGATAAAACTGTATATCAATAGCAGTTAAGGACTTTATAGGGTCTGTCGAAGTCGAACATGTTCTCTGAATAAAAAGTACGGTTGATTTGTCAACATTATAAGGAACATTGATATAGAATTATGTGTAATTCGTAGGTTTCTACCTATATCAGTACAATTGAGTTCAAGGCGTTTGCAGTTTGTAGTTACCAATTATGTTGCGCTAAGTGGGAGCTTAGTACTCATCCAAATTGGCGTGTTTACCTAAATTCCAGTAAGCTTACATTGCATTGTTGTTCCCATTGTTTGCTCTGTTCAATTTGCATTTGTCCTGCATATAATAGTGCGGACTTAGAGGCGAACATAATGGTTGTTAGCTCGTCTCGTCTGTGAAAGCCATTTCAGTAGCACTTAACGTCAATGCTGATTGTATTATCCATGATTGAACAAGTCATCTAAAAACATTAATGTCGACTCCATTGATATTTTCGTTTTCCATTTTAAGTTTATTGTTCAATCAATTATTTTATTTTAATTTTATTTTACATTTGTTATTTTATATTTGTAGTTTATTTCTAAATATTACAGAATAATTTACATCATTTGACGACCGGCTGGCCGAGTGGTCTGTACTCCCTTACTATACAGGCTACCTACTTGGTCAAGAGGTCCCGGGTTTGAATCCCGGTAGGAGCAATTGTTTGTATGATGAGTACGAGCATTTGTTTACGAGTCATGGATGTTTATAAGTTTATTTAGTAAGTTTATAATATTTATATACATATTATTATCATTATTTCTCCGTTATCTAGTATCCATAACACAAGCTTTTAATGATACTTACTGTGGGCTAGATAGTAGGTGCGAGTGTATGAATATTATTATATTATTATTATCAACAAATAAATCAATGTTTCTAAGCTAATTTCAAGCTTCCACATATAGATTAACATCTAAAATTTCTAAAGTTTGTGTCTGTGCCCGAAATATCACATAAGAATTAAAATGCGGAAAAATAACAGTTTTTTTTTACTGAAATGGATTTATTTTTTAGTTATTTCTGGGTTCAATTTAAGTAAACATGTATGTTTACTTATCTAACCGTGCCGTGCCGCTCTCGGGAGGCAATTGTGTCAAAATCTGAATTTCACGTGAACAGTAAGTTATAGTATATCGCGTGCTCAAACACGTTTACTACGAAGACGATGTCATCCATTTTATCAAAGAAACTAATTTAATATCATCAGAACGACCGCCCATCTCTATTATAGTCCACACATGAATCACTGTGACAAAATTAATATGCATACTTCAGGAAAATTTGGTGAAGAAATAATTTGGAACGCCTCTACTGTTTGAATATGTTATGAGTAGGTACCTACCTAGCTCAGTGTAATACGATTAGATTGGTAAATAAAAGTAGTAAAGAAGTAGGTAAATTTGTAGGTCAGGTAAAATAGAATATGCTCTGAATTATCATTAGGCCCTATAATCTACATCTCGTTGAATTTTAATACAATTTCTTTGTTTTAATGTATTCTAACGTTTTTTTTATTTTTTTAGGAATAAATTGATATATAAATAGGTAGGATATAGATTATCAGTCTGTCAATTGTCTATTGGTGGTGTTATTTGAGTGAATGTTATCCATCGAACCTCGTGTGAGGGTTCGTCGTGCCCGGGCAGCCCATCCCGCACCACGTAGTGTATGAGGTCCATGGCGCGCCGCATCTGACAGAACACCGTGTCCCGGTTCTCTCGCGCCGACGCACTCCCCGGATGCCGAAGGCACGTCTGCAAAAAAAATAAAAATAAAAAATCTTCGTAAGTAATTAGGACAAGGGAAACCATTGGAATAAAGCGCCAGAAGCGCAATGGTAAACTTTGAAGTCTAAAAATGGCTGAAATCCAGATGTCGATGTGGTTTGGTATCCGGAAAGTAGCATTATTGTTTACATGCATATTGGTGTAGTCGATAATGGTATTGTATAACGACTGAAGAAGTTTGAACATTCTACTGAAAAGTTTATCTATATGAAAAAGTTTAATTATACACATTCTGGGATACGTCAACTCGTATAAACATGACCAACAAACCGTAAGTATAAAGGAAAAGTGTCTAATAGGATGTATGTATATGGGTAGAAGATAGGTAGTAAGATCGATGCAATGATAGTCAAACCAGAGTTTACTCGGCTTTCATCTTGTAAGTTGAAGTGTAAACATTGGCAACTTAAGGCAATGTAGTTTTTGGGTTTATACTTATACCTGGTAAAATTACTGCACCATGGAGAATCATGTATTTAATGACGTTTAGTAAACTTTGGTACCTACCTATTATAATACAAATCCAATTTTTTATCAAGAAATAAAAGTGATAAAAAAGAATTCTGAAATAATCTATTCAAAAAATAATTTATTTACATAAAATACCTACATCGAACTTAATCCCACCAGAGAAGATAAACATATTATAATCCTTTTACATTTTATGGTAGGTATTTAATTCTTATTCAACTTTATGAACACTTCTTAAAGCTGATTTGTAAGTAAAAAAATCTGTCCCACCCGAGGCACTACTCCATATACATATTTATTTGTACTGTATAGAAATAGGTAACTTTTTAGTAGCATTTATATTTCTTTAATTACTTACTTCGATGGCTCAACGGCCCAAAATTTGTTTTAGCCTCTAATAAGAGAGCTCGCCACCTATCTCCATTCAGTCCAGTATCGCGGAAGTTTGCCTGCGTTAAGATTGTGGTGGTTGGCCTTTATCGCGGCCCTTCGGCTTTCAAAATGATCCTACATCGGTAACGGGGGCGACCGACCGACCGTCGAACAGTCGCTTGGCCGAGATGGTGCCTCTTGGTGCTCCGCTCTGTTCCTATTCTCTCCTCCTCTCTATCTTTCTTATTCTGGGTCATGTGGCCAGGCTGTTGGATTCTTTAGTCTTAGTTTCTCATATGATGTTATGTTCAGCCAGATTCCTTTTACTTCGGTATTTTTAGGATTCTCCAACTTTCATTGGTACTCTACAGAGAGTTTTGTTCCCGCTCTTAAGATTTTAGTGTTTCTACTGAGAAAATTAAGCATAAATAGCTTGTGCAGTCTAGCGCTATATTGTAAGGTATTGGGTGTGGAGGAACACATTATACATTTAGCTGACATGACGTTTTGCAGTGTGGTAACTCAGTCGCGTGTCAGACTCTTTTTGACTGCTTCTCATCAGGTGGTGTTGAGTTGAAAGAAAATCACTTATTTTGAAAGGTAGTGCGATCTTATCTCTCACTAGAATATGTTTATTTTCTAGTCTTAACATTGTTATAAACATTTTTTTTCAATAAAAATTTTAAACAAAAATTAAAACCGACTTCAAAAAACTGAAAAGGATAAAATAATTAAATTTAAGTAGGTATTCATCCCCTAGAAACATATTTTTGGAGTCGGTGCTTCACTTTCTATTGTTTTTGGAAACCACTTAGCACCAACTCCAAAAATATGTTTCTAGGGGATGAATACCTACTTAAATTTAATTATTTTATCCTTTTCAGTTTTTTGAAGTCGGTTTTAATTTTTGTTTAAAATTTTTTTTTTACAATTTTTAGTGATAACTTTCTACGGTCAAAGCTAGATGGGTGACCGTCAAATTATATTGTTTCCTACTATCGTATCGTTTCACTAAAAAATCATTGGAAAAGCAAAAATTCGCAATTACGCATATGTAGACGACTTCATAATTTCAGTTTTTTTATATTTAAAACCAAAGTACCCAACGGTTTTTGAAAAAAATTTTATGGGACCAAATGGCAGCTATTCCGCATCGAACAAAAAAAGAATCACGTAAATCGGATCAGTAATCTCGGCGTAATCGGTGTACATACATAGAAAAAAAAAAAAACATACCGGCCGAATTGAGAACCTCCTCGTTTTTGAAGTCGGTTAAAAACTGAACTAAATCTACGATACGCTTTCAGTCATCAAGATTTTCCTCGCCATTTCACGAGTTAATATTTTTCAGAACTGTAACAAATGACATAAAAAGGAACTCAAAGTAATTGTCAAACTTTTACCATTACTGAGAGGAAAAGTTAAATTTTTAGTCAAACAATTTCTTGTAATTGAGAAGAAAATTAGAAAATGTGTTAAAGTATATTCAGTCTCATTCATTCACTCATATTGAATTGGAAAACTGAAGTAAGAAGAATGCATGTACCAAGGGGAGACATTTATAAGTGATTTTTTGCAATTCTTTTTAAACTAAAGTTTTGGTAAAAATAATTTAATGCGACACTGCTACGACAAAATAAACTTAGTTTCTGAAATAGGGGAGCTGAAAAACAGCTAGAAATATGTGAGGCGAAAGAAAGGAAACGAGGGCGTTCGTGCTGTGACCCGGCTGTGACAAATTGCGGCCATTTTTGAACATCGTGTTGTCTGTTGAACAATTTGTGACACCATCGCTTTTACACAGGGCTGTCTTGATTTAATAGTTATCAAAGGAATCTACCAAATGATTCTGAACTAAAAAAGGTACTAGAAACATAATCCAAGCTGAAAAAATACATGTCGTGGCGAGAGCCGAGAAACAACTACCCAGATTAGTAAGTTAGGTTCGACATGAACTTTTTCTAGTTATGTTGAAAAAAAAATTGAGAAAAAGTAATTTCTTTTTCAATTTTATCTATGTATTTCAATTAAACAATTGAAAACACGCTGGCGGGCTAAAAAGGCAATACTTAGGTGTTTTTAAAAGTTTTTTCAATGTGAGCACTTTTAAAAGTGATCTATATTTTTGGTGTGAAACTTGATATTTTACTTAGATTGAATATTAAATTGACTAAGTTCTACCTTTTCTCAGTTTAAATGCTTAAGGAGCAGACGTCTGTGAGTCACGGAAGGTACAATAAATAAGGCCATTACTGAGATTAAGGAAGACGTTCACTTTGGCGCAGAGACTGAGATATTGCAAGTATTGAGAGTATTGCGACCCTGTTTACATAGGAACCTGGGAATTTCGCTACAAGGATGCGTCCTTGTAGCTCTTAAAATATTCCATTTCTTAAATACCACTGAAATACAATCAGCATTAAGCAGGCTCATAGCAGAGCTTGTTGCTTAGTTAAAATTACGAAATATTTGTAAGGATTTCAAGGTCTTACTGAACATATATATACATATATATATATTCATAGACTTACGCCTATTACCTATCATTATGTATGTATAAATATAAGAAATATACTAAATAAACATATATACATACATTACTCGTGAACAAATGCTCGTACTCATCATACAAACATCTGCTCCTACCGGGATTCTAACCCAGGCCCCGGTAATCTGTACAGCAAAGGGGTACACACCACTCAGCTGGGCGCCGACAATATCGGTGACTTCTTCAAGCTAAAAACTCTTCGTCTATTCAATTAAAATAAATGATAATGGCATAGGCACAGAAACTACTTTAAAGCAGGTTGTTAGAAAATTAGACTTATTATTAGGGGTATTCTTTGAATACAATATACCTAACTATTCCTGAATAGTTCAAAATTACTTACTTATTATTAGGTAAATATGTATTGTTTTCAAATTAGAGCCTCACTGCTAATGAGTAATTTATAAGATATGCACAAATAACAAATAGGTAAAGTAATTTAACAAAATAATATATGGGATAGTCCGTTTTATTTTAAACGATATACCGTAGCTTCTTTATACTAACGGGTACACCGTAGACCCGTAGCAAGCTACGAAGTAGTACCGTAGCAGCAAATAAGTTTGCTAATCCTGTAAGAGCTACTTTCAACATTTTGCTCCAGAGAATATCAATGGCTTATGCAAAACATACTATAAAAAAAACATACCAACCGAATTGAAAAAATCCTGGTTTTTCAAATCGGTTAAAAAAAACACTAGATTAGATAATAAGTAAACAAGTGTCTTTCAATTAGTTATGCAGGTAGTTCTAAGTTTTTTAGTGTCTCTCACGTTTCATAATGCTGAAATAACAAAATAGATATTCGTAAGTAGGTCACTCTCCGTAGGTTACTTTACAAGTGTTCTTCACTGATTACTGTGTCTGTGTCAGGCATTTCGGCAATAAAATTAGATAGAAAGTTTCAGGTGAAGTCGTAAAGTTTTACGGGCTGGATCTTATAAGATCTGTGTCGTAAATATAAGTATAATGAAGATTTAAAGAGAGTATCCAATTCCAATCATTTTTTTGATATTTAAAAAAACTGTGTAGATTAGAAAAAAGATACACAACCTGGAGCTTTAAGTTTACCCTTTTATCTATCTAAATTTCTTTCAAATATTTGTTATATATATATAAAATATTATAATTCTATTCTAAGTATGCGTCCATTCAGTAAATTACATCCGCAGAATACCATCGTCGTCGTACGGCGATATTTTGCTAAAACTATGTTTTTTCTGTAACTATGCTATAGGTTACTTAAATAATAGATATGTACTTTATTTCAGTGCCAAATAAACTATTTTCTTTCTTTCTTTTACTGACAATTATTTATTTATTTATTTATAGATTCACTTACATTAACAGTTTTTACTACACATGTAAGTTACTTAAATTATTTAACATAAGATCAAGTGTTCTACTTTTATATAACAATACATTTTGTTTTTCAAGATATATACCTACTAACTATATTTAAACATTATGATTTATTACAGACATAAATACTTCTACACTCTAGCATGGAACTGTAGTCGGTGCGACAATCTTCTCCAAGTAGTTGCCTGCTGTGGCCAAGAAAACAGTTTCTGAATGTACAAATATGTCGGAATCATGAGTCCTGTACAGAATATTAATAAGATTCAAGGCCCTATAAAGTGGGCTGTACTGATCTCCACATCTGGGGATATGGAACAATGGACGGCTACGTGCTCTGAGGTGGTGTTTCTGGGTTTTGGGAATGTAGAACGGGATTTGCGCGAGCAGGAAAGGATTGTAGGCTGAACCACGCAATAACCTATATACGTATTTTATTAAAAGGAGGTTACGCCTTACCTGTAACGACCTATACTCAACCATACCCAGAATGAAAGCAGTAGGATACATGTAAGGGTAGTACCCATAGAGTTTTTTGTATACATATCTAATAAATGTCTTTTGAATTTTTTCAACCATATCTATATACTGTTTTTGGTGAGGATTCCATATAAAGCAGTTTTTTAAAGTCGACTACGAACATATGAGTTATACAAGACACAGGATGCACTTCGAGTTTTAAAATGTTGAGTTTGTCTTATAACATACCCTAGTGTCATCTTAGCACGTTTGCACATTTCGAATGTGTTATGGACAAAAGACAAATGTGTATCGAACCAGGTTCCCAGATCGCGCACCATGTGCACCCTATCTAGCAGTACACCATCCGTATAATACGCAGCAATAATCGGTTCACGAGCTCGAGAGTATGTCATAACCGAACATTTATCCACATTGAGGTCTAGGTTATTGTTTCGGCTCCACAACACCACTCTGTTTTATTGTTATCAGACTGGAACAATAAACTATCTCTATGGCATTTAATCGGCAGAGCCAGCTTTATATCGTCCGCATAGATAAGACATAACGCGCTCTGCACAACCGCTGGTAGATCGTTGACCAATATCAAGAAAAGTAATGGACCCAGGGAGCTGCCTTGCCCAATGCCTGACGTAACGTCATAAAGTTCTGACTTGGACTGTCTATACTGAACATATTGCACTCGGTTAGCAAAATATGATGAGAAAAATTTTAATAAATCCCTAGAGAATCCAGCGATAGCCATTTTGGACAAAAGTGTATCGTTATTCACGCGGTCAAAGGCTTTCTTATAATCAAAATAAGTTACATCTACTTGAATTTTATTGCTCAAGCTAGTAGATATCAGTGTAGTTATATTAATTAAATTAGTCGACGTTGACTTTCCAGGTAAGAAACCATGTTGTTCGGGGCAGAACCAGTAGCGTAGTTGCTTATATACAGTCCGGTGTATGACAGACTCAAACACCTTCGCAAACACGGAAAGTATTGCGATGGGTCTGTAATTTCGAATTTCCGTTTTTGGACCAGTTTTATGGATAGGTATAACCCGCGAACTCTTCCAGGCAGTCGGGTAGGTGCTGGTTTTTAATGCAAGGTTAAATATGTGAAACAAAGGTTCAACAAAGATGTTTCGACAATCCTTAACTATCACTTGAGGAATATTATCTGGACCTTGGGTAAATTTAGGTCGTAGTCTCCGCAATGCCCAACTGATGTCAGATTTAGTAATGTAATTAATAAACACCGTTTGAGCTGGGCAGCACGAAATAGCTGTGGTATGCGCTGCCAAAGCGTTTAGTTCAGGCCGCTCAGGCAAAAACACACCCCTGAAAAAATCCGCGAAGGAATCCGCCACCTCTTGATCCGTCATATTATCAAAGGTATCTGGCTCTGCTGATTTCCTGGTTTGATTTATGTAAGTCCAAAATATTGAAGGATTATTTTTTATATTAGCTTCTATAGTATTAAGATAAGATGATTTACTTTCTTGTATTTTGGTTTTCAATAATCTTCGATAGTATGTAAAAAAGGCGTAATATAATTGATAATTGCTTTGCTTATAAAGCTTATGATAATAATTTTTCAACATGTTTAGCTGAATAATACTACTAGTAAACCATTCAGGATAGCGCGGCACGTCCTTGATGGGACGCTTAATAGGAACTGTTTCATCAAAGGTCTGGTGGATCATCGAATACATATAGCTCACAGCAGATTCTAAGTTACTATGACTGTTATATAGTGGTAACCAATCTATTTTAGATAGCCTATCATATAGGAGCAGAAAATTACATTTTCTAAAATTTCTAACGGGTTCAGCTTTGGGGTTTCTTGGACAATATTTGGGACCAAATTGGTATTGTAGACTGATGGATATATCTAATGGATTATGATGCTTCTCCCAGGACACCAACCCAGCGCATGACTCAGCAACCAGTATATCTCGTACATCTGAAGTCGCAAGTACCAAGTCTAAAATACGATTTAGGGAGTTCGGTACAGTGTTATGTTGTTTTAACTTACAACTTGACAAGAACAGTTCAAAGTCCTCACGCACAGAGGCGGTAGTAGAGTATAAATTGAAATCTCCAATAATTATGACAGGAATTTCGCATGAATTGATTAAATTTTCCATGTATTCGAAAAAAGAGCGATACCGGGAAGCATTAATGTTTGGAGCAAGGTATACTACGCAGCACAGGAATCGAAGTTGACCTTTAGACACGCGAGCACATACGATGTCATCCTCGTGGTCTATAGCGTAATGTATGCGGTGAAGTACAAACGGCTTACGGGCAGCTAACAGCACTCCGCCACCACCGCGGCCCCTTCGGTCACCACGTAAAACTGCAAACTCCGGTGGGAAGAGTTCTCCATCATGAACAGAATCGTCAAGTCGAGTTTCAGTAAGCGCTATAAGGTTAGTGGTTAGCGCAGTCAGTTTATTCTTAGTTGTCTCCAGTTTGCCTTTGAGTCCACGGACATTTTGATACAGTATATCACATTTAAGCTTCCTGAGATGCGTCCTCCCCACGAAAAAGCCTTTCATTGCCTTTCTTTTGGATATTGCGTCTGAATGTGAACCACTCCTGTAATGCAGTGTTTGCAGGCCAATTACTTGGCGATAAGAAATATTGAAAATGTCGTGCCGGTACTCCGAGAATAAAGCAGTTATGACTAGCATGAATAGGATCAGGTTTCTTTACTACGTATTGGACGTCTGGTACCTTCTTCAACACATATGAACGCAAGTTTTCTTCGGTCATTGACGGATGGAAGTTCCATACATGTATATATTTAGTTGGTTCTATTACTACGAGCTCAGAATCCACCTCACCTGTTGCTCTTATTACAGAACGACGGGAGCGAGATGGTGGTCGGGCACTTAATTTAGGGGCCATAGTCGAAATAGGTGAAGGATCAGTAGCAAGTGTTGCATCAGTCAGGTGGTTAAATACTTGGGTTTCTGTGATTTGATGTCCAGGCGCCGAGCGATCCTCAAAAGTTGTTTGATTCAGAGATAACTGTGAGCCGATATCCAAACTGTATGGTACATTATTTTTGCTTATTTGTTGCATTTTAACCTCCATAGCGAGAAGAGCTTGTTTTGTGGAAAGCAGATTTTGATCTAAGCGCTGTTTACTTGCCTCCAGATTTGACAGTCGCCTATCGCTATGTTCCGATGTGCATCTAAGTGTATCAAGATCATCTGAGATGGTCTCTGTGGTCTTAGCAAGCTCGTCAATTTCGGATCTCAGACGTATGTACCTTTCATTCAGATCTCTGACATTTCCCTTTATATTGTTTATGGATTGCATAATTTCTGTAGTTCTAGCCTCTTGGTTTTGGAACTGTTCTTGCACATGGGTCCGGAAAGAGCGTAATTCAGCCAGTATCAGTTCATTGGTATTTAAATTTGAAACCTCCTCTTGTGAGATTGATAGGTCGGGCAGTGTTACTGGGCAGTTTTCTTTAATGCTGATTCCTGCTTGCTGCTTTGATCTTTTTGTAACATAAGAAATGGTATTATCATCCTCCTTTTGGCGTATTGGGGTGTTTGTATTCCCGACTTTTGGTTCTTTAACTTTGCATGCCACGCACTGCCAGTTTCGTTTCTATGTTCAATTATGATATTAGATGGCCGGCTGCGCCTTTGTTTTCAAAAGGCCACGAAAATCGTTATCGTTTTATTGAAATTTGATTAATTGAATAGAAAAAACTATGAAAAAACAAAATATAAATAAAAACAAACTATCTTTCGTTCCTTTCATAAATGCTTTAAACATCTATATTAGGTATTATTATATGTTGTTATTATAAATAATCAAACTATGAAATATCTACCTGAACTAGAAAAAATAAAGTCTTATCTATCAACCATTAATTTAAAAAAAAAATGATAATAATTAAAACGAGTCCACATTTATCAATTTTTAACATGTCCTTCTCACAGGTCTGCTGGCGGAATGATGGCAGCATATTTTTTTTCTATTTCTTGTTTGTGTGTTAGTAAATCAATTTAACAATAAATAAATATGGTAGGCAGATAAGGTGACTTTTCCTATTCATTCTATATACGAAAAATATCTCAGTAAAAATGTCCTATAGTTGTGGATATCTGTTTTATGCTACAAACAGCACACCCAATTGTCGCGGCAAATACATAATTGATCTGCCTGACACGGATAATTTACGGAAGCCTCCGCCGCGCTGGGCTTCGGGATTGGAAATTTATTGTGATCCATTGGTGTTAATACCAATCCCTAGAATAGGTCAATGTGATAAATTTAATATAGTTCACCATAATCAATAGTAGGGTATGTGGTAAATCCCTCAGCGGTAGATTAAAGCTTACACAATCCTTGTACGTTGTGTCCAAAACTCAGTTTAAATACCTACGTAGGTACTATGTTTTTGAACACGGTTGACGTACAGTAACAATAGTAAAGTTCATCATTTCATCTGAGAGATGTCCACTGCTGGGAATAGGCCTCCCCATAGGATCTCCAAGCCAATCGCGGTCTTGCGTTGCCCGTATCCATCGGCTTCCCGTGACCCTCACCAGATCGTCGGTTCACCTTGTGGGGGACCTACCAACGATGCGTGTCCCGGTACACGGTCACCACTCGAGGATCTTTCCACCCCAGCGGCCGTCAATCCTCCTTGCAATGTGGCCTGCCCACTGCCAATCGTGGCTCGCAAATTTTTGGGCTATGTCGGCGACCTTTATTTTCCTGCAGATTTTATAATTTCTGATTCGATCACGCAGAGAAACCCCGAGTATATCCTTTTCCATTGCCCTTTGAGTGACATTGAGCCTTGAGACATGAGATTCTTATAAAGCTCCGTATGTCCTTTGGTTCCGTACGTCATTAGTAGCAACACACACGAATTAAAGACTTACGTCTTAAGACACTGTGGAAGTTGGGTTGAGAGTATGCCGCGAAGCTTTCCGAACGGCTGCCCAGCCATATGGATTCGTCGATTTACCTCTTTGTGGAAGTTGGACTTATCAAACTAGACTATTAATCTCGGGTAAATATATTCGTCAACTGTAAAAATAAAGTTGTGAAATAAAATAAGAAAGTCATGGCTGACGCTGAGTATGGCTGACGCTGAATATGGAAGAAGAAGAGAACTTCGCTTGCTAGAGCTCATAACCCATTGCTTGACTGGCATAAAATTCCGAATGGCATTACGTCCGCATATTCGACTGTGCATTAGTGGTAATTTGTGAAGTATCAGATACAATAGACTAGGTGGTAGACCCGTATGAATCCTATTTAGGTCGTAAGCAGTTCGCTGTGTTTCGGATTGACTTGAAAGGTAGCCAATGTAATAATAATAATGTAATTACTGGGCATGGAAAGCATTTCATTTTAGGCCTCAGGCTGACAACGCACCAATACCAAGTGATTTTTTCCTTGTTATTGTAGGTAGCCCCTTACCATCAGGTGAGCTGTCAGCTTCCTTGTCATCTAGTTGTATAAAAAAAACTAATAGTTACTCTATTGCTGAAGAGATGCCGGCGAGCTGGCAAGGAATGAAAGATTAAAATAAATAAACAATATTATTACCTTAGATGAGGTAAGGAGCATAAGTGTGGATCGCTCGAGAACATTTCTGGCCGCGGCGACCTGCGCTCGTCGCCGCTCGTCGCGCAAGTCCGCGCGCCGCTCGGCGGTCAGCCGCGCAAGCTCGACCATGCCACCACCGAACTCCGTAAACGCGCGGACAAACTCCGCAAAGTTCGACACTGACTCCAATCGGTCTAATGTACGTGCCACCTGTTGATATAAATAAATTTAAGTATCCTAAGTTACCTTGTCTTGACTGCAAGTTTGTAATGACGATCAAATGAATTTATTAAATATACGGAGTAGCCGCTTGATTATAAAAACATTTATATATTACAGTTTAACACAAGCCCGGATAGCGCGTCCGTATCTGAAGGCCTACCTTTTAAAACAGAGTTAGAAGTTAGAATGGCATAATCATAACAAAGTAGGCGTTATAAACGCACGTAAATGTGAATAAGTAAATACTTTTTTCTCATAATAAACTATCAATCACATTCATAAATATCTCATCGAAATTTTTAATGGAAAGCCACAACAACTGTTTTTTTCGAGAAAAATTCACTTAGTAATTTAAAGAAAATGCGTGTGATTATGCGTTATAAACTTTAAGAAAGTATTTTAATTAATTATTTTGATTATTTCTGTAGACACTTTCTTATATGAGTCAAAACACGTAAAATTATACCAGAAATAACTCAAAAAGAAACTTATTGTTATAAAAATATTTACTTAGTAATTAAAATATAAAAGTAGAAAAATTTCACGTCCTGAGGCGGGAATCGAACCCGCGACCTTTCCGCAATCCGGGCGACTGTTCTCACCAACTGAGCAAAAAAAAAGCTCTCGCGGGGGCTCTACGTTTAGTAAAAAGTTTAAAAGTTTGTAACAAAATTATTGCATCCATACAAATATTCTAAATGCGAAAGTGTCTGTCTGTCTGTTACCTTTTTACGCTAAAACCGCTGAACCGATTTAGATGAAATTTGGTGTAAAGACAGTTTGAGTCCCGGAAAATGACATGAGTAAGTTTTAATTCCAGATATCATCCTTTGTAAAAGGAATCAATAAAAAAGGACTACTTTTATGACTTGTATCATTTAACTTTTCGTTAGAAATGTAGAATGTTTATGTATTCTTTACCAATTATCCTTTTAGGGGGTGAAAAGTGGGATGTTTGTGTACGGAATCTCAAAAATCAGTAATTTCTTAAGTTAGGAATAAAACTCAATATCATACAGTGTGGTGAAGACGATGCGATAGAACATGGGCTATAATATAATAGACGATACAAATATTTTGCATCTTAAAAAACCTCTTATTCATTTGAAAATTTTATAACATTTCTATGAAATAATGCAGCTAATGTTATATTATTTCATAGAAATGTCATGAAATTATCAAACGAATAAGATTGGTGGTGGTAGACCTGTATGTAGGGTCATCTGGGTAGGTACCACCGCCTTTCTTATTTCAGCCGTGAAACAGTTCGCTGTGTTTCGGATTGAAGGGAAAGGTAGCCAGTGCAATTACTGGGCATGGACGGCAATTCATCTTAGGCCCCAGGATGACAACGCACCTGCAATATCAAGTGACTTTTCCTTGTTATTGCAGGTGTCTATAGGTGGCGGTAACCGCGTACCATCAGGTGGGCCGTCAGCTTCTTTGTCATCCAGTTGTATATAAAAAAAAAAATATATATTTGAAAGTTGCAAACATTTCTATGAACTAATATAGCCCATCTTTTAATTAATTGTCGTCACTAGCCTGTTGTGTTCTCCTAAGATATAATAGTAGATTGTTACCAAGGGTTGAAAGCCACCCATTTCTATGAAGATATTTTTAGTTAATAGTTCGAGGCTGAAATGGTGCTTTCACCCAAGCACTCTATTTTCAATTCGAATACGAAAAAGTAAACAAAGGCTAGATAAATAATTAAATAAGTAAAAATAATTGATCATTGTAAATAATTTGCGATAATCTTTTTTCAATTGTATTGTTGTTTTTAAGTTCTTTCAATTACAGTGAAGGTAAGGGGAACTAATGCCACCATCATTCTGTATACAGGTCCTGCGGAGTTGTAGTCAGCGGTTAGATATGCGCTCAATTATCCAATGTTGTCATCGACTAGATGAGACGCACAGATCACTACATATCACTACATAGTATAAAACAAAGTCGCTATCCGCCGTCTGTCTGTCCCGTTGCGGGTTTTTTTAATAGATAGAGTGATTCTTAAGGAAGGTTTATATGTATAATACATGCATAATATTTACATAAGCATGGCACCCGTGCAAAGCCGGGGCGGGTCGCTAGTAAAAGATAAATGAGACGTGCGCTTATCGCTATCTAGAGACTGATCGAAAGCGTTCGAAAATATTCGTGTTTATGGAATAGAAGAGTACAAATTAAGTGACGTAAAAGAAGCAGCCTGGAAAAATATGCGCATTTTAGTATTGTGTTTAACATCTTTTTTAATCAAATCATAAATCGAAATAAATGTTGCCCATGGGTTTCGGAAATATATTGTAAAGTTCCCGTCAAAACTTTACGAGGATCCGTCAGATCCTTGTAAATAGTAAATTAGCCTTGACCCTTTTTTAGCTCTATCGTTCTATCAAAAATTTTCCCCTCTCTCCTTTTAGTAAATGCTAATGCATAAAATTCAATACCAGAATCCTGTTTTGAACAATTGTCTAACAAATCTAGAAGCAATTAACAAACACTCTGTATAAACTATCCGTGTCATAAACCAGTTCTAATAAGTTGTAAGGATACTTTAAGATCAGTACCCTGTAGTGTTGTGGTATGCAACACTACCTTAATAAGCTACCTTTTTATGTGAATCATGTGTAAATAACTGTTAAACTCAATTACCTGTACAATATCTTTATTTTATCACTAGATTTTACAACATTTTCACTGTAAATCATCATCATCACTTTTTCGTCTGAAATGTGTATCTCCACTTAAGTAAGTCGCTGTTTCACACTTGCACCTGTATTCTACCCATTTTTCACGTCTTTTTCAATAATATTTAGGCTTGTCATTATTGTATTTTCTTCGAAATTACTGTTTATTTACTAGTTTGACATGACGTCTTCTTTTGTTTGACAACTGCTTTTCTTTTTTGTTTGTCTATAATTTTCTGGAAATCTCTATTCCGATTTTAAATTGTGTCCGTGGTATAAAAGGAGGGCCGGATGCTAGGTAGGGCAGTCTAGTCTTCGGCACGGAAGAGGAAGGTCGGAAGAGGAAGTGGCAGCAGTCCCCGTCACCAGCAGTCTCCGGGTCCTCGGCGGTTCCTGTGCTGCGAGCCTCGGCCTGCCTACCTGCGACGGGCCTGCCACGGGCCCCTTCCTCGTGTCCTCCGCTGCTCATCGGGCTCAACTTGCCGGTCTAAGGCGCACCTTCTGCGCGTGCCCCTATTGCACGCGCCACCACTGCGCGTGTCGCCGCTGCACACGCCCCTACGGCGTGGGCCGTTATTGCCCGCGCCACCTTGTTGCGCGCCACCTTGCTGCGCGCCGCCTAGTTGCGCGCCACCTTCTCGCGCGCCTCTACCGCTGCGCCTCTACCGCGCGCCTCTACCGCTGCGCCTCTACCGCGCGCCTCTACCACGCGCCTCTACCGCGCGCCTCTACCGCGCGCCTCTACCGCGCGCCTCTACCGCGCGCCTCTACCGCGCGCCTCTACTGCGCGCCTGCCGCGCGCCCTTGCTGCCCGTGCCTCAACTGCACGACCGCGCGCCTCTACTACGGGTCTGCCGCGCGCCTGCCGCGTGCCCCTACTGCGTGTGCCTGCCGGCACGCCTCCTACGCGCACCCTGCACCTGCTGCGTGCGCATCCACTTAGGACTTTGGCCCTCCCTTAAGTGTTCCTTTTATTTATACGTTTAACCTCAGTGTGTGCTCTCTTCCGACGTGTTATTTTAGTTCCTTGTAAATAAACTTGTAAATACTAATTATCTTTTTATTTCATAGAGTTTCATGACAACCCCTAGCACGAACATTTTTAAATTTCGAATCGTAATCGTATCGTTCACGCACGCTTAAAATTTCAAACAAAAGCCAGACATAAGCTAACGTAACTACTCGATACGATGGCGATTGGAAATTTAAAAGTGTTCTTGTTAGGGGTGCAAATGGCATTCATGCTAGGGGTGAAAAACTCGAAATCAGAACAATGTCGAATAAAAAACCTATAGGAAATGTACCTAAAAATGTAAAGAAATAATGTCAAACTAGATGAAATGTTCTTAAAAATTATATTAATTCAAGTTTGATGTGTATCAATCTGTATCAACAACTAGCGGCAATGATGGACAATGTAATTGACAAACTCACTCTTAAAAATTAATTATCAATTATGAAGCTTTTTCAGCGGTAGGTATACCTACCTAATAGTATTTCGTATGAGTCAGTGCTACCTGCACGAACATTCCAGCCAATTCTCAACTAACTCACGCTGTGTGTTAAGTGCCAAGTTACCAGATGAAACTTCCGAATTCTCTGGAATAGTGTGGAGACGAAGTCCATAATTTCAGTAGGTAACTCTAGTCAAACTTAATTGAATGTTGGATAAACGAAAATTAATACTACCTGCCCACAAACTCTGTAAATATTAATGCGTAAAATAGATGTTGTCACGATAAATTAGAATAAAGTTTATAAAATTAAACTTGTAAAATTTACTATCTCATTTATCACGAAAAACAAGGCAGCAAAGTCCTGCAATCCAATTTCAGTAGTGGCATTCATAATCGTAGATTCTGTTGACGTGCGATTAATTAAGCCGGTTTGCCTATCTATCCGTTATTCCTTTGGGAGATATGATAAATATAGACTCAATAAAAGCTACTTATTTGAGTTATAAGCTGATAACAATATAAGTAGATGATACTCTATGATGAGTGGAAGCCATTAACATTACAATGGTACTCTAATTTCAAATAGAGCTGTCTGGTCCAGCCAACATCATGACTTTTATTGTGGTACTGACAGAAGATTGTTGGACCCAATTTCGAGTCTACGTTTGAGAATATAAGAGCAACCTTATCCTTAGCGAGCAGTAGTTGTCGCACCACAACCATGTCGGCTAGCAGCAGCACCCTTGTGACAGCGGCGAGCAGCGCACGCGCCGCCGACACCATGCCGGCGCCGTCTGCGCCTGTACACACCCGCTCGATTGCTCGACCTGAAACAATAAACCTTTTATTTAGTTTTATTGTCAAAATACATGCAGTGAAAAAGAAATAAACACTCATGTCACCGAAACCATTGTTAAAAGATTCCAAAGTACAAAAGAAAAACCCACGTATAAACTTATTTTACTTCTCGCGTGCTAATTACAAGATAAAAGTTCCATTAGCAGACGCTAAAAGGGTAATTGAAAAGCGTTCCCAAATGATGAAGTTGTCGGTAATTTATTGCAGCGTCTTGGCAACAAAGACGCCCGGTAGCAGGGTGTTCATTAAATTATTAATTCTCGAACCCCAGGCTTACCTGCCCGGTGAATTAATAGGAACCGACACTCTATTTGTGACAACTAGTTATACACCTATGTTTGGAAGACGACTTTGTGAAGTTTACAACAATCTTTGATTAATTGATATCGCTATCACTAAGCCATGTTAAATATGTTCCTATCCGAAGTATAAACCTTACCTTGTTTTAGAAACAAACGCGTTACGAAATAAAATGATTAAATTTAAAAAATCAGCAGTAGGTATGATTTATTTTTGTACTCCGTAACAAAAAGTATGAATGAGTTATGATTTAGCGCTCGGAGATTGCGTGTAGATGCACGCTAGGGAAAATAATGAACCGCTTGTATCCGGTGAGGTCAGATAAGACCCATCGAACTCGTACGTGTTTCGCTTAAGGTTGTACAGTTGCCGAGTTTATGGTTTCGAAATGGTTTGTTTTCGTTAGTACGTACACAATGTCATAGAAAACAAAAACATTCGATTGGTATCTCGCTGTGAATTTTCATCACGTTCATAGATTCAATGAAAGTGATGAAAATTCACAGGGAAACTAAAAGTAATTTTAATTCTTCGGTATCTCATCGGACCACCGGCGTCTCTTCATCGATTGAATAATCTGTTGTCTCTGTTTTGCGGGTATTTTTCCACTCTGTGAATTTTGTGGAAGCGTTATGTTGATACATAGGAGACGAGAGCCGTTCCCAAAACAACACTCTCGATGAGCTTTGGCAACCTTCCTTACCGCAAGGGATTATTCCACTATGTCCACCCAGGTGAGATCACCTAGGTGAACAAAGTGAAATTGATTAGTCTGCTTTGATCACTACGGAAATAGACGTAGACAACGTTACAAGGTAGCTTTATTTGGCTGCGATTTTTCAGCAACGTAGAGGTTGTTTCCTAGTCAATCCTTAAAAAATAATGCGATTATATTCCTATATACGGAGCGAAGTGTGGCTTCTACGGATAAGTCCATATTATTATTATAATTAAATGGATTGTCATCGTTATTAATATCAACTAAACTATTCAATTCCATAAAAACTACTAGTCAAATAAAGATTTATATCTTTGTATTTTGGAATGTTTATTTTCATTTAAAGCAAACTAGCTATGTCGCGTATACTGTAACTAAGAAATAGGTTCTCTAGGATAATCTTTATGAAAACCGTAGATTTCTGTATTTTTAAAATATTTATTTAGGTGGTTTAATAAGTTTCTATTGTAAGTACAATATTTGCTTCAAATTACTTCTTAAATTGATAAAAATCGTGTATATTTTTTAAATATCTAAATCGTTGGTTTTTATGATTTATTATTTTGCATATAACCCTGGATTGTGTTATATCACCGCCCGAGCGAGCGGTGTTTGGTGTTAGAGGCGAGAGGCGGATAGCGTTGGGAGAGTTTTGTTTTTTATACAACAAAGGCGGCAAGAAGCACATTGTCCACCTGATGGTCAGAAATTCTGAAATATCGTTTAAATAAACAGAAAGAAAGCTGGATGATAAGTAGATTATGGCCGGCCTGGTTTCAGTGAGGAATTTTATGCAGTCAATGATTAGAAAATTGAATCAGAGTGGTTTGTGTGATGTAAAGTTTTTGTGAATCGTGTCTGTACAGTCATTGAAATATTTCACGTTTCTTTGGTGAGAATGAATAGTGAGGTATAACACGGTACAGTATTTTTCGTCGGACGTCGTGTGTTTTTGTGCGATATCGCCAAATAAAACTTACCACAGTGCATTTTAATATACAAGCGGTTAAAAATAGTTCGAGCGATTCTATAAGTTGGATTTATAATTGATTGAAAATGACGTACGTACAGAGCGACAATGTTATCATAGCAAGACGGAATTCGCGATGTTGCCAATGTAGGTCCCACTGACCACAGGCCTTCCTACATGGAAGAAACACATAAGGAGCTTAGGCCATAACACCACCACGTTAGCCCAATTGGTGGGATAAAGCGGTTGTAGTAACAACCAGGACCAACGGCTAAACGTGCCTTCCGAAGCACGAAGGAGCTCGAGATCATAAACTTGATTGCCCTATTCCGGGACCGACCATGGCGAAAGTTGCTTTGTTTTCGTAATCCAAGCCAGGGCGTTCAAACCACCACGCCACCGAGCTCCTCGGGTTGAGTTGTAAGTACTTAAATGTTTTTTATGTATAAAGTCTGAGAATGACATTTAAATGTAGACATACCCTTTTGTGAAACTCCTCATGCTACAAGAGCAGGCCTTTAGCCACCACATCGGACTCGTATCATAAAAACTGTCATCGTACATTTGCCGCCAAACTGTCCCAAGAGGCGTAAAAATGTGTTGTACCCCAATTTCGATGCAATAACTCAGAAATAAAACCTACCACGACATGGCCGTTTTTCATCGCATTCATAGGGAGAAACCAAAATTAATTTAATTTCGCGACTCTACACACCGACTTAAACCGAAAAATAAAAAAAGTAATAATTTGCTTCTTTAATCTATATATATAAAAATGTTATGTTGGTTTGTGGACGCTTCAAAAACTCAAAAAGTTCTGCACCGATTGAGTCGAAATTTTAACATGATATAAAATCCGCATCAAGGATTGTTTTTATCTATTTTTTGCATCAGTCACATATCTGCGACCGCGAGAAAACAGTTTTTTTAACGATGCGCCACTGCGAAGCGTGGCAGGGTACAGCTAGTATTTTATAAAAACAAAAATGATCTTTAGTTTTTCTTTTTTAGTTATTTAGATTAATTATGGCCAGCTTACCAAGGTTTGAGTTACCTTTTATAATATTTTCACTAATGATGAACAATATTTTGCTAATACAAAATCAACCACGATGTGTGATCAAAGAATAAAACGCCATACTGATAATTATATGGTTGATTTACTTGAAAAATAATGTTGAAGATGTATACGTATTACAATATAGGAGACTTAGAATGTAGGTTATCAGAGCTACGATAGCTAGGAGCTAAATTTTCCACTGCAATACAGTTTTGCAATTTTGAATTGCCCCAGTGTTTATCGTAGCACTCGTAGCACACCCCGGACAGCACGCCATTCACTGCTGGCTGTATGCGAGCGTCGAGCGCCGATCATTCGAGCGCATTCATAATTAGCGGACAGAAACCGCTTATTGCTTCTATGGGTAAAATGTTTAGTGGCCTTTGAGACATAAAAATATTTTTCATTCATATCAGTTGAATATTGGTTGTTATACTTTTTATACCTAATAATAAGGATTATGTTTAGTATACCTAGTTGAAATTTAAACACAAAACTTTATTGCAAACTACTTGTGTTCAGAGTTTTTAAGTGAGCCTAACGTCAAATTTAACAATAATCGTGGTAGATTACAGTTTAGACTCCATATATGGTTTCTAATTCAAGTCAGAGCTGCTATCGTTTTCATTCGATTTGATAGATTTAATTTGATAGAACTTCGAAACTCATACAAAGACGTAACAACTCATACTACGGCCAATGTCAGTGACATTGACCGTAGTATGAGTTGTTACGTCTTTGTGGTGTCAACGTTTGTATTGTCCTTTCCTCACTAGGTAACCCAAAACAAGGGATCAACATTTGACTATTCGAAACGGATATTTTCACTAATACATGTGTTTCTCCTAACTTGAGTCTGACAGAAATGGTTTCTCATCTCAGAACGATCGATTGCCTTATATTTAAAGAAGTGAAGAGAAGTGAGTATTGACCCGCCGTTGGAAAGTTATGGAGTCGGGTTTTTCTGACAGCATTCTTTGAATCAAACACAGCATTATAATGTCTGTTTTCTCTGTTTTTTAGTGGAAAATAAACATGATAATGACAAATTATATTGATTAAGTTAGGTAATTGACTTTTCTGTCTGTCAAGTTAGCTTCAAATATTTTATCAGATCAAGTATTAATCTGTTTTTTAGTGCTCTTGGCCGCAGACGGCCTTTTACAGCAAGACCTTGGACCAATCTAGTATAACTTTTCAAACATAAATAAAATGATCGAAATCCGCATAGATTGATGGAGATATTTGTATAAAATATAAAAAAAAAACAAGCTTTGAATTGAGGATTCGAAACGTTCGCTTTTAGTGAACCGTCCATTCCGCCACCAACCGAATGGGTGTTTAAAAATTAAATACCACTTTTTATTTTAAGCCAGTCTATATTACTATGGACAGTTCATTTATGTGAAGTCAAGTTTAAAAATAATTGAAGTTAAAGTCGCTTTTAGCTACTTTGCAAATTTAAACATGATCAATTATTATTTCCCAAACGTTTTCCACATGTGAGCTTGTTCTGATAAATGATCTACTTAAACGAGTTTCAGATTCCATCAATCAGGACTGCCAATTAATCTCAACCCACGCGAATTCCTTGTAACCAATATAAAAGAAATGTATATTTCCATTTAGGTGTGGATAATTTGCAAAACTTGTTATAAGCGCCAATCGCTCGAATGTTGCAAAATCCTCTGAAAATAGCTTACGGGCGATTGGAGCGGCAATCGAGCTTAAACGAGATTAATAAATGGGCTTAGAACGAGATTTGCTTAACATTTAAGGTCGTAATTTATATGTTGTGAGCATAGTACGCCAGAGGTGAAAATATTGATATCACCTTTCGACATAGATTGTAATAATATTCTGAAATATAAACTTGATAATTTCATCGCCCCTTTAATTTATTATTAATATTTATTAACCCCCGAGGAAAAAAGAGGGGTGTTATAAGTTTGACGTGTCTGTCTGTGTATCTGTGTGTCTGTCTCCTAATAAAGCATTGGTAGATAAAAGTACTAACAAAAATATTTTTTTTGTATTTATTCTTGTGAGTAAGTAGCTATAAAAAATATTTCAAGCTCGATTCAAATAATATACACATAATATTATTTTTTTACTAGGTGGTAGGCCCGTATGAAGGGTCGTCTGAGTAGGTACCACCGCCTTTCTTATTTCAGCCGTGAAACAGTTCGCTGTGTTTCGGATTGAAGGGAAAGGTAGCTAGTGTAATTACTGGCCATGGACGGCATTCCATATTAGGCCTCAGTATGACAACGCACCTGCAATATCAAGTGATTTTTTCTTGTTTTGTTATTGCAGGTGCCTATAGGCGGCGGTAACCGCTTGCCAGGGGGTGGGCCGTCTGCTCGTTTGTCATCTAGTTGTAAAAAAAATACTTATATAATATGCGGGCAACGTCGCATTAACCGTTATCCCATGGAAATGTTTTTTCGATATAACTATTCTCATACTAATTTTCTATATTCTATGTACTATTTCAGACTATAGTCTAATCTCTGTACCAAGTTTCATCCAGATCCGTATAGCCGTTCTGGCGTGATTGTGTCACACGCATCCATCTAAACTTTCTCATTTATAAAATTAGCAGGATTTGAAGCGTAATTTGAGAGGACTTGTAAAATAACAAACTCAAAAACTTTACGCGACGAGCGAATGGCATTGAGGAGAGAAAGGAACTTGGCATGGCTGTGGACAAGACAATGATTCCCGGAAGGCAATCATTGTTTTTTGAGTATAATGACTTTCGGAGATCGAAATCTTAGAAACTTTTGAATGAAGACTGTCACAAGCACACTTTGAGGAACACAAAATCGAATTTCGAACAGAGAGATACATTGTCAGTAAAAGAAAAACTTAAGATAAAATTCAGAAAGGTTTTCATAAATATCACAACAATAAGTGAGTACCTACTAAATAGTAAAATTAAATAGGTTTGATACAAAGGTTAACGCCGCTTAGGGCCTGTTTTTGTTTAGGCTGCAATTTAATGCCGCTACTATTAACTCGAGTTGAAAACATGAAACTTTATAATTGTGTATCGTAGGTTGTGTTTAGAAGTTTCAGTTTTTAGACCGCATTCTTGGCTTACTTAGCATACTGTGTTTCTAAGAATTACTTATTATTACTTTAGTGATAGCACAGAATTTTGTATATTTTTTTAAAGTTCTAAAGTTATTTCATAATTTTGATCATAATCTTGGTGTCGGTATATAAGCACAAGCATTGACCGCAGTCTATAGACGCTCATCAAGTTTTGGCGTTCGTCATGAAATAAGCACTTCGAAATTAGGGAGGACCTTATAAGCGATCTACGTTTATTTTTGGTAAAAAGTGTTGCACAGAAGACAGCACATCAAGTGTAACAGTTGCACTACGAAAGCCGCCTCTACTACGAACGCAGTAAGGGCGGTCTCAAGGTCAAACTGTTACGCTTGATGTGCTGTCGACTGTACCTGTTTACTCTGTATCAGTAAAGTATTTTCATTATTTCTTAAACAGATCGTCTCGTCATTAATAATATTACACTTTTTTACAAAGTGACGGACTCAGTTCTCAAGTAACTTACAAGTTAAAGAATTTTAACTTACGCCTAAGTGGTTTAAAAAACCGTTCATCAAGATATATTTTTTCCTGTTATTGTTGACTGTGGCGATAAAGGCATCACAATTTCCCCTTACGTGAAAATCGAATTTTATTCAGGAAATAAATTCCTGAACGTTATCGTTTGCCGGCCTAAATGCGTGTGTGTAGCTTGGCAGCGACATGGCCATGTGATTTTTCGCGTGTTGCCGCGGCCTGCGGTGGCACGCGACGCTTAAATGAGTCACACGACTAATTGTGTCAACACACAGATTCATACCGCACAGAGTTAAATAGAAACGTCAGAAATTATTTAAGAATTTAGTTATATCACACTCTCAATATGAAAGGAGACCAGGAATGCTTCTCACTCTCGCTTTTTCTTCCATAAAAGAAAAAGAAAACTTATATAGAAAGAAAAAGAAACCGTAAACGGAGGAAAATATACTTGGTGATGGTTAACACACGTGTTAATATGTACAAGTGTCGTTAATTATATACATAAAATTATGTTCTATCTACTTTCTAGTTTATGAACACTGCCCATACTAAGGATGCCTGTAACAGACCAGTACGAGCTGCAGAATAAAGTCCGTATGGTACGCCGAAATGCCCTTCACCGAATAGGACAGTTTTCCGATAACACTGCTATGCGATTCTCTAAAGTCAGCAGCCATGAATTCGTGGCTGTCGGCAGCGCCGCCATACTTTTGGCGTTTGTTTGACAACCGTTGGCGACACCAGCGTTCCGACGTCGAGCACGGCGTGAACCGGAACTAAAAAGTGGTTGATTTTTATATCTTTATGTAAAAAATCTATCGAATATTGAATGAAGTCATTGCGATACAATTTTAACACAACAAAAAAGAAATCAAAATATATCGATTGTACTTCATGTCGTATTACCAAAACAGAGACAATCGTACACAGCCAAGAGACCGACGTAGAGATTAGTAAATACGGATTCACGCAGCGCAGTGCGCAAACGTCAAAACCAATGGCAGCTCGTCGTCTTTATCAGACGTCAAGCTCGATGTCGAATATCTTTGTTTGTGAATCACACTGCTGTACTTCGACGGTTAGTTGATCTAAAAAATACTTGGCCGATGGAACGGTTCGCCGAAAATATTATTCATCGACGGTTGGAAGCTTGGAAGTCCGAAAGAATCCTTCGCCGATAGAACGGTTCGACGTAAACACATCTCAACAACGATTGGTTAAACGAACTATATTTTGTATATATCTGTATATGTATTTGCATCTAAATATATGTATGTGTAAATATGTCTTTTGATTAAGTGTAATTATTTCTATTATAAAATATATACCTATCTTTATCTCTTTATTCTTGCACCCATTCTGTTGTCATTTTAGTCTATTACTTTCACCCAAGGTTGCATGGAAGAGATTGCTTGTTAGCAATAAGGTCGCCTTTTGTATTATTTGTTTTCTTTTCTGCTTTTTATGTTTTTCTTTTGTCCTAGTGTGCAATAAAGTATATTTGTATTGTATTGTATATTTCCTAAATGGACAGTTTTGTTTATTTTTTTGGGAATATGTTCAAATTTTAATTGTTCCTACGCAATTCGAATGCTACGTATTACTTGATCACCATGTTTAATTTTATCAGAACTTATTGATAAATACCGTTATTCTGTTATTTTTCTATTGCCACAATTCCAATAGAGTAACAATAAAAATTTGAAAACATATACTGTTTATGTTATTTAATTTTATTAAACATATTCCCAAAAAAATAAACAAAACTTTCCATTTAGGAAAATAGTTCGCTTAACCAATTGTCGTTGAAGTGTGTTTACGTCGAACCGTTCTATCGGCGAAGGATTCTTTCGGACTTCCAAGCTTCCAACCGTCGATGAATAATATTTTCGGCGAACCGTTCCATCGGCCAAGTATTTTTTAGATCAACTTACCGACTAACCGTCGTTTAGATCGACTAACCGTCGGAGTACAGTGTTATCGGAAAACTGTCCTATTCGGTGAAGGGTGTTTCGGCGTACCATACGGACTTCCTGCAGAATGGCGTCATGGCAGTCAGTGTCGCGGCATTACCTACCGCCTATAAGGTGCAATCTCTTACAATTCATCATTATTAAATCATTATGAATTGTTGTATTGTTTTGACCCGAATAAACTTTTTCTATTCTATAAACTATATTTTGTATTTGTGTCTTCTGCTATGTTATGTATGTTTTTTTTACAATGAAGTCTTATTAAAAATGTTTTCTCAATAAATAGTTAATGAGAAAATAAATTTCAATATTACATATTTACTATCGGCCATCTATAATATTTAATTATTGATATTTACGTCGTGCGTCGTGACGGCTGCGTTGGAAGTTGTTTTGAAACTAGTAGACTGGACAGGACTCGGCATCAACATCAACGGCGTCACTCATCTTCGATTTGCCGACGATATAGTAGTCATGGCAGAATCTCTCGAAGAATCGAGCATGATGCTCGGTGACCTAGACAGAACTTCTCGACAGGTGGGTCCAAGAATGAACATGGACAAGACAAAGATTATTTAGAATATCCATTTCGCATCTATACCAGTTACCTACAGTTAGCAGTTCTGTTCTCGAAGTTGTTGACGAGTACGTTTACCTCGGAAAATGGTCCTGCTAGGTTAGTCCAACATCGACAAAGAGGTAAATCGATTGATCGATGGATATACAGATCCGATTGATTTGAAATTTGGTTTACAGTTACTTCGGTGGTATTTCCAAGACATGCTAACCTTAAGCTGATCATATTGTATTATTAAATAGTCTGCGGGATGCTTAATTATTCAGAAACTTACAGCAGATATAGCGTTTTTGGGCTCATAACAATTGTCTCTATGAATTGGTGTTAGATTATTTATGAGGCCGGGAGTTACTTAAAAAAATCCATTTTATATTACATGGAAAGCTTATAGCCCTGAACAAATGCTACTATTTTGTTTAGCAAGAATTAATAACTTGAAAAATTCATGACTTGTACTTAAAGGTACTTAAATTAATAATATTATAACCCTGAAAAATTCCAAGCTTATATTTTTGTGTGTTTGCGTGCTCCGGGTGACGTGAAGAAAGATTTGTTTGTTGCGTGTGTTCCTAAAAGTTAGGTAATTACCCCTAAAAGTTTGTAGTCACCGAGTGTAAAAATAAACCCATGTCTTGAGTAACCTTTATCTAACTACTATTAAAAAAATGAGTACACAATTTTTTTCGCAAGTCAGTCATGGATATTGGTATGTTTAATGTAGTATATGTGTAATATATATATCCGTATCTAGGTCATGAGTTGACACAAGTACTAATTTATGATGCTTTTTTAAAGTGGATTTACGTTATGTTTAATTATTCTCAGTCGTTTTCTGATATAATTATGTCAGATAGTAATACAACTAGGGATGATCGATATTCATCGATGTTGAATAAACATCGATGTTTAACTGGTAAACATCGATGTTTTTACATCGATGGGTTAACTTCGATATTATCGACACATCGATGTTTTAAGAATAAAATATCAAAACGTCAACTAGGCTAGCTTCAACTTAATGTTGGATAGTCATTGGCCCTAATTCTGGTGAACACATGCTAAGTCTAAATTTCAGTTCAGTGCATTTCTTTCTATCAAAAGGAATACGAAAAGGATAGCTGTGATATAATTTGACATTTAGAAATGTGCGTTCAATTTTCGACCTTATTGAACGTGATAAAATGCAGTGTTTAGGAGGCACCTCCGTACATGCCGTCTAAAATTGTCTATGGTTTCTATGAAATCTATCTAAATTTAAGTGACAGCTCTAAACAGATTCTTGCTATCTTTTTTCTATTACTTATTGCGAGAAAGAGATATACTGTTCTTAAATTTAGAATTAAAGTGTGTTCCCAGAATTAGGCCCATTATCAGATGACTATCAATTTCAACTATTTTCTACTAGAAGACACTGAAAAAAACTATCAAAGTTAATTTCTTACAAAGTGTGCCTAAAAAAACTGTAATTAATATACTAAATATAATTTACTCTATTTTTTTCGTACACTTTTGTGATTGCAATAATAATAATAAACACATTTCATAAATATAATAGACGGTTTGATTTGTTACAGAAAAACATCGATGTTTTAGAAGTATCGATGTATTTCAATTGATATTTATCGTACATCGATACTTTTGATTCGATGTTAACATCGATATTTTCTAATATCGATCATCCCTACCCGTAATGACGCATTTTTATTCATACAACTGTTTCTTATGATCATTGCAATTGTATATTGCAGTCATAGTATGTGTAGGTATCAGTTTTATTTACCTGAAATTAATTGAATTACATTTGATTAGCCGAAAACTTCACATGCAAAACCTTATTATATCTATTTGTGAAAGAATATTTAAACAAATTAAAATACAATTAATATTCAAGAATATAAACACCCATTCTGAATCTGTGACGTACCGCTATTGCAATAGACAGATATTCTATTTGTAGACGCAGCGGGATGGTAAGAGATGAAGAGTAAAATAAGTTAAGTACCATTGAAGCAAAATTATTTTAATAAATATTCTAGCGATGCTGTTCAAATAATTAAAGTATTTAGAAGTTAGGGGAATGCAGGTCCCAGTTTTAAATAGCCTCAGGTGTTGAGTAAAGGTGTTGGCAGTAAATGGGGCTATTAGAAGAATTAATAGATATTCTCTCGCAGCGCGCCGAGTTTATCCAGCCTGACGCATTACGGAAACGTGACGTGCTCTCCAATGAGTATCTCCCGGATATCTGTTTATTCTGTGTATTTTTCCAACTTTTTAAAGGCAACTTTGTTAACAACGAAAGGAGATGTTTGCCAGGTAGGTATATGTACACTATCTCAATCTCTGATCTCATATCTCCTGAAACTGAATCCTAATCATTTGTTTTCATGCATAGTTGGTTTGTACAAAAGTTGAAATTTTTCATCATTTTCATCTTTATTCAATATGGATATAGACGTCATGATGAATATTTGACTGTGTTGCAGTTTTTTCTATAAAAATTCTTGTTTTGTACCTCATAACAAAGCAAATAAAAATACAAAATAAAAAAAAATAAGTAACCCCCGGCGTCATTAATGATCTATATAACACCATCTCATTGAAACTATTCATAAGAGCCCAAGCACGCTATATCTGCTTTAAGTTTCTGAAGAATTAAGTATTTCGCAGACTTTTTGATGGTATAGGATCAGCTCAAGGATAGTATGTCATGGGAATGTCACCGAAGTGACAGTACACCAAATTTCAAATCAATCGGATGTGTAAAAGTTAGTTAAACCCTATTATCACGTAGAAAATGAGGTGATAGTCATCAAACGCTTGAACTGAACTTCATAAATTATACCTAAGAACCATTGTAGGCACATCAGCTTTCAAACAAAAAAAAACAGAATCTAAATCGGTCCATTCGTTTAGGCGCTACGATGCCACAGACAGACACACAGATACACAGACAGACACGTCTAACTTATAACACCCCTGTTTTTTCGTCGGGGGTTAAAAAGAAAACGGAAAATTTAACACCGTTCTCCATATTTTATGAAAAAAATGTGTAAATGTAAAGTAGTATCTATCTATTTTGACTAATATTAGTGCGGAAATGCTTTTAAATGTAAGAAATTATGTACCTCCTAAGCCCTGACCTTATAAGGCTTGCGTATGGATTTAAATCCAATGTGTAGGTACATATGGAAATACCTACCTTATTTATAGGATTACTACACACATAATAATGAAATGTACAATTGTTTGTATCTTTAAATGTGTTTCATTCAGTTACAGAAAATTATAGTTTCCTACCTACATTGAAGAAGTACCATCAAACAAAAACGACTTTCTATTGTTGAAGAGACGCCGTCGGCCTGGTACCACTAAGGTAAGGTGGCAATTAAGCATACAGCCCACCTGATGGTAAGCGGTTACCGTAGCCTATGGACGCTTGCAACACCAGGGGTATCAATTGCGCGTTGCTGGTACGGAACGAAACGTAAAATAAAAGCTCAAATTATAAAACATAAAAATATAAATCTACTGTTTTGTATTTTATTAGATACGTAATTTGTTTATCACTCAAGTAGGTTCCTAAATCGTCTGTTTCATTACGAAATTGTGAAATTTAATTTGTATGCAGTACCTACCGTATTTACGTTTACCTCTTTAGGGAACGGTAGATATAGTAAAATTTCGTTTCCTTCAGGGAGGGGATAAATAAGGCAATACACAGACAATTTCGTCTCCAGAATTTGTAGGAATTCCGAGTAGCGGGAACAGTAGGTTATTTTGTTTCTCATCCCATAAGAATGTATATTCAATCAGAATAAAACCTGTCACTGATTGTGCTCAATTTATTTTTAGCAGTTTTTATGTAAATAATATTCACAGTATTTTCTGGCAAGTTTCTTTCTTTCCTCCAGCTAGTCAGACGGCCATTATTCATTTGTGATAGGACAAACATAGAATAAAGTACAATTTAGTAAGGTATTTTTGTTTTGTAGCCTCACGTGTAACCCAATGTTTGTAATCACATGCCGACGCACTATCAAAATGTTATGAATGCGTGTAGTACAATTACATTCGGTTCGGGCGGCAATGTGTTTAGAGTGCGACTCCAAGAAGCCATAAACATAAATTTCCTCGTAAACCGTTAATCTTTTCAGCGGCTTAATGTATCGTTAGCTTCTACTTCCCTTGGGGAATTTTACACTTATAAAATATGCCAACTCTCTGTGCCGGTCGCTACAGATCCCCGGCTAAGTAGCGGTAAACGCTACAAATACATTTGATTGAAATTGTAAATTACAGTTCAAGTTTCACGATTATTGCGCTCAGCTATTAGAAAAGATAGAAATCTCGGGTAATTGCAAAGGGAATTACTATCGAGGTGCCTTTGTTTGCTTCTGTTTTCACGCTTTACATTTGTTTTAAAACAATGATTGCATGTTACTGTGTACCTGGTAACATTCCATAAATATTTCACATCTTTGTATAAAGAGTCTGGAGAGAGTCTGGAGAGTTTGGGAGGAGCTCGGTGGCGTAGTGGTTTGAGCGCTCTGGTTTCGATTACGAAAACAAAGCAACTTTCGCCATGGTTGGTCCGGGGATGGGTCAATCAAATTTATAATCTCGAGCTCCTACGTGCTTCGGAAGGCACGTTAAGCCGTTGGTCCCGGTTGTTACTGCAGCCGCTTTAACCCACCAACCCACATTGGGCCAGCTTGGTGGTGTTATGGCCCAATCTCCTCATGTGTTTCTCCCATGTAAGAAGGCTTGTGCCCAGCAGTAGGACGTATATAGGCTAATGATGATGATGATGATGTATACAGAGTGAGATCTGCTGTAGCATTACGAACTAATATTATTTAACAATAACAAAAATGACACTGTATAAAAATTTGCCATAAAGTAAAGATATTATTAACTATCTGAACGAAAATGTTGCGGAAAATTCTCTATAAAAATACAATGTTGTGCAACGAATAGATGTGAAATATTTATGGCGTTCGGAGCCGTTGCTCGCCGTTCCAGGAATATCATTTTACTGTAGAGTGTATTTTAGAAATGTAGATACTCTGCATATTTTTATATTAGTTATATTTTATTAACAACTGCAGTAAACAACAGAACAGAATATAAAATCATCAACAGGCTTATAATTAAATGTACCATACCAAAACAATGAGTACCTAAGTACAAAATTTCCATTCTTATGCCCTTTCGATTGATATCCACTGGAAAATATTCTACTTTAATATAGTTTGATACTTGTCATAATTATTTGCTTTTAAAACTAACTAATAAAGTACTCTATTTCCACATACTTAATATTTTAAAGGACAATGCCCAATTTACTATGAGAATTGGGCCATGATTGCGCTTCAATGAAATGAGTGCCAAAGAATGGGAAAAATCTATAAATTATGTAGGGAAAGTATCACGAAATCATGGTGTGGCAGACTGCCACTGGCAGTTTAGAGAAATCATCTTCTTCTTCTTCTTTTCTATGTGGCAATGTGTTTAGAGAAATCATAATTTTTGGTACTGATTTTGAGGTTATAATTATTTAAATATTTGACAGATGGACAGTAATAGTAGTATACATTCATCCAGAGGGACAGGCGAAGGTAAAGGTATAAACATCCAGCCAATTATTTCATCAGGTTTTTCTGCAAACTCATTTCAATGCATCTTGGGATTATATGCAGAAATTAACAATATAATAATTTCTTCAGTCGCAGAAATCTACAAGTAACCTACAAGTATATGTACCTCAAAAAGTGATACACAGACACTTGATTCGCTAAACTACGCTTTTGACAATGGTCACTTCCGACACAATATGAAAAATCTTCACCAGATGTCATACAATAACGGCAAAGACTAGTACTCTCCCTACAAAGGTAAGGCAAAGGTACCTATCATATACATCCACATCTTATGTATCTTTTTCTTTGAGTTTGTATTAAAATGTAGATGTCTTTTTATTGTCTTCGTCGTTACGTCACTATGAAAATTTACCTAAACAGTTATTAAATAAGAAACTAAAAAAACGAGTTCATCAGACACCTTTTAACATTTTTGGTTCAAAAGGCAGGATTTAAGGCGGCGCGGTAGGCTGGTAGTTCTAACAGTTTTATATTTACTAATATATAGTTGAAACTATATATTAGTAAAAATAATATTTATATTTTTTTTTGAGATACGTTTGTTTATTGCGCAAAATGGGCATGTTTGGGCATTCTCCTTTATGTAATTGTATTTTATTTTAATTAACGTGTGATTTAATTCGTATTTTGTTTATTCGATGGTACGTATCAATGTTATGCATACCTGTATGCAAAGTTATACACGTCAATTGGAACAGTTGCACTACGAAAGTCGCCTCTACTACGAACGCAGTAAGGGCGTTCTCAAGGTCAAACTGTTACGCTTGATGTGCTGTCTACTGTACGTAAAAGTACCTAAAATAGTTTCATTTATTGTGAATTGTTTTTTTATGTATTGCTTACTATTGGTGAACTTTGGTCAAATCAATAAATCAATTTGATAATTTAGTTAGACTTTTGGCTCTAATTGTAAAATCTGATGCAATGCCTAAATAATATAATTAGCCAAAATAAAATAAAACTATGTTTTATTCCACCACAAAACAAAGTTAAAACTGTAACCTTAGCTTAAGTTTCTTCTAGAAATTTACGAGCACCGAGAAATTATATTATGTTCACGAATATTACCTCCATGAAACTGGAATATTTATAACTACCTAAGCACAGATTAATAACAGGACAGATACTTCACTCTAATACAAATGGTGAAATAATTTCGTTATATTAGCCTACTAGGATTATTATTATTAGCCATTTTAGACGACGCGAGAAGAAATATACTCTACAAACGCGTGCCGAGATTCGAGAATCCCGCGTACACCGCGTGATTGCGTCATCGAGCGAAACCGTAAGGGTTGTGCCACGACTATAAATTAAATAAAATGATGGTGATGGTGAATTGTGATGGTGAAAAAAAATTTTCTAGTTTTATTATATTTTAATTACTAAGTAATTTTTCAAACATTTATAATAATGTTAAAATCAAAAATTAAGAATATTTGAAAGTACTGCCCCAACTTAACCGAATCGTAGGTATTTGTAAAAATACTCGTTTCGGATGTTGAAATAGAATATTTCGACATTGTAGGGTGGACGTTAGCTCATAAACGCAAATACTGATAGACTAGAAGAATTTCACAGGGATATCCCAAGTCCTGGGTGGCTTAGTGGTCAGAGCAGTCACCCGGATTACGAAAGGTCGCGGGTTCGATTCCTGCCTCAGGACGTGAATTTTTTCTAGTTTTATTATATTTTAATTATTAAATAAAATGACTGAAGTAAGACATTTTTTTTTATTTATACAATTAATGCAATGAAGTGAATGCAAAGAAAGCCGGTCAATTAAATGTGATTTAATTTTATAAAATGATCAATGTTTTTTTTCCATCTTTGTATTTTAATCGTGTAAATAACTTTAACAAGTAATCCTTTGGAAAACAGGGGCAAGGTGGAATGAAATCAATTTCTTGTAGTATATTCATTGAAGTGCTTCCCGGCTGGTTCGTAAAGACTATCAAAAATTTTCAAAAATATTTTTTCTAATTCGAAGTCAAAACGGTAGTCGACATTTAGAGCTACTTCTGAAGGTGTTTTCGTGCAACGTGCAACTAGTACTCCCCCGAATCGTATTCGTAAATCGAGCTCCATAACAGTAGCACCCTTAGATTATTGTTAATCTGTGCCCCTTGTGTAAGGTTAAATCGAAACGAAAACGATCATCGTCGTATTCACCTCTTAAATCCATACTAATATTATAAAGTTGAAGGGTTTCTTTGTGTGTTTGTTTGGTTGAACGCGCTAATCTCAGGAACTACTGATTCATATTGAAAAATTCTTTTTGTGTTGGATAGTCCATTTATCGCGGTATTATATAGGCTATATAACATCACGCTACGACTAATAGCAGATGAGCATCAATGAAAAATATTGCAGAAACGGGGGAAAAATATTCCTTTTCAGAGCTTTAGTTAAAGTTACGCAAAAATCATGTAAGTAAGAATTGTTCTCCTTTAAAAGTTTTAAAAAAAAGTCCGCGACAGCATATGTCTATCTTTCAAAATTGGCTCACTATAACTATTTTTTGGTAACCAAATTTATTCTAAAATAATGCACTTATCTGCGAAGGTGTTTTTATATTGTTCCTTTTCAAAATAAATGCCTTATTCACCACAAATATTTAATTGTGAACAAAATTGTACAGTCGGCAGCACATCAAGCGTAACAGTATATATAACCCTAGTAAACGCTATGTATAGCTATTAGAAAGAAAGCACACCCTCTTCGCTATTGGTTCAATTTCCACTATCTTTTAGAATCTGACCAATAGCAGAGCTTGTCAGAATGCTTCGAGCGTTTATTGGTTAAAATTGGTCGAATTGTTTGAGCTAACGCTATTTGTACGCGCAGTTTAGTCTAATTTCTATGACATCGCATTTTTTAAGTATGAAGTTAAGGCTCAAGTTTAGAAGTTTTTTTTTTGTATCTGTGGTATTTAAAAGTTGAGTATAGAAATAGGATGGCCATTTTGTATTGAGACCTGAATTGTATGTGGCTACCTAATAATAAGGGCTCAAACTATTGAATACGAAATAACGAAATCAACATTGACTCTTCTTCTTTCTTCTTTATTTGTAGATAAATGTTAGTTTCTTTGAAAAAAATAAGTAATATACGAAATGGCCACGCACTTGGATGGAATGAAAATAAAATAGTAGCACTACACAAATGGGTAGTTAATTATATGAAAATCCGACCAAATATCGGTAAGTTAGAATTTTGTTCTACTGTTTTTATGAGAACAGGACACACCAACCTATATTTTAAATAAACTGCACTTTTCTTCTTGTTTTTGAAATGACCGCCATGTGTATAAAAGTATTTTGCTTCATTTATTTTTTACCTATACGAAACAGGTTTTGGTCAATGTCATTTGATTTTCTTCAACTTCTAACAAAATGAAAAGTATTTGGAGTATTTGGAGACTTCCTTGCTAAACTAATTAACTTATAACCTTGCATAACCTTGATAAGTTAATTAGTTTCATTATTTGGTCTAAATATACCAACTAATCATATTTGTAAAATGATTCCACCTACTATAATGTTTTGTAAAAACATCTTTAATTAAGTAGCTGATATTCTGAAAGACTCAATCCAGTTTATTTATGAACAGGTACACATAATAAAACAAATACTACTTTGCAGGTGGCGGACCATATATTTTTGGTTTTTAAATATGAGATGAAGATCCAGGCTGTTGGTAGAGGCTACAAGATAGTGTGTTGATGTGTGGTGTATTTGTTCACATAATTCTTGTTATTAGTGAATTCCATACCTATGTCAGTGAAATAAATAAGTAACCACAAACCAGACAAGAGATATTCTATTGTTGAGTGGATGCCAGTGTCAAAATTTATTTAACTAAAAGCTTCAGACATAAATAATATTTTTACAAAAAGTATATATATGACCACCACATAGAGGTTAGGGTAAGTTTCAGTTTATAATTTAATGACTGACTTCGAAAAAAATGAAAGGTTATTGAAGATATTTTTTTAAGATACTTAGTTCAACATTTCCAAGTTCCTACATGATATTAGTGTAACTTTCATGACCTGTAAATTCAAATGTAATAGTAAGGCTATCTAATTATCTATGTGATTTTTATGATAAGAGATTGATATAATTTCAAAGAGCAATGGTGTTAATTCACCCAGAACATTATTTTCTTAACTCAAATTATAATAAAATATAGTTACTTTTCTAAACCTAACAGTCTTCTAACATATTTTCTCCTATTACTTTTGTTGTTTAATATTATTTAAATTCACTTACTTCTCATTGCAATGGTTATTTGATTTAGAATGGTGTTCAAAATTTAATTTAAGCAATTTTATAGGTTAAGTAGTAATATTTCTCACATCACAGGAATGGTTTTTGAATACCTGTCAAGTATCAGATTCCAGAGTTTCCAGACACAACTGATTTTTCAATTGTCTTAACACTCCAGAGGGATAATGCCGCTTGACAGATGAATAAATTACTAGCATGAAACAAAAATTTGCATAACTCTTTAATTAAAAGAGATTTCTGAAAGTTGTGATGTTCTACATATAATTTTGGATTTCATTAAATAATTATAGAAAAGAATAAGGGAGGTAAAATGGTGCTAAAAATACTAATATCTACCTACCTACTTAACTGCATATTGTTAGCACCTATTTATGACCCCTGACCCTAAAAGAGGGGCATTTTAAGTTTGATGTGTCTGTCTTTGTATCTGTAAGTTTGTCTGTGCCATCGTAGCTAGCACTGACAGATTTTGATGCATTTTTTTTTGTTAGAAAGTTAATGTGGTCAAGATGGTTCTTAGCTTTGAATTATAAAGATCTGTTCAGGCGTTTGATGATAATCTTTCACAGATCAGATTTTTTTCAAATTTGGTGCACTCTTACTTTAGTGATATTTCAATAAGACGAGGCTGAGAGTTAATTAAAATTTTATTTTAATATTGTTAACTATTCAATAAACATGTTAAATCAATTTTGACTCTGTTTCTTATTTCTTACACATTCCCAATTAGACCTGCTCAAATAAAGAATTTCTTATTTCTGTCAAGCCATGGATTGCAGAAACAATTGGTTTTTAGTTTTGTCCAAAAAAAAATGTATTCTTAAGTAATTTTACTGTCATCAATCATAATCATCAATATCAGTGTATCTCAGAGAAGTAGATCCAAGTAGCAGTTTCAGAATGTCAATAAAGTATTTGGCTGAATCATAATGCAATTTGAATTGCAACTTATGACTTATAAAATTACTAATCCAAATGTTTTTCATTCAAGAGACAGCACTTCACCATTTCACCTGTAATTTCAGTTTTATAATGCTACTTTTAGTTATTTATCACTATAATTTGAGATCAGTGTCATAGAAGAACTAGTAGCGACCAGTGTCTAGGAATTATTGTTGAGTCTCTTTGATTAGATAGTCATTGAACAAAGCTGTTAGCTTCTTAAACTAGTCATATTAACAACCTATAAAACTATATACAGTTTTGGAATTTGTTATTATCACCTTGAATATTATAGCATTGCAGAATATTTTAAAACTAAGTGTTTCTGGTGTGAGGTCGCCAGATCTCATGCGTGCTCATGGGGTGTAGCATCAGTCCGATCAGTCTACCTGTCTGTCTGTGTGTCTACTTAATAGCTTCTTTGCACCATCATCATCATCATCAACACCAGCCTATATACGTCCCACTGCTGGGCACAGGCCTTACATGGGAGAAACACATGAGGAGTTTGGGCCATAACACTACCACGCTGGCCCAATGCGGGGTGGAGGGTTAAAGCGGTTGCAGGAGCAACAGCTTAACATGCGAAGCACGGAGGAGCTCGAGATAACAAACTTTGATTTACCCATCCTAGGGTCGACCATGGTGAAAGTTGCTTTGTTTTTCGTATCGAAACCAAGCGCTCAAACCAATACGCCACCAAGCTCCTCCTCCTTAGCTTAAAAAACTTGTATTAAAATTTGAATCCACTACACTATTAATTCCCTACTATTATTTTATTTTAATTATTAATTTAAAAAACCCTACACATTATAATCATCACGTCAGTTAAGAGATACCCACTACTGAGCATAAGCAATTGGGCAAGGACCTCCAAACCGATCGGTCCTGCACTGCCTAGACATGAGAATAATTTTCAATCTTTATATTACAAATCGATCCTAAGTAGGTAAGTATGATTATCCTGAAAAAGACAACATAAAATTGTGTGAAAAATATTTCAACTAGAAAAAATGTCTGCCCCCCGCGCTCATAGCATGGCAAATAGGGCATGCACCCGGTTCTACCCGGTTCCGAAAAGACCCGGTTCTACCCGGTTCTTTCAGCTCTCAAAGAACCGGTTCTTAAAAATATATTACCCGGGTTTTTCGGTTCTTTCGGTTCCTGTGAATGTCATGAAATAAATCAACTATTTAACGATATTACCTACTTTGTTGTTTGCGATAAATCGAACTTGGAATATGCAAGGCGAGGCATGGCTACACTAGTAAGGGTATGGGGCAGCAAAGCAGTTCACAGCATTCATTCGACACCATTTTGTCTTGCTCAGTCAGTGCATCGTTAATTATCAAAGTGTACTGGAGTGTTAATTTAAACAAAAGTAATAATCGTTTTGGACATGTAAGTATAGAAACCATATTTTGAAATGAAATGAAATAATTTATTCAGTAACACATAAGTAATTATGACTACAGAAGCCAAATACAACACATTTTACCAATATCAATATAAATATGTCACTAAAAAGGAATCCACTCAGCATAAGCCGTAGCATCCTTGGACACTACGACGCTAGTCTCCCGTGGATACATTTTACTGTACTTATTTACTCTTTCTTTGGTCGCTCAGGTCGCCGGTCGCTTAACGCATTCATGTGCGTGGAAAAAATATTAGACCGTTTTATTTAGAAAAGATTATAATTTTGTTTTTACTCACAGTGGATGAATGTGATGAGTCATCAGATCACTGATGACAGTGAAAAGGGAGACCGATAGACCCAGCTCACTACCGCCCAATAGCTGTCACCACAGTTCTTTGCAAGGTTATGGAACGGATTTTAAATCCGATACCTAGAATATCGCTCATTAATTAATGATAGTCAGTATTGGTTTCGCCCGAAACGGTCAACGGGTGATCTTCCAGCGTATTTATTGCATGTCTGAGGTGAAGCTATAGACAAACGTGGCGAGTCAGTGGCTGTTAGACATTGCTTTTCATCTGGTCTGGCACAGGGCTCTTTTCTCTAAGCTACTGGAAAACGGTCTGCTCACTCAGCTGAGTGGACAGACCGTATGACCGTATACGGCGATCCAGTTGCAGAGCTCAGCAACTGGATCGCCGGCTTCCTGCATAAGCGAAGAATCCGTGTTCGGGGTTCATGCCAGTGAACGCTGGTGTACTACAAGGCTCTGTTCTATCCCCCGCTCTCTTTCTTCTTCATATCAATGACATCCTTCCATTAGGAAACATTCATTGCTATGCGGATGACAGTACAGTGCATGGTGGATATTACGGTCGCCCGGGGGCTGGGCGCGTTGAAACTTAGATGGAGAGAATGAATCTTACCATTGAGCTCAACAGGGTTGTAGCTGAGCTTTATGTTTGTGGACTGTATAAATTAATATAAACCTAAAATATATGAAAAAGCGATGTACTTCATCAAATTATTATTGTTGCATGTAAATATGACAAATTCTGATATTAAAAGACACTATTTCAAAAACTGACAATTTCACTATAATTTTGACGTAAAAACCGAAAGAGAACTTATATCCTGCTAGACTGCAAGAAGGTTCGCGACAAGGGTGTTGAACCTTATATCTGAATGGGGATCTAACAATCTTTATGGGTTCAATGCTAAGAAAACACAGGAGTGGGAGTTTACAGCCAAAATGTCGCCGTTCCTTCCCCTTCCCTCTCTTTAGGGCACTACTCTTTCGCCACAGGGCTCCATCAACTTGCTCGGTATAGAAAATTAAAAAAGCTTAAAATGAGGCGTAAAAGTGACCTTATGGGCTGGCAAGGTGGAGGCGGCTAGAACAGTGTTTTTCAAGCTTCACTAGCTGTGCAGCTTCATATATTGATATACATGACATATTGATTATTTAAAAACTTTGTTGTAATCTGTTGCTAGCCAATCGGCTAGCAATTGCCCATATTATTTATTTTCTTAACTGTGATTAATAGAGTTTTTAAACAAAACCTAAACAAATTAAACAGTATTTAATTTCACGACCCGAAAGAACCGAAAAGAACCGGGTACCCGGTTCTGCGGTAAAACGGAACCGAAAAACCCGGTTCCTAAATAAGGTCCGGTTCTGCATCCCCTAATGGCAAACTCCCGGGGAAACAATAGGATGGTCTCTCTCTCTTCGTCAGAGAGAAATAAAGAAATAAAACAATAAAACACATTAATTTGTCTCTTAGTATGTGGACAGAGGTGGTGGAACAAGGTGGTTTTGTCCACGGTCCGTTCTACCTTCTACGGGTGCTCGGCGGTCCGAACCCGTGACCTTTCACAATTCGAATGACTGCCCTAACCACTGAGCTATAGAGGATTTAACTGAATCCTTTAAAGTTATTATAGATATTCCTTAGATATAAACAATTAATCTAAGTGATAATCTTTCAGTTTTTTAAGCGTTTACTTATGGCTAAAACTTAAAGACTAGTAACTATAAATTTTGAAATGTATTTAAACTAGGTATAACCCCCGACTTTACACAATTCTTTTACAAACTGATCGACTGCTCTATCCTTATCCTTAGACAGACCATCATAAGATATATTATCTCTAATCTATGATCGTAGGACTATAACTAACACAAATCAAAAAGTAATGTAATGTCACAGGCGAATTTGATACCCTACCTATTGATCTAAATATCATGAGCCATACCTTGATAATTAATAATCGACCTAAGGTATCTGATATAAGGTCGAGATTCCATTGAAGACGTAACCGCATTGCACCATATATTGTTATGTCGTATGGTATTGTAATTAACTTAAATAGAAAAGGATTTAGATCCTACATAAGTAAGTATATTAGAAAAAAACAAATCACAAAGACCTATCTATCATACCTACTTCACATACCTAATTGAAAATTTATTCAAGTATTAGTAGTTGATAGTTAGTGATTTACACCAACAAATCATTACAATTTTATACATTTAACACAATTTCAACTTTAGCGTCATGTAATTAAGCTTCAAAATTGCTTGCTTCACACATCACTGTATCTTGTAAAATACATTAAATAAATTGGAAACAAAGTTACAAACATCCCTGGTTGATTGCTTTACATACTTGTCTTCATTCTTGGGGAACCCAGTTCAAATCTCAAATATTGTTTGTTGAGAATTTATTTTTAACACTAAAGTTCAATAAGATTTTGTGTGTTGTAGTTGTGCTAGGTCTAATATTACTTTTCTTCAAAATTGTTAATTCATATTCACATTTGAAGAGTAGAATGTTAGATCTTTAAAATATTGTGAATGAGTAGTAGTTACAGGTATGATAATAGGAGTTGAACATTATAAATGATTTCTTTTTGTTTTTTAACATTAAATAAATGTAGAAAAACAAACCTAAGTAAATGTTTATTTTCATTTCTCTCCATAACAATGGACCATAATAATGACCCGACAATAGAAATATTTTTTAAGTTAATAACAATGAATAAATAATGAAGCCTGTATTTTAATAGGTATAATATTAGTTGATTGAAATAACTAGGTACGCTGAGCATCATTGGTAAATAGGTAGGTAAATAAAATATCTTAACTAGCCATTATATGTAGAAAACTTTTTGTTTTATTAAATTAAAGCAATAGTCTCAGCCGTACTTTAATTTTAAATCAAGTTCAAACAACGAAGCGAAGAGAGTAGACCGCGTACATAACTAGCTGTAGCTATAGCTACCTATAAACCTACACATATTTCGTCGGAGGCTATATCGAAGAAATACAAATTTTAATAGTCGTCGCGCTCGCGTTCAAGGCCAACTGCGAGTATTGTAGGTACAGAGTACTTGAGAGAGAGACGTTAGAAAGAGGCGCTGAGAGACATATGTTTATCCTTTGCTCACAAATTTTCTGTGCGTTGCGCTCTAGGTTCAAGGACAAACTGTTACGCTTGACGTGCTGCCGACTGTACCTAACATTATTTGATTCCAATGGATATCTTAAAAAATATCATAGTTTTAAAATAACTCCGCTACAAAGTAACCGTGAGCCGTGAGTATCGTTGCGTTTTGCGCGGGAAACTTTCAACGGGGGTGCGTTCAATCTCGCTTGCGGCGGCCCACCCACTGCCGGTCGGATCGCCAGATTTCCACTTAGCGGCCGGTACTTTTAACGCTGCATTTCGAGAGTGACGGGGGCCTGACCTAAGTACGCGCTACGTGATATAACCTGACAGTTATGGAATCATACAAACTGATTTGTATCTAAATCTGTATTAATAAACATATTGAATAAAATGTGACCGTCGACGCTGCAGCTAACGCCATCTAAGTACACGACACTTGGCCAGTTAGAGGTGAAAGAAGCCTATGAAAGAAGCCAATGATCAAGACCCGCATTCGATTCAAATACGCACCACTAAACGCATAATATTTTCAAACTACATGTAATAATTCGAAATAAATATTGAACCCCTTATATAAACGGCTTTATTGAATAGAAAAAAAATCTTCCCCTACACAGTGACTGTAAAAGTTATACATTTTGAATACGATTAATAAACTGATAATAATATGGGGAGGTTAGGTACAACATCAAAAACTAATTTATTATACTTTGGTGAAGACCTGAAATAAATGTAATTTGTTCCTACTTACATTATTCGTTTTACAGTGTTCATTAGCAACGAGTATAAACAGCTATAAACGATTTTGATAAGGAAACCAGTTAATCAGTAACTTTTACATATAACTATTTTGTTCCACACTATTTGAAATAAAAAAAGAAGAGGACATGTGGATTTCGTACTTCATTAATTATGACCAGAAGAGAATGCCTTCACGTGATGTGAAATGCATAGGTGAGGAATATTAGGTTCGTGTTGGCATTTATGACCCGTGAAAAATTACGGTAAATAGTTTTCCGGGAGAGTGCAAAAAGAAGTATATAATTTCTAGGTATGTGTATTCATTATATTTTGTAATTTTAAAGTGCAATAAACAGTAAAGAGTATAAAGTAATTATTATATTAACTATAATAAGTAACGTAGTAAGTATATAATTATTAGTAACGAAATACATGATCGATCCGTGGCCTACAGTCTAAATTATGAAGACTATTATTCGTATGTACATTAAATTTATGTTCAATGAAACCACATCATCTTCGTTCTGTATAAAATATATAGCTGACAGCTGTTATTTTATATTTAAGTGAATAGGAACGAAAAATTAAATACCTTTATTTATTCGCATTAACCTACATATAATACACTGACATACAGACAGTAAGTATAGAGAGAACAGGCTGTCAAAAAATGGCACTAACTCAGCATGATGTTGCTGGACAGACTTACATTACTCTTTGCTCGACAGGCAAGCGTTGGTTATACGTTACTTAGTTTTTATCTAGTATCCATAACACAAGTTAACTATGTTTCGTTTTGGCTCCACACAGGTGTAGATATATAATGTTATGTCTCAGTTAACTACTTATGGTATAAAATTATAAGAAACATATCGTCGCCTAAATTAAAACAACAGCACTTAAATATTTTTTGGCGATTTTAATATTTTGATGCCTAGAGAAGCGAAAGACATATTATTATATGTTGCTTCAGCCGAAACAAGCAACACCTAATAGAAACTCATATAGTTAATCATAGTTTCTAGTAGTCATCTAGTTTTATTATATTTTAATTACTAAGTAATTTTTCAAACATTTATAATAATGTTAAAATCAAAAATTAAGAATAAATTAAGTAAAAAGTAATAACGCGGTATCCACTAATCGTAACTAAGTAAAATTATGCAAATTTTATACTCTCCTGTAAATTTTCTAATAAATCTACTCTACCCTACTCTTCTTTCTTTGCTTTTATATGAAGTTTTTTATATTATCTAATTATTAGTACTATACAACATGTATCTGTCTATTTCTATGTGAATACTGACAACTGACTTGCCATTAAGTTGTCATTTTCATTTATTACTTTCATCACCCAAGGATGCCTGGAAGAGATTGCTTGTTAGCAATAAGGTGGCCTCTTGTATTATTTGTTTTCTTCTCTGCTTTGTTTCTTTTTTTCTTGTATGCAAAAAAAAATATTTGTGTTGTATTGTATTTTCTAAATATTTTTGACTTACGTGGTATTGCAACGCCAACTCGACGTATGTAGAATTTAGTTAATTATTATTAGAGGGATATCTATGATAGTAAATATGTGTGCAATTTGTTGAGTGGAATCCGGGGCAACAGGAATAAAAATTAGGAAAGGCCACGTTAGTGTTACTTATGATTCATGAATATTTAAGTGTAAAACGGCTTCAAACTTTGTACTGGCGAATCTACGTTGTTTAAAGTTATTGCTCATATTACGTACGCTATGTAAACGATTCGAAAGAAATATGTAATAGGAATTCTATCGATGTGTGAGCGGTTCTGCAACTATTACGTGGTTGATTGCGGGCGCCAGCTGCACCAATCTGGTCCAAATTATATTCGTTGCACGCCGCACAATAATATTCTATTCTCGAATTAGGGATTTGCACAGAATAATATTCAAATGCTCGCCCTGATTACACTTAACCACTTACTTTAGATACTATTTTTATGTGTTTTATGTAAAATATCGCTTTTATTTAACACTATAATTTTGAAAAACTCCAGCTCAGTGGTGGTGTGGAGGAAATAAACTTATAATTCCAAACTTCGAATTCAGAACTAGAAAGAGAGCAGTAGAGCAGTCATCCGGATCGTAAAAGAACCATAAGACATGATTTTGTAATTTAAAAAGATAGATAGATATTTTATGTTATGGCGTCTAATAAAATCAACGACTTTTTCGTTAATAATGTAGGTAGTCATAATAATATCTAATCCGATATCTATTCCTTGAAATGGGGTTATTTGTTACGACTTGTATGCGATAAAATTTTTATCAACCATCATATATATTTAAATCACATAAAAAGGCAGGTCGCTGATAACACCTTGGAAGCCCGATGGGTGCTATAAACGCATAAAACCTCCGCTGGGGAAACCATAAATCTATGGGTGGTGAAAACTTATCCACCCCATGAGCGCAACAAGTCTCATCAGTGAACCAACGCGATTACAAAGTTTAGATTTGCTTTAAGTGCTACATTGCCCTGGAGTCTATGATACCCAAGTGGTAAGGTGTGAATTCAACTCGAAACAGGAACAAGTAAATGTCAAAAGTTTTGATTAATAAGATAAAGGGTTAAATGCTGTTTACTTTTATGTTCGTGCTTTATTATCCTTTTCTTTCAAACAAATTAAATATTTTTGTCCAAAAATGCTTTAATTTTAAATAAACTCTAGAGAGTCTACTAATAATTTCTTATTTAACACCTTCGATCACGAAAACAAAGTACCTAACATTCGTCATAGTCGATCCCGGGATGGGATAGGTCAATCAAAATTTGTAATCTCGAGCCCTTCCGTGCTTCAGAAGGGCAGCTTTAGACTAGTGGTGAGGATAACCTCATGCCATAATCTATGCCTGGGTCATAAGGCCCAAATCCCTCATGTGTTATGACTATGCCTCATGGCTATGTTGAAGGCCTGTACCCCGCAGTGGAACGTGTAAGGTGATGATGATGACGATAATGTTTAAACAGCATTTGTCATAAAATTTTTATAATTTCTTATCATATGTAAGAAGGAACATATATGACGAAGACTTAAGTATTATGTTTCATCTGTTTGTTATTTAGTATCAATATAGAAGCATAAAGGATACTTGTACTTTGGGATGATAAATAATTGGTGTGTGTGTAAGAATATTAGTGTTAGGTAGGTACTAGAGAAGGGTTTAATACGTTTACTCGTTTAATTAGGATAATGATTTTAATTAAAGTTGTTTTGAAATAAAAAAGTAGGTATCTACGAACTCTTGTCAGTGCAGGTTCTGATGCCTGCTATTATCTATGATAATGAGTCTCCTTTTTAGCCAGCGGGAAGATATCAACTATTCTTTTTATCATTATGTAATACCATCCTCTAACTTTGTATTACACCAAGTGATGTAATACAATATTATAGGGTGGCTGAAATCACCTTTTTAGGTATTTAGGCGAAAGTTCCCGTAAATACCGAAAAAGGTGATTTTAATCATTACAAGTACCTACAACATTATCCTAACACAAACATATATGTTTTGCTATCTACACCAACCAACACACGCAGCATTATAGATGATACCACCATAGCAGTATCGTATTTTTCGCACGACTTCAACAAGTTACTTATCTATTCATGACAGGCCACAGTTTATATGCCAATGGATAATACGTAAATACTACCTTATTAAACTCTTTTGTGAAAGCCTTATGACTTATAAACTAGAAAATATCTGCCTTAAATATGCAAGAGATACTACATCAAGCAGTGTGAATTCATTCAATTTTATTCCAGTCGCTCCTGTTTGTGAAGTAAAGTTGCGGCTCCAATTTTACTGAGCTGAGGAACTGAGGAAACTTATTGATATTACTTAGCTTCAGGCTACTGCTTTTCTGATGTCTGAATTTAACGCTTCTAGTGGAAAGGCCGAGTACTTTTTTACAAACTACAGGCAAATAACCGAGTTTTGCTGTAAAGTAACACAAAGTTCAAGTATTATCATTTGGTTCCTATAAATGTATTTAATTTTAATTTTCTGTAATCTAACTGCATATTTCTATGTCCATCCCAATGAATGTCGAATCAAAACTTTAAAAACACAATGTACCGAATCACGTTGCTAATAAAATGCTCAATTCAGACTGCTATCGTTACCCATAACTAAATTAATTATATAACTTTAAAGTAGATAATTAAAAGTGAAAGAAGTTAAAATAGATATGAATTTGAGATAGTTGAAAACTCTGAAATGTTGCAGTAAGAATAATATAAGTAAAACACTGAAAGTTTTTAGAACTGGTTACTTGTATGCAATAGATTGAAGAAAAAAGTTTTGATTTTGAAAATGGAATTCTTTGGCAACAAATGACATATTAATGTAACACATACTCAATATTATTTATTGAGTTTGTATTACATTTATTTGTATTTTTTTTTTACAATTTGGCGGCAAATTGAAAATTAGCTGTCTGGAAGCTTTGTGCCCGGTGGATAGGTAGGTACCTCATAATTTGACCGAGGCCCAAAAAGTCCGTCGAGTTGATATGGTGCTGTGAAATGGTTCAAAAATTTAAAAAGGTGACTCAAATGCTGTGTTTGATATACTCCTGGGGACAAAAGCTGGATTTACTGTTATGAGCCCGAAACCAAAAGACAGTCCGCTCAGTGGTTGTTTCCTTCCGAGTAGTTCCGAGGAGTTGCCACCTACAGATAAGAGAGCTTCACTGTAGTTAACAACTCCTGACGAAGCTTGGCAAAAAGATGGTGGCCTCGTTTTTCGGAAAAACAGGTCATTACACGACTGTTGTTTTAGAGGTTCGAAAACAGTTACTGCAGAGTAGTACACTAATAATTGTTTGCCATTTGTCTTGGAAAAAGTACGGAAAAACGACCTCGAAGTAGGATCCTCAGACGAACGATCGACTATTTGCCGAGATCAGACGTAGAATCACTGGGTCACCCGCGGTATAGCCTTGCGATTTTTATTTATTCCCGAAAACAAAAGAATAACTTCGAGAAAAACATTTTATGGACGTCAAAGAAGCAGTGGCTGCGTTTCAAAAGGTCATCGAAGAGACCCATAAGGACGAGTAGGCAAAATGATTTTCTTAGTGGTATCGGATGCAGCGATGTATTGATGTGAATGGACACTATTTTGAAAAGATATATTAAAACCAAGGATAATAGAAGAGCATATTATTTGGTTAATAAAACTAAAAACTTGCTAGTTTATACTAGGTGGTAGGCCCATATGTAGGGTCGCCTGGGTAGGTACCACCGCCTTTCTTATTTCAGCCGTCAAACAGTTCGCTGTGTTTCGGATTGAAAGGAAAGGTAGCCAGTGTAATTACTGGGCATGGACGGCATTTCATCTTATGATGACAATATACCTGCAATATCAAGTGATTTGCCCTTGTTATTGCAGTTGTCTATAAGCGGCGGTAACCGCTTACCATCAGGTGGGCCGTCAGCTTGTCATCTAGTAGTATAAAAAAAAAGTTTGCTCAGTTTTGAATTTTTAATAACTTTCAGTTTGACCCTCGTACGAAGCATATTAGTTAATGAGGTAATGAGACAACGACGTAATCCATTTGACTGATACAATGTTCATTGAAAAATATTCATAATTTAGTATCATTGAATATTTTACTATTGATCATGGGTTATTGCTTCATATGATATGACAATTGAATGCAAACGCGGCAGTAGACAGGTAGCGTTTTGCATAAACTAGTGGTCTTCACATATTTATTATCAAGCCGCTGTGCTTATACGAGTACTGCTTGTTAACAAACCTATTTACAGAGAGAAAACTGGAGTATGGACGGCGGCGGTGTGAGAACTATTAATTATCTGTGTTCTTTGGATAATCTTTATCTTCGGTCTTCTACTATTTTCACTGGGCAGTTTTGCAATACAAAATATTAAGAATTAAATAATATAATACATATTCAAGAATACGCTGTTGTTATTCCGCCAATAAGGCCTATCAACAACACTGCTAAATTGCGGTGTAGTTACTTGATATATTTATAGAACATCGGTCAAATTTCATACAAGCTGGACCTGATATTCAATGACGATGGGCATTATTATAATAGATTGGGGAAAAAGTTTCTTCGCCTTTTTTAAGAAATTTCAAAACATTTTTAATATAAAAATTTTACCTTACAATAAAATTTGTATTATGTTTCCTTCGACATCTGAAGTCCATTATGAGAGAGTACATCGTCTTTTTCCCGTCACTTCCGCTAGTTGTCGCTGTTCCCGCCACGTTTTGAGCACCTTGGCGCTCCCTATAGCGCTATCTATAAACTAACTGTCAGCCGAGTACAAGCTGCCATGTTTTTAAATCATTGTTCGGATCATCATAATGTTTGGTCACCAGAAAGACATTATGTGGACTTCGGATGTCGAAGGACACATAATACAAATTTTATTGTAAGGTAAAATTTTTATATTATGTGTTCCGTGAGACATCCGAAGTCCATTATGAGAGATCTGTTTGTTATCTTCTGGTGGCTTGTTATTCGGAAATAAGTAAGCAACAATGTGATTATGAAAGCTTCTTTAATTCAAATATGTAGTTTCATAGTAGTATTTACTTGACAATAATCGTTTAATAATTACTTAAAGTATGATTATTTGTTATATGTTCAGTTTAATACTTAAATTATGTAATCAGTTTGCAGAAAACAAATTAGAAATCGATTTTTCTTGGATTAACGTATTAGGATTAGACTTGATCTTTCTCTGATAATATTTTCTAAAGGTAGGATCGAAAGCTACCAGCTGATGCCTCTACTCCTGCATCTGATAAAAGACGTTTTAACCAATTTCCAATTATGGTTGGGCTTGCTGGTTTAGGCGAGCCTTTAACTGTTATAAATAAGTTTGTAAGAGGTCCTCTAACATGAGATGTAACCTCTTTAAGAATCCTAAGCCAACGCACAGGGTCTATGTTCTTATCGGGAGAAGATAAAAGAGTCCAGTTAGATTGTTTATAATTTACAGTATCAGATTTAGAACCAAAGGTAGGAATCAATTTAATATAATTTTGATTATCTATAAAATGCATATCATCACAGTGTAGAAGTGTAAGATCATGGACCCTTCGTCCTGAAGTCAGTAAAAGAATTGCTGCAACACGCCTAGAAATATCATAAATGCTCTCCGTTTTAGGGTTTTCGTTCTTTAAATAACTTATGAGAATTCTAGCGTCCCATATTGGGGCCTTGGGTGGTACTGGCTTCGCCAACAATATAGCCTTTAAAATATGCTTAACTACATGATTAGATGAAATTTTTACATCCGAAGCAGTTTCACAAATTGAGGCAATAACAGATTTGTAGACAAGAATTGTACGATAAGCTAAAGATTCAACTAAGTGTAAATATGCTAAAAACCTAGCCACATCCGACGGATTAGGTAAGCAAGGATCAATATTTTTATCGCTACAACATAGGGACCACTTGTTCCAAATAGGAGTATAAGTTTTAATAGTAGAACTTCTCCAACAAGAAGACAATAGCTGTTTTTCTGCTGCAGACCAACTTGCTGTTATTGAATCCCACCCGATATGAGCCAAGCTTCCAACTGCAGACTGTTGACGCCTGGCGGAGGTCGGCCGGACTTCGTGTCGAGTAAATCGAGTTCCAGGTTCCTTATTTACAGTGGACGCGTTAGAGATCGACTCTTTAAGTCCGCTCGCCAAAAGGGCTTCTTCCACTTGGGTGCTATTATTATGTACCGACCTCTGGCTGAGTTTAGGTGGTTGAGTATTCGAGGTAAGAGTCCTGGAGGGGGGAAGACCCAGGCCAACTTGTAGCTCCAAGTCTTGCTGAAGGCGTCGTGAAAGCATGCTTTCCAGTCTAATAAGTCGAGCGTAGCATAATTCGGCACGACGTGAGCGGTCTGTGAGGCGAATAAATCGATGTCTGGCATCCCCCATTTTTCGAAGATTTTTGATGTAGCCTCTTCTCGCAGGAACCACTCTGTGCCGCCTCGATTGCGCGAGAGGTGATCGGCCTCGGAGTTGTACCTCCCTGGGAGGTGATGAGGGACTAACATGGCATTTAGACTGTCCGTCAAGGCTAGAAGGTCCTTTGTTAAGCTCAATAGCTTGTGGGACTTTGTCCCTCCCTCGTTTTTTATGTATGATACTACGGACTTGTTGTCGCTTTGTAGAACAATTTTGGAGCCCCTCAGCATTTTCTCTTGTGCTGAGATCGCTGCAATGACGGCGTACATTTCCTTCAAATTGCAATGCCAAGTCTTTTGATGGCTCTTCCAAGTCCCCTGCACTTTTGTATTGTTGACCAGAGCGCCCCATTGAATGTCTGATGCATCCGTTATAACATAATTTGTGGTCATTTTGGTCATATGAATTGGGGTTTTTTGATGTAGATTTTCTAACCACCGAATGGTGGTTAGAATTAGGTGGAGCTAGAATTAGCTCGGCGCGTACTTCTTCTTTGAACAGCCTGGACTTGTGTAGGGAGCGGCGTAATCGATTGCTGTGGCGCTGCAATGTTCGGCAATGCAACCTTCCCCGGTGGGTGATGAAGGTTGCAAAGTTGAGATACCCTAAGAGGCGTTGAGCCTGCTTGAGGGACCAACTGCCTGCAGCGAGTCGAGTCAGTAGATTCTGACGAATTTTTGACACCTTTTCTATGGGCAGGGATTTTGTGTTGGATTTTGTATCCCAATTTATCCCGAGAAACTCGATCGAATGAGTGGGTTTGATGACCGATTTCTCCAAATTGATAGACCAACCTAGACTGGTTAAGAGATTGTTGGCTGACTCTATCTGGCTCAATAAAACATTTCTGTTCTGGTGAACAATTAAATAGTCGTCGAGGTAGACTATTAGGCGCATGCCTTTTCTCCGTAGTACCTCGGCTGTCCAGTTTGTCACTGAAGCGAACATTCGAGGGGCTGCCGACAGACCGAACGGTAGACACGTCATTTGTAGCAATCGACCGTTGAAGCTGATACGGAGGTAGCGTCGATGATCTGCTCTTATCGGCAAGTGAAAGTAGGCCTGACTGAGATCTAACTTCACCATCCAGTCGAAGGGCTGAAGGAACTCGTGCATGTGATGGTGGTGAAAAAGACGAAAATGTTTTGGCTTTCTAAATTGATTCAGGGCTTTTAAATTTAAAATCACTCGATTTTTTCCGTTTGTTTTTGACACCAGGAACATAGGAGAAATGAAAGATGGTGTCATTGGAGCTAGTTCTAAAACACGAGAACGAATCAGCAATGATATTTCGTCTGCCATCTGACGTGACATTACAGTCTGGTACTTGGACATCACATCTAGGGTTGGTAGAACAAGCGGTGGCCGGGTGCTGAAAGGAATTCGCGCCCCGGTCACCATCTTTAAAATAGCTTTCGGAGGGTTTAGGCGTGTCCAGTTGGATCGATAAAGCCGTAGACACCCCCCCCCGAAAAATGCATCGAGTCATTTCTGCTTATTACTTGAACGTCTGTAAGGCTTGTCTTTCCTCTCTCCTTTTTTTCTTGCCGTAAATTCGTCGGCATTTTTTCGAGAGTTAGTTTCCGGCTTCTCGTTTCGCTTAAATTTAGTGGCTCCACTTCGAAATGGCTTATTTTGAAAGGACGTAGAAGGTTGTGGTGACTTTGTGCGAGGACGAATTATATTGGCACTAACTTCCCTTTTCAATTTATCAATACCCCCTATTTTATTAATGTAAGAGGATAACTGTTGCGGATTAAACATATATTCGGAAGAAGGAGGATTTTTTTCTAAGTCCTCCCGAACATATTTATCCTTCAACGACTTTAATATTGAACGGCGACGTAACTCTAGAGCTTCGGCTCGTTTTCCGCAAATTATCTGAAGAATGTCGTGAGATACGTTCTTATAACTTGACTCGTTACCGAATAATTCTGACAATTTCGTGTAAAGGGCTGTAGGCGTTAGTTGTAAGTTAGGGGTAGCTGACCAATCTATCAGATTTTGCAAAGCTAGGTTAACTACTTCATTTTGAGATATAAAAGCGTTAGACAAGGCCGCAAAACTTCGCTCTATCTGAAACCATCTTATCGGAGAATGAGGGTCCTCAAACCGTCGCAACTCTTCGTTTAGTTTGAGTTCAGTAAAGGCGGGGGTCGCCATATATTTCTTTTGAACCTCCGTATAGCGCACAGAGTTCCAATCAGGTGAATCAAATCTTTGCATGGTACTTATTTGAGCTAAGCGTTCAGGATTTGCTTTAACTATCGTAGGTTCCTTAACCGACACATCTAAATTGGCTATATTACTAATTTTAGAATTACCCTCAGGTGGGGGCGCAAAAAGGAACCTTCATTTTGTAGGCTAGAACAATTTGTGGGTATTTTAAATTCATTCGTCCTATCTTCGCTTGGTGCAGTTGCAGAGGTAATGGACGATAATTGATTGCATTGTGACAGTAAAAAATTATTAACATGACTCACCAGCTGTTGAGACAGCATGTCAAACCTTTTTTCTAAGTCCAGATTTTCAAGCGTTTCGTCTGACCCGCTGGAGCGCAACTTCCGCCTCTTCGGCGGAGGACTCGCGTCTCGCGACGAATCCGATGCATGCTCACTTGAAGATAACGACCTTGAACTTTGCGATTTCCTCGAAACCGCGTCACCCGATAACAACTCGTTTTTATCACTCATTACTAAAAATGCTCAATTTCAGTTTAAAACCACTTTACGCAACGGAAACACACTATTGTATTTAATTTCAACACTAATTTACCGAATTTTCTACTTAAATCTAAAAATTCGCATGAATTTTATAAAAAAAAAGTTTGCGACAATGTAACGGACACGCGAACGGTTCAAAAAACGACGCAACAATGATTTAAAAACATGGCGGCTTGTACTCGGCTGACAGTTAGTTCATAGATAGCGCTATAGGGGGCGCCAAGGTGCTCAAAACGTGGCGGGAACAGCGACAACTAGCGGAAGTGACGGGAAAAAGACGATGTACTCTCTCATAATGGACTTCGGATGTCTCACGGAACAAATAATATATAATAGTTTAGTAATTAAAATAATATAAAACTAGAAAAATTTCACGTCCTGAGGCGGGAATTGGTCGTGGGTTCGATTCCCGCCTCAGGACGTGAAATTTTTCTAGTTTTATATTATTTTAATTACTAAGTAATTTTTCAAACATTTATAATAATGTTAAAATCAAAAATTAAGAATATTTGAAAGCACTGCCCCAACTTAACCGAATTGTAGGTATTTGTAAAAATACTCGTTTCGGATGTTGAAATAGAATATTTCGACATTGTAGGGTGGACGTTAGCTCATTAACGCAAATACAGATAGACTAGAAGAATTTCACAGGTATATCACAAGTCCTGGGTGGCTCAGTGGTCAGAGCAGTCGCCCGGATTGCGAAAGGTCGTGGGTTCGATTCCCGCCTCAGGACGTCAAATTTTTCTAGTTTTATATTATTTTAATTACTAAGTAATTTTTCAAACATTTATAATAATGTTAAAATCAAAAATTAAGAATATATAATAGTTTATTTACATTTAACTAAAGTATGTAGGTACCATTTTGCTCGATAACTTTTTGCCATCTTGTAGATAGGGACATGATCCCATTGCTATAGAAATTTTGGGGCTTCTGATCAAAATACCGCGACAAGTGGTTTTGGAAGTCCTCTCGTGATGTTAACCTGACACTGCCTAGAGAATTCTGAAGAGAGCGAAACAGGTGGAAATCTGAAGGTGCAAGGTCAGGACTATACGGCGGATGCATTAACACCTCCCAGCCAAACTCTCTTAATTTTTGCTGAGTGGCTAAAGATGTGTGAGGTCTAGCGTTATCATGATGAAAAACCACACCACTTCTGTTTATTAATTCCGGCCGCTTTCTCTCAACTTCTTGCTTTAATCTCATCAGTTGTTCGCAGTAGAGTTCAGAATCGATGTTCCTGCCTGGTGGTAACAGCTCATAATGAATAGTGCCCTTCCAATCCCACCACACACACAGCATCACCTTGTTGCGAGTTAACCCGGTTATCGCCACAGTCTGTGAAACCTGACCGGCCTTTGACCACGACCTTTTTCGCACGTTCTTGTCGTACGTGAACCACTTTTCATCACCAGTTATTAGCTTCTTCAAAAATGGTTCGGTTTCATTACGTCGTAATAAAGAATCACAAATGAGTAGTACACGGTTCATTAGGTTTCTTTTACTGAGCTCGTGGGGTACCCAAATATGGAGCTTTTTTGTGTACACATTTTTTTTTAAATGCGCCAAAACTGTTTTGTGGTCAATTCCCAGTTCTTCAGCTACGTCGTAACTACTGATATGCTGATCTTGCTCCAGTTTTTCAAAAATGGCATCAATTTTATCCGTAATAGGGCGACCAGGGCGACGTGCATCTTTGACATCAAAATTTCCGGATTGAAAACGCTTCAACCAAATTTGTGCTACTCTCACAGACACTGCACTAGGTCCATAAACATCGCAAATGTTTTCGCGGCTTGCGTTGCATTTTTACCTTTTTGTAGTAAAATTTTAAAATGTATCGAATTTCTTCATTAGATTCACTCATCTTGACAGTACGAAAAACAAATGAAAAACACACATTTTCCTAATTTATATTTGGAATTATCTTTTTTAAAATCTGAACTTATAATGATACCAAAACCAGCCAGATACAAATAGTACACCCAAAGAGATTTTATTACAAGTTCATACATACTATAATACGAAAAGACTTTTTCCCCAACCTATGTGTATGGATTTGTTACATAACTTTATACAAATATTCTTATAGCAAAATTTTCAATTTGGAACTTCACTGATCGGAGATATTCTATTAGGAGATCGTTATCTTTTTATTAATTTAGTAGTTGAGTTAAACTTATCTTCTTATTATTAAAATAAAATAAATGAACAGTGATAAGATAAATGTATGTAGTGGTGTTTAAAATAGAACTTAGAGGATGCTTTTATATTAAATGAAACACCTATTAACTTAATCGCAAATTACAAAAGCGAAGTAGACAAACACATCTTCTTTACTTTATTCTCCTTGTGCGTGCGTTGTTGTGTGCAAAGGGAACTAATGCCCATACAGAAAGAAGAAAATAGATTATATTGCGAAAAAACTATTCCTGGATCTTTTTCATAAACTTTGTATGGTAAAAACATCATTTGTATGGTTGTATGGTATGGTATCTTTGTAAATATATCCCACCCTTCGACACAGGAGCACGCGTGCGGTTTTCGGAGTCATTAATTCATTGTCTCCACCTCAACATCACGCACAAAGAAGTTTAGTAACTCGTTTCTTTGTAGTATTTCCAAAACTTGGAATTCTTTACCAGCACATGTGCTCCCCAGTGGCGGCGTAGGATACATTGGCACCCCGGGCGGTTTTTTATTGAGCACTCCTACTTAACTACTTAAAATAAAACACCAAATACTAAAAATGCTTACAAGACTTTATTTTACTAAAATATTCAATCACATTATCAAAATTGGCTTCCCTGTCTCCTTCAATTGATAAAATCGAAAGATTAAGTTAGTCGCGCTTGGCTCACTGTTGACCTCAAGTAAGATTTTATTAATTTTAACTTCGAAAAGCTTCTTTCACATGAAGCCACCGAAACACAAATTGTTAAAAAAAAATCTAAAACATAGCGCTAAACTTGGAACAGACTCAGAATAGTCCCATTTTATAATGAATCTGAGAAGCTCCAATAAAGTCCATTAAACCGCTTCTTCTTTCCTCATGTATTTCTTTCTAATGATTAAATAAATACATAGCTAGGTATTGATTAGAATCCCACAAATCCACAGCGGGAGGGCACTGGTGACCTGTAATACAGGCGTTGTAACACCTACATCAGGCACCAGTCTCTCACAATGTCACGGCGGTGGTTTATATCAAATTGTACCATAGCATAGTAATTACATCTAAGCCATACATTGTGAAGAGAAAATAAATGACTTTCAATTCAATTCAATTCTTGGGCAGAAATGTTGGCGGCTTCCAAATAGCGCCTCAATCTTAAAATCTCCAACACCATGTCCTCTGCTGAAAATTCATCGTAAATTTTTAACAAATTTGAAAACATTTCACGAAGATCTTCTTCTGGTGATGTTATCAACGTTTTAGGCTGAATAACACTAAATGTAACCAGAATAAAATCCATTCCCCTGTAACGATGGTCCCGTTCTTCGTAAAATCTATCGTGACATTAGAACATTGCTCTCTGCAATTCCTCTGGTAATATAAGTCCAGCATCTCGGGCAATTTCTCCAGGCATACGTTTTTGAAATTTTCTTCCACCTGAATGTCTATGTGTTCAAATTTTTTTGTTGCGTAGCAAATAGCATTTTCTACTATTTGCACATTGTGTACATTGTGGCGTTTTCGTACAGTGACTGCAGCACTTGCATGTACCGATAGTCAATTTGGCATCTCTGGAGTGACTGAAGCACGGCCCAGGTCTCGACAGAATCGAAGGCTTTCTCATAGTCTACAAACGCTAAGCGTAATGGCAGGTTGTGCTCTTCGGTCTTCTGTATAACCTGCCGCAGCGTATGTATGTGGTCTATAGTACTAAAGCCTTTTCGGAATCCGGCTTTTTCGGGAGTCTGGAAGTCGTTAAACCTGCGTGCGAGACGATTTGCAATAACCATCGAAAACAACATGACTCAGGAGCGTGATGGGTCTGTAGTTCTTCAATAAAGTTTTGTCACCATTTTTGAAGAACAGTTGAAAGCGTTCGGGGTTTTGGATCTGGATAGCTGCAGGGCGGAGCGTAGACTTCATCAGTCGATACCTCTCGGATTTAACATTGAGATTCAATGTGCCTCTTACCATTCGATGATCTCTTCCCGTCTTAAACGAATTGATCACTGAGATATCATTGACTACCCGAATCTTAGTCGACATGATGAAGTCGATCTCATTTTTTGTTGCGCCATCCAGATTTTTCCAGGTCTATTTTCGATGCGGCTGTTTTTAGAAGAAGGAGTTCATCATAAAGAGTCCCTCCCTCTCCATATAATCGGCTAGCATTTGACCTCTATAGTTTTTTTTTTTATACAACTGGATGACAAACAAGCTGACGGCCCACCTGATGGAAAGCGGTTCCGGATTCCGGATAGTTCCGGATTCTAGCTCCAAATTGCCCCACTTTTAACTCATCATCGCCACGTTTGCCCGGTCTTGTGTTGAAGTCTCCCATGACGACAGTGTAGTGAGTTTTGGAAGTATGTATTGCCCGAGAGATATCCTCATACATTACTTCTACTTCCTCGTCGGGGTGAGTCGAGGCGTATACCTGTATGACCTTCAACGAATACCGTTTGGTGATTCTGAGTATAAGGTACGCCACTCTATTCGACACACTTCCGATTTGTATAACGTGGTTCACGAGAGACTTGTGGACAATAAACCCGACACCACCTTGGGGCATATCTTCGCCCTCCCGGAAATAGAACAGGTTCACTCTCGTCGGACTACAGAAAGTCTCCTACTACCCTCCAGCGAATCCTGCTCAATTCCTCATCTAGTTCCTGCAGCTTCTCCTCGGTCCGCAGTGTGCGTGTGTAGTAGTTGCCAGGGCCAAGTTCGTATGACGGGATGTCTTCGCCACCCGGAGATTCTTGGCACCCCTGGTCCTGGCGCCTCGCCGACGTCCGTCACCGCCGGCGCGACCTCCGGTACCGCCGGGCACTTAGAGCCTTGTATTGTTTAGATTCATTATTTGGGGGATTTAACGGTTTCATTCTTTTAGTGTAGGGTATTAGTTCTCGTTGTCACCCCTTGGTGCATGGCACCCGGGGCGGACCGCCCCCTCCGCCCCCCCTTTACGCCGCCACTGGTGCTCCCTCCTTCCTATAATATGGGTTTCTTCAAAAGAGGCGTGAAAAGGCACCTTATGGGACGGCAAGGTGGAGGCAGCTAGAACAGTGTGTTTCAAGCTGCACTAGCTGTCTTCGCATATGGACTCTTCTTACTGCTTCACATTAAGTGGTGTTGAGTCATTTGCCGTGATTTGTATAAAAATATTTTTTTCATTGTTCGCAAATACCAAAAGTAAATTAATTATAACTGCGCGGCGTTAGCATTATAATCGAGCCAGACAACCATATTTAGGCAAGTATAGGTAGAGTAGAAAAAAAATATTACTTACTATTTGATTTAGTTTGTTTGTACCTAACAGATTAACCTAATAGTTTTTACTATTTATCCACGCATGCGTAAGAGAAGTGTGTATTACAGTATTATAAGATAGATAATTTTAAGCTTTTCTATAAATATACTGGATTCATGAAACGGAAATATATATATTATTAATGCGACACATGGTTTGAATGTCAATAAATCCTGTAAATGCGGCACGTGTGCCAACCGACGCCATCGAGGAGTACATTCCCTCGAATATATTATTTTATATAATATATTCGAGGGAATGTACTCGAATGGATACGGGTGGCACATTTGGACGGTCAGTATGGGAAAGTCTGAAACTATAAGACATACGAAAATCTCATCTTAGGAACCATGTCATCAATTATAAGCGATAAGAAAAACTGCATTCATACATTTTATAAAACGTGTACTCAGCTCGGGAATCGAACCCGGACGTCTTGAAAAATAAAATAATTTATTACTAATCGGCCAGCCAATTCAAGACGTTCCATTTTCAAATGTGGTTTATCACGTCTTTGTATCTACATACTTATTCTAAGTGGGCTTTTCAATTGATTATTAGTGTAAGTATGATTAATAGAAGTAAGCAATAACAATCATAGATAGATAATACTATCGCAGATAACAATATGTAAAGCAGTGTATGTAACAAGTTGCGCGACACCAGCAATGAGCTACAAACAACCATAGAGACAATTTTATGCACCTAAACGAGTTGATTGTTACAACATTAACACCAAAACGAAAAACCACCATTTTTTCAATACATTTAAAAAATGGTGGTAATTTCGAACAATTACTAAAATAAATTAAAGGATATGAAAACAAAGCATTTTCTTCATTTTAGAATCATGTTTCATAGTAAAGTTTACTGCTGAAGACCTACACAATCGATATCTAAATAGAAATAATGTTAGTTATATTTTTCAAAACGTCCGGGTTCGATTCCCGAATGCAGTTTTTGTTATTACTAAAATCGTGGACATGGTTCCTTAAAAGAGATTTTCGTATGTCTTATAGTTTCAGACTTTCCCATACTGACCGATCTAAATATGCCATCCTGTAGATTTATGTATCTATTTCACGGTTTTGCATTTATACAGCAGTTTCTATTTTGGAACAATGTCACCTATTTTTTATTACAGTGTATTGTGGTATATGTATAAGTTTATCCAGCTTTGCCCCATTTGTATTTTTTTTATAGACATAAGGGGCTACTTAGTAAAGTTATGACTGTATATTACAATTTCGGCCTTTTAATAAAGGTATTTGTAGTATAGTGGAGATTTAAGCAAAATACCGATTTGATGGGCGAATTTATACTTATTTTATTTATGCGAATAAACGTTAGAATTTAGAATAATTAGAGCTGAATTGATTTATGCAATGTTAATAACTTTTGTTTCTTTTTTGGGTTTCATACATGTATCTACATGAACAAATGATAATTTTTCATCTGGCCATGTGGTCCTACTGCCTTTGTCCTATCGATCAGACCACGTGAACTTTTTTCCGGCTGGTTTCTCAGCGAACTCAATATCACAGTTTTAGGGTTCCATACATAAAAATATAAAAAGAACCTTTGTAGTATCACTTTGTTGTTCGGCTATCTGTCTGTCATGTAAAGCTTTAAAATAATCACGTTTATTAGTAAAAACAGAAAGAAAAGAAAGAAGAAACAAATATTAGAAAAAGAGAAAAAATAACAAAAAAAAGTTTAACAAATAAAAATAACAAATAATAGAATAAAAAATAAGGAGAAATAGTATAGAATATTTCGACATAGTAGGGTACACGTTCGCTTTTAACGCAAATACAGATAGACTAGAATAATTTCACAGGGTTATCGTAAGTCCTTGGTAGCTCAGACGGTTAGAGCAGTCACTCGGATCGTGAAAGGTCGCGGGTTGGTTCCCCGCCTCAGGACGTTAATTTTTAATAAGTTTATTATTAGTAAATGTAATAAAAAATACGTCCATTTTGCCGCAAATTTAGACACTCGCCAATAAATGAAACCCTATTACTACTTTCTCGTAGACCTAGATTTAAAATTTATCAACAAGCAAGGTCTCACAGCATGAGCAGATTAAAAAGTCAGAAAATCTTTGTTGTAAGTTCATCATCATCATCATCACCAGCCTATATACGTCCCACTGCTGGGCACAGGCCTTCCTACATGGCAGAAACACATGAGGAGTTTGGGCCATAACACCACCACGCTGGCCCAATGCGGGTTGGTGGGTTAAAGCGGTTGCAGAAATAACCAGGACCAACGGCTTAACGTGCCTTCCGAAGCACGGAGGAGCTCAAGATTATAAATTTGATTGACCCATCCAAGGACCGACCATGGCGAAAGTTGCTTTGTTTTCGTGATCGAAACCAGAGCGCTCAATCCACTACGCCACTGAGCTCCGCTGAGCTGAGCTGAGCTGTTGTAAGTTAAACTTATTATATACCAGAGGCCGTCCGCGGCTTCACCCAAGAGTATGTCGGTTATCGCGCCAAAATGTATTGATTCCTCATACAAACTTCCACTCACCTTTTCATCCCCTCAAGGGATCGTATCCGGGATGAAAATTATCCTATGTCCTTTCCCGGGACTCAAACTATCTCTATTCCATGTTTCATTTAAATCGGTTCAGCGGTTTAGGCGTGAAGAGCCAACAGACAGACAGACACACGTTCGCATTTATAATATTATTATTAGTATGTATTTTTTCAACTGCATTTGCAGGGGAGAATGGACCTGACCGCGTGACTTATATCTCAGTACTGTGAGTACGCCAGAATATTTTTACCGGTATTTTAGTCATAAACATTGTTTAAAACAAGAATGGGACTGTAAACAATTTTAACAAGCTTTTAATTACAATTACAGGGAGTGTGAAATTGGGAGCAGTAGGTAGGGTTGAGCGGTGCACAGTGACTTGTGTTTTGTGTTTGTTTTCTTCATTGTTTAGTTCCCGATTGCGAGTGCTCTCAAAATACCAAAGGTCGTAGAACGTTTGTTACGACATCTTAGTCAATAAATTGAATATTTTATTGCGCGGGTGTTTGCGGCCGGAGTGGAGGTTGAATTTATGAGGCTTCGACCGCGGCCGGTAAGGAAATAACGCGTTCGAAATTGTTTACGGCCGCTCTTGAATTAGCGCCGAGTTTCAGCGTGTGTTACGTAAAATTAACCCGTTCACGAGGGCAATTCGTTATAATTGTCGTAATCACGGATTCATAATTTAATAAAACCGGCTTTATACAATTATTATACAGCCCTTTTGTATTTGCCAGCCTTTGATTCATCATAAAGCTACGGCCTACCTATGATTGCAAATGAATTGTTTTAAATGGTCTAATGGGGTATTTGTGCTAATGTATTCAATGGCGCTGTTTAATGTGAAAAGTAAAGATTTCAGATGTTACATCGCTATGTTCCTTCACTTTTACGAGCCATTTCCATTACTATCTTATATATTTGAAGGTAAACTGGAAGAGATCGCTTTGAGCGATGAAGTTGATATTTACAATATACAGGCTGGTGACGACAATAACATTTATCCGTCAAGCGGCGCTATCCCACCGGAGGGCTATGACAGTTGAAAAATACAGACCGATAGCTGCCCACCATATTTTAAGAGTAATAAAATCATGACATTAACCTCAATTTATATAATGGAAATATGCAAATTTGTAAGACAATCTAAGTTTTCTTTCAAAAAAATCAGACCAAATACGACGTTTTCCAACTAGAACTGAACATAAACTCTGATTACCGACTTCTAAATTAAAAATACACAGCTCAAGCCCAAATGTAATGGCAGTTAAAATTTAAAATAAATTACCTGACAAATTAAAATCAGAAAAGCAAGACAGAATTTGCCTTAATCAATTAAAAATACAATTACTAAATAAATTTTACTACAATATTGACGAGTTTTTAACGATAAAAAAATATAAGCAATGCATGAAATAAATTAAATACCTAACTGATCGGCGATAAATTAATTGACATTATGAATTGACAATTTGAACTGATATTTAATTGACATTTTAACTCACTAGTGACATACGAGTATATTCAAATTTCTCTTTATAATTGACTGAACAAATATTATTATACTTATTATATTGACATGTTGTAGTAGATTATTTGAATATTGCGGTACCCTTATAGGGTTCATGTTTGACACTATTTACTTTTACCATCACTGTATACAACATGAGAGCAATAAATGATTGAATATGAATATGAATATGAAATCGATCGATCGTGTCTGGAATCTGATGCTTGAGGGGTTAAATTAAAACATGGGGTATATTCACACCTATTATCTAGCCCAAAGTAAGCATCATTAAGAGCTTGTATTGTGTATCTTTTCATACATTCATTTGAAAGTTTTATGACATTTCTATGAAGTAATATAACATTGGCTGCACTATTTCATAGAATTGATATGAAATTATCAAATACATTATTGTTGATGTATTTAAAAGTTACAACATTTTTATGAACTAATATACTCCATGTTTTAGTTTATTGTCATATTGTCGTTACCACCTGTATACTTAGTTTCTATAAATTTTTTGGTCAGTTACTGAAACAAAAACATAAATTAATAAATAAACATCACTGAGTACTCATTAAAATACAAAAACATTGCTGCTCTTGAAATTTGTTATTACATATTGGTAGCTTTAACTCTATAATAACGATGCGCCGAAAATGAGGAAAATCAAATCAATAGTCTACTCTAATTAATACAAAAATGGAGTCCATTTCTACGAATTTTTAATGGCGGTATGTATTTTTACATTAAGATAATTTTAAACAGGTACTTGGATTTGTCTTAGGTGGCCTTTATTACAGTGTCCAAACGTGATGAAAATAAATTATTTTATTATTTCATTTTTCGTTTAACTTCATTTTACTTTTCGTTACTTTTCGTTTTGAGGAGCTCTGTGGCGTATTGGTTTGAGCGCACTAGTTTCTATACGAAAAACAAAGCAATTTTCGCCATGGTATCGACCAGGGCGAAAGTTGGGGATGGCATTGACCTAGGATGGGTCAATCAAAGTTTGTTATTTCGAGCTCACCCCGTGCTTCGGAAGACATGTTAAGCCGTTGGTCCCGGTTGTTACAGCAACCACTTTAACCCACCAATCCGCATTGGTCCAGCGTGGTGGTGTTATGGCCGAAACTCCTCATGTGTTTCTCCCGTGTAGGAAGGCTTGTGCCCAGCACTGGGACGTATGAAGGCTAGTGATGATGATGATGACTTTTCGTTTTTACTAGAACGCCAGCCCTCGCACCCAATGGAAAATAAATTCTGTCTGATATGTGGTAAGGCACTTTTCAGATTACGGATTGTTGATTTTTTTGTATTTTTTATGAAAAATCCTTAATCCTGTCATTGGAATCTACTCGTATCGTAAATCTGATTTACTAAAGCTAATAATATTTCGTAAATTTTTTCCTATCACTCCGCCGCCGGTGCTCTCACACATAGAAAATCTATTGTATGTGTTTGCGAAAGTTAAAACAGTGTTAAGTAAATCGTTTATAGTGTGTTATTTAATTCGCCTAATCAGTTTAAATGGTTTTGTTCATTGTTATTTGCCCTATAGCGTATAATGTTGTTTAATCGTTATAAATAGCTTAAGATGTGTTTCTTGTTAATTCCGTATATTTTTATGTAATAAGTAGTTGATAAGTTGTATATAATTCATATAGAAAATAAAGTTTGAAACGTTCATTATAACGTTCTTTCATTGAGTAGTTAGAGGTGTCATCCTATCGCGCAGAACATCGATAAGTAGTTGCGATAGGTAAAAATTTAATATAGATAGGCTTAGAAATCGTCAAATAACGAATCTCTGGGAATCACTCCTACTGAAGCAACTACTCAGTAAACACCTCTTCCGGCTCACCGTCGAACTATAGAATATCAACACAACGGGCCTTCTTATTTAACGTCCTTCGCTCGGCAAGTCCACCCCTCATAGCTCAAGCGCCCTGGAGACTCGAGTCAGCGGGACACCTCCCTCGGAGGTGATGACTGGCGATTAGAAATGCTCCAGAGGCGAATTCGCCCCTTAAGGCTTGAGGACTCACCAAGGTTCTTACCTCCTTAAAACCCCGGTTACGCTGTAAAAGCCATCTGCGGCCAACAGCAATAGTCATTCATAAAAGCAAAAAAAATCGGCAAGTCCGCCTCACATAGAGTGCACGGGATCTTTGTGCATACTTCACGGATCAACATAAAAAAGCTCTTGTCTTTGGTGACATGCGGGAAATATATGAATAGTAAATAAATTTATAAATTAATAATTAATTTGGAACAAATGTTCTAATTTAAATAAGAAATCACGACATCATCCACCTGAATGTTCTGTAACTGTTTTACACCTTTGTAAATGTGTCATGTATAAATAAAGGTGAAATCAAATCCGAAGTACCTGTCGCCTATGACAATGAGTGGCTTACCCTATAGCTTTCAATTTCCCTTCGTATCGCATATTTGGTCTGCATAAATGTAAATTACGACCCCTGAAACATAAATCAGCTCAGTGAAATACAAAATGTGCTGTCGTTAGTGGAATCAAGTGTGGTTTAGATTTGGTATTTGCATTGCGACGAAATGGTGTATTTACTAAGCCTGTATGATATACAGCTAGAAGATGGTTCAATTGTAAATGTAAAAGAATTGTCGGCAGTGGAGAGGGGTGTCACTACCAAAGTTAAATCACAATCTGATTAATGGTTTCGTAACGCATAGAGGACAAACACAAAAATTATTATTTTTTTATTTATATTTATATGCGACTTTAACTCGTCAAGCATCAGATTCTAAACACAATTGATTTTTGAATTGTCATAGATCTCCAGAAGTATAACACAGCTTGACAGATTAATATTGGTATAAATAGTGTCCGTGTCATCCGCAGTCTCGCTGTCGAGTTCTTAAGTTAATAGATTATGTGAATAGTTCTGCTGACAGTGCGACAGACTAGTAACACATGTACCTATCTATTATATTATGTAGTTCTCATTGGGTTTACTATATAAAGCTCTAACTTAAATGACGTAATAGAAAACATCAGTGAGGTTAATGTCTTGGAAAATGGCTTGAACTACGTAAATGTTATGGCAGAGGAATTACCGAATTGTAATTGATGTCAATTATATTGTCTTGTTTCATTATACGAAACTAGTTAGACATAAATATACGAATAAACATTAATACTACGGTAACTGGGTTATTAAAGAATAAACTGCAGGTCATCAATTTATTTTACATACTTATTTGAAAACATTCTGCGATTTGTCGATCGATTTGTATTTGAAGTGATGATAGGTACTGTGTGCGTACGGTGAGTATCCAAATCTTTGGTTATTCACGATGTTATTATTTTATAGCAAAATTTTATTAGAACACTTTTCATGACGAATTCAAGAACAGCAAAATTTTACTTGGATCGAGATGTTAGTAATTCAGTCGACTTAGTACAAATTTAGACGTTAGGGTGATGAACAGGTTTTATGCTATGTACGAACATTTATAAATAATTAAGGCATGTTATACTTTTATCCGTTATCATAAAATCCATAGCACAAGCTCAAATATGTTTAATTTGGACTTTAAACTTAATTGGTGCGAGTAAAGAATTTCATAACTGTCGTAGGTATGTGGCGACGTTGCCGAAATGAAATATACCTTCCGCTTTGTGATGGCGGTATTGTAAATGGCGGGTCGACAACAGAACGGAGGCATGGCTCACTGAAATAATCAAAAACAAAGAGTGAAAGAGCTGAAAGATTTTGTAGAATATTGTTATTTGAAACCGATGGCAAGTAACCGTAAAATGCGATAGTCGAATGTCTGTTTAGAAGCCGTTATTAAAAGTAAACAGCTTTCCCTTCGAGAGAATTTCTTATTCACGAATGGCGACCGGCAGAACACAATCATAACGAGGATTTTATTTGACAACTCGCATGCCATCTCCTTTTGACACACCGTGAAAAAGTGACAGGAATAGAGTTCCCGATATCCGATTCATTTTCGACGGTTGTACAAGAGATGGGGGTCAATAAGTTTGTGCGACAACCATTTGCAAGATTTCTCAAAATTCAAAAATATATCTCAACAAATTTCAAGTTGGGAGTTATTATGAACTGGTGCACAAAGAGGCAAAGTAAGCGATTTCTAGCAGTCTCAATACAATCAGCCCAAAAAACTAGGTTGTAGTAGGCGCGTTTGTCGGGTCGTCTGGGTAGTATCATCGCCTTTCATATGTCAACCGTGAAACAGATTGCTGTGTTTCAGATTGAAGGCAAAGGTAACTTAGTCAGTGTAATTACGGGCATGGAAGGCATTTCATTTTAGGGCTCAGGATGACAACGCACCTGCAATACTAAGTTATTTTTCTCTTGTTATTGCGCAGGTGTCTATAGGTGACGGTAACCATTTACCACCAGGTGGGCCGTCAGTTTGCTTGTTATGTATATAAAAAAGAGTTAACTATCAATCATAAACATACCCAACTAATTAATCGTCCAGAAAAAATAGCGCAATACTGTTTTGTAGCAAATCAAATCTTAACCAAAACCAAATAGGTTCCTTAGAGAGATATATACTGAATTATATGTACTGTGTGTGAAACGTATCGATCGTATGAAACAGCAGCGTCTTCTGGTTTTAAATGTTAAACGTAACTATTTATGTAAGAATTTGACAGCTGACCGCAACCACGATCGAAAAGTTTCGATTCAATTGACAATTACACTGGGGGTACTGTTAGAAATGTCTAAAAATAGCGAGATTGGCCTCCAGCTCACGTTTAATATCCATCAAGTGTATACAGTCGCGCCCGAAAGATTCACAGGATTTATTTCATTTGTATTCGGGGCGGGGAAGTGGGACATCTGCTATTTACGAAGGGATTCAACTTCCAAAGGGAATTTAACACAGCCTTTGGGAGAGTGGTAAATCACGTGTGATCCATTTAATACTGATATATACAGAAGTGAACGTCTGCTACTCTATGTTTCATGTGGCAAATAGCACTCAAATAAAATAATAAAAAATAATTACTTTTGATATCATAAAATAACCATTTTAATCCCATTCGATGAAACAGATTTTTTGTCATTCGACCATTCAAGAATTATTTTCGCTTCAAATATACATATATTCATGCTGACTATGATTATTAATTACGAAATTTCGAAAACTCAGAGCAGAAATATAGGCCAAAACTACAAAATTTTTACTGTCACTGTGTTGATTGGGCAGTAATAACCCTACTAAACAAGAGGTCCCAGGTTTGAATCCTGGTATCAACAGATCTAGTCTAAGTCATATTTAGTAGTGTCTGATTATTACGTATCGGTAAAAAACAACTCATCTGATTTCAAAACACCTTTCAAATAGGCGGCCGAAGCTGCGGCACAATAACTGTTTTTTTTAACTTAGTTATACTTAAGCTAGAAGAATAAAAAAATTGTGTGTGTCAGCTCCGACGCACGACTGGAGTTTACTCCTTAAGTTCGATAGTCTAACCAGACGCAAAAAGAGTTTATTTAACTTAAAAAGATTGATACTGTATGAAAGGGTAAATTAACAAATTAATGAAAATAATATACATATATAAATATATATTTATTCATTTCATATACATTTAGATGTTCCGGCAATATCATCTACTCTTTCTGCCATAGTTATTTGAAAATACTTTCAGTTCACTTTAGCGGAACACAATGATAAAGATTAAAACTTCACAATAACAATATTAATTATTGATATTTATAATAAAAACAGCAATATAAGTATGTCGACACTGATAGAAATAAACAAACCCAATAACCGGCGAACGTAGCGAGTCTAGAAGCATAACTTCATACAAAACTCGTCTCAAAATGGGTACCCTCGGCGGCTAGAAGAGCACGTCGGATAAAATCGGCTAATATCGAAATTGTATAGCGCCCTCTCGGTCTTCTGATTTACACGCGCCGGACGGGTCATATATGCAGGATGTAACCATGCAATTTTTTTAACGACTTTAATAATTATATATCGTCATTTTTAATAAATATAGTAACGTTGTAAATCGGTAAACTTATTTCATTTTAGAGTTGAGATCAGAAATCAGAAATGAAATGGGTTCGCTTCATTCATTTAAATAAAATAAATCTAAATATCTGTCATGATATTATTTATTTGTATTAAGGACATAAGGAGGAGCTCGGTGGCGTATTGGTTTGAGCGCTCTGGTTTCGAATACGAAAACCAAGCAACTTTCGCCATGGTCGACCCTGGGATGGGTCAACCAAAATTTATAATCTCGAGCTCCTCCGTGCTTCGAAAGGCACGTTAAGCCCTTGGTCCCGGTTGTTACTTACTACAACCGCTTTAACCCACCAACCCGCATTGGGCCAGTGTGGTGGTGTTATGGCCCAAACTCCTCATGTGTTTCTTCCATGTAGGAAGGCCTGTGCCCAGCAGTGGGACGTATATACGGACGTGATGATGAAGGACATAAAAAAAAAAATATCATCAAGTGGTTTTATTTCTTGAAATAAAACCACTTTACCGGATTTAACTTGCGTTTAATTAGATGTCACATTATGATTTTTTATACCCAATGTTTCGATTACTTTATAGCGATCAAGGTCACGGGAAGACTGAAGTAAAGATGTCAGTTGTCTTTGATAAGTTTAATATTAAATACCGTCATATTTTTTATAGTTATATTTTGAGTGTTTCGATTCACGCCATGGAGCTTACAGTGTCCGAAGGTCGGGAAGAGTACGGGCTTGAGACTTTGTAATTCTCATGATAAGATCCCAAGCTGGTGTGGTCCAACTATCTTCTCTATTGAAATAATGATGTTGTTTTATTTCAATAACCTCACGAAACTATCTCGCAGTTTACAACTTTATTTACTACGACTTATCCTTAACAGTTTAAAATAGATACCTATACTATTTCCAGATCATTTTGTAAATAAGTAAATTATTAAAGTAATAATTAAACATACACATGTTAAAATAATAATGCTTAAATTTATTGAGAAATGTGTTGAAAGTGGCATCATATTGTAAGGAACTGTGGCAAAATATCCATAAATGGGAGGTTTGTTTATCATTCTTACAAAAAGCATATAAGGCAACGCTGTATAAAGCCATAATTGCTTATTAGTAGGTAAATTAACTATTACGTCCCTCTACTGGGCACAGGCCTTCCTACATGGAAGAAACACATGAGGAGTTTGGGCCATAACACCACCACACTGGCCCAATGCGGGTTGGTGGGTTAAAGCGGTTGTAGTAAGTAACAACCGGGACCAAGGGCTTAACGTGCCTTTCGAAGCACGGAGGAGCTCGAGATTATAAATTTTGGTTGACCCATCCCAGGGTCGACCATGGCGAAAGTTGCGACAATAACAATAACACCGATATGCAGAGACGTTTCCTCGAAACTGCCTCCACTCGACCTTAGTCGAAGTCACCTCAAGGAAATCTTAAAATCGTCCTTGAAATCGGTATGTTCAGTTACGGCTTCATCCTCCAGTGAGAAAACTCCAGTAAAGTCGAGTTGAGGTTGAGTGAAGGAATTACGTCATGAAATTACTTATTATTATATTGGCAAAGTGTAGAGAATAAGTTTATTGTTCACTTTTTTCATCTGTGGGCTGTCCTCCTCTGATATTGTGTTCTACTTCTGTGAGGTATTATCTTTCAATTCTGCCATTATTTGTCATTCAACTCAACTGTCGCCTGCAATGCTATTTTGATTTTATTTGATTTCATTCGTTTTCGCGTTCAGTATGAACATTATTATGGCCGGGAAGCAAGTTTTTAGTGAAATGGTAAAGGCGTGCTTGAGGGAATTTATCATAAAGTGTAAATTAAACACCACAATATCTAGGTAAATTAATAAAGTTGTATCTAGCACATATACTCACTTGAAAGTTAGTCAATAAAATCATAGAAATCAGTCATTATGCTAATAAATCTTGAAATACCCTCAGAAATAACGAGAAAAGCACTGTTAACAACCTTTGAGGAGACCTCAAGGTAGATCGCGACGTACCTTGAGTTTGACAGTTCATTACTCGACTCAACTGAGGAATTTGCTCAAGTCGAGGATAGTTTTTTGAATTCTGCATACCGATTTTATCCTTGAGGCTGAGTCGAGTCACAGGCGAGTGGAGGAAATCTCGAGGAGCCGACTGTGCATATGGGTGTAAGTCGTCATAAAAGTTTGAAGAGTTAAAAGTTGAGTTGAAAATAAATAAATACTGTCACACACAAATGACTGCTTAACGTCATCCACTCGTGTATTTGTTCAAATTGTCCACAAATATTGGGCCAACATGGCGGCCAATATTATTGTTTATATTTGACTCGATTATAAAGGTTTAGGAGAGATTTACATGTAAAATTTGATTCCAGTGTTCTTATTATGTTCACCTACGCGGCTTACACACCATTTTACTTCACTTTTGGACATATTTACTGAGATTTTATTGTTTTTTTACGAGTACATCACCGTGACGCAGTCAATGACAAACTAAATCATGGCGCGGAGTCCGATTTAAGCCCCGCCCACTTTCAACCAAATTAGAAAGTTTCGCACCAATATCGCACCAAAAACGTAACGAGGTCATTCATCGATAGATTTTACTCCTCACATTTTTCTCATACCGGGCCCCTTATATATGCAAATCGATTCTTAAGGAGTAAACTCCAAAAAAATAGAGCATAAGTACATACTTGCGTTGTGCATATTGTTTTTCTATAAGTTACTTGTACAAAATAAAACTAAAAGTATGTGAATTGGAAAAACCCTACTATTTTTCCACTACAATTTAATTACTAAATTGTCGCAAAGAAATATGGAACGGTGTAATCAAAAGAGCCAATTTTAGGTAATTAGATGAAACATGGAACTGGGGACGTTGAAGACTATTACCAAGAAATCACTTTGTCTCGGATTAGGTAGGTTATATACAATTTATAAAATCGTTGATTATACAACTTAGAAACCTTGAAGATGACAAAAGCCAGTTTAATTTTATTACTATTCACCCTGTCTGCTGTCTCAATAGTATAAATTAACTATAACAAACTTTTCGGTATTCTTTATACGTAAAAATATTAAATTTAACTTAATTTATTAAATTTAAATTTAACATCAAGCGTAACATGACACATAAACCACAGAATACAGTGACTGTTATTGTATTGCTGAAATTGATCTGCAGTCATGTGTACATACATCTGACTGATCATTTACATATAGTTATATCTACGTATTCACAACAAACATCTAAGTTTAACCGTAACCACCCCTTAATTGGGTTATGACAGAATCCTGAGAAGGGTTCGTAACGTTACAGGGAAGTGTAAACTGTAAATAATTGTTGAATACTTAGGCATGCTTATATTACATACAAAACATTTTACATTTGTTTCTCGAGTTCAAAAAATATGAAAAGTTTCCCAGAACGAAAGGTGTGCACGCGATTTGACCCTTATTCAACTTCAAAGCTGTGGCCTGCGTGGAATCAACGTTGAAAAGGGAAAAATACTGGCCCACAAACGTCAGTCGGAAAGGTCGATTTTGCGGATGGATAGGCGGACAATTTGGACGTTAGTTAGCTCGCACGAGAAAGAGGCGCCGCGGCCCACACGTGCAATTGTAAATACTTTTTGATAGATACGCTTGTGGAATATTTTAACCCACATTGAGTTTAAAAATGAGGTACCACCGCCTTTCTTATTTCGGCCGTGAAACAGTTCGCTGTGTTTCGGATTGAAGGGAAAGATAGCCAGTGTAATTACTGGGCATCACGGACTACTTAACCAGTTATATAGTCTTTGCTGGGCATGGACGGCATTTCATCTTAGGCCTCAGGATGACAACGCACCTGCAATATCAAGTGCTTTTCCTTGTTATTGCAGGTGTCTATAGGCGGCGGTAACCACTTACCACCAGTTGGGCCGTCAGCTTGTTTGTCATCTAAGGTATAAAAAAAAAGCTCAAACTGAAATGTTAATGAAATATTTGAGGAACAATTTTGCCTAACTGTTTACGCTTTTCATTATCAATGAAATGTAATTTTAAAATCTAGGACTACTGTCTCGTGGCAAACAATACCTACTTCTAAACACTTATGGAAACTTATGGCGTCAAGCCAAGATGACGTCACTGAAAAGTTGTGGCTTGTACCAACAACATTGCCACTGGGAATAAATGGATATTGATCTCGTATTAAGAGAGGTTAATTGGAGGCAATTCAACAGTTTCGTGACATTATTTGCAATTAATGGAAATACAAATTAGACTCCTACGACTTAATTGTTTAATAATAACGTTTCCTACACGTCACGATACTTCAAATTGGGAATAATTACACGTCTCATCGGTGATTATCCGTCAGTTAACGTTGGTAATGATTATGTTAACAGATGAATGCTAAAAGGCTATATTTTCATTTTCAATTCTTATACGAGAATATTTATTTTATTTCTTGTTTATAAGAAATAAAAAAAATTAAGTGATGTCTCTACACCGTAACACAAAGTTTTTTTATACAACTAGATGACAAACAAGCTGACGGCCCACCTGGAGGTAAGCGTTTACCGCCGCCTATAGACACCTGCAATAAAAAGGAAATATCAAATATTATTGCAGGTGCGTTGTCATCCTGAGGTCTAAGATGAAATGCCGTCCATGCCCAGTAATTACACTGGCTACATTTCCTTTCAATCTTTTTCACGGCTGAAATAAAAAAACGTCTACCCAGACGACTCTACATACGGCACTACCAACTAGTATCAAAGTTGACCGGACCTGATAAAATAAAGGACAAATTTAGTCCAGAGGACATATCTGATATATTACATCATCCTCTTTCCAACTCAATGATTTCTTCAGCGAGCACTAGCGACCAACATCACTACAGCAAATCGTAGGCCGTAGATATTTTTTATCGTAGGTATATTAAACTTGACGTCTGACAAAGACGACGAGCTGCCATTGGTTTTGACGTTTGCGCACTGCGCTGCGTGAATCCGTATTCACTAATCTCTACGTCGGTCTCTTGGCTGTGTACGATTGTCTCTGTTTTGTTTATACGACATGAAGTACCATCGATATTTTTTGATTTCTTTTTTGTTGTGTTAAAATTGTATCGCAATGATTTCATTCAATATTTGATAGATTTTTTACATAAAGATATAAAAATCAACTACTTTTTTAGTTCCGGTTCACGCCGCGCTCGACGTTGGAACGCTGGTGTCGCCAACGGTTGTCAAACAAACGCCAAAAGTATGACGGCGCTGCCGACAGCCACGATTTCATGGCTGCTGATTTTAAAGAATCGCATAGCAGATTCCGAGTTTCCAGTAAATTTTGCCACCGATATCTATTTTAAAATAGCGAAACAGTAAAAATATGCATTTTGTATAATTAACGTCTCTTTTTAAAATTGCGTTTAGTATTCGTAATTGGAGTTAGGTTATTTATTATATCTTAGTTTAAAGCTTGTGATATTTGATGATCATTAAATATGGTTGATCATCAAGAGTCGAAGCATTTGATTCCTTTCTTTATCAGGAAGAGGGTTGCTCTAAATAGCACCATTGACGGCCGGGCTGGCTGCAGGCGGGGAGGGCGGGCTAAAAATAGACCGCGCCGTACTAGGGCAAGGCCGTGCTCCCGGGGCAGGTAGCTTGCGTACATCCTTGTTATTAATCTCGGAGTATTTGCGTCGACGAGTGCCGGCTTAGCCGCACTTAGTGCGGATCATACCTTATGCCCGATATCCTTGTTTGCAGTGATGCGTGATATCTGATTTGTTCTGATTTTCGAAATCCAACTATCTGAGAATATAATCCATTTTTGTTACAGCAATAAAAGTCAAAATGAGTAGGATTACGATTGTGATTATGATTATGAAGAACCCGATCTATTTTTAACACTTATTTATTTTTACTTTCGATTACCATGACCTGTATAGCGTCGATATGCTTGATCTACGAATTCCCTTAATCCAGCTTTGTGTTTAAGCCGTATCTCTGGAAATATTGATTCTTATATGAGATTCCAGCAGTGCTGAAGTAACACGTTAAGCGCAATCAAAGAGAGCGAAGGACCCCAATTTCACGGGTCGCGGCCGTTACGTGAACGACGGCGATATGCAAACATAAGCCATGTTTGCAATTCTAATTTTGCAAGGATGATTAGAATACTACGCTTTGTCTACCAATGCTCAGAAATTGTAGCTATAACTAATGTTTGATTAGCAATATTTGAGTGACGTAACCATTTGTAACTAATTTTTACAATTGGTCAGATTGGAAATAGTATATAGATACTTACCTATAGTAATCGACTCAAAAGATTTGTTATAGTAAACTAGAAAATGTTGCTAATATATTTTTAGGTATAAAAGTGCAACACTTGTGCCTTATGATGGAGAAAGAATTAGATTCATCGGAGCTTATAAAAGTTGTACTTAGATTACAAATTGTTAAAAACTTTACTAAAAACACTTTACGAATATTCGTTGAAAATGATATAGGTACTAACTTGTGAAATATATTTTTTTCCGTTTTAAATATTTGATTTATTGATAATCTTAAATTTTAGTAGTTATAGGTAACATTATAAAAATTACAAGTGCTTTTGTGCTTGAATAATTAATAAAAGTTATTTGGGCACCGAAAGCACTGTAGGCAAATAATTATTATTTGATGCTGAAACATAGGTAGGTACCTAAGTATTGATTTATAAAGTACACGAACAGTTGATCGAGCCCTTTATATTTTTAAGAATGAAATATCGGGGTTCTAACTAAACTAATGATCAATTAAGATTTTCTTTCATTTTTATTAATAACCCTATAGATAATTTTATTAATGTTTTTGATACTTCTTTAATGAACACATAAAAGTCGACTTTACTTTGTCGTAATTAAGGCCTGGCTACCAAAATATAATTTTGATCAGCTATAATTATTAATATAATCTGCCCTGTGTAGGTAATAAATACCATTAGGTATTATATACGTACATCAAGCTATATGAGTAGGTATAAGCCATTAATAGACTGCGATTACGAAGCTCACAAAGCCATTCGAATGAAGGATATGACAAAAACATGGAACGAGTGGACACAAAACAGAATTCACCAGAACATTATCTACAATCTTGAGAGAGGAAATGTTCAGTAATTTCTGTGGTGGCGGGTGGGTGGACTGGGCTTTTTCAAGGTTAACTAATGGCTGCTTTATAGGAAACTATCAATTTAGAAATGCTAAATGTGTTGGGAAGCTTGCGAGGTTTAATCATGCTACAGTTTCTTTCTTTCTTTCTTTACTATTTAGAACAATACTTTATGGATTTTAAGGTTTGAACAATATTAAATTCTAGCAACGCAACTTATTCTACTTCAAGCACCTTTTTCAGTTAATGACTTAATGATTATACAGTTCTGTTCTGTAAATGCTACGTTTTTACAGGTCAAGGCGGAAGCAATGTTGATTTACATTTGGGAGTGGCTGAAATACTACGGGACAGTCAGATATCGCCCGTCCCGAAATGTTGCCAGTCAACGATGGATGGACGAATAGTTCGGGCACTCAGTATAACTCAACGTGATTGAGGGTGGAGACTGATTTATGACGTTATAGACGAATTACCGCGGAAGTAGAATCACTTAGGTATCAAAATGTTTCCATTTTGATGATTCTATGTTGTTTGCTGATGTAGTTGTTTTGAATTTTACGCGGAAGACACTAAACCTAACATCCTCTGTAAGATCTATCTAATGTAACAGACAGAAAATATCAAAACTAGAAAAAGACAAATGTTAAAATAAAGTGTAAAAATAGGTATATTATAAACAATGCTCAAATAAACTAACTGTCGGAATTTGTAAAAATATAATAATTCCGACATTGTAAAGGTACATAATAATATCTTACATTACTTTTAACGAATGAAGCGTTATATTGACAATACAAAAACCAAGTCCCCTGCTTCCAAGACGACGCTTTCTCACTGAGCTTTGGTGACCTTCATAACAAAGCTGCGTTATTCGTCGTTCTTCTGTAATGCTTCTTATCTTGAGTCAATATAATACCACTTTGCCTACCATTATACGTATATAAATTATTACATAGTGATAGACACAAAATAATATAATTTCCTTTAATAGAAAGGTAAGAAATAGTGGTTATTGTCTTAATTTTTCAGCTAAATAAAACTTCTTTAAAATGATAGAAAAGTGTCTTACTTACCTAACTCGAAAAACAAAAATAAATTGTTATGTAATTTATGTAATGTAATGTAATATAACTAATTACTAAGTACTTTTCAAAATAAAATTATGAATACTTCTTAAATTCTTAATGTTGTGTTCCGAAATGAAGGTTGCTAGAGGTCCCGGAAAACCGTTGTGTTGGGGGTAGGATAACTCTTTTACCATGCTCTCAATATAAACTTTGATTGATCGGTGATTTCCTTGTATTGATGCGTGAGTAATTGGTGTTTCAAGCAACTATAGACTACGGGTCAGAAACTTTAGATCAGTAAAGAATCTCAAAGTAGGAAAGAATTCAATAAGTGACTTCAGGGTGAGTTAATTTTATATGCCTTTATAAATGCGATACGAGTTTAATCAATTATCCTTTGTTAACAAATCCAACAGCGTAATTCCCTTCGGCTGAATGAGCTCGTTAGTTTGGCTTATTCAATTGAATGAGTTTCAGAAAATGGCTAACATTAGATTCTTGTTCATTGGAATACGACAGAATGCTATGGTCAACGAGTAGCTATTTTATAATAACTAAATAGTAAGAAGTTCTGTCCTCGAAATTGTTGACGAGTGCGTTTACTTCGGATAAATGGTCCAGCTAGGTAGGGCCAAAATCGACTAAGAAGTAAATCGATCATTAAGATCTTCTCGGTCAAAATTTCATAGTGTTTGAAGTAGAATCGCACAACACACATACTACAGTTATATCACACATACACAACCCGCGCACATACTACGATATCGACAACCCGCAACCTCAGAATTCCAAATTTTATTTAGAAAATTTGAGGTATAGCATGCGGGGGATCTATTTTTAACAGGTCTTTAAACATTTTATTTTTAACCTAAATATTGTTTTATGAACATGTTTCTATTTGAAAAATAAATAATTTTACCTCAAGCTGTGGCTGAATTGGTAATAGAATTAATTAATCCTTTTAATGGGTTGGTTGTTTAAGTAGCAATTTGTATTCTTAACGGCATTGTTGCTCGGCTGTTGTTATTCTAGTGATATATACATATAATATTTCATGAAAAATTAGTATTTTCGTATTTTTTACCATAATCTGATTTGACAGTAATTCATACTTCAAATTTTGATTAAATTTACTTAAGTATATTTTTCGTTTATAAAAATATATTAGGGTATTCTTAATTTTTGATTTTAACATTATTATAAATGATTGAAAAAATTACTTAGTAATATATTAGGGTTTCAATAAGTTAAATGAAGTTTAACCTTTACTAGCCGGCCGGCTCACAGAGACAATAGAAAATCAAGTGATTAAGTGAAAATGAGAGTTAACACGATGAAATACCACGTCATAAGGTTTTAAAAGTGTCATAACAAGAGCTCACTTTATAGTCGTTGTAATGTGACGGCGGGTGGTCATAAAAGGGTCGTTTCTGTCCGCATCGCCTTAGCGTGGCTCTTCTATTGAAACTTAGAAGCAGTTTATTGGGTTTTATATTTCCTAAAAAGGATTTAGGGGTTAGTTGGTTTTATATTTTTTATGTTCCCCTGCTCTTACGTCATTCGCTTCGAAATTCAAATCTAGGAAACGAAAAGAGTTTATAATTCTCGATGTCTGTCTTCCTGACCTTGTCATAAGTATCGTTTTAAGATAAGTACGGCTTAGTGACATTTACCGTTTGAATTTGCTAGGGTAGCAGTATAGCTGCAGCTTAAAAACACTAACGGTAAGTAAAGTTGTTAGTTGTTGTTGTTGTTGTTATGTTATGAGCAGAAGGATTTTTCAGGGTAGGCAGCGCTTGAGTGGTGTCTAAGTTGCTACGAGCATCTATAGGCTACGGTAACCGCTACCACTCTTGTCGTATATTTTAAAAAAATATTTTGTTGCATGCCTTCTCCAAAAATAGGACATCTATTTGGATTAACTGCCCAAAGACAAAGGCTCTTTAATTGAAAATGAGACGTTAAGTATGTGGTAATAGTTGGTGATGCAAGTCCGGATACCTCGTTATTCGTTTAAAATGGTTTGAATGTCAACCCCATTCCGCTCACTGCGTAAGATAAATGCGACTTTCAACCCTTTTTTAATCATACAGCTTTTGTACTCTGAGTGCTTGAGTTTTTTAATTTGTCTTTAACGGGCCTTACAAAAGGAAAGTCTCTTTTATTTGGGTTTAGATTCGGAGACTTTGTGTAATTAATTTAATTACACTAATTTATGAAGACGTACATCAATTTCGGACTTAATCAGTACCTTCCATAAAGTTGTCTCTTGAGAGAGATCGACGAGGTATTTTCTGATGGAACTTCAGTATATGCTATAATAGAGGATGAAGTAGGGACAAAGTATTTGCATGGACTTTGTGAGTTAAAACTTGGGAGGCGGTAATCGAAACGTCTTACATGAGTTACATTCATGTGTCTGAGAGCTAGATGTCGTTTTCGACGGCAGCGATGTGAAAGGAAGAAAGCGCTTTGCATCAAACACCCGTATACACGTATTCACGTCTTTGTTCGGCGGCGGTCGAGTGCATATGCTAGACTCGCAAGTTCCTGTGAAAAAATGTTTGGATGTTCGGATGCATTTACAACGAAGATCACAATTTAGCGCAAGTTCTCTCTCATGTCATAAAACTATCATAAAACGGTAGGATATTAAGATTATACCTACATATTTTGCTATATTAAGAAGCGTGGTCACAAGTCTGACCTGGGCTAAACGACATGCTGTCTCATTTTTCTAAATGAATGCGGACAGAGACGGCATTAGATTAGGCCAGCCTCCTTATTACGTACGTCCACTGGTTATACATAATTATGAACTTCATTTGACATTTATTGTTTAATCAGTAAGGGCTTACACGAATATTTATTTATATTACTCTCGGAAACGGTAATGTATTTTTAATAAATTATGTAATTAGGGAAAGCTCTAATTTTAGACCACGTTTTTTAATAAAGTGGAATATGATTATCTAATTATTTATGTAGGTACCTAGACTATCCAAAAACAATGAGATGCGAGAGTCCTCTTCGTTTTGTAATAAGGGGGTATAAGTTCTTGACCCTTATTGCTAATGTAATAAGGAAGGGACAAAATTGCTGCATATTAATGTTCGTGACTGTCCTACACCTTGCGAACGTGTCTCACAGTTATCTTTCGAAGAAAACGACAGTGTCCATGACCGCGATACACCCGAACAAATATCAAAGCAGAGAAAATTCCGTGTGTTCCAAGATTCACCCCACGAAATCTAGGTAAGATGGCTCGTTGGCAGAGTGCCACAGCTGTACGCAGCCTGTATTATTACTCTTAGTTACTTTGATGTGCTCTTATTCAGAAGGTTTTAAAGGCTAAATTCGCTTTGTAACCCATATGGGATAGAATCGATTTTGCATGTACCTCAACTCGTGTGGGTACTCGTGGGCCCACTAGTGGGTCACCGCAGTGGGTACTGCGGTGACCCACTAGTGGGCCCACGAGTAATTTTAAGTTTACTGGTGGTTCCACCGCTTCGCTTTTGACAAGTCTTAGGAGGTATTACGCAATAAGGTATGTTACTGTTATAGTCTGTCTGTCTTTCTGACAGGTTATTTTTTAAGACAACGTGTAACTTATTTATATACAAAAACTTGTATAGGTAGGTATGTATACTACGTAGGCATGTTTTCTTTTTTCAAACAAAGCCTAAGAAAAATTTAAATTCCACTTTAATGGAGGGATCAGAATAAAATTTAAAAGAATGGTGGAGCTTATTTGAGTCCCTTAGAAGTCCTGGTTTTATTACTTTCGTAAACTGCCGGAGACGACTTGCTTACTTTTGAGAAGTAACAAAATACTACCCTTACATAATGGACTTTTTTTCTACGTATCCTTTTAATTACCAATACTTATGTAAGGATGATAAAATTACGCTTTGATTTTTATGGAATGATTTAATTAAAATTAAATTTTAATATATTATTAATAGGTAACACTCACGCCTAGTAGCGCAAATTAGGTTTTAATAAGAGTTTGTTTTACTTTTTATTCTCTAGATTACGAAATAATGGCCAGATTAAATTAAACTTAATTTAGTTAGCTAAATAAATTAAGACAAATGTAAAGACATTTAGACACACTAATTAGCAAATCAGAGTCGTGACTGCTGATCTTAATCAGTTAGCATGCTGAATTTAGCTAGCTGAATTTAGCCAAATGTAGTAGTTACCCCTTTAATCAGTTAGCATGCTGAATTTAGCTAACTAAATTTATTCTTAATTTTTTATTTTAACATTATTATAAATGTTTGAAAAATTTCTTAGTAATTAAAATAATATAAAACTAGAAAAATTTCACGTTTATATTATTTTAATTACTAAGTAATTTTTCAAACATTTATAATAATGTTGAAATCAAAAATTAAGAATATTTGAAAGCACTGCCCCAACTTAACCGAATCGTAGGTATTTGTAAAAATACTCGTTTCGGATGTTGAAATAGAACATTTCGACATCGTAGGGTGGACGTTAGCACATAAACGCAAATCAGATAGACTAGAAGAATCTCACAGGGATATCCCAAGTCCTGGGTGGCTCAGTGGTTAGAGCAGTCGCCCGGATTGCGAAAGATTGCGGGTTCGTTTCCCCGCCTCAGTACGTGTAATTTTTCTACTTTTATATTATTTTAATTACTAAGTAATTTTTCAAACATTTATAATAATGTTAAAATCAAAAATTAAGAATATTTTAAAGCACTGCCCCAACTTAACCGAATCGTAGGTATTTGTAAAAATACTCGTTTCGGATGTTGAAATAGAACATTTCGACATTGTAGGGTGGACGTTAGCTCATAAACGCAAATCAGATAGACTAGAAGAATTTCACAGGGATATCCCAAGTCCTGGGTGGCTCAGTGGTTAGAGCAGTCGCCCGGATTGCGAAAGATCGCGGGTTCGTTTCCCGCCTCAGGACGTGATTTTTTTCTAGTTTTATATTATTTTAATTACTAACTAAATTTAGCCAAATGTAATAACCCCTTAAGCAAATCAAGCTAGTCTAAAAAGTTGCCCATCATTTTTCGAAAAACTGTATTAAAGTTGAGTTACAATAATTTTTAACTTTTCATATATACAAATCAAAACTGGATAATAATTACGTTTTTATAAGACTTGTCGAAAAATCTGTGCGGCGTAAACGCCCTTATGTATTATTAAAATTAAGCACCTAATTGAACAAACATAAACATAACACATCCCACTTGGGAAAACATGGACTCGAACACAAATGTTTTGGAAGATATTTACAAAAATATCTAGACCGAAAACGTAATGTCCTAGGACTGAAAGACGAACCGACTACTCTGACCACTGTCCTATCGACGACTTTAGACACCATATTAATTTCTGTTAATCATTATGTATTGCGTTATGAACTAACTAAATGTTCCCAATAGGTACCTAAATTGTTATAATTCAACACCCGAACGAATATTTCTATTAATACTGTTTACAATATTAGTACTAGTAGTAAAGTGTTCTTAGTATCTCTTAAACATTTATTATACCGTTTAAAATATTTTAAGAATTAAAATAAATTAAATGAGTACTTACTTACATAATAAAATCTTACTCTTTTGAGTACCGGGCTCCGGAAACATATTCTTTTTAGCTCCCTTTACTATGCATGCGAATCGCGGAAGTAATTAATTTAAACTCGGAAAAGCTTATAAAAGAAAGCGAGCGGAAAACTGATATTTTCAAGAAAAAATATCAATGGGTCCTCCGTTTTATTGTAAGAATAACGTTAAATTACTTTCTGTCTCGTTTTGCAGCACAGGAATAAAATAAAACATTCTTAAATTTAGCACGCATTATCTTTTTTTACCAACCCGCTAAGACCAGGCGTGGTTATACGGTCGTAATTTCTAATGTTTTCCCGAGTGGGATGTGTTAATTTTTTTGTATCAATGCTTAATCGCCAAGTAAAGATTAATAAATTTGTGAAGCACCTATTTTATGTACAAACCTGACACTATATTCTTTTCTTGTGGAACCACCGGCGTGCTGGTTAAAAGGTTATATACTTAGGTTCGGACGCTTTATCTTTACTTGACATCACTAAATAATATTATACACTAGGTCATTTCGTTTACGTTGATCGATTTCAGCGTCATACTTGTTTGTAGCCAGAACGCCCGTCACACAGGGCCTACTCCGAAAAACGAACCACGCAAGTATTTTTAACCAATTAGTATCAAAATCCGTTCCTTAGTTTAAATTTTTTTGAGTAGGCTCTCTGGTGTGCTTGTAGTAGGTTATTCATTTGTTTTACGAAGGTTATTATCACTCCTAAAATTTACACAGAAGGCTATATCCCATATCTTTTATACAAAAAAGTTGTCTTAAAACTGGGATCAATGACGGCAAAATCATTTTGAGGGTACCCAATATGATTTGATGGAGTTTCTTCAAAATGAAGCGATGAAATCGCCAACTTTCTGAGTAACAAAAATTTACGATGTTGTTTTCCCAATAGCATTTGAGCTTATCTTCTGTGAAAGGAAACTAGAATGTTTTATGAATAATCTGAAATATGCTTGAAGAATTCAGTAGCGAGAGTTTTACAAAATAATGCCGATTATGTTGAATCCTTCCACGGAACATGAGAATATAGAATATAATTTTATAAGAATAATGGTTTTTATCTGATGTATTATCATATTAATTCTCCAGTATTTTGAACAACATGATAATGCTTATATAGAGCATTTTAGATATTTCAGTTTCACCGCGTTGTTATTATCATTCCCAGTTCTGTTTGGGAGTCCATTTGCCAATGTTAGTAGCCGTAAAATGAGTTCATGTGTCTCTCGAAAAGCAATACGTTATTTTAGCACATTGGTAAAAAGAAAAAGCTAAAATCACGCGACACAAAGCTTTTAAGTTGTTGTGTAGTGATGTCACTTGCACTGCCTGCACTATTTACATTTATAAAAGCGTTATGAGAAGCAAATTAAAAGGAATCTGTATTTTTGTGAATTTAGACACAAAGTCTAAATTAATGCGGGTCCATGCTACAGTGGTCCACAAACTCGGAGTATACGCTTGCGTAATTTAGTTTCTGCCACGTAGAACTAAAAGTCAAATGATTTCGGCTGGTTTTCAATGAGGGCCTAGACAAGAGGCCATTTGACAATCGCTGAATTAAAAATGTATGGGATTTGATATTTGCGATCGAAAGACGTTCGAAAGTGTACATTTGCCGCTTAGCGATAGCGGTAGCGATTATCGAAAGGCATCTTGTCTAGGTTCTCTGTACTAAGAAGTATTTTTACTTCACTTCGTATATTCAATCAAGATCTCTCTCTGAACTCAAAGGTTTGCTGGTAGAAAACACAGTTTTGTGTTAAGCTCGCCTGTGTACATCATGTTTTATATTGTAAATTTTGTTGTAAGTTGTTTTGTGTACAATAAAGAATAAATAAATAAATATATTTAGGTACTATTATCAAAATTATTGTTAGCCATAACTAAGCTGTAAGTGATGGTATATTTTCAAAATCCTTTATGACCGTTGTTATTTTTGAAGCATTGGTAAGCTACGGTAATTCGTAAGCTGTATGCCAATTTTATTACGGAGAAGATGCGCGTGATAGCCGCATCTTTTTGAAGTCTATTACAAACTACTAAGAGGTTCGCGGGCTTTCGCCGCATTTTCCACGTGTTCCAAGGGTTTTATATGTACATCCTAATTCTAATAAGTACTTGACCTAATTGCATGAATAAGCGAATGTGAAATGGCAGCGTACGGCTTGTAGCAATGTTGCCGCGAGGCGTCATTACCGCTCTCGTTAGGGCGCCTTACTGATGGCACGCCCGCAGTCACAATACGAACAAAATAACCGGATAATTATGCAGCGCTGTGTGTAATTAGTAAGTTATGGATATTTTAAATAGTTTATGTTACGTTTTGCGTGGCCTGTAAAAGGAAAGTTTTTAAATAATATTGTTGTCAATTTTATTATTGTCCCTACTTTTTGCTTAAAGACCGGGCTTGACTGAAGAATAACCTTCAGGTAAATCTATTCTGTGAAAGTTTACCTTTACATTTCAAGCACGTATGACGTTGTAAGTTAATTACAACCACCTATAAAGTCAGGGGGAAGTTGAGCTTTTCAGGAACGGTGGTTGTTATATTACCAACCGCATTTTCTGCGTCAAACGTTGATCTCTTTTGATATTTATTTTTGTGTGCGAATACTTAATTACTAGTTGGTAGGCCCGTATGTAGGGTCGTCTGGGTCTTTCTTATTTCAGCCGTGAAACAGTTCGCTGTGTTTCGGATAAAGGGAAAGGTAGCCAGTGTTATTACTCGGCATGGACGGCATTTCATCTTAGGCCTCAGGATGACAACGCACCTGCAATATCAAGTGATTTTTCCATGTAACAGCTTACCATCAGGTGGGCCGTCAGCTTGTTTCTCATCTAGTTGTATAAAAATAAGTACATTACAAGGTTGGTCCCGTACAGATTTCATCTGGACATCTATTTGATTTGACAATATAATATATTAAAAATACTTTTGCTAATTTGGCAGCTATTTTCTTGAAGGAAACTCAGCTTAAAAGTGTTCATAGCGTTTCTATTGTCACCATTCCATAGAAAGCATAATATGTAACAAGAAACGAGAACTAAAACCAAATCTCAGTTTTAATCCATTTTTGTGCTATAAGAACTCAGAAAAATATTAGCATACTTTTGTGAGGGCCACCAGTGAATAGATTGCGGTAGTTGTAGCGCGCCTGCAGACGTAAACGAAATGCCTCATCTGCTCTCTATTTTTCTTTTAAGTGATACCATCTTGTCCGTGAACTTTTTAGGCCAGTTTCCTCTTTTGTTGCTAAAAATGAAAAAATCAAAATCGACTTTTAAAATATATATTCCTATGGGTAATAGGTCAGTATAGAAATAATGAAAATTGCCAAAATGTTCCGTAAATATCGAAGGATAGACGCGTTGTTTAATGTATAATGATCATCAACGATGTTAGGTTATGTCGATATTGTAATTATATTGTAAATTAACAAATTTATGTGTTGAAATACATACACATAGTGATTGAAAGTAGAATTTATAGCGATTTCTGTCTTGAATGTGCATTACCGTGTATAAAATATAAGCAGAAAAGAGAATCGGGAACAAGTTAAATAACGAGAAGAAGAATTTATTTACGTTATTTTTCTTTGAGTAAAAGTAAATATCCAAAACACACAACTGGTAATGTCAGCGGTCGCACGGATGAGCATCCGAATTCACTTGTATTTGCCAGTGACAGTTCCAGATTGACTCCAAAAACATTTCCATTCTGGAGTCTAGCCACAGCTATAAATATTAACTGTTTCCGAAGCAGCACGGCTCTCTGGAGTAATGTAGTGAAAACTTGTCCATTTAAACTTCTCCTAGTGTTCGACTGAGACCACTTCGCGAAGGTCTTTCGACTTCAGGCATTCAATACGAAGGTGGCGTGTTAATTGGCATCTGCGCTAAAGTGACTATTGCGTTGTTTGGCGCCATAAATGAGCTGCGGCCATTTCGTGGCAAAGCTGTTTTCGGCTATTTCTAATCGTGTTTGAAACACTGTTATTTTACGACTGGGGTGGTAACGATAGTGTTTGAATTCATTTCATAACATTATTGTGATACTTTATAAAAGCCTGTGCCTGTATCATGTGTGCAGGCACGCTTACCAATATTTCATATATGATTGGTAATACTATGAAATTATAGGCAATTATCTTCATTAGCGACATTACCATAAAAATAACCACCATAGTAAGTATAAAGTTTGAGAAAATACTGCATCGAGGCATTTCCGTCCTTTCTTAACTTTAAAATTCCTTTGTTTGTCCTGGAACATCCATTCTTGACTTCATACTGCCTATACTGAATTTTAGACGGCGATCTTCATCTTTTCCAAGAGCTTTAATTTATTTTTCTTATTTAAATTTCAGTAATTATACTGTTGATTAATTCGTTAAAAAGTAAATAGTAAACTAAGAACCATTCGCAGATATTATACCGTAGCTGGTATAAAACAGTTTGATTGAATTCCTGACTGTAAAACTTTTACTCCCGTTGAAGTATATAGTGCTGTTTATTTATGACTTAGCTTTAGTTTAACTTAAGCACTATTACTTGCCCAACATTCTTAGTAATGGGGTATAAAGTCCGGTTATTTTATGCTTTGCGTATTAACGGTTAAGTCTTAAAAACTAGTGTTCAATAAACGTAAATTTGGGGCATATAATTTAGCTAAAGTGATTCTTTTACAAATAAAATCAGGGGAGTTGTGGGGCATAGAGATATTTCCCACACATTATGGAGTGGCCAGAGTTAGGAAGCACTTCAACCTTATACAGAGTGGTTGGTGCCGTCAAGATGACAATAAACTAAAACATAAGCTACCTATATTAGATTAGTTAATTGAAATGCTTTGTCACTTTCAAAAACAAATTATTCATTTGATAATGTCATGACATTTCTATGAAATAATGCAGCCAATAGGGTAGTTGACAACTTTTTTTTTATTTCATAAATAGGAAGTTTATTAATTTTATAATTCATAAAGTAATATTGCAAAAGAAATAGTATGTCGAAGATCAATAGTTTCACAGATTTAGTGGTATGTTTGATGTGTTGCGGCGCGTCGTCCAAAAACGCTTCATAGAAAATCTACGGAACAGCTGACGTCACATGTTCCCATATTACTAAGAAATGTATGGGCATACTGACAAAATTGGTAATAACTATGTATTAAGTATGTTTTTATTAATAGTTGTCTTAATAATAGTTATTTTAATTAATGTCAGCAATCTAATATCATCATCATTTTTGATAAATTGTGAAAAAAATATGACCTTTTTTTATTTTCATAACAGTACAACTTCAACAATATTCCATATATTTTAAGTTTGAATTGTTTTTATGTGTAATAGGAGCGTATATTTTCCGAATTTGTGAAAAATAGCGCCATATTAAACTTAGGCAACATCCCAATTGTATATTATTTCATACTAATGTCATTAAATTATCAAATGAATTGAAAGTGCTAAACCATTTCTATGAACTAATATAGCCTATGTTTAAATTTATTGCCGTATTGACTGTATAACAGGATCACGAAAAATCACTTCTTACTAATACTTCGAGGAAGCGTTATTTACGACCCAGCGGAAGTATAAAAAATGCTATTGACGTCGAAAAGCACTTTCAAAGTTCACATAGAATGATTGTTGTAGAGGTAGGGCTTGTTATGTACGCGTAGCCGTTTTACCTTCAAGTGATAGTGTTTATGCTATTTCTTAGTCGTAGAAAAATAGTTATCGTAATGTAGTAACGTCTGACTGCTGGGCATATGCCTTCCTACACGGGAGAAACACACGAGGAGCTTGGGCCATGGCACCACCACGCCGCTGGCCCAATGCGGGTTGGTGCGTCAAAGCGGCTGCAGTAGCAACTGGGATCAACGGCTTAACGTGCCTTCGAAACTTTGGAGGAGCTCAGGATTACAAATTTTGTATAACCCACCGGGAATCTACCATGGCAAAAGTTGCTTTGTTTCCGTAATCGAAACCAGCTATGCCGTTCTCTAAATTCAGCAGCCTTGAATTCGTGGCTGGCGGCAGCGCTGTCATCCTACCTTTTGGCGTTTGTTTGACAACTATTAGCGACACCAGCGTTCCGACGACGAGCACGGCGTGAGCAGGATATAATCAGTTGTTTATTTTTATATCTTCATGTAAAAATCAATCAAATATTAAATGAAGTCATTGCGATACATTTTAAACACAAGGAAAACGAAGTCAATATCGATTTTACTTCATGTCGTATGTCTAAAGCAGCAATCATACACAGCCATGAGATCGACGTAGAGATTAGTGAATACGCTTACGCGCAGCGCCGTGCTTAAATAGCAGCTCGTCGTCTTGTCAGACGTCATGCTCGATGTCGAATATTTCTGTTTGTGAATGGGCGCTTTTATAATTTGTGTAAAATGTGTTCTTTTATAATGTGTCTTACTTCCCTGTGTTATCGTTGTACCGTGGACGTCCACGATAATATCGTCGCGTTACGAATTATAAAAGCGCACAATCACACTGCAGAACCCTCAAGCTATTGCGTCACCGAGCTCCCCTCTCCGAGTCTAGCTGTTTGGTTAATGACATAAGCCTAACATAAAACACCGCACGTATTCAGGATGCAGAATGGAATAATGTAGCAATTTACGTTAACGATACTCCTACTGTGTATGTGAATTCGTGAATAGTGAATGAACTGGATACATATTAAGTTAGCCAAGTTAAGGACCACTCGCGCTAATGGTGGTATAAACTCCCAAATTGTCACAGTGACTAATATTCCGCGTCATATTTGTCAGCGCCAGTATGTGGACGTTGAAAGATGTTGTAGGAATGATGTGTCATCGTATTTCCTCTACGCATTAGGAGCTCGCAATATAATATTAATATTTATCGTAACAACTTTGAATATATTATTATGAAACCACTTTGATCAAAATTTTCAGTAGTACTACTCGGATTATATTTCTCTCTACTTAAGTAAATTGCATATTTTTAACCGACTTCAAAAACGAGGAGGTTCTCAATTCGTCCGGTATGTTTTTTTTTCTATGTATGTACACCGATTACGCCGAGGTTACTGATCCGATTTACGTGATTCTTTTTTTGTTCGATGCGGAATAGCTGCCATTTGGTCCCATAAAAATTTTTTCAAAAACAGTTCGGTACTTTGGTTTTAAATTTAAAAAAACTTAATCTATTAAGTCGTCTACATATGCGAAATTGCGAATTTTTGCTTTTCCAATGACTTTTTAGTGAAACGATACGATAGTAGGAACCAATATAAGTTTACGGTCACCCATCTAGCTTCGACCGTAAAAAGTTACCACTAAAAATTGTGAAAAAAAAATTTTAAACAAAAATTAAAACCGACTTCAAAAAACTGAAAACGATAAAAAAATTAAATTTAAGTAGGTATTCATCCCCTAGAAACATATTTTTGGAGTTGGTGCTAAGTGGTTTCCAAAAATATGTTTCTAGGGGATGAATACCTACTTAAATTGAATTATTTTATCCTTTTCAGTTTTTTGAAGTCGGTTTTAATTTTTGTTTAAAATTTTTTTTAGAATACTTTCTTTCGGTGTTCATAGTCCTACGGTGGTATGAATAAAGCTATAAATTGTAAGAAGGTCAAGAGATACCTAAAAAAAATTCACCATCTATAAAGTGAGTGATGCGAGAACACCTAGCGAGAAAACCTAGCCAGTACTTTAGCTGTTTTTGTCGTTCATGCCTCATTGGTTTTTGTTACTTCAGCAAAATCAAGAATAATAAAAATAAACTCTGACGATATTTTTATTACTATTTACAATAGCGGAGATTATTTTAAATACCGTATTTATTACCTGTCATCATCACCAGCATCATCATCACCAGCCTATATACGTCCCACTGCTGGGCACATGCCTGCCTACATGGAAGAAACACATGAGGAGTTTGGGCCATAACACCACCACGCTGACCCAAAGCGGGTTGGTGGGTTAAAGCGGTTGCAGTAACAGCTGGGACCAACGGCTTAACGTGCCTTCCGAAGCACGGAGGAGCTCGAGATAACAAACTTTGATTGTCCCATGCCAGGATTGACCATGGCGAAAGTTGTTTTGCTTTTCGTATCGAAACCAGAGCGCTCAAACCAATACGCCACCGAGCTCCATATAAACTTATTACATATAAAAACACAAATGTCAGTATAATTCCCTAAAATACTCGCACGTTTTATAAAGATTAAGATATACCTAAAATAGTGTGTGTAGTTATAGAAATATAACTTGCATGTAATATGCTATAGAAAACGACCGCAATGCTTGTAATTGCGTGTGATTATTATTGACTGTCCGATTAACGTGACATAGGCGATAGCACTGATACTAAGCAAAACAATAATTTTGAGCTGTAAACATATCCATACTAATCTATATGAGTAAAAATTATTAATTAATCAGATTGTGATGAAATTTTGATAGGGACGCCCGAAAATGCTGCTTTCCTTTACTCCTTTTTATTCTTTTTTTTAGAACCGGTAAGTCACATAATAGTATTTCGGGCATTGCAAAGCGTGCCGGGTGCCGTTAGTATATGAAATACTAGTGATCGATGTCAGGTTATCGCCGTAAAAAGTATGCTATGTCCTTTCCAGGATCTCAAGCTATCTTCAAGACAAATTTTATCTAAATCGGTTCCAAAATCAGTTCAAACAAAAGCTAACGAGCTTTTGTCTGGCTTTTGTTAAAATTTAAGCGTGTATGAACGATACGATTACGATTCGAAATTTAAAAATGTTCGTGCTAGGGGTACTGGTAACATACTTAAATATCGATACAGAATATACTGCGTGAAAAAATTGTGTAAATACATTCTGTTATTCAATGCAAGTTTTAAGATTACCAATATTCCAGTTTCGATTTGCAAGCCATCGCAATTAGTATAGACATTAAAGAATGCTCGCAATAACGGGCCATTGTGGTTGGCAATCGTGGGACGCTACATGCTAGTCGAAAAACGGAGCCTTATCCATTGCTTTAATACCTGACGTCATTTACATATTTTTAAAATATAGTATACGGTACTTTAATTATTTTCATTTGTTGCAATTACTATTAAAATAATTTCGGTTTTTCATTCCACTTATGCTGTTTCATTTCATTCTGAAAACTGGAATTATACCAAAAGTGTCGTAAATCTATAGTACCTATATATTAAAAGTTATACTGAAAGTTAAGTTGAAGTAGGTACTTCAATTATTAAAAGTAGGTCATTTTGCTAAAAGAAATCTTCTTTCATTTATTTTCATTCACATTATCTCGTGGAAACATTATTAAGTATTAATTTCTAAAATCTGGCTGTTAACACCAATTGATATTCATTTTTTAAATTATATTGTATAATCTATTAAATATAACTTCGCCCATCCATAGCCAACCACTATCTATTCTCATTATTGTTGAAAATCATTAACATTCATAATTATTTATGATATAATTTACCAGGAATTTCTGAAAGCACCTGCATAATATCAAATGTAATGGGCGTGAAAGCGTCCCTCTTATAAGGCATCTGCGTAGTCTGCTACAAGCACGGGCTACAAGTATTATGTAGAGCTGACAGGCAGGTAAGCAGGCAGGAAAGTGGTTCATGCTATGTATAAGTAAGTGCCTATTATAACCCGAAATATTTATTATAATTATTTTATACAACTAATCTTTTAAAAATAATATATCTTCAATTCCATTTCGATTTTCGCTCCGAGCCGCCAACACATGTCACGTGACCGCTGTGACGTCATCTGCTGCCAAACACTAATAGGTTGCAATGGTGATTTTTATAGCTTTCTATTCTTTTTTGTTCCGTTCTATTCTATTCTCCGAGACCATGGATCAGATTGTCTTGCAATGAAACTTTGGTAGTATGTTCTGGGGACGCCGCGTCCGCGAAGCAAGGATTATAAACGCGTTAGGATTGTACCTAAAAACTTTTTTTTATTTTAAAACCTAACAGTTCAATTTCTAAGCTGAGTGCAGCTAGTCTATAAAAATAGCTTTAGTGCATGTGTTTAAAGTTGGTAGTCAAATGGTGATCAGCTACCGCACTATCGATCGCGGTCTCATTCATGCGAAGTCACGCGCTGACGCGGCCAGTTTCATTCATCTGGGATTGCTCCGTGGCCTCACGGCTGCTATGTTACGTAACTTTTCTACTTCAAGTGCTGTATACAAAGACAAAATTTATAGCCTACGCATCCCAAGAGTCCGGCTTAATACTCCTGCCGCTTAAAGTTTACTTGTTTTGTGTTTGAAAGAAAAAATGCTAATTCAGTCCTATTCAGTTCCATTCTTTACTTTTATAATCATTGTGAGTCTTTGCATAATAAGAGAGTTTTTTTGTTATCTTGCTCCTAGTCATTTCGTGTTAATTAAATTAAAATCATGTTACTTGACAATAAGTTTTGAAGTATGTTGAATTTGAACAGTAAAAATATTGGTATCGTTTTTGACCAGTGCTTAACATGGAGGCCTCAAGTTGAAGAAGTTAGGAAAAAGGTGTTTGCATATAGCACCCTCCGTTTCGCCTTCGTTACTTCTTACCTATTAAAACCAAAATTACCTTAGCACAAACACTCTTGCTTTCCATCATTGATTACGCTGACACTTGTTATGTTGACCTATCGGAGGATCTACTGAATAAACTCAAGGGACTGCAGAACCTTTGTAAAAGGTTCATTTGTAATTTGCGTAAATGTTACCATGTTTTCTACTATTGTTCTAAACTCAACTGGCTTCCTATTCGCCGGCGCAGAGACTTGGACGTTCTTGCACTCTTCTACACTATTCTTTTTCTTCCTACTTCTCCTTTTTTAAATATTATCGTCTTTCTTGCACCCACTCTCTTTATTTCCTTCTGTAATATTTCCTATCACTCCAAAGGTCGCCAATTGTATTGTTTTTCTTATTTTTGTTGTTGTTGATTATGTATGTGTCCTATTGTGCAATAAAGAATATTTAATTGATTGATTGATTGAATTTTAGAATGAGAAGTGATCGAAAACGGAATAGTGCAATTCTCTTGGTTTTGTTTCATAGAAGTCTCCTTAATTTTGAGTTGAACAATCTAACAACGATGAAACTTCTCGCATCTCATTATCTTGAATTTTCCAGTTCATGCATTTAAACTATGTTACTTTAGCAAATCTTTGAAATCGTAATAGATCGTACAAATTCTGAAGAATATATTTTTCTGCACACAATTTAAGTGAAATCTTATGCAAAATGAATCTGTAATAATAATAAGGTAATAAAATGTGGCAGAGGTGCAGGGAGTGCAGTTAGTCCTACTGAAACCACGAAAATTCCCCCCGAGACGGACACGCGATCCCAATTTATGGTTAAATACAAGAAATCTCTACCTTTTTTCCTGTCAGACGATTCTTTTCTCGTGAGATCTTCTTTAATTCTTTACTTAAAGTTTTATGAAAAAGTTAACTACTCGATTCAATGGCGATTCGAAATTTAAAAATATTCGTGCTAGGGGTACTGTACTCGTTGACGTCAATTATTACTATGCTAACCTAACAAATATTGAATGATATGAGTATGATAAATAAGTCGCATAAGAATAAATGCAGTAAACACAATCGTATAGCGAGCACAAAGCTGTTTATTTCCATACATATGTATCTGCAGTGTAGTGATATTATATGTGTCGCAGCCGTTTGCTAGCCCGTTGATTGAACGCCGACATCCAATCAAACGGCTGAAGTAGGTACAACTAGCCAAGTCATTGAGCGCAACGCTTAACCAGATGGCTGATCGTCATGTCAGCCGTCTGGTTAAAATTAGTCATTCAATAGGACGCCTAGGCAGGTCGCTTAAATCGAAGAGCTTTAGTGTGACTGTTTGAGTCATTGGTGGGTTCAAGGTTATTTTTTATGACCACTCAGAACCAAAACGAGGTCGGTTATAAGCGGTTATAAAAAATAAACTTGAACCTAACAATCAAACCAAAACTTTTTAGTACAAGACGATCCATTCAATACGCCAAGTCGTTACACGTTAAGTGAGTCTAGTTCAATTAACTATCGGGCTAGGCATTCGATTAGATGCCGGCATTTGATCTACGCGCTAGGCAATCAGTTAAGCGGCGAATTTAACCAGATGGCGTCGACATAATGTATCTATTGTTATCTGCTGATTTCTAAACACATCCGTAATAATCTACAAAGTCTTTTAAGCACCTATAGGTAATCGACAACCCTGGACCCAATCTCTTTACAAAAAATTGGTGACGAGGTTGTTAAAATAATCAAGTTGGAGGTAACGGTGAGTCAATGATTTCAAGTCAGAATGGTAGCCTACCAATGGCGACAACTAACTGATATACTTAGAAACACAGACACAGAATATACCATCAGGACATTTTTCTTCTCTTTCCGGATTATGCGGAGATGTTGAGCTGGTAATCCATTAATTAAACTCTTAGATGCGATACGGTGCGGTCGCGCCTTAGAGAAAAGCCCCTCATATACTTTTAAACGTTTCAATTTAAGTTTAACTCTCTTTCATAAAGTTTGATAGGCTGAGTCAGTGTAATAACAATATTAGATTTCAATAAGTGAAATTATTATACTCTTTGGCAGAATTATACATTTCTCAATATTATTATTATATGTGACGAAAGAAATAAATCAATTTGTTATGAATCTCGTTCAACAACCATAAAGGAGATGCCCCAAAAACGTATGGAGACCTGGCCATATCTATACTGATACTAAAAAATAGGCAAAAATATGCAGTGTTTTATTGTCTATCTTCTATTCATTTGCTTTATTTAGTGGTATGTACAAAATACGATTTTTTTTATAGAAAAAACTACAACACAGCCAAATATTCACCATCACGCTAATGTCTCTTTGGTGACTTTAAATAGACTTCTATGTCGCCCACCATGCTGCCATATTGAATAAAGACTAAATTGACAAACTATTTTAATTTTTTTTACATGTAAACTAAGTATGCATGAAAATGAACTATGTATTAGCATTTTCTCCGGGTTCAGGAAATTTTTCATGATTTTTTGAGATAGTGTACAAAATATACCTGGCCAGATATGAAACATCTTCTTTATAATCGTGCTTTTTACGAAAAGATAAGCATTTTGTCTATTTTTTCTGACAAAGCGTCGGCTCGGCTGATGTCGATATTCTAACTCGGAACGTTCACTTTTCTCTACATCTTGCTTAAGGAGTTCGAAGTCATAAAACACAAAAAGGCTGTATTTTGACTATCAGAGAGCCCATCGGTAACCAAGATTCCACTCTCTAGTTGTTCCTGTGATAAACCTACTCTTGAATATGTAGGGTGATTTGAATATCGACTACACGCAACGATGAGCAGTTATTCTGCACCAGTGATTTAAAATATGTACTAAACTTATACAACATATTTTTTTTATATCATACAGGGTGGTGACGACAGTACGATAATAAATTAAAACATAGGTTGCATTCGTTCAATTTTATATGTTAAGATCAATAGTTTCCGAGATGCAATGGTATGTTTATTCGGTTGTCACATGTTGTTATATCTCGTATTGTAAAATATACATATATGGGAGTATTGAAGAAAATAATAATAACTGTGTATTAAGTGTGTTTTGTGGTTATAGTTGTCATAATGACGGTTGCTTCGATTGATGTGGGCAATCTAATGTCATTATAATTCTTGATAAATTTTCTAAACCGTACAATTGAAAAAATATTCCATAACCGTTAAACTTGTTCTTATGGGTAACAGTAGCGTATATTTTCTGAATTTGTTAAAATTAGCGCCGAATCATCCCTATTGTGCATAGTGTTTATAGATTGTGATATTTTGTCATTTATAGCTTCTGCGGCCACGAGAACTCTGCCGACCAACTGTGCGTCAGTTTGGCAGACTACAAAATTAGTTTTTTTATAACTTCTTGTGAATTAAATAAATTTAAAAAAAATCAAATTTATGTCGAGCTCCTCCGTGCTTCGGAAATCACGTTAAGCCGTTGGTCCCGGTTGTTACTGCAACCGCTTTAACCCAACAACCCGCATTGGGTTAGCGTGGTGGTGTTATGGCCTAATCGCCTCATGTGTTGTTCCCATGTAGGAAGGCCTGTGCCCAGCAGTGGGACGCATATAGGCTGATGATGATGATGATAAAGATAAAGATAAAGATCGTTTATTTGTGTAACATGTGTTTACATTGTCATGCAAGGTGTTCTATAAGTGAATGAAGTCCTTAAAACATGTTATGCTTTATTAAGCGTACAAATTAAATGAAATTATGATTTTGTAATCATAATTAAGGCGAAATAAATGATCAAAAAATTATAATCAGTACAATATAGTTAATATAATACAAATATAAATTATGTCAATATCTTATTAATTAGTTGAGAATCAATGGAATGTCAAATTTACTTATTTATAGGTCAATTATTAGAATGTCAATTAAAATTTATAATGAATCCATAAAAAACTCGCTTATGTGGTAGTAACATTTGTCCGCAAGGTAAACTTCGAATCTTTTTCTTAAATCTTTCTAGATTTAGTTCGTTCAGTGACTTGGGAAGCCTGTTATATATTATTGGAGCCATACAGAATACACTCTTTCGCATAAGAGCAGTTCGTCCAGTTCTAAGACAAAGTCTACTGTCATCGCGTCTGTTGCGAACGACCATTTCAGATTGTCGGCTGAACAATTGGGGATGTGTCTTGACGAATATAACTATTTCAAAAATGTATAAAGATGGAAGGGTTAATAATTTATGTTTTGTGAAAAAAGGCTTACAGCTGTCTGTCTGAACTAAATTGAACATAGCTCTAATGCATCTTTTTTGAGCTTTAAACGCAATATCTTTGTCAGTTGAATTTCCCCAAAAGATAATTCCATAACGTAGTACTGACATTACCAAACCATGGTAAGCCGTAAGTAATGCGGCAGTGTTGAGTTTCGAAGCCAGTCTATAGAGAGCATATGCCGATGAACTTTAGACTACCTGTAGCTCTAAAAAGTGACAACCTAACTTATGGTAGCACCTAGCCAAAATTAAAGTTGCATAGAAATACACTGTTTTGTTTATTAAATGAACTGCTAAATTTTGGTTATAAGTCATGTAACCGAAGTAGTTTTTTTATACAACTAGACGAACAAGCTGACGGCCCACCTGATGGTAAGCGGTTACCACCGCCTATAGACACCTGCAATAACAAGGAAAAATCACTTGATATTGCAGGTGCGTTGTCATCCTGGGGCCTAACATGAAATGCCGCCCATGACCAGTAATTACATAGTTCGGCTAAATATTTTTTCAGTGAAGGACATCTCGCCTGTTACCAACCTGAAACAATGGGTTGATAGCATCGGTGACGTCCTATTTGTTCTATCGTCGACACATAACGCTACTTGCATGTTTCATAACCGCACATTCACGAAAACACTGCAATTTATCACTATTTGATTAAACCCAACCACTTCATATGCACTGATATCAAAAGGAGAACGCCATGGAAAATGTAAACTACTATCTTACACGTAACGTGCCATGTTACACGTAATCTGTTATTAGGGGGAATACCATTGCCATGGAATTATTACGGTGTGAAGTCACGGAGCGCCGTCAATATTTGTTCTGGGACAAAGTGGGACAAAACGGGACTGAGATCTTTTGTGGTTCGCCAGCTTTGTGGAGGGACACTGATTAATGCGACCCAAGCTTGGGCTTCTGTGACAATAGATCATACCGACCGTTATTTTCATAATGACGACGAATATTCATTAGCTTTTAGTAATTTTTTTTAATGTAAAACAAGTCGAAGACTGTTATAAAATTTTCAGAAATGCAGGAAACTTAATAATACAAAAAAATTAAAACCGACTTCAAAAAACTGAAAAGGATAAAATAATTAAATTGAAGTAGGTATTCATCCCCTAGAAACATATTTTTGGAGTCGGTGCTTCACTTTCTATTGTTTTTGGAAACCACTTAGCACCAACTCCAAAAATATGTTTCTAGGGGATGAATACCTACTTAAATTTATTTATTTTATCCTTTTCAGTTTTTTGAAGTCGGTTTTAATTTTTGTTTAATTTTTTTTTTCACAATTTTTAGTGTTAATTTTCTACGGTCGAAGCTAGATGGGTGGCCGTAAACTTATATTGTTTCCTACTATCGTATCGTTTCACTAAACAGTCATTTGAAAAGCAAAAATTCGCAATTTCGCATATGTGGACGACTTAATAATTTAAGTTTTTTTAAATTTAAAACCAAAGTACCCAACTGTTTTTGAAAAAAATTTTATGGGACCAAATGGCAGCTATTCCGCATCGAACAAAAAAAGAATCACGTAAATCGGATCAGTTATCTCGGCGTAATCGGTGTACATACATAGAAAAAAAAAACATACCGGCCGAATTGAAAACCTCGTCGTTTTTGAAGTCGGTTAATTAAGGACGAGAAAAAAATCGCGAGCATTAAATAATGATCAAAGATATGAATAAGTTTCAATTTTTTGCGATTGTCATCAAAATAAATGTAGATAATTATTTATCATGTGATTTTTTTTTTTTCAAAGACGAGATACACAGGCTGGTGCCGTCAATACGACAGTAAATTAAAACATGAGCTATATTAGATCATAGAAATGGTTTGCCACTTTCAAAAACATCTTATCCGTTTGATAATTTCATGACGTTTCTATGAAATAATGCTGCCAATATTATATTATTTCATACAAATGTCATGAAATTATAAAAAATGAGGAAAATGTTTTTGAAAGTGGCAAACCATTTCTATTAACTAATATAGCCCATGTTTCAATTTATTGTCGTATTGACAGCACCACCCTGTAGAGTACAATGGTCTGATTTGAAATGCGCATGTAGATTGGTATTAGTAACGCACGCGGTGCCTATATTTAAAGCAGACCGGGCTTACGCCTAACCACTTAAACATGTTAGCGTCAGGTAAATTGGACGCATCCACCCACTTACTTGATTTTTAAAAAGATATTTCCGTTTTAATTGTCAAACATCCAATTAGCAGACAACCATCGAACGTTGTTGGTTATTATCAAAGTAAAAAAATGTTGTAATCGATTTTAAAATACCAATTTCCAAGGTAAAGGTTCAAAGTACAATTATTGTTAACCGACTACAAAAACGAGGAGGTTCTCAATTTGGTTGGTATGTTTTTTTCTTTTTATTAGTCTTTTGATACAGTTTAATAACTAAGCAGTCTTACCACAAACAGGCGCAGTATTCAAACTCGACACACTTTAAACCTGAATTCTAATTAATGGCGTTACCTGAAACAAGTACAAGTGTATTAAAAATATGATAAGAGTACTTACGACTAAACTAATGAGCTGAATTTATGGCTTTTACAATGAAGCGAAACGAACCGCGTACGTAATTATCATATTGATTCCGTTGTTCAAGTGGTTTTAGGAGAAAGGATTAGTTGGACAAAGGATTAGATATGTTTCTAATTTTATTTTAATTAGTGAGGCGCAAACTTAATTTTTTCCAAAACATAAACCAAAAATCCAAAACTATCAACAAAAGTTAAAAAATTTACTAAAGAGGTCATGAATCATGACCTCTTTAGTAAATTTTTTAACGGACCGATCTAAATCAGTCGCATAATATTTGGATTTAATTTTGAAATTGAAATAGAGAATATCAGTATCGTCAGTTGCAAAATTTATTGATATTCTGGCACAATCTGTCTAGCATCCTACTATCCCACGCCAAAGGTTGGTGACCTATAAAATATCAAGAACATATAGGTTATTATAAGATTCCAATATGTGTACAAACGTTAATTTAATAACGCCTACGTACAATCGCATTATAGTGTAACCTACTGAAAAGTTATAAATAGGAGTCTAGAGTTATATGATATAACTTTCGAGTCTGTAGAGTGTTTATAACTTTTCATTATATTGATAAGATAAGCGTTAAAGTCAAGACTACATTCGATTTACACACAGCTTTTGTTATTGATTTAATACCTAATATTTACCCAGAAATATTCGAGTCTGAATATGTCAGGATTTTTTTATATTAAAACGTTAGCTTACAGTATCTTAATTTATAAACCGTTGACATATAACTTTTTTTAAATGTTAATAACCATGAAAGTTTAAGTTGACTTATTACTCTTTTCGCATAGACTTCACGCCGCTCAATATGTCAACATCGTCACATTGGACTGCAGTTTCCTGAAAAATTTCAAGCGATGCTACAAATTGCGGCGCCTCCAATGAATTTCCGGCGCCCGACTCGACATTTCCGGGAAATGACGAGTTCACATGTGGACTAATAGAGGCTTCGTGACCAATATCTGGGACAGTCTGGAGCGATAGCAAACGACATACCCATTAGTCGATATTTCGTTCATTAAGCACGCCACGATATAGATACAGCTAGGAATGATTATAATGAGTGAGATAGAATACACACGAGCGTTGACATTGGATACCTAGTTACCACACACAGGGCGAAGTATATTTAGTTATCATCGTTATCACATCATAATTTAAATAAAACTGCCCCCATATTTATAAACTGTACTAGCAATTAAAACAGTTTTCTAAGTTAACATTTGAATAAGAAAATGAAAAATTTAGTTTTTATTTAACTACTACTACTACTTACTAGGTGGTAGACCTGTATGTAGGGTCGTCTGGGTAGGTACCACCGCCTTTCTTATTTCAGCCGTGAAACAGTTCGCTGTGTTTCGGATTGAAGGGAAAGGTAGCCAGTGCAATTACTGGGCATGGACGGCATTTCATCTTAGGCCCCAGGATTACAACGCACCTGCAATATGAAGTGACTTTTCCTTGTTATTGCAGGTGTCTATAGGCGGCGGTAACCGCTTACCATCAGGTGGGCCGTCAGCTTGTTTGTCATCCAGTTGTATAAAAAAAAAAAAAAAAACTGTTTTTATCTACTTACAGTGTTCTGCTGAGTGTGTCTCTGTATCGTGAAAATGCTCCGTTTTTATGTTTTATTTTATTTCTGCTCACCATTTATGATAATCGTTATGTTGACATTGGACGGTATCACATTGTCATCCGCCATCAATTTTCTGTCCTCAGTTTTGTCCACTACATAGTTAATAAGTTTCAGTGCTTACTTTTAACATAATAAACTACATTTACGACCCTGGTGATATATTGTTTTCATTCGGCAAGTTCCGTAGGCAAGCTGCCATCGTAAACACGTCAACATCTCTTTTTATTCGAGGACAAAACGCGCGTATCGTATTTTTTCGTATGATATCTACATGACAGTTTGATTATAAATCTTCCCGCAACATTTTCTTGGCTTAGCAATGTTAACAGCGTGATGAAGATAAGTGGTGTGATTTAATTTCTTTATAAGGAGGTCCCCGCCTCAGGACGTGAAATTTTTCTAGTTTAAATACATTTTTATTAGTAAATAATTTTTCAAACATTTATAATAATGTGAAATCAAAAATAAAGAATATTATAAGGAATACTTTGGAAAACTATTTTTATAAATACTTATTCCCCTTTTATAATAACTTATTTTAGTTGGTAAAGTCAGCCTCAAAAATTTGAATAAACGATCTGGATCCCTATCATATAAATAATTTTAAGGGTGGTTGACTGAGTAAAGCCTGGGCGAAAATTGATGTTTTTCGTAGTCAGTTTAACATAAGTTGGTTTTATTTTTAAATAAGTTGCTTAGTGCGAAACCAATTTTACTAGTTAATTTTTATGAAGAAATTTTACATTTAGATCATTCAATTTTTCTGAGTTAGATTTTTTGAATTGATACTACCTACGTACTAAGTACACGTAAGTAGCTTTTTGTGAAACAGTAATTTTGAAATAATTCAAAAGTAGGTATTAGGTACGTACCTACTGTCGATTTTGTAACAATTGTAAGTCTTCTCCTTACCGTACTTGTTGCATTTATTTGTTTTGTTTGCGTACATACATAAATGTTTGCGTTCATTCAATTTGCAGCGAGAAGCCCCTGAGGTAATCCCGGCCCTGGGCGTGTTGCGTCCCGTTTCTGAAACTCTTTACCCAACGGGCGCTTCCGTTCAATTGTCCCTTTAATCTATATTAATATGGCATGCCGAAGAAATATTAGTACAGGCAGATAGGAGTTTTATTTTTGTTTGTTATGTAAATGTGTATTTTACAGAAAAAAAATCGATTAGAACTTATATCTCGGAATATCCATTGCATCGCGTTTCGTAAAAAGGCATGCAAACCATCAAAGGCGATACTAAGCGTTGTCAGTGTGAAAAAGAGGTTTTCTATTTGCTAATTAGCTTTAACAGATGATTAAATTTAATTAAATTGAAAGCTTATTGGTTTTCTATTTCCCAAAGTATAAAGTATTCAAAATTATTATTTATAGAAATAATATGGATTATGTGGGTCGTCTCCATTATGGGCATGGATAAACCGGAGTGGTTTAGCAGGTACTCCCAGTGCCGCTATGATCAGGCGCTGGGCGACCCCTGCACAGGCCCACGTCTAGCCGACGGTCCGCTGGTCCACCTAACCAGCGGTTAAGGGTATCGTCCGTAAGCGGATTCCACTCCAAAAAAAAAAGGTATACCGTATGTTACCGTTTTCTCATTCTGTTCCTGAATTTATATTTCTCATAAAATTCAATACACATTAGATATGAATAATATTCGCATAAGGAGAGATATACGACTCTCCGTAGTGATATATAAAATGTTATATTGTAATTTTACCTACAGTACAAATTTTAAGTAATTTAAAGTAAAGAGGCGTATCGTCACATGTGTGTATAATAGTACGTAATTGTATATGGCTAATCGCATTACTCTTTGTGTTATTTTTGAAAGAAATTGGGAGAAACCTATGACCTACATTGGATGTGAAAATGCTAAAGAAAAATTTAAATAATAAAGTTAAAATGTCTTGCTAGGTCTGTATCCACCATACCGATTGCAACTAAAATTAGTACGACTAAATTTTTTGGTTTTATCACCTAAGTTTGTACTCTTAGGCTCCAGATTAATAAATAAAACGAAGAATAGTAAGTTGTCTGAACTGATGCAAGAAGTGAACAATTAATGGTGATAAATAGTGCCAGTATTAGAGACACCTAAGTTATTATTAATCTTCGCGGGTGAAGTTTGAACTCGCTTAACTGCCGAAACTTGGAATTACGTGCATCGTTAGTTAAACGCCTTTGAGTAGGCTTAACGTATTTTAGGAAGAACTTGTGTTCCGCAGACCTCAGTGTACTTACTACAGGGAACTTGCTACAAATTGTATATATTTCAAGAGAGATAGGACAAGTGGTACTTTTCGACGGAATTTTGAGGGAGTAGTACGGTCAGCATTAGAAGTCGATTAACACTTTAGTAATATGTCGCACTACGTCATTGACAGTGTTCATAAAACATATCAAGTGTTGCCAATATTTTATTGTGAAAAGGTACTAAAGTGTTAATCGATTTCTGTTGCTGACTGTACCGCTAGCTTACAGAAGATTGGAGCTAAATAACACTATTGCGATCTGTGTATCTGCGGTTAGTAAGGTGGCCAGAGCTCATTAAGAAAGCGTTATGTTGGGGAATATAGGAGTGGACATTTGGCTTTTCACGCGAAAATGGAAAGACAAAGATTATTTTGATAGATTCATCCCAAGTCCTTGTTAGAGTTGTCGGTCAGTATAGGCTCCGATTTGTGAAAGGTCGCGGATGTATTTCAAGGAAATGGATTCTTTCTGGTCTAGTTTTTTTTCTAAATATATTATTATTTACACACATTTAACATAAGTAATAAATTGTTGAGGACATTCCTTAACATCTCGGATGTTAAGGAAAACCACCTGTACCATGTGTATCCCGTATATTTTCGTAAGCAACACTACTCACGTTTTGTTTTACATGACGTATCAAACTACTATATCAGAATTTCATTTTTCACTAGAATCTAGATTACCAGCTTCGAAAAAGGTTTCGCCCACAATAATACTATTCATACACTCACACCTATTATCTAGCCCAAAGTAAGCATCATTAAGAGCTTGTGTTATGGATACTAGATAACGGATAAATATTGATAATAATATGTATATAAATATTAGAAATATACTGAATAAACATATAACCATCCATGACTCGGAAACAAATGCTCGCACTCATCATACAGACATTTGCTCCTACCAGGAATTCGATTCGAACCCGGGACCTCTTGACCGAGTAGCCTGCAAAACAAGACCGCTCGTCATTTCAATATTGTTGAAATGAAAATCATCAAAATATTTCTTTTAACTTGTAAAAGTACTGTCTCGTATACCCATAATTATGTTTCTCGTATAATTTTTTGTGCTATAGTTTTGAAAATATCATGAGCAAAATTGGCATTCCATAAACTAACAATCGTCAGAGCGTAGGATGTCGCTGGCAGGCCTACAAAGGTTGTTAGTTGGCATTGAAATGCAAATAAGACGAAACTCAAGCAAAGTAGTGCCAAATGTGGCAATAAAAATTGGAAAGAACATTTATCGCTGCCTAATTTTCTTTATCGGTCACGGCACATTATGACGCAAATGTACGATAATAGGTAATAATCTTTAATCAATTTTTTCAATCAGGTTTTTTTTTCATAATTTGACAAAATGTTAGTGTACTAAAACGGTCCATACATTTGTTAAGTAATACAGGAACGTGTGACGTCAACAGTTTACTATTGCATAGATATTCTATGGAGTGTTTTTCGAACATATCTATGTAACTATTGATATTAAACTTACCGTTTCTTTTGCAATATTTCTACAAGAATTAGGTATACAGGGTGGTGCCGTAAATACGACAATAAATTGAAACATGGCCTATATTAGTTAATAGAAATGGTTAGCCACTTTCAAAAACATCTTATTCGTTTGATAATTTCATGATATATGTATTTGTATTTTATAGGCCACGTTTTAATTTATTGTCGTTTTGACGGCCCTATTTTTCTTTTGACTTATAAGGACCACTTCCGAAAAGGACTCCTTTCCAAAAGGACAAATTCCAAAATGACCACTTCCCAAAAACGCCCACAACGTTAGTATAGAACTACAAACATTTCTAGTTATCCCTGTGGTGGCGTATTTCATCACCAGCCTATATACGTCCCACTGCTGGGCACAGGCCTTCCTACATGGGAGAAACACATGAGGAGTTTGGGCCATAACACCACCACGCTGGCCCAGTGCGGGTTGGTGGGTTAAAGCGGTTGCAGTCCGAAGCACGGAGGAGCTCAAGATTATAAATTTGATTGACCCATCCAGGGACCAACCATGGCGAAAGTTGCTTTGTTTTCGTAATCAAAACCAGAGCGCTCAAACCACTACGCCACCGAGCTCCTCCGTGTGGTGGCGTATTTAATAATTGTTTATTATTTATTTTCCCACCAGAATGTTACATGTCTCTATAATTAAAACTGAACTAAATCAGTGACATCATTATTAGAACAAATGAACGGATAAAGCGCAAAAATTACAAGAAATAGGAGAAAGAAAACATAGCACTTCGGAGGACTGGAGCCTAAACTAGGATATTCCTGTATTGCAGTTAGATAAGTAAAATTTTTAGATTTTACATTAGTAGCAATTTTCATACAGCAATTCAGAAAGTTTTCAGTATAGTATTTGGCGCGGTTATTATATTTATTCCTGGCTAAAATACATACACTTAGATTTCCATGTCAAAGGCACTCAAAAGTTCACTGCTCCTTTTATCTAATTGTCAACTTTAACATAATTTCGGTGGCGGTGTTGTTAGAAATTTCCATTTTAGAAATTCCAAGTTACCTGTCTTGTACTATTTTCTTCTTCGTTTAAATTAGCATAAAATACAATAGACTTAATTGATTAATTGAGAAGATCCAGCAACAGCCTTGTAGGCTGGCATGGCGTTTTCTCTTCATAGTAATATATAATTTCCATCTCTTATGTCCATGCGATAGGGACCAAAATCGTTTTTATATCTTTTTGATGCTGACTGTACGTTCACCGTCTTATATTATGCTACATCACATGATTGCAACGCCTGTTCCTCTGTTTAGTTATAAATTACATTTTGTTTTGGTGTTTGACTAATGACTTATGTAGCTTTTGATTCGATCAATTCATTATAGAAATCAAATTAAAGGCTTTTGAACTCGTAATATTAACGCCACTACACATTACTTTGTATGTCTTACAGTAATATTGGTAAATATAGGAATTCATATAAAAAATGTGTTCTCAATAAAACGACCAAAAATACTTTCTATATAATGATTAATCAAGCTGGAGGTTTTGAATCGTTTTAAGTACCTGTGCCGTAAGAAATATCATACACCAAAAACGTATTACACAGCCTCGAGTGCGACTCAATAGGCTTAAAACTTTGGTCCTTCAATCAAGCTCTTTCAAACGGTCTCGAACACGGAGAAAATGTTAAGCATAAGATCTTTTGACGTTATCGATTTGTTATTATCAAGTCTCCTGCCTGGGAACAAGCCTATCTGCTTACGAATAAATAGCTTGGCGCCTGACAACTTAAAATTAAATTTCAAATTAAATGCCCGTGGGAATTGACAGCTCAAGGCGAAAGTGACAATACCGCTTTGATAAATTCTAATGACATTGTTTTATGATGAGGTCTCATCGGCTAGCCCTCAAATTTTGTTTACGATTAGCAAATTGCCTTAACTATATTTGTGACGCACGACTTTCCTCAAATGGAAAAGGATTACACGTAGCACAAGTTTATAAGAAAATTATAGAACTATATTTTTCGCTATTGTCGTGGTTGTCAGTGCCTATATTTTCAAATTCCACGTTAATGTCAATTTGTGTTTAATTTGGATAAGCTGTTAGAAATAGGTTTTATAGCTTTCTCACCTTAAATATTGTTTCAGCAAGTAGGCAGCAACAAAATTTATAAATTAATTTTGTTACAAATTACAACCAATAACTACTTATTTAGTAAAACTACAATGGTCAATGTCAGTACATAACGTACCTACCTACCTAGTTTCTTCTTTTATTATTAAAGACGATAAAATAACTCAAGAAAGACAAATAAGGTATACAGAGTGGTGCCGTCAATTGTATGAAATAATTTACCATTGGCTGCATTATTTCATAGAAATGTTATAAAATTGTTAAAAGAATAAAATGTTTTTGAAAGCTGCAAAACATTTCTATGAAGTAATATAGTCCATGTTTTAATTTATTGTCGGATTGTCGTCACCGCTTTGTATACTCAGCCTTATAACAATGGGTATTCATGTTCACTTTTCATATTTTCAGGAGATGTCAACGCTACAAGATAAAGAAAAATTTGACAAACACTTCAACACAGTATCACAACTATAGTTTGCTGATTACTACTTTTAAAGCACCCGGAAAGGAAGCATTCTCCGAAGGATAGTTAAGCACGCATACAGAGCTTACTTGGGCGTGTCTTCGGGGCCATAATCCGCAAGGCGCGCGTAGCCCAAACTCAAGAGCACATTATCACGGCATTATGCTGATGTGCGCCCCAGCTATACAAATAGCCCTCGACGCTGTGACGTTACGGATTTATCAGGAGTGGTCCGGATTTGCTCAGATAATTAAGGTTTGGGATTATAATATAATGATAATATATTCTTGCAACCACACCTATTATCTAGCCCAAAATAATCATCATAAGAGCATTTGTTTATAAATACTAGACAATGTAGAAATATAAGTGTACCTATAGTTAATATAATGTACAAATATTAGAAATATACAATTTGATTTTCATCACTTTTTAGAACGGAAAAATAAACAACAGTACACAACCTAAAAAATATAAAAATAAAAACATTACGTAAATCTTGCACGAATAGAATTTACCACTAGGTCGCATTACCTCGCCAAATTAACATGCATTACGCCCATGACTCATGTACAAAATAATATTCATACTCATGGTTTAGAAGAAGAAACCTCGTACTGACACTACTGACCACTTGACTAGAAGACGGCTGTTACCAGATACTATTTAAAATAAACAAGTTTGTTAACGGGGAGATACTAGAGTCTTATTTCCTCCTTATTTCAGTCCGCATATGACATTGTGATGTGACACGTATTTTTTAAAAGTTTGCAGTCAAATAACTTTGTTTCCTACCGACTTCATAGTTTCGTAACGTGTGGCTGCTACCGTATCATGGACATGACTTTCAACATACTAGAAATACTTTGTAGTAAAAAAAACTAACGTTGGTATTACCTACTGTACCTGCATTCTTAAAATCGTTGTAATTTGAAATATAGTTCATTGAAAAATTACCCAGTGACCAATTTACGATTGACTACTTGGTTTTTTAGCGTTCAGTTATAAGTAAGACCGTAAAAAGCTAGGGCACTTGTCAAGCTGCCCCAAAACTAGCGTTTACTTATACCCCTTCCTTCTTTCTTGGGTCCATCGACCCATCAACTTTAAAGCCGTACTAAATTATTACAGTCAATTTATATATCACAACGTCCACAAACTGCTAGTTAATCTGTTTATGAACGTTTTGTACTCGTAAATTAGCTCTACGAGTAACCTCAATTCAATGCAATTCTTTATAGTATTTATCTGATAACAGCAAACTATAGCGTTTGTCAGCTACCCTAACTTATCTCGTTTAAGGTAATTCAACGGTTTTCGGGTTTGTTTCCTCTTTCTATAAGAGAAAGAGAATATTTACATATTAAAAATATTGATTCTACATTCGCCGCCAAACATATTTGCACAACGCCTGTCTACATACTTAGCAAAGTTGTTTAAGAATAACAGTGACATGCCGAAACTTGGATAGAGAATAAAAGAGTAACATTGAAGAAGAAACTGTATTAAATTTGTTAATTCAGTTCAATTTCTTCTTCGGAGACATGACGTCTGCCAGCGTCTACAGGCTGCGTAATACCTACCTTTTTTTGGGGGAGGAATCTGCTGACGGACCTACCCGCCGCTGACTAAGCGATGGCGTGTGTGGGGGTCCCCCAGTGCCAGATCGTAATAGCATTGGGAATACCCACTAAATATTTTTTGGTTTAACATTATTATAAATGATTAAAAAATTACTTAGTAATTTAAATAATATAAAACTAGAAAAATTTCACGTCCTGAGGCGGGAATCGAATCCGCGATCTTTCGCAATCCCGGCGACTGCTCTAGCCACTGAGCCACCCAGGACTTGGGTTATCCCTGTGAAATTCTTCTAGTCTATCTTATTTGCGTTTATGAGCTAACGTCCACCCTACAATGACGAAATGTTCTATTTCAACATCCGAAACGAGTATTTTTCAAATACCTACGATTCGGTTAGGTTGGGGCAGTGCATTCAAATATTTTTAATTTTTGATTTTAACATTATTATAAATGTTTGAAAAATTACTTAGTAATTTAAATAATTGTTTAACATTATTTAGTACCTCAAAAATAACTATATAGGTACTATTTCAGTTTTCAAAAATGGGTATCTAAAAAGTTGTTTCATTCTACATTTATTACAATTTATACAAATTTAACTAGAGTAATATCTCCGAATACTATCCCAATATTATGCAGATACGCACGCGGCCCCCACCTGAATCTGGATTATGACATATTTATTATCTCTTCCGTAGAAAAATGGTGTCAACAAGCTTCACCATCAAAAATACATATATTAATCGCCGTTGAGATTATATGATTACTTTCGAAAAATCCAATACGATACGTACGTCGGTATATTCTGCTGGCCAAAACATCTAAGGATGCCAAATATAAGTCTAAAAACTCAATAAAAGTCGTTAAAAATGAGTGAAACAGCGCGCTCGAAATTAATCTTATTAAATTGTATCTTTAAACACCTACCAAATAAAAGTAGCTAGCTTTTATGACATTTTTATCTTCAATGCGCATTATAAACAGTAAGAGGTCTGGGTAGATGAAAGAAAATGACTGTTGAATAAAACTCAAGTGTGAATACTACAATAATTGCTAAGTGCTCGGAAAAAGATTTATACCATAGACAGAATACAAATGTTTAATAAATCTCGTAATCACTTGTCACTGAAAATGGATAATTATTATTAATACTACAATAAGTGCTAAGTGCTCGGAAAAAGATTTTTACCATAGACAGAATACAAATGTTTAATAAATCTCTTAATCACTTGTCACTGAAAATGGATAATTATTATTATGAATTAAGGTAGAGATTACATAAACTGCATGTTGTAAGTTTTAGTTCAAATCGTTTGCATTTTATGTAAACGATTTGAACTAAATGTAAATACACAAAAGTAATGTTGTTGGGATCCGTATTGTCTTCGAGATACATCTATACATATAGATATACTTTAAAGTTGTGTAGTAATTGAAGATAGACACAATTTGTACTAAGAGAGACCGACGAAGCTGTTAAATGTCGAGCGTAAAGCACATACACAAATAAAGCTAAAGTTATTGCGAACACAATTAACGTAAATTGACTCACGGCGTTTGTTAAATTACAAAATAAAAGACGTATTTGAAACGTAAGCCATATAACTACACATTGTGATTAAACAAAATAATACACTGTATATAAATTATGTTGTAGAATTAGATTTGGTGGGTAACAACAATAAATAGTAGATAATTCACTATGGGGATATGGAAAATCTGGCAATTGGTTATGTTAGCAGATAAAATTTTATGAACATGTATATAACAGTGAATATTATCATAATCAAATGAGCCTATGAAGTCCAATGCTGAACAAGGGCCTCCCCTATCGACTTCAAAACGGATAGGTTTTGCGCGGTTTGAATCCAACGGCTCCCCGCGACTCTGACTAGGTCGTTTGTCCATCTAGAGGCCTTCATGGTTTGCGCTTTCCGGTACGTGCCCGCAATGCTAGAAAATTAACGCCCCAGCCATGCGTTCTGCGGACTTCTGCGTGCTATGTGCCCTGCTCTGCCTACTGCCACATCAACTTGCTAATCCCAAGAGCTATGTCAGTGACTATGGTGCATACAAATAATAAACATAAAATTGAACATACTCCCAAATCAATATTAAGAGACCGTAAGGAAAATACTGAACAACGAAACTGCTTATTTTTCTACATATATGGCCTATGGCAAGGAATACGATTTAAAGTAGAAAAGGTGTCTAGGTACGTAAATATTAAATAAAATAACACATAAAGATACATATCCATAAATGAACTGTAGTTAGTCATATTCCTAATTTTTTATTTTAACATTATTATAAATGTTTGAAAAATTACTTAGTAATTAAAATATAAAACTAGAATTGGTTTTTCTAGTTTTATATTTTAATAGAAAAAAACCAAAATTAAGAATATTTGAAAGCTAAAAAATACTCGTTTCGGATATTGAAATAGAACATTTTGACTTTGTAGGGTGGACGTTAGCTCATAAACGCAATTACAGTTACTTAGACTAGAATAATTTCACAGGGATATCCCAAGTCCTGGGTGGCTCAGTTGGTTAGAGCAGTCGCCCGGATTGCGAAAGGTCGTGAATTTTTTCTAGTTTTATATTTTAATTACTACCTATGTGTAGTTAGTCATTTTATAAAATACTAAATTGTAAGCAATTATCTCTACTAGCCTGCTGGACCAACGATAAATAATATTATTATTTTATTTGCGCCTTGAAAAGTTCACAGCTTAATAGTGATAAAGTAAATTCCAATAGAAACAGTAAAAGAGTAAGTCTCAAAGCTAGTTCTATGGGACGAGAAATCAATCAAGGCAAGGAGGTGCAACCAGCAAGGTGTAAGTATCAGATGCAAAACCAAGTGCAGGCTAAACAAGTTACTAAAGCTCCTAGACAAATTGCTGTTTATATTTTAAAAAGAGCTTTATTCAAATAAAGCAGATCAAAGAATTTTTAAATAAAGTTTTATAATTCATCGCTTGATACTATTTCAAATTATATTTTATTCATAAAAGTAACGGGCACCAGCAGGTTTCCAAAATTTATTGAAGCTAATATTATGCGTGGGACAGATCTCAAAATGATCCATAATAGCAGCCCATTTTTATGGGACTACGTACGTCGTTTGTATGGAAAATATGTCATTTTATACAAAGGAGACCCAGAGACTTTATAGCGAAAAGTTGCCTACTTAATAATGTATTTTTGTAGAAGGCAAAGTCGCCTTTTTTGGTTGGTTTGTGTAATGGTGACACATTGCATAAATATAAAGGTTTACTGGGAACAAGTAGATACTATTGTAATCGTAAAAAAATACTGACACATACGTTTTGGGGATCAGACCGGAATAACTCATTTAAAATACTTACACATTTTTTTTTAAAAAAAGAGTGCCTACAATGAAATAACATTTATATTTAGGTACTCTGTTTCTGGGTTGCTACAAAAGCTTTCTGACGAAAAAAAGGTATTGTCTTTTTCTTTATTCATACCAGTCAACTCATTTTCACAAAGTGACATTTAACAACTAAGTAATATTAATATTGCTTGTATATATATATATTTTATACAACTAGATGACAAACAAGCTGACGACTCACCTGATGGTAAGCGAATACCGCCGCCTATAGACACCTGCAATAACAAGGAAACAACCACTTGATTTAACTAATTTATTAAAAACTATGTACTGCCATACGCGATGTTGATTATTACTAACCTGCCTGGCTTAGTTTACAAAAGGCTTCAAACTTGTATCAAAATAAACAATCTCAAAGTTTTATGAGAACTAATGTGGACTATCTTTAGTGAAGCTGAAAGCTAGCACGAGTTAGTTATACGACGACGAAAGCAAAGTTACTTCGTCAGCAAGTTTGTACTACAACAAACAAGTTTATATTTGCTGCGTCTTATAATTTATCATGTTGCTATCTATATATTATCCTTTCATAATCTGATAAACGTTTATATAATTACGTGAACTGGCTTTTGGAATGACTGTTAGATGAAGATAAATGTTATAGTTGCAGATAGATGTGGTTATAACCATATACAAGACAGACAACTCCTACGCAAAGTTAAATTAGAATACGCTTTATGTATAGACAAAGCCGTTATTATTTTAAGACATTAATAAGATTAGGTATGAGACTATGAGTAGAAGAAAAAACATCTATATTAGATATATTTTTTCCTTTGTAAATCTAACAAAGTTTTACTGTACGTTTTATGGCATGTGTGCGTTATAATGTTATTATAAAAGACGAAAATAGGTTTGAAACTGCTTTTAATTAATCTTTTAACATCGCCTGTGTCAAGTTTTGGTTTTTGATAGTATTGGTAGATCTTTAAGCAAATTGCCTAGGTTAAGAACTGTGACCTGAAAGATATAACTCTTTCCCGGTGATAACTCTACTTTAACTTACATAGAACTAGGTGGTAGGCCCGTACGTAGGGTCGTCTGGGTAGGTACCACCGCCTTTCTTATTTAAGCCGTGTGTGAAACAGTTCGGTAGGGAAAGGTAGCCAGTGTGGCAAGGACGGCATTTTATCTTAGGCCTCAGAATGACAACGCACCTGCAATATCAAGTGATTTTCCCTTGTTTGTGCAGGTGTCTATAGGCGTCGGTAACCGCTTACCGTCTGCTTGTTTGTCATCTAGTTGTATAAAAAAAAAGATAAAGTAAACAAACCACTGTCATTTTTGTATGAGTGATAAGCAAGAAGGTAGCAAGTGGAAGGGACAAACCTGTACAAAAGGACATTTTATTAATTTTCATTTTTTCTATACATAATTTGGCCTATGTAGAGTTTTGATTTACTTACAAAGAAAACATGCAAAAGCAGTGTCGATCAGCAAAGAGATTTGACTGTAACATATACCTATACAGAAAAAGGTCGAATTTTGTAATACCAGCCTATTGATGTCCCCTGCCGATATAGCCCTCTCTAATAGATTTCCACAAGGAGCACACCGAACGACGCAGCCTTCTGTGACCGTCTAAGCCCTAAGCTGCGTCTTCCGGTTCGTGCTTTTCTCTAGAGAATCCTTTTGCCGTATTGGCAATCTAATCGAGTAACTAGTAACTTTATGACTGACATAGAATCAATACTATATAGCGTACTTTTGATATTGAAAACTACGCATACAAACGTAAAGTCAGGAAGTATGGCTTGGACCACACATGCGATAATCTTTCTTTTTGCTTTAAATTTATCAAACTGTCCGAGATTTTTCGTTTGAAAAGAATATTATTTTTCATGTTTAAAGCATACAATATTCTATTCGCGAGAATTTAAATTTAAATTTAATTGCTTTTTCACAATGTGATTCCTTAAGGTCTAAAAATTTTTTTTCTCTTTACATTATGGAACCTGCCCGGCACAGCAATTAGAAAGAAGGAGAATACTTCAAATACATAATATATTAATTATTTTTATTATTGTGTCATTAGATTCATTGATTTTATTGAAATTAGTGTTTATATAAATCACTTGTTTTTTTTATTATTGTTAACTAATTTATATCAGTATTTATGTAGCAAAGTAACGAAACGTCAATATGTTTGTTTTATCTGTGTAGCTAGCCAAGCTATATATATTTTGACATTAGTATTGTCGAGCACTTGCCTTCATTCCAAAACGCCCCGACTAGACTTAGATTAATTAATATTAATATTACTACTGTATGTTACAATTGTACTATCTTTGTGATAATAGAAATATACCACTGAAGACCTTAACAATTGTTTCACTAATCAAGATATTACAATTTAGTTTATTAATAATTTTATATTTTACTATAAATAATTTACATATATTATATTTATTCACAATTTGGCTGACCCAAACAAAATCAATCAATCAAATCAATTTATAGATATAATCCAAATATTGTACAATTTTACAATTTTATTTAAATGATGGAGTAACTATTATATGTATTTTTTTTTAAATCCGTGTAATTTGTTAGCTAAGTTGTCATCGAAGTATTCTTATATTGTATAGTAGCTTTTTATTAATATAAGTTCAGTCTTCAATTTCATGTAAAATTTATTATCATTTGCTATTGATTCAAGCGCACTTGGTAGTTTGTACAGACATTACTAACTGGCTAGAGTGTAATTTTAATTTCGAAGCGGGCAACATCAACCGTGTTTTAGTTTTTTGACGCAAAGACAGAACAAATAAGTTAATCATATCCAAATCTGTTTTATCCAATCGTTATTTGAACGACTGATATAAAACGACGCTACAAATATGAAATACACAATATGACAGATATTATTATTCCGAAACTCGGTCGACTCGTTGACATTATACAAAACTATCAGGTTCGAAACATTGACCCTTATCAAATATTTTCATACTTTTATTTCTTGGTGTATATCTCGCTGGAGTGTATGCTAAAATCTCAAATAAAGTCTATCGCATCGTTTCTTTGTTATAATTTGAAATCGCCTTCTTTGTTTGGAGCTAGCCTTCTTTAAAAAAATATTTTGTGGTAGTGCCTAGAACGCTTTGGGTTTGATTACGATTGGTAGATCGATAGTGGCTTATTCAAAATTTGTAATCTCGGGGTCATCGGTGCTTCGGCAGAGACATTAAATTATTGTTATTTCCGGTACTGTTTGCACTTTCCACTCATCAACCCAAATTTGGACAGCATGGTGATGTGAGCCCAAATTGCTCATGTTTATATGGTGAACGATTAATCTTAAATACATAAGGCTTTTTCCCAGCTTTAGGACTTATTCAGGCTTTTGATGATGACAGCACACGAAGACGGGAAAATTAAGAGATTCCGGGTTACACTGACATGACAACTGAACTTTTAACTATTCGTAGCTCAAACAGTGACTACATAACTTAAGGTAACACCGAGCGAAAAATAAATTTGCTTACAGATGCACCGTTTTGTTAAATCATATGACCTGTTATTAAACTTCGCTAAATTTTGGTTATTTCCTACAAATGTAACCAAAGAAGTTTGGTTAAATATTTTTTTCAGTGTACCGTAAAATATTTACAGCTACGATAGCCGGTCAAGCATCAGATTCCAGACATAATTGATTTTTTAATAGTCATAGACCTCCGGAGGACTAACACTGCTTGACATATAGGGATAACAAGCTTGCTTGCTTCCATTAAAGTATTAAAATACCTTAGATTTTATGCGAAAAATATTAAGGATTTGATTAATTATAGTATGTAAAATTATTGTAAAGCTATTATGTGTAATAACAAATTATGACACGAATTAAAAAAATATGAGACTCTAATGTTATGCTATTGGACAATTTTGCCTCAGCGAGCTATGTCAAGCGTCTTTATGACAAACAACATTAAGCGAAAAGTAAAAAAAATCATAACATCATCATTTCTTATTTGACCAAGCATTTCCAAAAATAGTTCCAATCAGGTAAACATTAGGAACTCGATCTAATGAGCTACGTAATGTTCTCGACGTCTCGTATCACGTTGTCTGCACATAATCTGGCGTGTTAAGGGGAACTGAACCCTCCAAAGCTACTCTCGACACTGAGTAAATCGCTCCCCTTATTGACTTCAGTTCATGGAATTGTTTTGGGAATGTTCGATAGCTACGTCAACATTTGGCACGTGGTCATAACGTTAGCTACACCATCTTTAGGTTCACCTACTGCCACATGCCAGGTCGCTGGCTTCTCAAAAATAGAAAACCAGTTATATCTGCTTTGTGGGTTTTCACAACATGTATATTAATGAAAGAATCTTTGTCTGTCTGTCAGTTACGTTTTCACACCGCCGATCGAGATGAATTTTGGCATGGAAATAGATTATCTACATCCTAAAAAAGTACATACTTAGGCTACCTTTTCCACATCCACGTAGACGGAGCCGTGGGTGGCCGATAGTATTCAATATATTGAATTCTGTTACAATTATTCTATTTAAAATTTACGGCAGTGCAAGAGACTTTATAAGGAATATTTATGGGTTTACAGTTGGGATTGCTGAAGCTGCCTTTATAAGCTAAAAATAACTGAAGGGGCGGCCGGGCCGTCAGCTTGTTTGTCATCTAGTTGTATAAAAAAAGAAAAAAAAAAACTGAAATGAACAACTTATACGGCGCCAAGAGGTCGACACATTCTATCCGTAAGGTTGACTTTCGCATAAATGGCTACGAGATCTTCGGAAAGTCTCTCTTCTATCGGAGAGTCACGCATCGTTGACTTCGTCGCACTTTTATTCAATGAGTTTGTGCGAATATCGCTTGACGCCCTGGAATGAGCGTCACAGTTTTATATCGCTGTAAAGTTTAGGTCGTCTTGGCCTATTAGTTCTATCCCAATAGCTTTTAGCTTCGCGCCGTGAATAAAGTGGCACGGTTGAATGCAATTTGCAGTTTTTCTCTGTCCGAGCATGGCGAGTATATAAATGTTCGAGTGGTCCTTGTTAATCGAGGGAGTTCATTCAATAGAGATTTCATTTAAATTAACAGAACGTACGTTTATTATTTGCTATAAAATAATAAACGGGGACATCATATACGAGTTCATTACCAATGCTGAAGTTACCCTTACGGTGTCTACTGAACAGCGAAAAAGCAATTTATTGATTTATTTATTGCTTTTTGAATACTTTTAGAAATTAATGTGATAAAAAGATTAAGTGCTGATAAGGAATTCCAAGTTTTGGATGTACTATAAAGAAACTGATGATGTAGAGACAGTACATTGATGACTCCGAAGACCAATTCTCGTGATTCTGAGTAGATGGCGGGTGGTGGGAAACGGTCGAAAAGCTCTTTAGAGCATTTTCCTTTATAAAATTATCTCAAAGAGCAGATAACACACATAACTCTTCGGAAAAAGCAGCGGCATTATTTATTGAATGTACAAATAATCACTTCAGCACAATCAACAGATCCAATGTACTTTATCAATCAGAGCGAAGCTCTTAAAGACACTCGTGTGTCGGTTCAATACCTATTAATTTGGTGGGCACAGTGAATGAAACTCGTCTGTCGATGCTTAGACAGATATAAACATCTGGTCCAAGATGTTCAAGATAAAAAAACTTTTCTAGAACGAGCTGCTAGCGAAGTTAAAAACGTTGTAACTGAACCGTTATCCAATAAAGCTTTCACAACTTCCTTTTTACGATTCTCGAGGGAATTGTTGCGATACCGTAACAGCTTAAGCGCCGTCTTTTTGTTTTTATTCATAGAATTAGCAATGATAAGACGCCATGACAGTTCAAATCGTTTTTTAATGAAAAAATCGCACGTAAAGTATGTATTTTCTTGAAATACTTATATTTTGGGTAGGAGAGAACCCAAGACACTGTATGAACTACTTTCTCAAAAACTGTATTCTACTATAAATAGGTAAAATGTATTAAAATTTTAAACCAATTTTAGTTATATCAAATTTCAAGGTTTTTGCTTTCAAATTCTATGAACTTAAATGAAATGTAAGGAAAGCATTTCAATAGTATTTTATAGCTCTTATTCTCATAAATAGTGAAAATTTGTTCATGAATAAATGTAAAGGAGGAAATAAATGCGATAATTTTACGAGTATCTTACGTAGAGGACTTTGACGAGGATAGACAATAGCTGAAGATACCTAACATTCGCCCCTGACTGCAATCATTAGGGTTGTCACCTTCTTGTAGAAAATACGAGTGGTATATAAACAAGTTACTAGTTTTTTATTGTTCTTTCTAAAGTACATAGTGATGAAAATCTGAGTATATTTAAAGAATCAAAGTAGAATTACATTTACGCTAGAAATTTTGGATTTATAAATTAACTATATGTTTTAGTTTCATTTCTTAACAAAAGAATGCTAGATACCTAATGTTTGTTAACTAAAAACGCATTGAAAGATTTAACATTGTTTTAGTTTAGTCTGTCTTCAATTTGTTTCTGAGTCATTCTTTAGCTAGCAGGACTTTATGTCACAATTTAGGTTCTGTACAAACATCTAATGTTGCACCCCATCACACCGCTTCGGGCGGTTGATGTGAATGTGAGTGGGTTTTTGTTGATGCCGTGAGACCCTGGTAATATAATAAATTCGCATGTTATGCAAGTATCTTATACAAAGCCACTTTGAATTATTTGACTTTTATTACCTACGTTAAGACATTTGTAAGAAAGTCATACTAAAATGTGACTGACCTGCTTTATTCATACAAAATATATTACTAAGCCTTGATGAAAAACGAGTAATATGAGATTAAGTAAGTGATAATTATATGATAAGAATATGTGGACACATTGAAGTTGCATAGTTTGAACTTTTATCTATAACGCGTAGGATGTATGCAAAAATATCGAAAAATTTAACACTTTTGTGATGAAAGAAGTTAGAGCCCACATTTTTTATTTGTTCATAACAATAGTTTTTACTGACTTTCTTTTTAATTTTAACATTTTTCAAACTATTAAAGACTTGTAAAGGGAGGAACAAACCTTGATAAGTTTCTTGCCTGTTCTTCTCAGGAAAAGATCTCCGGTAGATTTACGATATGGCTTCAAATTGATGTTTATTTATTAATATATATTTATGTCTTACCTTACTAATAAGAATAAAAATACTTTGAAACTGAAACATAAATTCTTCAAAAATAATTTGATTGCTTACAGAGATTCCATCCAAGAAACTTGTCTTTAATTACAGAATCGATGTACCTATCGGATCTGAAGTATTACTGAGTGGGCTGAGACGAGTCTGTTTCAAGTGTATCATTTTCTATAACTTACAACTTATGCCGAATTCTGCGGTAATATCAAATTTGGTATTCCTTGATAGCATATCTAAATTATAAAACAAATAGGATATCTGCTCGGAACATGTTTGCAACGACCGTTGGATACTTGGGATAGATTTTCGTATTGCCTTCAAATTAAATGTTAGTAGATATTATTTGACATGTAATTTTAACTAAGACATTAAAGATACATAAAAATAATTAGCCAAGCATAATTTGATAGTTTCACAAGTGTGTCCAATTGCATTAAATGGATCCTTGGTTTGGCCTAATGTGTTATGTGTTGCACTTACTGAAAATGCGTGTTCATTTTCTCTAACTTTACACGTTCTCATACACTAATGTTATTTTAATGATCTTTATGTAAGCGCATTAACATTACATTAGTACCAGTATTGAACTTACGTACTTATAAATAATTTATACGTTCATAATAAATCTTTATAGATTGAGATTCAGTTTATAAAGTTAATAAGTAGTATAGAAAAATTTAATAAAATTTTATTACTCTAATGCTTTTGTTAGATGCTAATAGTTATTTTAAAAAACATCACAGGTATTGCGGATTTCAGAGAATGTAAATGCTGTTATGTCAGTTTCCCTTTTAGGGTTGCGAGAAGTGCGAAGCTTATTCAATATTTACTGCCTTTTCTCACTTCACGGATAATGTTTAATTAATAAATGTTTAACATAACGTCTGGCAGCCTCACTTTTAAGCGCTCATTAATTTGTGAAGTATCTAAAAACTAGATATAGATAGATATTCTGATATTCTATAAATGGTAAAACCTATTTTAGTGTAAACACACATTTAGACAACAGCTGTACAATTTACATAAATGAGTGATAAAAACATAACATGTTTTAAAAGTGCTTAAACTAAAATATAAAATTGAGATTAAAAGCGTTGTCCTTTAAAGTTTTTAAAGTGCTTCTAGACATAGGTAATGATAATGCATTGACTCGAGAATAGCGTTTACTGTGCGAGTAAACAATATAGTTAACTGTTACCCCATGGTCGAGACCTGTAATAACATGCTGTAACAACAGGCGTCATCCCGCAGAAAATACACCCTTGCAAACATTTTACTTGTATACACACTTTTAGCGAGCATTCCTTTTTGTGTCCACTAAATATTTTCTTGGCATGTTTTTAGAAAAAACTTTCTACGCAATGTTATGTTTACGGTATGTTTTTATTATGTCATTATCTTCGCGAGGTCTCTTTTTGTAACGCGTAGCCATGCGTAGTACTTATAAAAGTATAATGGCCTATTAAGAAAGGAATTTCCCCGAAACAGTCCAATTTCATGGCGCCTCTATTTACGTTTAATTTTTTGTCAGTCCTAACGTCATTCTAATTGTAAGTACCTACATTAATAATTGTTTTATTATATTTTATCACAACTGCTGGGTACAGGCCTTCTTACATGGGAGAAACACATGAGGAGTTTGGGCCATAACACCACCACGCTGGCCCCATGCGGGTTGGTGGGTTGAAGCGGTTGCAGGAGCAACCGGGACCAACGGCTTGACGTGCCTTCTGAAGCACGGAGGAGCTCGAGATAACAAACTTTGATTGACCCATCCCTCTTGGCGATCCCTTCGACCATGGCGAATTTGTTTTTCGTTTTAAAACTAGAGCGCTCACACCAATACGCCACCGAGCTCCTCAAAGCTATATCTTAAGTACAAAAGTAGCTTAACACTTTAGTAACGTATAACACCGACTAATAATTGCTGCGATTGTAAACGCTATAAGTAGTCATTGTGAAAAGGCACTAAAGTGAGTTTAACTGTACTCACTGTAAGGGACTTAAAATTTCAGTGCCGTTTCAGTATTTGGCCGTTAGGTGCTTTTTGAATAATAAATAAAATGTCAATGTGGGATAAAAGATTTACTGACTTAAAATCGCCACAGCATACTTGTCTAATGGCTATACCTAGTTATGCAAAGAGGGTTCTCCCATGATACCTTCACATAGGAGCTCATGTTTGCATCATACGTCATATAAAATAGCGACATCTGGCGCCGACTACGCAATATTGCTTTGTTTTATTACTGTGATATAAAATGTCACATCTGCTATGGAATTTTCCACCTCCATCAAGGAAACCAAATAAAGTGTTGTGATAGGGGGGCCCGGGGCTGGTATCCTATCCTATGTTGTGAACATAACGCTTACTCTAGTTTTTATAGGACAACGCACGTGTAGCTTAGAGAAGTTTATCACGAGCTGAGTCTTAAGGTTTTGTTGTATACTTAAAAGAAAAAAACTGTGTGAAGCTCTTTGCATTACTTTGAGGTCGAATTTTACTATACGGCGCTCTAAATACGATATCCTCTATAAAAATATTAGAGACAGAAAATCCTTTCAATATAAGAATACAAAATCAATTTTATTTGTTGGTTAAGTACCTATGTTATGTGTAACTTTGTAGAATTGAAAATAAATATATGAGTCATCATAAGTAACTGCAATTTTTATAAGTAAGTATTAAATTAAGTAATGTAGCTGTTCTTGTCTTATCTTACTATGGTGCATGACTAAGTCACAGTGTACTTCGACCCATTGGGATATTTTGTGCCTCCCTTGCGTTTACTCTTACTGTGTCCAGAATATAGTTGCATTAGCCTTACTATATATTTAGGCAGAAAGAGCCTGTTGTCCTCTGGTTTTGGATATGCCACTTCCAGAAGGCTCATTCTGGTTCAAGCCAGTGCATCACAATGACTCAAGACATGCGTCATTGATTGACATTCACCACATGCTCGACAAAGTTGTGTTGGGGAGAGTTGCATTCTTTGTAGCATGTGGTTAGTAGCGAAATGCCCTGTGAGCGCCCCAATTCAGAAGCGAGCTTGTGTTCTACCGTTTGCATAGATGTATTTACTCTATCCTTCTACCGTAATATATTGTAGCTGTTAAAATTATTAAACCTTTTAAATAGGTAAAGCTTCGAGGCGTTTCAAAGCTCGGAATGGCCGCACCCCGGTCACAGTGGCCACACAAATTTGCACACCTAAATACAAAATCCTGCGTCGCCCGCCCGCCCGTTGCCTCCCGCGACCGTATTAATATAAAGCACCTCGTTATCTATTGAAATTTATTTCCTGCTTAGATATAATTGAGTTCCGTGGTAACTGAAAGACACAATAAATTTAATGCCTACAATCTTGTAGCCTCTTCCCGGAACATAAAAGAAATTTGTCTTTTATTTCTATTGTATCAATGAATACGTATTAAAAGTTTTGTCTCTCATTTTAGATAAATACCTATAGACATACAATAGTATTATTACGAGTGTGTAAGTTTATCAATAACTCAATTGGTTTTAATTTAGAGCTACACGTTCTCATCAATTACATCCCCAAGAGGGGATTTAGAAAAGAAGAGGAGTTAATAGACTCAGTATGTACATATTACTGTGCATTTTATAAATATCCTTTGAGGTGCTTTATAAGACAAATAAAAAATAGAAAAAATATATTAAAATTACGATGGAGGACAGGTAGTGTCCTTACTAAAACATATCTCTGAATTAGGATTTTGTTTTTACAATTTTTCACCAAACAATGGGTTAGGAAACAATAGTAAGGAATGGAATTATTATATTTGATACTAAATAATAAAAGCAACGCATATTATTTATGTCAAGTTCTCGCAAAAGGAAAGTAGGTAAGTATATTTTGTGAGCCACCACTTGTTAGCAGGAAAATCCCCGAAAGCAATTCGAAACACTATAACAAGACTTTCGACAAAGATAGATAACGACTCAACAAGAAGACTCCCAAATAGGATTTCACCAAAATAGGGATTAATTGGGGACAACCACAGAGAGTTACAAAAAAGATTTTCTGTGGAAATATATTTTATACTTCGTCTCTATAATAACCGTCATGATACAAGTTTTTTCTGTTGGATTGATAAATAAATTAATGTGTAGATCTACATTCATGGATTCCAAAAAAGACCAGCTGCCCCCTTATTCTCAACTGTCGGAAAGAATTCGAATTTCGGAAACTCTATACCTGTCACTTTTTATCGCGCTGCGTCAAAGCGAGACGGCATGTGACTTTTCGAATCGAATCCGTGATCCGACAGTTGAGAATAAGGGGGCTGATAAATAAAAGACATTTTATATCTTTGGCTAAAGCGCATAGATACTTAATGCATATTTTAAACTGAGCGGTAAAGTTGTTTTATGTAATTTTTAATCGCTTTTTAGTGATTAAACTTACTTAGGAAACCTAGGAAACCTTATTATTTACCACCAATATATTATAGTAATATAACAAGCAATATAATATCATTAGTATAATTTGAACTTATCGATAAATAACGATAAAGACGAAATTACTCTTACAAAGGGTATGTAAATTAATCTGTAACTAGGGCATTAAATTGGCTTTAGTTCTTTAGTAGATCATTTGACGAGAATAAATTGGATCTATGGATTGTTTGCAAGGAGTAAGCGACTATCGGATTTCCAATCTGGTGCCATTCGACAGTATCGATTCACTTATAACAATAGGACGACAAGTCAAAGACAAGGCATCTAAGTAATTTATCAAACAAACAGGGAAATTATCACATATTGTTTCATTTTTTCGGTTTATTGTATTTCTTTTCAAGGTTATAGTAAAAGTTATAGTAAAATTTGCGTTTATAACACCTACTTTATTGTAAGAAATACAAATAAAGAAAGAAAACGATAAAAAAACTCAAACTATTTCCAAAAATAATATTTCTATTTATGAGATATTATTGGAAATATTGTTTTGTTGGACATTAAACTTGTGTTGAGGCAAAAATTGTCATCCTCGTTTCATTTACATGTTTGAAATTTGCGTTTATGACACTTAGGTACTTTATTGTAAGAAATTCAAATAAAGAAAGAAAACAATAAAAAAATTGTACGCTCCAGGCGGGAATCGAACCCGCGTCTCCTACGGTCCGGCCAGATACATTTATTATCAACAAATGAAGGTAGAAATCGCTTTGTCGCTATTAGGTAATTCAATCTCCAAAACACGTTCAATAATTATGACCTATTGCCATATTGCGAAGCGTTAACTGTTACTTGCCCGACTTCGGAACATAGAAGATATGGAGGACTTTTTAATTGATAAAAATATATTTTCTAATACAAATAAACAGTTTATTAAGACTAGTACTTAGTTTATGTTTAAGCATAAGCTTGATTAGTCTCTCGCACTTATGTTATACACGTGTGAAAAAATAGTAACTTTAGCAATATGTATATGTCAATTTATGTTCTACAAAAAACGGAATAGATTTTAAGGAACGAGTTCCATTAGGTACGAGTGGGAGCAAACATACAAGGCTGCACCGTAGACACCTGTTATATTTATTAGATTTGTTACGATCTGGGTAATCTTGTTACTACTGACCTGGCTTACTATGCGCAAAAGGGAGTTTTCGGCGTATGCTTATGTTCTTTATGTGTTGGTTTTACTGAAATGAACTTATACTTTAAGAATTATTAAGATGTTTAAAATAAATTTAAATTAACGACGTTTATGTCAACATAATAATAAGATTTCTTATGTTAGACATATTCAATATTCAATAAGAACACATTAATGCTTATTTAGTATTTTTCAAGAAATTTGTTGTATACACGTTTAGATTGTAGGAACAATTTTTAAATACCTGTTAGAATTATCTTTTAAATAAAATAATATGTAGTATGTAGGTAGATAATGATAAAGGTATTTATTTATACACAATTTTATCAAGTAAGTAAGTAGTAGGAATGAACTTCAACATTGTTAAAATAATTGCCACAGATTGCAACACATGGAAAAGTAGCACAAATCTTTGTAAAATGTTTCTTACTTACAGAGAGCCAAGGTGAGGATCCTGATTAATTTCAAATGCTTCGTGATTGACGAATTCGACTTCATGTGCAAACCAATTCAAATTTTCTACTGAATTTGAATTAAAGTTATATGATAGATTTAAAACAATGCTTAGGTTATTTAGTTTTGCAATGAAGTAATTTCCTAGTAATTACATAATTGAGAACAAGTATAATCCCGTATTGTTTATTTTTTAACCTTAAGGCGCTCTTTTCCCGTTTTGAACATTTTCGATTGATTGTACCACCACGAATATAAAACATTCAATTCTGAAATTCTTATATAATATAGTTGACCATATTATCTATTAGTTGTAAAGACAGAAACATGATTGGTAATACTTCACTCGATAGAAAAAAAATTCAAAGATTGCCCTGCTCAACATTTTAAAAGTCATTTATGTCAGATAATACATTACTAAATGACGTAAAAAATATACAAATTGATGTAACTTTTCATCGTCTATAAAATGATAATAACGGATTTTTTTACGTCATACATTTTTATTACAATGTAGGCAAAAAACCTATAAAATTCAAATTACGGGGAGTGATCATGACGCTCCGCTGTTACTTCAGTACCCGTCGAGAGCTTCCCGAGTAAGGTCACGTCGCTTTATGCTCCGCAGGATCCCGCGCGATAGTTTGTATTTGAATAGGTGTAGAATTTGGTTGAAGGTTGAATAGGTGTAGTAAAATAGGTAAGGTTTTTTTAAGTTTGATTAGGTTTATTTTACTTTGTTTAGGTTTGTTTTAGTTAATTTAAAATAAGTTTTAGTTGGTAAAAAATGGGAAACAAAAATAATAAATCAAATTTTAATAAGCGGACCCATAGAAAAATATTGCAATATAAATAGTAAGTACTACCTTTCTAACATATTTGTTCTGTTCATAAACCACCCACTAAATGATTCTTAGGATGTACACGATGTATTGTTTGTTCCTAGTTATATAGTCTCACAATATAACAAGGGACAGTATGATTTCAAAGCCAGTTATATAATGAATTAGAAATTTATTGTTATCCAATTAACCAAATTTATAAATAATATATATTATAAATTTTATAAGTTTCATGTTATATATAAAATTCTCGACTCACAGTTTTAGTTACCATACTCCTCCGAAACGGCTTGACCGATGATCATGAAATTTTATATGTATATTCAAATAAGTAGGTCTGAGAATCGGCTATTATCTATTTTTTTTGACATTTTGTTTTTTATGGCAAGACAACGTTCAGCTAGTGATTATCTAAATATTTCGTAGGACGCTTTTTGTACCACAGTGTAATTGCCCAGAACAGTATAACTTCAAAACCGGTTCTGAAATTATTCTGAAATTTTTATTGCTTTTTTTTCGTTTATATAAGTTTAGTTCTAGTTTAATCATATATGTTTTATAAACGCTGGCCTATTTTTTAGTGCTTTTATGCGCCAGAAAAGAAATTCGAGTGTTGTGGTCTCAGGGGTTGAAAATAACTCTGCACCAACCTATCAAAGTGAAAAGTAAGTATATGTATATATAAAACACATTGGACCTAATTCTGGAGGAACACTCTTAAGTTTAAATTTAAGTACAATCTATCTCTTTCTTACAATATGTAATAAGAAAGAGATAGTAATATTTTGTTTAGAGCCGTCATCTAAATTCAGACAGATTTCATACGAACCATAGACAATTATTTAGACGGCATGTATGGAGGTGCCTTCTAAATACTGCATTTTATCACGCTCAATAAGGTCGAAAATTGAATGCATGTTTCTAAATGTCAAATTTTAAGACGGCGATACTTTTCGTATTCAAATTGAGAGAAAGAGGTAGACTGAACTTAAATGACTTACTTATTTACTTACTGACTTGAAACAGCCCGTTCCCGTGGTCAGGCCATAAGGTGCAAGTACTACCCCTACCCATATAAAATACATATTTTTTTGTCAAGTTAAACGGTTTCATTATGTAGCTATTGTAGCGAACGCTAGGAAATATAATTAGGTCCTAGGTCATCACAATACACACCGCTGCGTTCATCAATCCAGGGCATTGATCAGACTCAAAAATAAAATCGTAAGACGTAGCGCGACTTGAGAAAATATATAAATAGCATTTATGATAATACTAGTATCTTACCGCGGCTCCAACTTGGTTATCGTTTCAAAAAAGTATCCTACATCCCTTTTGCGGTCTCAAACTATCTCCTTACCAAATTTCATCTGAATCGGTTACCTAAGTGGTTAAGGCGTGAATGCGTAACATAACATACAAACAAACTCATTTTCACTATTTCAATATTACAGTTAGGATGAGCGGTTGACTGTTGATACAAATTTTTACAGCTGACCATCTGGTGGACCGTATGATCATGAAAAAAGGTAGTACCTATTAGTGGAGTGCCGTAAGCATTATTTCTTATTTTTGTTTATTTACAATTAATGTTTATATTATTGTGCAGTGACTGTGATAAAAGTTTTTTTATACAAAGCACGACAAATGACGCAACACCACCTGATGTGAAGCGGTAAGAAGAATCCATATGCGAAGATAGCTAGTGCAGTTCAGACACTGCTCTAGCCGCCTCCACCTTGCCGGCCCGAAAGGTGCTTTTTCACGCCTCTTTTGAAGGAACCGATGTTATAGGAAGGAGGGAACACATGTGCTGGCAAAGAATTCCAAGTTCTGGAAGTACCACAAAGAAACAAGCTACTAAATATCTTTGTACGTGATGTTGAGGTGGAGACAGTGAATTGATGACTCCGAAGACCGGCTCGAGTGCGAAGGTGGAATAAGATCAAATAGCTCTTCAGAGCACTCTCCGTGATATAGCCGATAGAAGGCGATAAGTGACGCGATGTCTAGACGCAATTGCAGAGGCTTAAGGTTGTTCATGACCTTTACATCGCCAACGATACGTGCTATCCGTATCGTTGGCGATGTAGAGGTCACGACGCTGCAATCTGTCCAGGGCATCGAGTAGGTACTTGGCGGAGCCATCCCACAAGTGCTAACAATATTCCACGCAAGACCGGACCTGAGTTTTATAGAGCAGGCATAATTGGTTAGGCGTGGAAAATCGATCCACCTTGTTCAGGACACCGAGCTTCCGAGAGGCTGTTTTGATCACAATTCCCGGAATTCAGATCGCAACATATCTCCATACCTAGCAAGTTTAGGGAGCCCTGTGCTGAAAGAGTGGTGCTCTGAAGAGACGGAAGGAACTGCGACATTTTAGCTATAAACACGCACACTTGTGTTTTCTTAGCATTGAACTCAACTCAACAAGATTGTTAGATCCCCATTCAGAAACGAGGTTCAACAGCCTGTTGAGCTCAATGGTAAGATTCTCTCTCTCTCTCTCGGTATCAGCGCGCCCAGCCCCTGGGCGACCGTAATATCCCCCATGCACTGTACTGTCATCTGCATAGCAATGAATGTTTCCTAACGGAAGCATGTCATTGATATGAAGGAGAAAGAGTGTGGGGGATAGAACAGAGCCTTATGGTACACCAGCATTCACTGACATGAACTGCGAAGCGCATCGATCAGCGAGGACACGGATTCTTCGCTCATGCAGGAAGCCGGCACTCCAGTTACAGAGCTGAGCGGGCAGACCGTATGCCGGGAGCTTGAAGAGAAGAGCCCTGTGCCAGACCCGATCGAATGATTTGGTAATATCAAGGCTAACTGCCACTGACTCACCACGTTTGAACACTTTAAAAGAGTATTTTAGCAAATTCAAACATGGCTCGGAAGAGAAAAATCGCCAGAAGAATTGGGTTGGAAATATGAATGCGGAATATTAATACCGCAAACAATGACGCAGCGACCAGCTCCAGAATCTTTACAAAAATTATTTTTTTGCGCATGCAAAACAGGATGTGGAGCATCTTGTGGGTGCAGGAAAAGTGGATTAAACTGGTGACAGCTGTACTAATCCTTCACCTACAATCTACATCTACGAGATCGACGACGACGACAATAATGAACAATAATGTAATATAATGTATAATATAGTTAATGACGAATTTTTTTTGTAAATAATTATTTTTGGCGAAAATGTAATAAATTGACATTAAAGTTACTCTGCCACCATAATTTATTACATATAAAATTGATTTTTTTAGTTTAAACATTTTTCCACCCTTCCGTCCCTCATTTTTCAGTAAATTATTGTTAAAAAAAAAATTTAACATAAATAAAACTGACTTCAAAACCAATACATTTTAGGAGGTAAGTACCTAGGTACTGAAATTTAATTATGTTTTCCTTTTTAGTGTTTTGAAGATAGATTTAATTTTGATAAAAAAAAATTTTTTTACATTTTTAAGTGATTTTCTAAGGTCAAAGCAAAATGGGTGACCGTCAGCACTATCGACTTCTCAATCCGTCTTTGGTCTCCGTCTTTGGTTGAAATACATAGTGAAAGAATTATCCTCTTACTCCTAACCGTTAAGGAGTTGTACCTTCCATCATCAGCTCATCAATATGAGATGATGACTAACAGAAGCAAATACTTGAATAGCTTTATAAAGGAATAAAACATGTCATACGTGCCTATAAAATTTGAGATTTGCCCTCGATTTTCCTGAGATCCCATTATCAGATCCTGACTTGGTGACAATGGGACCACCTCAGGAGTATACTTTATTGAATAAAAAAAGAATTTTGAAAATCGGTTCACAATTGACTGAGAAATCGGTGATTACCTCCTTCTTTTTTGAAGTCGGCTAAAAATTGTTCTAATCAAGATCGGCCAATTATTTTTTTTAACTTTTTTATTTGAGGTTTTAATAATACAGTCAAATACTTGCTATACAGATTCATTGACTGGCACTGGGTTCCGAGGTTTTATCATTTTTATGTCTTACGGCTCTCCACTATATCTAAATAATCTATAACGTAATACCATAATGTTACTGTATGCAATTTTACTATGGCACATCGTACCGCTTGGACCGGTCGGCCGCGGCCGGCGGGGTGTCATCTCGCGCGCGTCGGATTTGCTTACGTTACGCTACTTATTGGCGGGGGCTGAGGAAGCATTTTTACCTACGACTGCTCGGAATACCTCGCCTTAAACAACGTTTTTCATTTTTTTATAGTCCGACTTTTGTTTTTTGATTAATTGATTTGAGATAAGACAGTCATTCGATACTTCGAATTTCAATTTTAAAGCGATTGATTAAAAAACTGATCTTTTGTAAATTAAATATTTTCAGAATTGGTTAAACTAAGTACCTTTTTTTTTTTTATACAACAAATGATGATGACAAACAAGCTGACGGCCCACCTGATGGAAAGCGGTAACCGCCGCCTATAGACACCTGCAATAACAAGGAAAAATCACTTGATATTGCAGGTGCGTTGTCATCCTGGGGTCTAAGATGAAATGCCGTCCATGCCCAGTAATTACACTGGCTACCTTTCCCTTCAGTCCGAAACACCGATTCGATGAAATAACAATTCTTAACTTTTGACGAGTTGTCAAAAGTGTTCACTTACTTTTGTTGCTAACTTTACCAGAGATTATGTAATAAACACATATTACATCCTATAGCTGTCAAATGGATTCCATTTTTCTTCCCTTACATCCTTCCTTTCCATATGTATGGGTGGAATAATTTTCCGAAAAAACGATACGATGATTTAGTAAAATAATCACTTGCTTTCGAGTATCCTCGAACTGCAATTGAGAAATCATCAAGGTTTATGTAAAATGATGGTATTTTACGTATTATAATGTCATATACAGTGTCCCTCACAAATGAATGTTTGCATAATATACATACCAACAGCTACGAATAAAAACCGAACCTTATTCTTTTTTTGGCTTTGCAAATCTATCCAACTATATCTCAAGTAGGTGCTTGCTTACTTAATAAATTATGACAAAGGTCTCCATTCCCTCTGAAATTGAATTGCTCACGAAAAAGGCATTTACTGTCGTAACTAATTTATTAGTCGTAAAATGACCTCAGTAAAGTAGAATGAAAAAAAGTGATTTATACTACAGTAACATTGATTGTAATCGCAGACCACGCACAAAGCTAACACCAGGTACTCTTTTATGGGGATTCATTACTTTTCGAAGAGCTCTCTGAAGTTATAGGTTGTATTTTAAGTTTTTTAAGCAATATTATTACATTCCGTTAGTTATTTGTTGGATACACAACATCTGAGGATTTTTCAGGTCAGAGTTGTAAGTAGAGAGAATTAAGTTTAAGATTGTGTATATTAAATGTGGTTCGGTCTTTAAAAATGGTTTACTTGGGTTAGAACTGTGACCTGAAAATTATAAAATGAAAGTGGCGGAGTTTGACACTAAGCCAGTTTCACCCAAACCCATTATTCAGTTACAAATGAAGGTATCGATGTTGGTGACAATAAAGTAGCTACAATCCACATTCATGTGTATTTTCCGAAACATCATTTTAATATAAGTCATAAATTCATGAACGACTACCCTAAGGGCGAAGGGAACGAGACTATTGTTTTGGGCCTTTTGTTTGTTGGCATGCTGTATCCTTTAATAGCTAGAAGCATTAAAATTCGGGTCAGGCTGTTGACACAAATTTATGAGAGCTTTAGAAAAGGGCAGCCTTGATTTTATGGTAAAGGTATTAATAAAGATATTAGGAAACAAATTATATTTACCTCGACGCAGTAAACAGGGGAGCTCGAAAAATGTCGCCTCATGACTTTTATTGTTGTCGAGGGAACCTTCACGAAACGAAGTGTCTAAAATAATTTCTTTGTAAGTGACGACTAAAACTTTATTTATATTTTTATGCACAACAGAACGTACACGTTACTATTGATATTTATATTATAACCTTCATAATCAAAGATTTATAACGCACCATGTATAGCTATAACCAAAATTGTGCATCGACAGATTTAAATACATAATAATATATTAAAATATATAGCATTATCTGATATCTTCGCTAACACTAGACATCAGAATAAAATATAACCATTTTACCAGATTTAATGAATTTTTGAATAAAATAAATACTAAATACATTATTATATTATACTTGCCTTGTGCGCTAACAAAAACAGTGTTTTGACTAAAATAAGTTTCATAAACATCTACTACTACCAAATAACTAATCTGTAATCTAAATAGCTTATCCTGTAGCTACCCCATAAAACACTTTTTCAGATTGTTCCGCATTAACATTGTTAATAATACCGCACCCCAGGGCACATTTATCAGGCGCAACTTCTTAGTGGGTCGGACACTATCAGTGCCCCAATTTATTAGGTGTAGGCACCTGCTTTTCGCCTAACTTGGTTAGGTAACAATAGAATACCAACAGTAGAACTATTTTTTGATCTTAGCTTTACCTTAAATATCATACAGCAGGAAATCATTTATTGGAAATTATTTTTTCTATCAATGATACATTTATAGAACGGTATCACGTCGTATACGTCATTTATTTGCTATCGTAATACGTATTGTAATACTACTGAAACGTGAAGTTAGATACTGTTATTTTTTGCTTGATAGAGCCGCTTGAGACTGACCGCATCGACAGCATCACCACGAATGTTTCCTCCTCCACGATCCTATACTTTAAACTGAATCCTTCTGGTTTTTTATGGTTTTTGTACAACACAGTGCTTCTGACATGTCGGGATGTATAAAAACATCGGAATGTCAACTGTTTATTGCACCTATTTAAAACGCACAAATGTTAGAATGCTCAACTATCATCCTCCTGCTCTTACTAAAAATATTATTCCTACGAATAAAGGAAAAAAATGCACAGCGACTGCACGTCCGCCCAATAAAAGTGCAGATGTTATGGAGCACCGTAACCGTAACCGTAACTATCGGATATCCGAAATTAAAAGATATCCGTAACCGTAACCGAAACCGATACAAAAGTTTCAGATAAAGACGAAGTCTTATAAACAAATTGTGAAACATTTTTGTTTAATGTAATTTTATTATTATATTTCTAAGTACATACTTCGTAGGTACCTACGTAGCACTTAATTTGGCTATAGTAATAGTTACTTATTTGACTGATTGTAAAAACAAATGATAATATATTAAACTAGAAATTTAAGACAAATCTTGCTATTTGTATCAGGGATGTTATGGAGTTCCGTAACCTAACTGAAACTATTGGATATCCGAAATAAAAAAATATCCGTAACGGTAACCGAAACCGATATAAAAGTTTCGGATAAAGGCGGAGTGTAAATGACTGGTTACGACAGGTATTTGTAAACAAACTCGACAGCCCACACCTTTACAAGAGTGTAAAAGTCAGACTCTCTTTTCTATCAGATTTTTTATATTTTTTATTATAATTTTGTTTTTCTATTTTTAAGTACTTACCTTCATAGGGAGGTACCTAGGTAGTACTGAAATTGGCTATAATAATAGTTATTTATTTGGCTGATTGTAAAAACAAAAGATGATTTATTAGACTAGAAATAAAAGTCTAATCTTGCTATTTGTATTTATCTTTGGTCATTTTAAAATTCTACTATCCGTAACCGAAATTATCCGAAACTAGTGGATAATCTGAAATAATTTCATATCCGTAACCGTATCCGAAATCGGTATAATATTATTCCTATATCCCTACCCGTATCCAGATCCGAAATTTCATATCCATAACATCCCTACTTCCAATCACGTTGTAGTTTACCATCATCAAGAGATTGAAAAACTGCAGTTGTCACATAGATGCAGCATACCTCAGCTACCCTGGGTATAATATCCCCGGTAGCACAGACTCGTATCTTGTTCCGAACTCTATGTGTATGCTCGCTATGATATTAATTGTTTCTCGAATGCATGGATACTCCAAATTTCCTGTATTCATGGGCCAAGTTGAATACCGACCTGAATGAGATTTTGCATACTTTATTATAAATAAACAATATAAGTACTTATATTTATTTTTAATAAGCACAACAAATTATGTGTTTTCTTTTAAGATGGCATCCTCTGTGGATGTAATTGACCTGTTTATTAGAATTTTTATTTAAGTACCAGTTTATAATAGGTTGTTGTTATCCTGAATAAATAAAAATAAATAAATAAATAAAATAAAGTAAAAATATCTAAAACTAAAACTCAAGTAAAAGACTTTGATTTTCTAATGATATTTAAAATTTCTTTTTCGATTCTTTATAATATAGAGTCCCACTCGTAAATTTCGTGTATATTATACTGCTACTTTTTCGGATAGATAATTTTTCTCGTGCATTAGCGATAGCATGAGCTTTAAGTGCTCTGCAAATAATGGTACATACTCATGCGCTGTTAGTACATCAGAGAAAATGGAAAACATTAAATACTGCCTCTCTCTCACTTCCTTTTATACTATGTAATATAAGTAGTTATTGGGAAATATTGATGCATTACCATCGTCAGCTTGTTTGTCATCTATTTGTATGAAAAAGAAGTAAATAAAGTAAATAATATAGGCACTAGCGGGGTCATTGCAACATGCTAAACTAAAACCCTTGTGATACAGAGTCATAAATCACATTAGAGAAATATTCATCTGTGTACAGTTGCACCCTTAACATATGTTCAAAGTAGGCACAGTTAAAGGTTGCAAGAATAATTACTCTGTGTTAAAGACAAACGCCTTCATAATGGGAAGCCCTGTCTTAAACTAACTGACAAACTGTCTGACTTTGAATAAGATCGAAGATCAATCATTAGATTTGCTGTTAAGTTTAATTTAATTTTAAGCCTATTTTAAGCTTCAAACTATTTTAAGCCTAAAAGATTTCTGTTAAGTTATTTAAACGTGTCACACTTTAAATTAGCGTGCGACATAAATATCTTCGCTTGACCAAATTCAAATCCAAAAATACCCCGGCCGATGATCTAAATGGATTGGATTTCAACAGAATTTTGGTACCTAAGTTTATTCTTTGTATATTTGGAGCTTTGCAATTTTTCAACGCATAAGAGTAAAAAATTAAAGCGTTTTTAAAACGAGTGGCAAATTATTGGGCGAGCGCCAGATACGAGCATTGATCGGTTACCCTCAGAATATTGGCGAAGATTAATTAGTTAATTGGTTTTGTCAATTTATCTTCGCAAACTAGAAAGAGACAGAAACGTCATGGTGTAAATTTAGGCAGGGTTTCCAAATAAAAATAGCTTACAGCTGCGACAATCTAACCATATGAAATTAAAAAAATATTTTAAGCTAAATATCTAAAACTCATTCCATAAGTATAAATGTATTATCAAAATTAATTGAAAGCAATGGATAACATCGCATCACAACTTTACTTTATATTTTGAGAAATGAGTAATATCATACGAAATTTGATTTTTTATAACAACATATGGATTTCATAGTAATATTTCAAGTGCAAATGTTTTGTCCAGTTGACACTACGAAACCTTTGGTGAGGAGATGAGATATATTATTAAATCCTGATAATGGCTGTCTTTTGGCTCGATAACCGACAAACCCGTAAGTGGAGTCGCGAATGGCCACTAGTTATTCATAAGTGTACAACTGTACAGTCAACAGTATATCAAGTGTACAACAGTTGAACTACGAAAGCCGCTACGAACGCAGTAAGGGCGGTCTCAAGCTCAAACTGTTACGCTTAATGTACTGTCGATCGTACGGTCGACCACAGAAGTAGCTGAACACTTTAGTACCATGTCACAACGACTCTAGCGTCAATATAGTACGGTAGCAACTATAAAGTATGTGCACAAGATCGGTGTGACATGGTACTAAACTCTTCAGCTACTTCTGTGGTCGAATGTACGTGTTATTACGCCATGCTGTCGCTGTTTAATAACTGTTTCTTTATGCTAAATCAGTGATTAGAATCGGGTACTGATTTCCATAGGAATCGACTAACTTTGGGGATAGTTTTATGGCGCCATTTCTGCGAATAGTTCCGTTTCAGGGTATTTAATTAATAAGATCCAACCGTAAATTAATCCGGCACGCAAATTTACTAAGTTTGTCAATTGAACTCACGAGGTTATTCATACAAGTAACGCATGATGTAATATTGAGTTGTAACTTGAATGGGAAACAAAGTAATGGTACGTGTAGATTTGATACTTTGTATGTTTTGATTCTTTGACTCTACGAAGGTTTTCGCACGGCAGATACGTTATTCCATCATCACTTCTCTTCCCGGACTATTTGTACGATTATATCTTTATTACCACCAGATACATTTAATGCGGATTTTACTGTAATTAGGTAGAGTTTCTTAAGCTTTAGACCTTGTATCATTACGCTATGACCAAAGAGAGCAATACGAGCTTTAGTGACGTGTCTTACATTACACGGCTAATGCTAGCTAGACTTTAAAAAAATATACTTACATAAAAAGTAATGAAATGAAATGAATTTGACGACCGGCTGGCCGAGTGGTCTGTACCCCAGGCTACTCGGTCAAGAGGTCCCGGGTTCGAATCCCGGTAGGAACAAATGTTTGTATGATGAGTACGAGCATTTGTTTACGAGTCATGGATGTTTATATTTTTATTTAAGTATATTTCTAATATTTATATACATATTATTTCCATTATTTCTCCGTTATCTAGTATCCATAACACAAGCTCTTAATGATGCTTACTTTGGGCTAGATAATAGGTGTGAGTGTATAAATATTATTATTATTATTATTATTAATGACAACTTGTGAACATTATAAAACTTATGCACGCGTTTTAAAGATGCGGTGAGAAATTAGTTCTTACATAACATAAAAAACGTATCTACGCATGTAATAAATAGTACATTTTTGTTTAACAAAACTTTTGTGCTTTGTGTTCAAACCTAAGCAATAATATCATCAAGTTTTCTTACTTTGATATAATCAATGGGAATAGAATAATGGAAATTCACATACGAACCAGTAAGTATATATCTTTGATTTTAAATGTTCATTTCGATTTAATCTCTTAATCCTTACACCAATTGTAATAGCTATATTGATTTTTTTGTCGTTTCGACTAAGTAGTAAATGGAAATCAGTAAAATTAAATCCATCCCCGAACCATTTAGCTGGGTTTTAATCAAGGCGAGGGTGACCTACATCTCCATATCTCTATTGTGTGGGCGTTATACAAGTGTTCATTGATTATACTTCTTCCAAATGATACTTAAAATATTCGAACGATATTAATAGATAAGACCTGTGACTGTAGTGTAAAATCGTAAAACGATTGGAAATTCCAAGCTTCAAGGGGTTGAAAAATCATTACATTAATAAAATCATTTGTAATAATAACTTATGAGTAGAATTTATCGAGAGCATACTTTTATGTTTAGTAACGGGTTTCTTTGGAGCAATCAGTTTTAGATTTCTATGTAGACATCGTAAACAAAAGCACTGAAATAAATTCTTTAAGGTTCTGGTTTTCCCAAGTCCTCGATATCACCATTAACTTAGGCGATTTTCCGATGCGTTAGTCGCAATTAATCGCCGTTATATGAAGGTACTATGCGGTTATGACGTGCTGAGAGACCGACGTCGAGACAGCACGCAGTGGTTGCCAAGACCTGACCGCGCGCGCGGTGTTGTGCCGTCATTTGTACTTTACAACTTGGATATTTGCGTGTATTATTGAAGCCGTTGGTACCTGCAGCGCGTGCCTCCTTGCAGGCGAGCACCATGCTGTGCCGCACGTCCGGGTTGTCGTCGGCGATAGTCTCCCCGACGGCCACGAACCGCTCGACGGCGCAGCACACGGCGGCGCCGACGCGCTGCACCGCCGCACCTCCTGCCGCCTCGCTTCGAGTCGCCACCAGACTGCTGATCTGTGACACAATTTCGTAACAATGTAATTTTTTATGCGAATACGTGACAAGCAAGCTGAAGGCCCAACTGGTGGTAAGTGGCTACCGCTGCATTATGGACACTTGTAATAACAATATAAAAAATCTCTTGGTATTGCAGATGGTCATTGGCCACTTGTCTCTTTAATCTGAAAAAACAATGAACTCTTCTACGACCGAAGTAGGAAAGGTGGTGCTATCTACCCAGAAGACCCTACGTACGTGCCTACCTCCACCTATTACCTTCTCTATATGAAATATACCTCCACCTTACAGGCGATCGCCGATCAAAAACTCGACTTATTAGTTTTGTGTTCCTGCGATGTGTAATTAAGGTCGCCAGACTTGAATTGTAATATCAAATTGGGAGCAGAAGCTCGGTGGCGTAGTGGTTTGAGCGCTCTGGTTTCGATTACGAAAACAAAGCAACTTTCGCCATGGTTGATCCCGGGATGGGTCAAACAAAACTTATGATCTTGAGCTCCTCCGTGCTTTGGAAGGCACGCCGTTGGTCACGGTTGTTACTGCAACCGCTTTTGCCCACCAATCCGCATTTTGCCAGGGTGGTGGTGTTATGGCCCACGTACCTCACATGTTTCTCCCATGTAGGAAGGCCCAGCAGTGGGTCCATATAGGCTGGTGATGATGATCAAATTGGGAACAGGGGAACTCGTCTCCTACCGCCAACATTAGTCTTTCACTTGGTATTCACAACAAGCGGTAACACGATTATAGTGTCCTACGAGCTAAGATCTACGACCTAAGATCTACTAGTTAAGGTGCTACGAGCTATTTACTGTTGTGCTACGGTAACCGGTTTCCATCAGGCGGACCGCATGCTTGTTTGAAACCTTTGTCGTTTAAAAAACGTTGGAAAACTCTTACTATGCATTATTTTAAATTTTATTTGAAAGTTATATTACACACTCTTACGGAAAAGATTTCCGAATAAGCAGTGTCTTTGTACAATTTTCTTTTAAGTTTTGTCTTCTAATGACATTATTTTGTGTCTTCATTAACTACTAAACAAAACAAAATATAAACTAATCGGTTGTTATTACAAAAAGTAAACTAAAGTTTAATTTGGTTTAACACTGATGTTGTCTCATTTCTGTATTAAAGGATGATAGAGAGAGAGCTTCAGTTTTAAGCAAAGCTTAACTTTAGACCACGCCTTGATTACGCCTTCTAGGAATACAAGTATTATTAGAATCTACTTTTATAAAGTACAGTTACTGGGGGTCTATAACGGCGACATTGCATGTTTCATAATTCGTTCATTTTCCAAATGAAACATAATATGAACGAATTATGAAACATACAATGTCGCCGTTTTAGACTTATACAGCTCTGATTGTACCCATGGATCACGGAAAATAATGAAAAATCCTTATAAAGAATGAAAATGAGAGCAAAAATTTCAATTCAGAATAGACTTCCAGCGTATACATATGCCTAAAAATCATTAGTATCTATTATGTAAATAAAGAAAATACGAATTATGGTAGCGTCATTTGTGAATTTGTGGACTCTATTGTAGTTGTAAAAAGATATTCATTATATTAATATTAAAAGTAAATAAAATATTTTCAAGCATTTATAATAATGTTAAAATAAAATTAAGAATGTATTATATTCTTTAAATTATTTAATGGAGAGTGAGGTAATTCATTAAGACGCCAAACGAGGCTTTTTGATACCACTAAGGTTGCAATCAAGCATACGGCCCACCTGATGGTAAGCGGTTACCGTAGCCTTTGGATGCTTTCAATACCAGGGGTATTGCTGGAGCGTTGCAAAACCTTTTATGCCCTTTTTGCCCCATGCTGTACTTGTTCGAGAAAACCTCTGCAAGGAGCTTATTTTACAACCCGAGCGTACGCGGGAGAAAGTTTCTCCGAAACCGCACAGTACAGTCATTATGGTTTCATCTAACGTGTGAGGATGAATTCCATGCCGAGGCTGTTTTCATCATGATAGAATATGCAAAAAGCCCATGCTCTGTGCCTTGCATTGACCATGAGCGCACATCTCAAGCTGTAGAAAGACATTATTATCGACAAATAATTATATTATTATGATTGCAACGACTTCATTTGGAGTCCGCGTTATATCTATATTAATTAGTCCACTCTGGATCCCCCATCCTGTTTATTAATAAATGATCGTCATATTAATATCATATTCTACAACTATTAAAATTCATACGTTGGTAACTAGACATTTTTATACTCTAATAATGACTGTTTAGTAATTGTACCTTTACCCTTAGGACCCACTCCTTATAAAAATTAGTAAAGCTTAGCTTAGACACTAGTAACAAACAACTCTAAGCTAAGAACTTGAATAAAGTAGGGCCGTCGACAAAGTATGTTTTATTCACTAAGTAAATTTATATTCTCAATAAAACTCTGTCCAAAAATCTAGGAAATTCATTTTTTTATGTCTACCTATAGTTTATGTTTCAGACATTTTTTTATATCTTCATAGCCTTTTACAAATAATATTTTAATTATTATATTAGATTTTGTAGATTGCTGTAATTTTGTTTAGGAGTAAGTACGGTGATTGTATAACAAAATATCATCTTTTTAAGTTAAATCAAAACATTTTTGCATTCAAGTTGAAAGATTGCTTTACATAATGCCTTAAAATGTTGCATTTTTTGTAACTTTTGTAGATTTATGATTTTATGCAACAATCAAACTAGTTTATTACTGTCTGTTCGTTTAGTCGCATAATGCGATGTAAATTTTCATAAATTTTAAATGTTGTCGGGCTAAGTGTTTTCGTAGGTTTTATTTGACTGATTTTGATTGAGTATTTGAAAGGTTGTAGAAAGACTTCAGTGATAGAAACGACATCGTTGAAATAAATATTCGTGCTATTATTATTGCCTATTATTCGATGATTGTTGATATTTTTTAATATTTTCGTCGTGTGCCATATAAATTAGATCTTAAATTTAATGATTATCTATAAGATAAAAGAAATTTTTAGAATTGATAATTTACCATGATGCTAACTGAACCAACCAACAGGTTCCAAATTCGTTTTGATCCTCCATCCTCTAAAACAAAATAATTAACCGATAAGATTCATCATTTTGAGAAAGCGCTCACGAAGTCGTCGGCTGCGGCCGGAACCCGGGCGAACCGCGAGGCGCGAGCTTCAATCAAGGTCGTTCAGGCACGCGAGCTCCTTGCGGGCGAGTCTACTTGTTGCGTCGTCCTTCTGATCATCAAGATCTGATGATGGAAGTGTAAGATGGCGAGGATTTAGCTCCTTAGCTCCATCGATGGTATGTAAACAGTGAGCTCACGTGAACGTACCTGTGGCTCCCGGCGCGCGTATTCGTCGTCATCGGAGAGCGCGTCCATGTCGTCACGAACGCGTGGTGGGTGGCGCGCGCTCGGCGGCGCGCAGACCGCGGGCGCGCGCGTGTCGTGCGTGGCGCGAGTGTCGCTGCGGCACCGCGCCGCTCCGCCCGCGTCCGCCGCGGCACTGCCTGCCGGCCGCCGCGCATCGATCCGGACCGCCCGCTCCGCGCCTCGCGACCGCCGCCCGCCCGGCCACGTGGCCGCCACCCTCGTGCTTACCCATAACTTAACTTTTCTTTACATCCAAAATGTACGTTGTATGTTATGTATGTATCAAACAACATGAAAATTGCCTCGCAAATATCCTCATTTATTTATTGATTTTGAAAAAAGCGTTTTCACCTTTATTTCTGATAAAATTTGCATTTTATGCAATTTTAAATTTACCGCCACAACCTACTGCGACTGCGCGTTGTCAAGCGCAACAGATAGTCATAAAGCGCGAAATTCTAACAGTATACGTCAGATTCCGTATGACGAACTTCGACTGCGAAGTGATGTTGATTATGCAGTTCCGAAAATAAAGCATTTATTTTAGTCTATCCACGTAAACCCGGCATTAACGTTCGTGCAACGTCAGACGACGCAATCCACTATGTTATGATATGATGAAACGTCACCGCGTCCGATGTAACTATAGGCTGGGATGAGTGTTTCGAGAGCGATGATCGTTAGCATGCACGGATAGCATACCTGCTTGATGAGAGGGAGCAGAGTCCTCTCGATGGAGCGCGTTTTAATTTCGGTAAAATCAACATCGGGCAGGCCGGCGGCCGCCATGGCTGGCGCGGGCGCGACTGCGCGGGTGCGCGCGCAAGCGGCTGCCGCACACCCATTGGCCAGGCGCCCGCCGTCACGTGGGTCCCGCCCGCTCCCGCCCGCCCCGCACCGCCGCCGCCCGCCGTAAACATCACAGTGCGTGTTTGATTTTATGTGTAGTTCTGCGGGCTCTTGAAACTACAGGTTGGCATGTTTCTTTTGTTTTGGTAGTGAATCTCAATCATGCACACGTAAACTTTTCAGTTAAGCTTTTTTGATAGTAATCATGAATAAACCACTTTTCATTTAATATGTAGATTGTAGACCAACCTTTTTGGAAATACTCACACGAAAGAACTAAAGAATATAGTGGGTATACAGGATGGTGCTGTCAATACGACAATAAATTTAAACATGGGCTATATGAGTTCATAGAAATCGTTTGCCACTTTCAAAAAAATCTTATTCATTTGATAATTTCATGACTTTTCTAAGAAATAATGCAGACAATACAATACAGATAATATAATTTCATACAAATGTCATAAAATTATTAAATGAATAAGTTTTTGAAAGTAGCGAACCATTTCTATGAACTAATATAGCCCATGTTTTAATTTATTGACGTATTCACAGCACTACCTTGTATACACTACTTAGGTATATAGAATTATTTTCAGGTGCTTTCATTTGTCCTGTAAGTTTTGTATATATTTTAAAATATGTTCAATACCTACTTTTCATTCAATTCTGATATTCTGTGTGGGTACGACCGAAAAATATCAAAATTACCTACATAGAAATTCCGCCTAACTGCTTTGCGCCGTTTTTATAAAACATACGACGTCCAGATGAGACGTTATTCAGCTATGTAAGTTTGAAATAGTAATCGGGTTAAATTACCGCTTGTAGACTCTCGTAGAATCTTGGGCACTACTCATGGTTAGCCTGCCCTGTATGAATAAAGTGACAACTTAGGATGGCAGCATAGGAGACGAATCCCTCTGCTCCCAATATAACGCCTTTTCGATGAACTCTAGCAACAGTATTCACCGCAGGGGTACAACACTAAAAAGTAGTGTTACTTTGCTGCGATCTTCTCTAAGGTAGAGGTACCAGTCATGCTCTCAAAATTTGGGTGTAAAATACTACTATGCCCTACCTAGCACCTGAAGAAATCTTTTACAAATGTCTTCTTAATCCATGCAACTAAAACTTGATATTAAACAGGTCGGTGCCAACAATACGCCAATAAATTAAAACATGGGCTATATTAGTTCATAGAAGTGGTTTGCAACTTTAAAAAACATCTTATTGATTTAATAATTTTATGAATTACTATGAAATAATGCACCCAATTTTTTCTTGTACAGTCGACAGCACATGAAGCGTAACAGTTTGACCTTGAGACCACTCTTATTCCGTTCGTAATAGAGGCGGCTTTCGTAGTGCAACTGTTACACTTGATGTGCTGTCGTCAGTACAATATTTTTTTTCGCGTTTCAATTTATTCGTATATTCTGATGCTAATCTACCGACGAAATTAACTTTCTGTATGTAATGTTATCGCAAAACAGTCAGCTGTTTTATACATTTCGGTCGAGGAGTATGAAACAGCTGAATTACTTTCACGATTTCAATGTTGCTCCCATAGATAAAGTCGCGTATTCGTTTTGATGGTCTAAATCACCTTCTAAAAGGTTTCTGGTAATGTAAATTTTTACCTGCTTCATAATTTTAGGTTTCATAAGTTTCATCATCATCTTTTCACACAAAAAACGTTGACTGCAGGACAAAGGCCTCCCCTTATGACATCTTCGGTCCACCTTGTTGGAGGCCTGTCCACGCTGCGTCTTTCGGTTTGTGGTCGCCAATGCAGAACCTTTCCGCCCCAACGGCCATCGGTTCTGCGAGTGATGTCTCCTGCCCACTGCCACTTTAGTTTGGCAACTCTTTGAGTTATGTCGATGACTTTGGTTCTCCTACGGATCTCCTCATTTCTAATTCGATCCATAAGAGAAACTCCGAGCATTGCTCGCTCCGTTGCCCTTTGAGCGACTTGAGCCTCTTGATGAGACCCGTAGGTTATCACTGGCAACACACACTGACCGAAGACTTTTCGAAGCCTAAGTTTAGTATTAGTTAATTTTGTAATACGTGTTGTAATCAACAAGAAATTAAATTGTTACATCATTTTCATGCTAGCAGAAAACAGTTTTCTGTGCATGCACACATTGCATTTCAGAAAGACGGCACTATAAATGAACGTAACTTTTGATGCCAAACTAATTAGATTGAAGCATCGTCTAAAAAGTTCATACTAACTTATGGGGCCTTAAATAAAAAACGAACCTAATTTATTATATTTATTCGTTTTAAAACTTTCAAACAGCTAAAAACTACGTAAACTTATTAATAATCATTGGCACATTATCACAAAAGTTGTCAATGATCCACACCTGCTCATGTTTGATGGCATTATAACATAACATAATATTTTGTGAAATAGACTATTGAGTGAGTTTAACTTCATACGTATAAAATTTGAAATCGCACCTATTAGTTATAACATTACATTTATAATACTGTCAAAGAAACAAATGTTTCTATTCATACATTAAATATTTTAGAAAAAAAGAGGAGGTGGCCACTGAGTTACACTTATTTTTTAAGGCTATAAGTAAGGCTTTGGTCATATTGCATTTAAAATATATCAATAAACTAATTTATAAAATTATTAATAACACTTAATTTTACATATAAATTTCTAAGTAATTGGTGATCAAATGAAATTGACTAACAATAATGATAGACATAATTTTAATGACATTTATTTCTTAAACTACAATTTACGTTGTTATACATATTTTTATGGACGGAGTAACCAGATCTGCAGTGACACCATGAATGTCTCCACAGCAGACATTAATATGTAGGTACATATTTCTGTTCTTTTCTGTATTCTGTTGTGAATCAATTCATTCATCATCCAAAAACTAATTTTTTTAATATTAAGTCCATTTGGGTACCTAAATGGCCTTATTGATAAAAAATTCAGGATGATCCTCGGAATAGTTTATTATAAGCAAAGACGGTTGAAGCTAGCTAGTGACGCTTGAAACACACTGTTTTAGCCGCCTCCAGCTTGCCGGCCCAAAAGGTGCTTTTTCATGTTCACTTTTTAACAAACCCTAGTTCTATTTTGCATGTGATATTCGTCGTGTTTAAGAACAAGACAAAATACGGAATAGCAAATCAGAGGATGATCCGAGGAGTAAAATTTTTATCAACAGACAAGACCTATGTTGTTTTAATAATTATACTAACAAAAATTATAATGATAATATTAGCAACTCTTTTACAACTATTGAATAAATAAGAGTAGGGAATATAATTTTCAAAATATTTAATTACCTAATTATTTTTAGGTCATAATTTTCAAGACTAGGTGCTATCTCAGGAACTATCAAACGTCCACGATCATAACAGATAGAGCCGAGAGATAGTCGAAATGGACGTTCAAATCTACAGCCTAATTATAATAAACTCCCATACTTATTTGAGGTCGACGTTTATTATACGAGGCTTGTTTAGAGCTGGTGCTGTCCTGCGAGCTGTCAGACATCCAGGGACTTTGGCCAGATGATTTCCGGCCTTTCCTTTTGCGAAGACTCTCGGTGGGGCCGAGGGTAGGGCGGAGCAGCTGCTTGAACCTGAACGGGCCCTCTGTGTAGTCATCATCGGAGCTAAAGACGGGAGTAGCTAGGATTTCTGGCGAGTTCCGAAGAATCTTCCGGAGGTCGGACTCGGGATCGTAAGCGGGGTTGTAGACGAGGCGAGGAGGAGCGCCAGATTTTTGGACTTGCCTCACCAGCTCGTTGATTTTGTTGCTGGAAATTAAAAGATGAATTTGATTCCTTGATGTACTATACGGTCTTACTTAGAAACGGTCATTAAATCTATTTGAGTAAAACACTGTTTTAAGAGTGTCCTTAGAGTGACAGAAACAAAACCATCTTTTGCCTAAAATAAGCTTAATGAGCGTTTAAAAGTAAGCCATTGATGTCTTAACTTTAACAGTAGGTACCTAGGTATTTTATTTGACAGAGAAATAAAGCTTGACATGGTGTAGATAATTTGTGAAAAGAAGGTTAGGGCGGTGGCGGTGGCATGAATGGAAATAAATAAAGGTGTGTGTCGCAAATAGATAATGAACATTCATCTGTGCTATGAATGTGGTTTATTTCCAAGACGTTCAAGAACAGTGAAAATGGTAACTGATAGTAAGGGTAAAATATGTTACTACAAGACAAAGAAAACAATGAATTTAAATACCGAACCAAACACAATTTCCTAATACTGTGATAATGTGATGAAACAAGTCTACACCTTAACTAGTCCATACCCTTCGCTTCTATTCCGATAGGCAAAGCATGCATCAGAAAAGACGAGCATGAGTAAGTTATGGCCAAAATCGTGCGTATTCATGTCGGCAGTCGTACCTGACGAGGCCGCTGCACTGCCGGCTGCACGGCAGGTTCTGTCGGTCCGGTCGCGGCTGCAGATGCCGCTCTTCATATTGTTCATGATTTTGGTACCTGGAACTGGATTTTCTGGCAAATTATTACATGCATATGCAATAAATATGTATATTACTAGTTTATTTTCAAATAAGGAGATCGGTGGACGGTTAGAGTACTCTGGTTTCGTGAAGCAATTGGTCCCGGTTGTAAGTAGTTACAACGGAATTGGTGGGTGAAAGTGGTTGCTAAACTACTTTTACCCACCAACCTGTATTCGACCAGCGTAGTGGTGTTATATGTGTGGTGGTATATTATGGCCCAACACTCCTCATGTATTTCCCAAAATGTAGGAAGGCCCTGTGCCCTTCAGTGGGATATTTTTTAAGTGGGAGTTATGCTCTTGTTGTTGTTTTCAAATAAGTGAGTATTTTACTCTCCAGTTTGAAGTCGCTCGATTGGTGATTCTTTTATATAAAGCACGGCAAATGACTCAACACCACCTGATGTGAAGCGGTAAGAGGAGTCCATAGGCGAAGACAGCTAGCGCAGATTTAAACACACTGTTCTAGCCACCCCCAACTCATAAAATGATCCAGCAAAGTCTACTTCTGTAGTATTCTAGCTCTTGGAGAACCTCTGTGCTAGGTTTACGGTGTTCTCTTTTTATGCGCGAATAATCCATAGACGTTAACATAGGGTAAGACGTTCCCGACTCTATGAAAATGAGAAGCCGAAGTTGCCTACTGCTGGTGTAGGTGCCTGTAGGCTACGGTTTATCAGCCGAGTTATAGATAGACCTGTATATCACTCTCATAATAATGCCAGGCAATAATGGGTATGATTTCATAATTTTTAAAAGGTAATTTTTGACGCTCATTTCTTAAGGAATTTTATGTAGACACCTACATATTACACCAACAGATAGTCATGTCAACGAGATCTTGTTTTATTGTCACCATTTCCAGGTTTTTTAGCTCAATGAAAACACCATTTTCTAAATAACATGTCATTGGCACCAATTCAAATTTTATTAGGTACCGTTTTTAAAAATAGTGTGATTTAGGGCTCAAGCATAATAATATCAGGCAGTGAATAGTGAAAATTCCACAAATAAAATAAAGCAGGTATTCTAAATAGCTCCCAAACAAACCTCGGACGTTTGATCACATATTCTTTTTTACTCAGTAGTGGTTCGTCCCAAGGCCGTGCAGGGCTTTCCAAAAACTCTGGCGAAGGACTGGTCCCAATCCAAAATGAAAGCATGAACGAAAGAAAAAATCTATTAACGAGTAAAATGACAGTACCTGTTGAAAACTGATTGATGATAACAAGACTGTTTACTATAATAAATAATAATATATTTGTGCCTTCATGTTTAGAGGTGGGTCCACCCCAATGGACCCGTACCTAGTGTCTGGCATTAAGCATTCTTATCATGATGTGAACCTTGGCCTTATCCGGAGTTACCCCGCATCTGAAATTACCCCCCTCCGGACCGAAATTATGCCCTCCTCTATTAGACAGTTAACCGACGATTCATGAAACATGGAAAATGCAATCTGTTATCTTCTCATAAAATTGATAGTGTGATTTTGTACCGAGGGTGACATTTTTATTTTTTATATAATTTACTAAATTGATTTACTTTGTACTCAATGATCCGCAATTCAACTCACAATAGGTGATATTTTCATCGACTCAAAAATTAATAACTGCTGCAGAAGACGACGTTTATCTATAATTCACTATCTGAGTCTACCTTGAGAGTCTGCTAGCATCCTGCTCCAGCAGCGAGGGTTGTCCTCTAATGATAGCGGGGACTAGTGTGAACCCTGGGGGTGGCCGGTACTCGTCTGGAGGTCGCTGCACGTCTTGAAGGCGGATACCGGGCTTGTTGCGTCGCAGGTTCTTGTGGATTTCCTGGTTCTTATCGTGGACCTGAAGATAAGCATAAAGAAAACTCAAGAGCTAAATTTCTACAATAAATGTATGAGAACATTTTAATAAAATATCTCTTTCCCGTAAAAAAATATATAAAGTTATAACGTAAACAGTCTTAATAAAGGGGTGGTCAAAATCAACGCCCATGGCGGTGATATTTATATTTTCCTGTTTTACTTTTGTACAAACAAAAATGTAACACGAAAATAAAACTAAGTATATCGTTGGTGGGCGTGCAAGACCGCGTAAGAACAGTTTGCATTACCACGTATTTACAAAAGCGCCAGCGCGTTCTTAGCGCTGATTCGCATAACTATCTAGTTAAGCGTATCGAAGTGCTAACAACCTGCTGGCCTTGGCGTGGCTGGCTCTGGGAGTTGGAGAATCTTCTCATTAAACAACAACCAAAGAACTCCCAAACAAGTTAAGTCAAAGAAATGTGTAGAAATATCCAACATAATTATTAACTTTTTTCTTCCCCCTGTAAAATGAAGGAAAAGCTGATACGCAGTATACATATACAAATTGCTCATGCGCGGATTAGCACGCCCACCGACTATGTGGTATATGGTTTTATTATTTTCGTTTTTATTCTTATTTGGTTACCCAAACAACAATAAAACATTTAAAAAATACCTCCATAATAAGCGCTGATTTTGTCTACCGCCGTAAAATGACTGTTTGCGTTATACAGGATATAGTAAGGCTAATGGCATCTAAGTATGTTCTGGACACAGGAAGAGTAAACGCAGGGGAGGTACAAAAGAGCCCAATGGGTCGAAGTGCACTGTGACTTAGTCATGATGGCCCCACAGTAGGGTAAGATTAGATATCTGGGATATTTAAAATTTTTGCCTTTATCTTATCTCTGATATGGTTAAAATATTTAAAGCGGTTCATCGTAACTTGTAAATAGCATTGTTGTACTGCAGTTCCTTCGACCTAGGAAACTACTACTAACCTACTTTGTAAAATTTTATCTAATTTCATTATGATTTAAAAGTCTTTGAAATATCTATTTGGTCAGGGTTATAAGTGGATTTAAAATATTTATGCTATAGGGATTATTACTTGGTCTGCGAAGGTCTGCAGCTGCGCCGCGCGCTCCTGGACAGAGTACTGCTGCATGAGCTGCTGTGACGTCGGCGGCGGCGGCGCGTGCTGCTTGGGAGGCGGCGGCGCACGACCCTTGGCCCAGTTTCGACGTGCCGTATACCCGCGGAAATCTAAAACGTGTTTTATTTGTAATACAAACAAGAATAAAACACGAAAACAAAAATACCTCCGTAATAGGCGCTGATTTTGACTACAGCCGTAATAGGGCTGTTTACGTTTTACATTTTTAATGCATGTGAGAAGTTAGAACGCAAGTGAAAATGAGTTTTTAAAATTACCGACCTACACCTATTTCTCTTCGGTGTTAATTTTATAACATTTCTAATCAGTTTACATTCTCGTCAATTTTTTAACTAAATATGTCAGGATACAATAGAAAACTTTTTTAGGCTTCATGGACGTTTTCAAAGATATAAACCTCACACCATAGATGAAAATAATTATTCCAATAGGAACCTTGCACTTTATACTCATTCACAAGCAACAACAGTACTCACATCTCGCTGCTCGTGTTCATTGTAAATGCAAAATGGTTGCTAAAATGTCAAAACTAAAGTAGAAACACGTACCTACTTGCTTTGAATTGTTTTAGTAGTTACGAGTGACTAAGTAATTATGTAATTTTAATTAAATATAAACATCATCATTTATATCTGTCGCGACAATCTGGTTAAATTAGTCACTTCATTGGACACCGAGGCCGTTCAATAAACGCCGGCATCTAATGGCCGAAGGACAACCTAGCCAAGTTATTGTGCGCAACGATGGCTGAACGTTGTCGCAGCCATCTGGTTAAAAGTGGTCATAAAAATATCTTTATACCAACCAATCACACAAAAAACTTCAGTAGGTACAAGACGACTCATCTAGGCGTCCAATTGAGATGACTTTTAATGAGCCAAGTTGTTAAACGTTAACTGATTCTAGTTGAATTAGCTATCGGTCTAGGCATTTCATTGGATGCCGTCGTTTAATGAACGCCTTAGGCGTCCAATCAAGTGGCTAATTTAACCAGATGGCTGCGACATATCTAATTGCGACGTGTATTCTTTTTACAAATTAATTAATTCTGACTATGGTCATCTACTTTAATTGTTAGCCGTAGGTAACCGTAGAAGGTACCTTTTTAGTTATTGCAATGAGAAAGTTTAAAATTGTATGGTTAAATAATTGGTTGACAAGCTGACATGTAATAAAATTCTAATAATTACTACTACAGTAGTTAGTATACTTACGACTCTGTATGACGACGGCAGCTTTATTGGTGTCGATGTTCTCTTTGTTACCATAATTCATCTCGTTGCTGTCGCTATCATCGGACGTCATCTGTCGCAACACTTTCGCTTTCATCAACGCTTTGTTCATTTGTGACTTATTTGGAACACCTGAAATGGCAAAAAAATATTATAAGTTAAAATTTGTCAAGTTATATTCGGAGTGAGAATCGCTCGCTATGGGAATATAATAAGTGTATTAAAAATATAATATAACGTCTCTGATGATTCAAAAAACAACAATTTTTGTCTTATGTGCAGCCAATTTTTTATTTTTAAAGAGTCCTTATTCTCCTTACAATAAGACCTACGAATGGAGAATACTGGGCCCATTTTTGATTTTTTCATGTTGGGCCCATTGATCCTAAGTGTACCTTATGCGTACATACATGTACAGAGTGGCAATTAGCATATCATGAGTGGCAAGTGAGGAGCTCGGTGGCGTAGTGGTTTGAGCGCTGTGGTTTCGATAACGAAAACAAAGCACCTTTCGCCATGGTCGGCCCCGAGATGGGTCAATTAAATTTATAATCTCGAGCTTCTCCGTGCTTCGGAAAGCACGTTAAGCCGTTGGTCCCAGTTACTACAACCGCAACCGTGTTATGGGCCAAGCTCCTCATGTGTTTCTCCCATGAAGGAAGGCCTGTGCCCAGCAGTGGGACGTATATAGGCTAATAGAATTCACTGTCTAAAAGAAACCGATAATCCCAATAAGTTGTATAGCAGTTTATTTGATAATTTAAATATTGAATTCAAGAATATTTTTAAACAAAAAAGCTTTAAAGTCAGTTCTAAAAGGAAGTTTAGTGATTGGGTAACTCCGGGTATTTATATAAGTAGAAGAAAATTATTTGAACTATACCATCAGAAGTCGACTTCCACTGATCCATTTTTTATTGATTTTGTCAGACAGTACTCCAAAATCTTTAAAAAGGTTTGTAATACTGCCAAAGCGAACTTTTTGAGTAATAAAATTAAGAAATCTGATAATAAAATAAAAGCAACTTGGAAAGTTATAAATCAAGAAAGTGGTAAATCAAAAGTTACTAATAGGTGTTTTAAAATTAATGTCAATGGAAAAACTATAGAAACAGATGATGGAGTTGCAAATACCTTCGAGACTTTTTTTCCCAATATACCTATTAAAATTACAAAAGAATTGAATTCGTGTACTAAGCGCGCACTTGCTCTCATAGAGACGAATGTTCATAAGTGCAATATTCCTTTCAATTTCCATGAAATTAACGTTAATACGATCATAGAAGCTTTCAAGTCTTTGAATATGAAAAAGACTGAGGATTTATGGGGCTTTTCTGTTAGTGTTATAAATTCTATAATAAATGTTATATCTCCTCAACTATCGTTTATATTTAATAAATGTATTGATGATGGTGTATTTCTCAATCAAATGAAATTAAGTAAAATAATACCTTTGTTTAAGGCGGGAGATAGCAATGACCCCACAAATTTCCGTCCCATTTCTATTTTGCCGACTCTTAGCAAAATTTTTGAAAAAATTATTCTTAACCAATTGCTTTCTCATTTTACGAGAAATGAATTGCTTCACAACAGACAGTTTGGATTTACTAAAGGAAAAAATACTACAGACGCGGGAATTGCACTTATAAAACACATATTTGATGCTTGGGAAAATCGGCAGGATGCTCTAGGTATCTTCTGCGACTTGTCCAAGGCGTTTGACTGTGTTGATCATCAAACATTATTGGGTAAATTAAAGCATTATGGTGTATCAATAAACTCATTAAAACTTATTGAATCCTATTTGACCAATAGAATTCAAAAAGTTGTTATAAACAAAACTGAGTCTTCTGGTGCGCCTGTGCATATGGGCGTGCCTCAGGGTTCGATATTAGGGCCATTGCTTTTTTTAATTTATTTCAACGACCTCCCTTACTTTTCAAAAAAATTGTGTGAGACGGTATTGTTTGCAGATGACACCTCACTAATTTTTAAAATAGACCGAACTAAAACTGACTTTGAGGATGTAAATAATGCCATTTCAAAGCTGCTATCCTGGTTTGAAAATAATAATTTATTGTTAAATTCAAAGAAAACAAAGTGTATTAAATTTACTTTACCAAATGTAAGGCAGGTTAGTACTCATGTTGAAATCAATGAAGAAACTATTGAATGTGTTGACTCTACAGTATTTTTGGGAATTAAGTTAGATTCTCGTTTACAATGGTATCCTCATATCTCGTCCCTATCTAAAAGACTTAGTTCAGCTGCTTATGCTGTTAAAAAAATTAGGTCTTTGTGTGATGTTGAAACAGCAAGACTTGTTTACTTTGGTTACTTCCACAGTGTCATGTCATATGGCTTGTTATTGTGGGGCACAGCAGCCGACATTGAAGACATTTTTATTTTACAAAAAAGGGCTGTGCGTGCTATTTACGGACTCAAGCCACGTGATTCACTAAAAGATTTATTTAAAGAAATTAATATTTTGACCATTGCTTCTCAATATATATATGAGAACATAATTTATGTTCACAAATATAAACATACCTTTTCAAAACATAGTGATATTCATAACTTAAACACTAGATATAAAAATAAACTTGCTGTTCCAAGTTTTAGACTTCACAAGACAAGTCGCTCATTCATGGGGAAATGTATACACATTTATAACAAAGTCGCGCCAATGTAACTGAACTGCCTTTTCACAAACTTAAGTTATATGTCAAACAAACTTTAATGAAAAAAGGCTACTATAAGGTCCAAGAATATTTAGATGATAAGAATGCGTGGAAACAATAAAATTCCAAAATGTTTTTAAGTCTATTTACGTGTAAGTATTATGACTATTAACCTCTGTATACCTATTTTGTGATTGTGCATTGTCAGATAGCTTGAAAATAACGATAATACTTTTGACATTGGGTACCTACTTTGTCGGTACGATGATATAGATTCTCTTCTAATTTTAATTATTTTTATCGCTGGGCGGCACTGCACTGCTAAAAGTTATATTTTTTTAACTACAAACATTGTATTTGAATATTTATTTTGAAAAGAGTGACTAAACGAGTTTGTTGCCGGAATCTTCTCGGTAGTTCAACTTTTGGAACCGGTGTAAATTCAGACATGACAGACAGACAGAGACTATGACGTTGTTAGTTAATATTTTTTTTGTGATAGTTGTAAAAATGTGTTTTTTTGACGATTTAAAAGTGCTTCTTTGTGGCCTATTTAAATAAAATATTTTTTCTTTCTTTCTTTCTTTCTGATGATGATAAGTGGCAATAAAATGTAATGAATCGTATTGTTTGCAATTTGCTTTTACCTTGCATTGAAATAAAATTGCTTTAAATTTTATTAGTACAATATTGCCTTACAGTCACTCATTTGGCAATTTTTATATTTATACTAAGTCGATCGTGAGGTCTTTGCAATCCAACTGCTGCACCAATGCACTGTGCCATCATAGAAAATATAGTGGCTACCAAACAAGTGAAAATATCTTATGATTACAAAGTGATTTCAAAACAGCTTATTTATTCTCATTTGGAAATTGATTGCGAATACAGGGTGGCTGGAACATAGACGGCCAAAAAAAAAATTTAGGTCCCTTGTATCGTGGGGTATCCGAATCACCCCCATGTATATTCCGAGACTTATTATAGTTTACAAGTTATGAATTGTATTCAGAATTTTCGTAAATTTTCGACCCGACTTTTTTAAGTTGACCTAATTTTTTTTTGGATGTCAATGTTCCGGCCACCCTGTATAGTATTGACAACAGAAACTTTGGCGTGAGTGTTGGAATGATAAAGGCGTTTACCGGACTTCTGATGCCTCTTCTGGTGGTCGTGGTCCATTTGCTCCCGCTGGAACTCCCTGGCGAGCTGCCGCTGTCGCTCTTGCAGCTTCTTGCGCGTGAGCCAGCCGCGCACGTGCCGCTGCAGCGTCAGTACGGAGATGGCCATCTGCGCCTTCAGCCGCTGGAAGTAGCGGCGCGCGAGCCAGCCGCGGGCGCTCGCTTGCACTAGCACCACTTTTCGTATCTGCAACATGAAAAAGTCAAAATGTACTAGTCTGTTTAAGTCTCGTGTCGGTGTCGAAGTTATTGCTTTTTCGATGAAGTAAACTTATTTTTATCATAAGCGATATTCTTTTGATTGGAAGCTTTAATACGCGATTAATAAAATTTCAAAATCTTGAAAATCTCTGATTTTTTGTAGATTGAATAAAATATGCCTCAGGATATGATCCCATATCCTTTTTAAAACCCGATTCACTTATGTAATTCTTACAGTCTTCATTTATAATATAATCAAGTTATACTAACAATCTTGTTAAAATAATAATGTGTGTCTTTATTTTACACTAAAAACAATCAGAGTTTTTAAACTAGAAAAACATACACTATCTTTACAAAATAATAGCAAAATAATGTTACAATGATGAAATAAGTTCTGTGTGTTAAATGAAACTATTAATTAAATCACATCCCTGATAAAAGTATTTTATTTATGTTGTTTGTCATCAAGCGGTTCCCGCCGCCTATTGACATCTGCAATTACAAAGAAAAATTACTTGATATTGCAGGTGCGTTGTCATCATGGGGGCTAAGATGAAATACCGTCCATGCCCAGTAATTACACTTGCTACCTTCCCCTTCAATCCGAAACACGGCGAACTGTATGACGGCTGAAATAAGAAAGGCGGTGGTACCTACCCAGACAACCTTTCTACATACGAGCCAACCGTCTAGTAGAGTTTTATTCAAATTAATTATTTTAATGCGAAGAAGGATTCGATAAACCATATTGTAAAAGTACCTGCTCTTCGTAGATTCTGGAGAGGACCTCAACATGGTAGTACTTGAGGAAAACCTTAGACTTGCCAAGCGCCCAGCCGTCCATCTTGAGCCTGAGCAGCAACAAGCGGCACGTGTCACGACTTGGTTTCACTACTTCGTCGTAGCTGAATGCTAAGAAACTGTACCTGTAATTCAATGTTAAAAAATATTTAAAAAAATGTTTAGCTGTTGCTTACTGTAAGTGATATAGAGCTGAGCTGTATCTAGAAGGTAGAGTTTTAATGAAATATATTACAAACCTCTTTATAAACTCTTCAAATGACAGCCGATGTGAGAATCCCGTCTGTCTTATTCTAATAGTCTCTAGAACTCCTGTATATCTGAGTTGCTTCAGTATCTTTGCTGAGTCAAAGTGCTTGGGAGATCGTGAATCATTTGGTTTAAGGCATCGCACAAACTGTGGCGACCCACTGACCATCTTTTGCAGTAGTTCCATCAAAGAATATCTAAAATATGTGGCCACAGTTTGTTGAGCTCGAGATTGCGACGCTAGACCCCGACTATTGAAGCGATCCTAGAAATTGAGGTTTTTTATGAAAAACTAATTATTTTCTTTTATTACAGAATTACGTACATAAAGTATGACAATCGTGTATTTACCCGAATATCTCCACAAATTGGGCTGTCTAGTGTTCTCGAATCTACGTCACCTTGAAGTGGTGAATACAAATTCCCCGTTTTTGTTATAGGACACTGAAATAAGAACCTGATGATGTCAAACTGACTCTGTCTCATCAGTTGGACTACTTCTGGGGGCAAAAAGTTTCTATTTTTCTCAAGAAAACCATCCGCTTGATAGACCACTCGGCCAGCGAAGTGATGAATTGCAAAGCATATTGCATCAGATTTTGGTCGGACGTAATACTTGCTCTTGACGTTACTGTGAAACTTTTCTGTAAACAGGATTGCATTGCATGTTTTAATTAGTGGAGTGCAGCAAATATTGTTTAATCATTTGCATATTTGTTGCGTTTAATAAGAAACTACATAATTATTACACAAGCAGTGTTATAACAATATTTACTAATAAACAATGTAACGTGCGCTAATCAGTCAATACTTTACTTTACTTACCAATAAGACTTCGGTCTGATGACCTTGGAAATCTGCTTTCTTCATCAAGCAAAGCTAGTAGTCCCATTGGTCGAGATAAAAGCATATCTAATACAGGTCTGTTATCAGAAAATTCAACTAAGTCAACGGGTACTCCTTCAGCCATATATTCTTGCTGCTCCCAAGTGAAAATATGTTGGTTAAAATAGTACTGGATTTGTTCATTAGCAACATTTATGCACAACTGCTCGAATGAATTTTTGGTAAAGTTTTCGAAGCCAAAAATATCTAGTAGTCCAATCGATAATTGGTCATTACTGAAAGTTTTAATAAATGCTGTTAATCATAAATGCTATTCGCATCGATAACAGCAAGGAATACATAATACCCAATCATTTGTAGTAACTATAAAAGGAATTGTGTTAAATTTCTTACCCGTGCGGTCTGTTCTGGCTAAGTAAAGCATTTATCCTTTCGACAATTCTGTCGAACGCTCTAGCATATAATCCTCGTGCAGTAGCATCTCTTGCTACTGCAGCTTCAGTGGGAGAGCTATGTCGGGCGATAGTCTCTCCCCTGGCCACTACGCTGCTGCTAGTTAAACATTCCCGTAAATCCGCAGTTTCCACACCAAGGAGACATGATGCTGTTAAAGTTTTTATTTTACAATAAAAATTAAAAGTAAATTAAACCTAATTTCATAAAAGTCACAAAATATATACCTCGATGAAGTGGTGCTGTATCAATAATAGTGGCCTTGTTATCTGTATTGTCTTCACCGGCGGTCTCGCCAAATTCTATATCACCGAGATGTAAAATAGCTGATAGCATTTTGTATATAATTTGTACCTCTTCTTCATGAAATCCTACCACCTAAAACGTAAGCTTATAATTATTTGTCTATGAGTACGAATGTCACATGATGTTTTAAAATTATAAACTTTGTTTTTTGATACGATTCGATAATAATGCACCTTTACTTAGTTGTTTCATAAAAAAATCCGACCCAAAGTTTATCTGATAGAGATCTTTGATCTACTTAGGATCTACTTTTAAGACTGCTATTTTATCTTGATTAAATTTTCTCAAGTAAATACGTTACTTGCATTGTATTCATTATACTTGTATGTAAAGGTACCTTAAATGCTTGATTAAGCTGTCTCCAGCGGTGTACATTGTGTTCTCTGTGGACTACTGAAAGTGGTTGTAAATATCGATGCCTGGATTTCAACTGTTCATCAAAATAAAATTTCCTCCAGCGTCCTTCGCTCTCTAAGCCATCGTAGAGGTAATAGAAAACGTGGAAATTACTTTCTCCTCTGAAAGTAAGTATTAAGTAAAATAATTTGTGATATGTTAAATGGCGTATTAAATTTTTCCAAGTTGTTAATGTTAGTCATGGTTTTTTATTCGCGATTCAGCAAAACTTAAGGTAGTAAAAGGCCAATTTCTTGCCGCTTAAATATTATTATAATTACTTACAGCGCTTGATGAACTACTCTTGACTGTTCAAGAAGATACACAGATATTCGAGCTCCAGATATTCTGCCTACCCTCATCATGGAAAGATCGAGGTATTTTCCAAATCGAGAACTGTTAGCATTAATACCCGTTCGCGCGTTTCCAAAAGCCTCCATGATAGGATTAACTTGAAGAATTTTCTCTTCTAAATTACGATTCTGAGTCTGTATAAAAATAAAGAATTCTTAATAAAATAACCTAAACGGAAACATCGACTTTAAAATTTATAAATATTTCTTCTCGTTTGGAAAGTATTATAATAACTTTTACTTTATTTTCTTATAACTCTATTTAAGTTATTATTTTACAAAACATCTTAAGCGGAAAGATTGTTGTGATCTAAAGAGAATATTAATATTCATCTATGAACTGAGATTCTCACAGTGAAATGAAATTATTTCATCACATACCTAATGATCTAAACTCATTAAGTATTGCATAAATTATAGATTTATTTAGTTTAAATCTATAAAATTTGTAAATGTTATCACGTTGTAATCATAAACTTTCCGCAAGTACTTTCTCTTCATTTGATTGACGATGTTATTGAAATTTTAAGGTCATCAGTATTTTGAAGTACCTACTTCATTTTTGTTCTAAAAAGGGAAGGAACAATGATTGGGTGGATACTGAATATTCTAGACCATGAATGTTTTACAGAAGTGAATCTCACCTTGGATAAAAATACTAGTTGTTTTAATAAAAGGTTTGCAGATTCAGTCTTGCCAGCGCCACTTTCTCCAGATATAACGATGGCCTGATGCTGCTTCTGGTGCAACAAGGCCTGATGCGCCGCATCAGCCACAGCATAGATATGAGGCGGATTGTCAGATCGACATCGCCCTTGATATATTTGTTGACTCTAAAACAACACATTACCTGAATATTTTTTGTCTGACAATTATATTTTGAAACATGTGTCGTGATCACTGTCAGGTTAATTAAAAGTATTGAAAAACGTTTTTTTTATAACTGAAATTGGTTATTCTGATGTGCTTTGTTTGATGTAACAAACAACTGACTACGCTGAAAACTTCACCTCTAAATGAAAAAGCTCTTAAATGACGATAGCCAAAAAATAGCCAAATAAGTAAATCTACCAATTTGCAAGCAAAACTTTTACATTACATTATTTTTAATTTTACCTAACCTTTGTTGTATAAATTCCAATGTCAGTAAATGGGTTGACTGCAACTATAATATCTCCTATATATGTGTATATTTGATTCTCAGTGTATCTCTTATGCAGCTGCTCGACAATAGCCTCTTCTGTAAGTACTTCTAGTGTTGCTAGGTCGTCTGTATACATTTTCTCAGGTCGAGCTTTCCTGTGGGATTTCAACTTGCCCCGTTTCGTTGTAGCTTCTGCCGCTCGACAATTTCGCCCTTCCGCTCTTTGCCTCCGTATCTCTGACTGCAGTTCTTTGCGAATCTAAAGATGTTTTAAATGTTTATATTTTAATTTTATATTTTTGTTCCTCTGTGGTTGAGGAATCCGGGCTTAGCTGGCTTATATCTTTGGCCCTTTCATCACTTACCATTAGGTAAGATGAAGGCTAAAAACTACCGCGTTAAAAATAAAAATAAAAAGAATACAAAGTCAACAGTATTTGTTTTCTGCTGTCAACATGATTATCATCATCACTATCCTATATACGTCCCACTGCTGGGCACAGACCTTCCTAAATGGGATAAATACATGAGGAGTTTGGGCCATAGCACCACCACGCTGGCCCAATGCGGGTTGGTGTCTAAAAGCCGTTGCAGAAACAGCCGGGATAAACGTGCCTTCCGGAACACGGAGGAGCTCGAGATAACAAACTTTGATTGACCCATCCCAGTATCGGATGGCGAAAGTTGCTTTGTTTTTCATATCGAAACCAGAGCGCTTAAACCAATACGCCACCGTGCTCCTCAATGATACTTCCTCTTGATTGTTACATGATAGCCAACGCGTTAGTCACAAGGCGCTATGTACATCTACCTATAGGCTACCGTAACCGCTTACCATCAGGCGGGTCATGGCGTGCGCTTGTTGCCACCGCTTGTCGTACAGTATCCCTAGTTTGTTTCATTCGAAATGAAACGAAAACGTTCGTCGTCGTGTTAACTGTCAAATTGTATGACAACGGCAGCAGCGCCGCTGTTGTGATTTTTTTATTCAACTATAAGACAAACAAGCTGACGACCTACTGGTGGTTAGTGGTTTCGGCCGCCTATAGACACCTGCAATAACAAGGAAAAATCTCTTTATATTGCAGGTGCGTTGTCATCCTGAGGCCTTAGTTGAAGCGCCGTCTATGCCCAGTAATTATACTGGTTACCTTTCCCTTCAATCCGAAAATGTTTCTCGGCTGAAATAAGAAAGGCGGTTGTGCCTACCCAGACGACTCTATATACGGGCCTACCACCTAGTAAAATTGATTGAATTGAATAAATTATTGGAAACCACTTTTTGTGCATGGATTTGAGAGGTGAACACCAATATTTAGGTATTAGTTTTCATTCGATTGAATCTCGAACTCACACTAGGGGTAAGAAAGAAACAGTCACTTGAACTTGCATAAGATGTTAGTAGAAACATAATATATGAATGTAAATAATTATTTCAATAATATGGTTAAACTTTACACGTGCTCTAGTGACTTCGTTAGAAGTATTTACATTATTATGTCACATTTTAACATTTTGTTTACCTTATCTTCAAAGCTACTGACGGCAAGCAGCAATGGATGCTCTAAGAGTTCCCTCGCAAAAGGTCTTTGGTTCATATCTTTTATAAGACAATCAGCAATCAAATCTACTAGATGTGGTGAAAACATCTCTGGATGGGACAAGGATGGCGGAGGATTTCGTGGTATCTGGAATAACGCTCTCATTGGATGTAGTCCTGATAAAGGAGGTTCTCCTTCCGCTAATTCGATTGCTGTGATGCCGACTGACCATACATCACATCTGCAGTCATACGATTGATCTAATTGCTGTTCACATGCTATTACCTGAAAAAAGTTATCAATTTAGTACAGGAAGAACGCACCTAGATACTCAATAAAAACAACTGAGCTTACCTCAGGAGCCATCCAGTAAGGAGTCCCAACAGAGGTATTTCTCCTCGCAGCCGTAGCGGCCAGGTGCGATGAAACCCCAAAATCAACAAGTTTGACCTCACCGTCTTCGGTGAGCAGTATGTTGTGACCTTTGACGTCGCGGTGCATGCACCGGTGCGCGTGTAGATGCGTGAGAGCGCGCACGGTTCCTCGCAAAACGTATGCTAGCTGCGGTTCAGTAAGGCTGCTTCCGCGCGCTCTTAATCCAGCGCACAGATCTGTCACTGAACCACCCGTACAAAGCTGTAATATTACCAGACAATTCGTATTTTCTTACATTAAGTAAATAATTTGACATAGATTTGTAAAAGGGAGTGCTTACTTCCATAACGAACCATATTTGATCGTCATCAGAACTTATGCCTCGTTTCAAAAATAGTCCAAAAAATTCTGGAATATTTGGATGGCCAGATAAATCCCTAAAAACTAAAAACTCTTCTTCAATTTCTTCAATGTTTTCTGTGATGTTTTCCAAAATCTGAAACCAACCGAAATTTCACTTTACTGTTTATCTAATTATGAACACAGAGGTAGGTGTACGAAGCTGGCTACCATTACAAACATATACAGTAGTTAAGAGGCTGATAAACGCCAACGACCTTGAGAGAATGAATTTCGAGGCCCCGCCCACTAATATTTCCGATAACGTGACTCCACAATACTACACCGACAAGCCGCGTAACTACTACAACCTCAAAAGCGCCAACTTAAAAAAAATGCCACTAGATGGCGTGCTCCACGTGCTTTATTCCATAGACCATTATAAAAATAGAAGTGAACAATAAAAAACTAAACACTTTTATAAAAAATATATGTGGTATTTTTAAATTATTGGTTAATATTTTACACGGTCAGTATACTTATTTATACTAACAAATTTTACTAAGGAACCTATTATGAATTCGAAACATGAAAATCAGGGATGCAATTACAAAAGACAAATCATAATAGTTTTGACATACGTATTTTCATCGACTCGACTCGAGCTCGACTTGAATAAATTTTGGTTTTGAAACGCCTTGTAAATTTTTAAGTGCATGGATGGCAAGTGTATTTTGAAGTACTCAAAGGACTCTCGAAAACGTAAAAGAAAAACTAAACTGCATCATTGGATGTTTACAAAATATTCCTAGCCAGGAATCAAAACTATTGTTTAAAAAAAACTCACATGGTGTATTACACCATTCGATTAGATTCCAAATTACAAAATTCAAGTTTCAAGTAGGTTTTGCTTTTAAAAATTACGCTACAAAGTACGAAGCAGTATGCAAAAAGTTACTAGTAATCAACGAAACGTCGAACCAAATGTAAATTATTGGCACGATGTTATTAAAACGTAAAGTGGATTACTCGCACTTGTTTACATTTTATTTCTTTTTCACTGTGGCCTTTAACATTACTTTAAAACATGTAGCAGTTTATAAAAATCCAACATTTCCCTTCCGTTTTCCATATGTAATATCTTCCCGGAATTTATTGTTCCTTTTATACCGCGATACTATCGAATCGTGTAACGATAGTGTTTTTTTTTCAAAATCAACGGGTTCTATTTCTACCTTAATTTTTGATTTCTCAAAAATCTAATGCTGCACTTTTAGTTTTTATCGAAATCGGTCCCGATACTCTTTTGAGTACTTTTCGCTATTTCTATTTGGAATTCGGAATCCATAATAGATTATTTTTTTATCTAAATCGTTTAAGCAGCTTAAGTGTTAAAATGTAACACACAGAAAGACACAGTTACTTTCGCAATTATAAGAGCATGGATGTGTCATCTCATCACAGTAAAAATAATGTCAGTTCGAAGTAATAGCTAAGTATTTATAATTAATCAAGTAAGTATTTATTTTTTTAAGTTAAGAGCGTTTACGCCGCAGGGCTTTCAATACAAACTTAATTTTTTAACAAAAAGTGAATGCCGTAACATTTCAATTATTACTTCAATGTCGGAAACGTATTAATGATATAGAACTGACTATAACAGCTTTTTAGTCATTACGGGAATGCGATGATTAATGATATATTAAAATGTGTGCTGTTTAATATTTATTCATGTTTCGATACAGAGTTTTGTCGATAAAATAATAATAATATTATAAAATATACTTTCTATGAAACGTATGAAACTTTATTCGATTGTATCAAACAGTAATGATTGGTTATTATGTTAATCGAGAAATTTAGTTATTAAAATTCTGGAATAGTAATCTTTGAAATGATATACGGAATTGAAAAATTATGTGTTTTAATAAATACTCATCTGAAACAGTCTAGAGTATATTGAAATTTGGAACATGTTAGATTTTTTATAGATTTCTTTCTGTAGGTTAGGTATGTGATTATCTTTATTTATGTGCCAGCGTTCATGTTATATTTACCTCAAGATCCGAAGGTCTGATATGAATTTTTTTCATTTATTGAAAACTATATGTTTTGAAGACTATATGTTTCGGTGGCGTAGTAGATTGAACTCTCTGTTTACAACTACGAAAACAAAGCATCTTTCGCCATGGTCGATACAGGCTAGTGATGATGATGATGATACAGTATGTTTAAGCTAAACAATATAAATAATAAATAGTACATTTAAATGTAATCCTAACAACATTACCCACAGATTAGGTAAATTAACAAAAATCATAATAAACATGAATTGGGATGTTGCCTAAGTTTAAAATTGGCACTATTTTTCACAAAATCGGTAAATATGTGCTACAACTACCCATAAAAACAATTCAAACTTAAAAGATATGAAATATTGTTAAAATTGTACCCATTTCAAAATAAAAATTAGACATTTATTTTCAAAATTTATCAAAAATGATAATGTAATTAGATTGCTGACATCAATTAAAGCAACTATTATAATGACAACTATTAATAAAAACATACTTAATACATAGTTATTTTTAATTTTGTCAGTATGCCCATACATTTCTTAGTAATATGGGAACATGTGACGTCACCTGTTCCGTAGATTTTCTATGGAGCCTTTTTGGATGTTGCGCAGCAACATATCAACATACCACTATATCTGTGAAAGTATTGATCTTAGACATACTATTTCTTTTGCAATATTTCTTTATGGTTATAAACTTCTTATTTATGAAATAAAAAAAAGTTGTCAACTACCCTATTGCTGAGAGCTAATTTGTGCTACAATAATATAGTAGAAAGAGGACATATTTGAATCATGCATAGTTTGCCGGTACAAAAGTTGAAATATAGAATACTCAACAGAGTGGACTGGAATGGACAATTGAACACTGTTCTACAATTTTTTACCTATTTTCAGTAAACTGTGTATAGACCTGGCCGGGTCTACATACATTTTTGAAACACCTCTTTTATAGCATACTAGCTGTACCCTGCCACGCTTCGCAGTGGCACATTGTGATTGAATGGTTGAGAAATGAGAAACAAAACAAAGAATGTGATGTAATTCTTGATTTGAGTGAATATTTAATTCAGATTGTATAATAATCAGAATCAGATGCAATTTTTTTTGTAAATAAACAATGTAATTGGGAACGAAATTGTTTCTCAAGTGACTGCGTCATTACTATTGCGGTTGTCAGCGAGTGTTTTCCTCGCTTCTGGCAGATGGCGCGGTCAATGCACAGCCATGTCATGTACACAGCTGATCGTTAACAAAAACTGTTTTCTCGCGGTCGCAGATATGTGACTGATGCAAAAAGTAGATAAAAACAATCCTTGATGCGGATTTTATATCATGTTAAAATTTCGACTCAATCGGTGCAGAACTTTTTGAGTTTTTGAAGCGTACACAAACCAACATTTTTATATATATAGATGATAAAAGTTCTGGTTTTAAAATTTACATATAAAAGAACCTTTAAGCCTAGGCTAGGCTTAAGCTAGTGTTGTATGCATTTAATAATCTAGAATTAACTGTGCCTGTTGTTCTTCATGAATCACATTTTGTAACCGGAAAATTTAATATTAAAAAGAACAGAAACGAACCATTCGATATCTTGATTATTCTTAACACTGCCGGGTCTGACAATTACGTAGGTCTATGAAATAAACCAAACTTATTTTATGGTTCTATATAAAAACTTTGTTGAAATTTATCTTTGTATTATATAATACATATAAATACATAAGTTTTTTTTTACTTTCCTTATTCATTATTCCATTCCATTTCCAATAAAAAAATAAAAAATATTAATAAAGAATTAATAAAGAATGAAAAAATAAGAAACATAAACAAAAAAGGACTAAAAATAAACATACATAAAAATAATATAAAAAAAACAAAGAATAAAAAAATTTGATACAAATATTTTTTTCTATTTATAGTTTAATCGTTTTTTATATTTATATTTTTTTTACTTTCTTATTTCATATTCAAAAAACAAATAAGAAATAAAAAATACAAATAATAAAATAAAAAGTTGTGAACCATTGAAGGATTGAACCCCTAACTCTCGGATAGTAAGTCGAGCATCTCAACCCCTACACAATCGCGACAGAGTCATTTATTTCGAAATTAACTATCTAAATTATACAATATACTTATACATTTCCCTTCAAGTAAAAATAAACTTACTTTACAACTTCCATCTGTGACTGTGAATCTGAATAAGTACAACTTTCGAGATGATTATGGAGTTTTTGATAGTTCCTAAAATTAGATAAAATTAGCAATCTAAAGAAAAAATAATCAGGTTATTATTGTGTTATTTACCCCTGTACGATTGGTTTTTGACTCTTTTTAGACTTTTTTCTTGCTTTTCCATAGTCCAAAATAATATTTATACAATAAAATTTTTATTTCATAAATAATATTATTAACGAAATAAAATTTTCACAATAAAAATTTATGAAATTATTTACTCATTTTTGTCTATCTACTATAATACCTCACATAGTAATCACTAAAACCTAAAATATAATTGTCTATTTGATATTTGCAAATTAAAATAGACGCAGACTGATATTATTAAGAGCCGCGAGCAAAGAAGTGACAAAGGTCCAACTAGCAGCACGCCTCGGCGATCACTGTCGTTTCCTCTACAAATGAAAGAGAAGAATGGATAATGGCGCGAGTCGCTATTGAAATCGACTGAGGAATTCAGAATAAATTTATTTACTAAAAAACTAGCTACTTATTTGAAATTGTAAAACATCAATATTATAAAATTTAATATAACAAGTTTGTTTCCTGAAAACTAGAAAAAAACCTTTGACATATAACGCAGAATTTGTTCTGAAAGCTAATTTTGTTGGGTGACTTTGGCATTTTTTTTATACAAAGATTTTGATTATAATGTGTTTTGTGGACATGCATATTATCAGAAATATGTCCAAGAGTAACATATATTTTTTTCACTGCGTTTATTTCAACAGATTGTGCTAAAAAAAGTTTTAAGTAACGCTCAATTAGCAATTATCAGCCTCTTAAGTAGTATATATTATAATTGAGAGGAGAGTCATGTATTGCTGTATCGACCTTGACATCAATACAGCATCATAGATTTTTATTCAACATTTCGATATCTGTAGGTAGCTAGAATAAACTATAAATGATGTAGGTATAGATATAAAAGTTCTTTATATTTTTAGGCCGATACGTGCCTAGCTATCTTTTATCCGAAGGCAGTTCCGGCATCATGGTCTAAGACTCTATATAGCTATACAATGTACAAAAAAATACTAAGCTGATGATGATGATGAAATTCACAGACAGGGGAGTGATGGTTTAGGATACACGATCTGGCAGAGCAAATATAAAATGTATTGAATTTGTCAGTGGAACTCAAAGTCACGGAAAATGGAAGAGAAACGAACCTGGTATGGACAGGGATCCTGCTCGCATTTTGACACGTCGAATTATAAAACATTTACTCTTGCATTATTTATAATCGAGCCGATTTCGCCATTTATACTACGTTTCTCCGAATAGGAGAAAATCTGTGTCTAGGGCTCAAATGATCTTAAATGAAATTTCTCTCACGCAAGATTTCTCTTCCGTTGGCACTTGCTGTTATTGTTTGTACAAGCCACAAGTGACCGGCCTACTCGGCGATTGTATTATTTAATTACAACTTTATTACGAAGATAATAGATCGTAAATATTTCATAAAACATTGAATTTATTCATGGATAATTATAATATTTATGATGTCTTTCTCATTTCACAAGGCAATTAATATCACATACTTAAAATATGAATATTGGCATTTCATTCTCTGGGACTTTAACTTATCTTTTTTTTCATACTAATATTACAAATGCGCAAGTAACTCATTCTGTCTGTTGCCTTTTCACGCTTACGCCGCTGATCTGATTTAGATAAGATTTGTTATGGTGATAGTTTTAGACCCCGGAAATAAAGGATATAGGGTAATTTTTTAAGATAATAACCAAAATAAGTTTCAATTTATAATTCCTTATAAAATATGTAGCAGATATCAAGAGATTTACCTTTTTTCTAAAACTTTCAAATTATATTCACGTAAGTACTTTACAAACCAACTAACAAAAGACTCGAATGATTCTGATGGAGACTTTAATGAAATATTATTTTAATTGCAAATTCACACTCCGAGCTGTCGATGTCATTCTAGAAATAATATTTTATGTAATTCTAACAAAACCGCAGAGATATGGAATGCCTACAACTTGTTTATTAGAGTTAGGTATAAGGCTGTGGTTATTAGGGGGTTTTACGACGAAATTCCTCTCAATAGTAGGTATGTGGTAAGCAGTCTCATCTACGTCCCAGCTGCAAGTACTCATCAGCAACAGAGCTTGGTTCTAGGTCTAGTGTACGACTCGTTATTTTATCTCTTTTGTTCGAATACAAAAGTCATTTGAATAAACGTGACAATACACAGTGAAACTATATGAAGCTTATACAATAATTGTGCAGTGAACCCATTTGTCTCAACTTAAGTACAAAAAGAAGTGTTGTCAAATAATTTGATATTTTGAGACCTTGACCTTAATTTAACGTAGCTTAATCAAAACCTTGTCCTAAATCCTAAACTGGTAATAAAGTCTATAATCATTAATCAATTTCATCAAGAGTATAGAAAATAATTCAATATTTATAACGTGCTAAAGGTTATATTATTTTTAACTACAAACATAGTAATTTATTATTTGAAAAGAGTGACTACACGAGTTTGTTGCCGGAATCTTCTCGGTAGTTCAACTTTTGGAACCGGTGTAAATTCAGACATGACAGACAGACAGAGACTATGACGTTAGTTAATAATTATATTTTTTGTGATAGTTGTAAGAATGTGTTTTTTTTGACGATTTAAAAGTGCTTCTTTGTGGCCCATTTAAATAAAATATTTTTTCTTTCTTTCTTTCTTTCTTTGCTTAAGGACTCTCCTAATAAATAAGTCCTAGTACAATACTGAAGAATTCTTTACTGACAAATTTGAACCACAAATATAACTAAATAATTATAATATATTTTAACCAATTTTCCATAAATAATAATAAACTTTTGAGCGTGTTCGTATAAGTAAGTACATATTTATATTGTATGCCTAATGTTTAAATTGATAAATAAATTTCTATAATATAGTTAATAAAATATTAATACTAATTATTATAATTGTAGTAAATGTTTATGTAAAACAATTGCTAGCATTATTTAATGTTGCCATGCTCTTACAGAGCGTACACAAATAGGGTTGTAATAATCTATTGCAGCAACTATATGACATGTGACATGCAATAAATGATTAGAATTTGAAAAAAAACGTGATAAAGTTGGTTTTACGAAGCACCTCCCTAGTTCCTGCTTGCCTTCTAAAATTGACTCTTTAAAAGCTGTTTAAAAAGTAATTGGAGAATGTTTGCCATACTTTTCCTATACATGTTGAGAGAAAGGGAAAGTGTACCTACTTAAATATTTACTGTGTGTCTTAAGTATCCTCATTTTTGACAGATTATGACTCATATTTTGATAGCAATAAGGGTTAAGCACTCTGTTAACAAGATCCTAAAGTATTTTTGTTGATGACTGTACACGAACAGCTTTCAGCCTCTACAATTGCGTCAAGACATTGCGTCGCTTTGCGCCTTCTATCGGCTTAATCATAGAATGTTCTGAATAGCTTTTCGACCTTTTCCCACCTTCCCCTTCCTACTCAGGAGCACGCGTGCCGGTCTTTAGAGTCATCAGTTCACTGTCTCTACCTCAACATTACGCACGAAGAAGCTTAGTAACTCGTTTCTCTGTCGTATTTACAAAACTTGGCATTCTTAGCTAGCATATGTGTTCCCTCCTTCCTCTAATATGGCTTCCTTCAAAACGGGCGCGGAAAAGCATCTTATGAGCGCAAGGTGGAGGCGGCTAGAGCAGTGGGTTTCAAGCTGCAATAGCTGTCTTCGCATATGGACTCTTCTTACCGCTTCACATCAGGTGCTGTTAAGTCATTTGTCGTGCTTTGTGTAAAAAATTTTTATTATTCCACCAATACAAAGCCTTTGTGTTTATTTATTACAGTATAAATCACGGCAAATGACTCAACACTGCCTGATGAAGCGGTAAGGATACTCAATATGCGAAGATAGCTAGAGCAGCATGAACACACTTCTAGCCATCTCCAAATTGCCAGTATGAGGTACCTTATCACGCCTCTTCATGCAGCAAGCTACATCTGCACGCTCTACTGGCTATCTATATAGCAGCTTGGCATTCATCTGACTGCACTTACTTTGACGGCGACCCTCTTGCCAGTCTTCTTATCCCTGGCGCAGTAGACCTCGCCGTAGGTGCCCTCGCCGATGAGTTCTTGCAGCGTGAACCGGTCGCGAGGGTCGGCGGCCCGGTCCAGCTCCACGTGCTGCGACAGACCCCGGTATGCCATGTCGCTGCGCATGGCTCACGGCTCGCATTGATGCATCTGTGGAAATAAATAAATTTGAATAAATTAATAAGAAAATATTCTATTAACACGCTTTATTTATTATTCATGTTTAGGAATTCATTATAAAGAATAATGCCCCACTGCTGGACACTGCTTCCGTCAAGAAACTATACCCACCAACACGCTGGATTAATACGCGATGCCGTAGATTGCATTTTTCATAGCTTAGTAAATATAATCAGCGTAGAATAGTTAATCGTTAAAGTTGTTAATACAAAAGAATTACGTTATCTAGGGTTGCTCAAAAGACTTGCACGCAAGTTTGATTCTTAAACAGTTAGGAAACTATGATTTTAGTGAGTTTTTTTTGAGTTTTAACTTGCACGGTTAGGCGATGTAATGTAAGTTGTGTTATTATTAAAAGTTAATATTTTTATTCTTAATTTTTGATTTTAACATTATTATAAATGTTTGAAAAATTACTTAGTAATTAAAATATAATAAAACTAGAAAAAAATTTTCATCTCCTGAGGCAGGAATCGAACCCGCGAATTATCAAAAATTAAGAATATTTGAAAGCACTGCCCCATCTTAACCGAATCGTAGGTATTTCTAAAAATACTCGTTTCGGATGTTGAAATAGAATATTTCGACATTGTAGGGTGGACGTTAGCTCATAAACGCAAATACAGATAGACTAGAAGAATTTCACAGGGATATCCCAAGTCCTGGGTTGCTCAGTGGTCAGAGCAGTCGCCCGGATTGCGAAAAGTCGCGGGTTCGATTCGTGCCTCAGGACGTGAATTTTTTCTAGTTTTATTATATTTTAATTACTAAGTAATTTTTCAAACATTTATAATAATGTTAAAATCAAGAATATTTGAAACCCTGCCCCAACTTAACCGAATCGTAGGTATTTGTAAAAGTACTCGTTTCGGATGTTGAAATAGAATATTTCGACATTTCAGGGTGGACGTTAGCTCATAAACGCAAATACAGATAGACTAGAAGAATTTCACAGGGATATCCCAAGTCCTGGGTGGCTCAGTGGCCAGAGCAGTCGCCCGGATTGTGAAAGGTCGCGGGTTCGATTCCTACCTCAGGACGTGAAATTTTTCTAGTTTTATTATATTTTAATTATCTATTAATATTTTCATTTTCGTCTGTGTGCTTATTGTAGTGTTACACCTATAAAGATAATATAATAACTGTGCACGTAAAATATTCTTAATTTTTTCAGTTTTTTCTCGTATTTGATATTATAACCAAATATTTAAAACGGGAATAAATTCGAAAAACGGTTTCATTTATCTCTGCTGCTTTGCTTTGCATTTTAGAAAATATAATAATGATAAACAAATGCAAAATTTAAGTTTTATTCCAACATACGAATGGACGGACAAACGGATATGGCAGTTTCACATTTCAAAGTTCCTCCGCAAGAAAATACATGTACATTTTTTATCTGCCAAACCACTCAAGCAGTGTCGACAGCATTCTCGCGTTAGGTACATATTCAATAATAATTTCCATAAATTAATAGAATTAATTTTATAACTTTAATGAGTACGTAAGTAAGTATGTATGTACTAAAATAACACTTACAGAGGAATGTATAATTTTACTTGTGTGACAGTCATACGGAGAATATGCGTACTGTTTTTTCGTTTCATTTGAAATCAATTCAATCAATCAATATTCAATTGTGTATGCGTAAAATGTCTCTTCCTCCAAACGAGGGGCATAGATGCCGTTACATAAACCGAAACAGATTACTTCGAATGTAGTATGGAAATTGAGGATGCATTCAATAGGCAATGCCTGTCATATTGTTACCAACTTTGAAACTGATTGCTCAATTGGTTGCGTTAAAAAAGGTGTCATTAACTGCCACCGAAATTAAATAATCATACAGATATTTTAGTATTTTCAATTTAAATCATAAGCATATTTTTATGAGAGCATTTTTACGAATAAATCGCTCGTTTAAATGCAAATGTTCCTAAATGTTACTATATCGATGTTTGCTTGTTAGAAAGTTGCTATGTTATGGCAATGTGCTGAAGTACCATGATATTTTTTCTTGGGCAATTAACGCTAATGCCTTCTTAAGCGTTTTAATTTACTTAACTGCGTATATGACAGATAACATCTTGATTTATCGCTTGTTTAAATTGTGTCTTGCTAAAAGAGCATGCTGACGCTTTCAAATATTTACCAGCTATTAAAAATTAGAGTAGTATTTTGAGCATATTAAATGCGAATCACAAATTCTGGTAAAACGTTGCATATAAGAAAATATTTCATTTCTTTAAAGACTTGATAGGACTTTAGGATATTGTGATATTCTGTGTTGATAGTAGCCATATTGGTGTCAAAGGTTTACTTATTTAGTATATTTCTAATATTCGTATACATATTATTATCAATATTTATCCGTTATCTAGTATCCATAACACAAGCTCTTAATGATGCTTACTTTGGGCTAGATAATAGGTGTGAGTGTATGTAAAAAAAAACCTGTAATTATATAGTAGTACCTAAAGTCCGATTTGCCAATATTTGCGTTAAACCGGTGGTGTTATGTCAAACTGGTTCATGACTCGGCAAAAGCAACAAAAGCCAATAATTACGATTTTATTTGCCAGAATAGTAGGTCAAATTACCGGTAGGTGCCAATTGTTATGTAATCTTAAAATAAGCTAATCGTAATTCTATATGTAGGTGGATAATATTTATTCTTACGTTAACTGAAGTGGTCATTCATGTGCAATAACCAACAATTTTGAAAGAGTAAGATTAAGAGGGTTAGTGTAATTTCCACTCGAGCACAGAGCGAGAGCGACAGACTGAGGAAATCCACGCGGCGAGTCCATCCATGTGGCGAGTAAGGTTGACAGAGCTCGTTGAGTAAGTGCTGTTTTGGGAGTAGGGGAATTCTGTCCGATTCAGTCAACTACAGTAACCGCTTACCATCAGACGGGACGTACGCTTGTTTGATTTTCTTGTTATGCATTAAAAACCTATCTAGATCCTTAGCAATCTTAGGAGCGGTATACCGCTCGTTGGTTTACTTCCGAAATCCAAAATTATGATGTAAGCTGAGAACATCGATAGCAGTCACTGACATAGCTCTTAGAATTAGCAAGAACGGAAGGCCGGGCGTAGTGACCAACAGATTCAAACTGGGAATCCCACAAGATGGACGACTCAAGTCGGTCAGGATTTCGGAGGATTAGAAAAGGTCTGGTTAGGCTTAGAAATCAATGGACATCATAGGCTATGACATAATATAACCTTTAGTTTAGAATGTTACATGGCCTAATTAAAAATGCTGAATTTTTACCCAAAGAATAGACAAAAAGCCTTTTCGGTTAAGATACTTGTTACTGGTAGTACCTTTATGTAAAAGCGGCCCTTTTATGCGGGTGTTATAATTAGTGGACCACCCACATAATATATCACACACAATATGTATTTAATTGTGTGTGATACTGCCGCGATGCCGGTAAGGGTCGAAAGGCTCAACTCTTATAATCTTAGATTAACAATAATATAAGTTAAAAAAAAAACAAATGTTAATGTTTTAATAAAGAATTAAATTACACAGGAGACGTGTCCTTATACCGTTAACATGTACAGTGTAGCACTTTCTAAACCCAACACAAATACCTACCTATAATACCTAGCCTTTGTTATGTTTATTTTAAGTTCTCGATATCCTGATACAAGCTGCGCGCCATGACAACGAGTGCAATAATGAGCTTATTGGCTATAGTACTTAGTTATTCACACTAAATCTATATTTAAGTGCAATACCTACTTTTTATTCTTTCGATTTTAATGTAAAAAGTACCTACAGCCATCAAATGATTTGATATAGGCTGTGTTTAAATTTCGAAAAATGCAATTACAATTCATCCGTCAAGCGGCGGTATACTTCCGAAGGTCTATGACCCTTAAAAAATCAATTGTGACTGGAATCTGATGCTTGACGGGTTAAAACACTCCAACGACAACAATTGAAACACTCCATACATGTGTTCTAAAATTGTCCATGGTTACTATAAAAGCAGTCTAAAAAGCAATCCGACACTTCAAATCCCATCTTCCCCCTGTCAGCACGCGTGCCAGTCTTCGGAGTCATCAATTCACTGTCTCCACCTCAACATCACGCACTATAAAGTTAAGTAACGCGTTTCTTTGTCGTACTTCTAAAACTTGGAATTCTTCGCTGGCACATTATTTTGTTTTCGCCCCTTCCTATAACATGGTTTCCTTCAAAAGAGGCGTGAAAAGGCACCAATATGTTTCAAGCTACACTAGTTGTCTTTGTGTATGGACTCTCCTTACCGCTTCACAACAGGTGGTTTGAGACATTTGCCGTGCTTTGTACAAAAATTGCTATCCTTTTCGTATACAATGACATATTGAGAGAAACTGATCTAAACTTTTAAGTTTATTTTAGATTAGTGTGTGTCTTCAGTCTTCAGAAACGAACCCAGTGATTTGTAAAAAAAACAGTGATTTGTGAAACACTGTAATTACAAAATTAATCGCTCTAAGCTGTTTCTTCTTTAAGTCTCTAATACGCTTTGTTTGATTTTCTCCATAATTGAACAATGCAATGGGGTTTTAAAAAACCATCGAGGTCGTAGACGCCGAGCCATTGAACTTGTTAATCAATCATTACTCGACTTCAGGCGCAATTAGCGCACACGATGTAACGTAATGTTTGAAGTATTTTCATGTAAAAACTTGTCTCAGTCGCGGTGATCGACGGACGGAAAGACGACACTATAACTTTCACTGTTTGTTTTTGTCACGACATCGACATTGTTGCAGCTTTAAGAAAGATTTTAATTGTTTACAATTAAACACACTTTTGAGTCTACAAAACCATTAAAATGATCTCTTTGCGGTTAATCTAATAACAAGTTTCGGCTTCATTGCTAGTAATAATACTATCTAAAATGAATACAGCGTGAATAGTAACGATTAAATAAATAAGTTATATTTTTTCAAGTCATGTATTAATCAACATTTAAGTCGAAAACATTATAAGCCCGGTCAGTATTTGGACCTAGCTTTTATATTGTAACATGTTACGAGTCATTCAATATTTCCTTGTCATTGAATTTACGGACATGTAAAATGAGTAGGTGACTTAACAATTAGGAAATTGGCTCTGCTAAGACACTTCCCGGGTGTCTCATTACATCGCTGCTCTGTAAGGCTATTGTTTTTCTGAGTTTTAACAATAATACCTTATCAAACTCTCCCAATCTCGCTAAAATGCCATGACTTTTAATTATGATTGTGAACCAGAGATACTTAAACTAAATATTTTGAATAGAGCTTTGTTAGATCCATATCAGCCTCATCATGAAGGCAATGTCTTTCACATGACTATTAATTTATTCAAATTCAAACATCGAAGTTCTCAGACTATTAAAATGTAATTTCACCAATCTCCCAGTTTCCGAGTGTAATTTTAATAGGATATTTTCAAGGCCTACTATCATTAGAGATAACTGGATTAGAGTAAAGCGAGCAAAGATAAAAACTGCGCAAAGCATTATTACTGTAATGGGGCATAAAGCCAAAATAATGAGTGCCATTATCTCGCGGTGCAGCGGTGCGCAGAGCGATTTTGGTCAGCTGTGTATGGTGCGTAGTAAACAATTTAAAATATTGCTGGCTATAAGCGAAATTGTTAGGCCATCATCAGTGAGTCATTTCTTTTATGGTGTCAGTAATCAATTTTACACTCATATTATAGGAGATAGCGAAAGCGTTAAGTAGACAATATTTGTTAAAAAAGTTTTGTACAGTTTGATATTTTATCTTTGTATGAATTTAAGTAGTAAAAGTTGACGCTTTCAACTTTCGGTTATTAGATTATAGAAATAACATGCAACGTGTAAGACAATAGACTTACAAGCTTTGTTGATTCAATATGTTAGTAAACCGAAACCTTAGGCGTGCTGAACGCAATCCTTTCATAGCATTAAAGTGTCAACGGTAATACCGCAGCAGGGCCAGCAGGCCAGACCGTCTGGCAGGTGGCATTACCCGCCCTTGTCCACTTAGGAATTCAAGCCTGTTAAGTGCTGGCTTTAGCGAAATAGGTCTAAAGCAAATTTAATCAATGAAAATATAAAAAGACTAATGTTGTGCTTGAAGTACCAGCCACGATTCTAGCCGGTGAACGTTAAAGTCAGATTAACCAACTTGTTTCGATTAGTTTTGGAAAGCGTTTAAAATATTTTTTTATCTCCTTACGGTCACAGATGACAAAAAAATTGGCATCACTTGGGCCGTGACGACTGCACTGCGAATGCAAAGCAAGCGTGCAGTCTTTAAAATAAACGCGAACTGCGGATTATTGTTGAGTCGACCAGAAGTTAGAAAGTCACACTTTCTAGCTACAATCAAGGGTATATAATGACTTTCAATTATCAATAACCATTGAATAACGGGGATGAACCAATTGGCAAAAATTGCCATTATTTCCATCTCGTTAGTTTGAAACGACGAATGATTTGTTGTATTTGCACGATTTTCAGAGTAGCGAATATTGAATATTACAGTTTTTGGAGTTGAAAGGGTATTTATTGTTCTCAAACAAAAAAATGTGGTATAATATTATTATTCAAATCATAATATTATATTGTAGGTACTTAGCTGTTATATCACAGTTGATTTTATCCATTGATGACCTACCAAGTCAACTTACTTAATACTTATTAACAGCAAATGGAACAAACTTTTTTAGTTTGATATTGACCGTAATTGCTAAGTTTTTTAGTATTAATGAAAATTAAAAATGATTATAGAGGCTCTGGCGCCGGGTTTTCACTTTGCGAATGCTTTTGGGCGCAAAATGAATTTTTGAATGACAACCGATAATACATGTACTATAGAACACCATAGACTGTTCGGAAACCGCAATTAAGAGAGAGAATGAGTGCACACGTGCAAATCGTGTGTGTTCCCTTCTTTCTATAGCATGGGTTCCTTCAAAAGTGGCGGGAAAGGAACCTTCTAGGCCGGCAAGGTGAAGGCGGATAGAATATTTTGCTCAAGCTTCATTAGCTGTCTCCGCTATGGACTTTTTCTACGCTGGAGGTGTTGAGTCATTTCCATGATATGTATAAAACAAATGAGTTATCGAAAAGTTTGACGAAATTTATAATTGTTAAAAAGGATGGTGACGACGACAATACGTAAGTAAATTAAAACATGGGCTATATTAGTCCATAGACATGGTTTGCAACTTATAAATACATCTTATTCATTTGATAATTTCATGACATTTCAATGAAATAATGCCCTTTTTGCCCGTAGTCCTATCACGGAGTTCTACTGGTCGATCCATGGTCATTTTTTTACCAGTGGATCTACTGGATGAGTAGGACCACGATAAATAATTTCTCTATGGTACGTCGGTAGGTACATAAGGCTCCTTTCGAGGAGTAATGACCAAGATGCGAAAATGTCGCATGTAACATTACATTACATACTGTTCGCATGAGGTCATAGGCCTTTCAGACCCACCGCTGTCCATTTCCTGCTGGTAGATATAGATACGGTGCGTCTTTTAAAGTTATACCATACCACCGAGTATTGTGACTACAGTGATGTGACCTAGGTGATCTACAGCCTGGTTTAGTACTCCGTGTCTACAGCACTATGGACATTTTGGCATCTTGGTCATTATTCTCCGAAGCTTACGCGGTGTTCGGCAGATTCGCGATAAGGCAGAAACTTGATCGGGCAGAAACTGGTTTCGGCGGAATAGTGTCATGACAGAAATGGTACACAAACAGAAAATAAAATTAACCAGTAGGTTAGTAGGTATATAAATAAAGAAGGTAAGTTAATTTTATTTTAGTAGGCTAGTGTTAGTAGTAGTATTGTAGTAGTTTATTTTAGTAGTACAAATTAAACAAAAAATAAAATAACATTTATAATAACTTTTTTATCTTAAAAAAAGGAAAAACAAAATATTAACATCTTCATCATCTTATTATCAAAAAAGTAAAAACTAAATAATAAGATTCTATGAATAGGATAATCTAAATAGGAATAATATAAATCAAAACGAGAAATGACAATGTCAATATAAATAATATTTAAGACAATTTTCCTGTGTGGAGTTTACAAACAAAGAGAATCAATACCTACTCATTTTAGTTAGTAGAACCATGGACAAAAAAGTTGTCCATAGTCCTATCAATAGGACTACGGGTTATTTGATTTACTTGTGGTCCGATTGATAGAAACACGGACAAAACTATTTCCCATGGATCGACCAGTAGGCAAAAAAGGAAGCCAATAATATATCATTTCATACAAATGTCATGAAATTATCAAATGAATAAGATTTTTGAAAGTGACAAACCATTTCTATATAAACTAATATAGACTATGTTTTAATTTCTTGTCGTATTGACGGCACCATCCTGTTTATACCCGTGAGCTGATATTTGGGAAATAAAATTACATACATACTGCTAAAAAGGAATAATAAAATTGATGATTTATAATTTAATTTGTTTAGTTACGTTTTTTTCAACCACACTCATACTTACATATCTTGAGGAAGAAAACGTGCGTAAATTTATGATTCCGATCGTTGTAACATTCTCACAAAATTATCAATATATATGGGTGTACACTATGCAGCGATGTATTGAATTTATCTTATCGTGTGTATATGATTGGCTAGTTATGCTCATTAATACGAGCGTGGCCGTTGTGAATCGATCATTAGTAACGGTGTGTAATGTCACGGTGCACCTCTCGTGGTAACACGCGATCGATATATACTCGTTTACTATAAATTTCCTTAGAACTAATGAAAACTTGTTGATAATTTAAATGCATGTTATCTTTGAGTCGGCAATAAAAAATAGCAGGCAGAATATGGGTATTTTCCAAAATAACTACTCGGCTTAACATAGAATTTTTAGGTTGATGAAAATTCACTACTTGAAATGAAATGAAAATTAGATTTATTTTGAAATGGGCTCATAAAATAAAATAAAAAATTGAGATGGTATTGACTCGTCTTCAACATTATTACCATTAATGACGTGTGTATAAAGTCACGCCAACTGATCGTTATTTTAGAACGAGAAATTCTATGTAGGTACCTATGTAGGTAGGTGCAAAACTTTTTAACTACATAACGTTAAAGGCATTTACACCTACTTCGATTTTTACACAAAAAAAATAGTTTTTATTTTGTGTAAAAAACTTCAACTTAGGCAAATGTTTTAAAAATGACATCACCTGTAACTCTCAAGCTTAGAAAAACCATACCATTGAATAAAAAAATATTCAAGCGCGAATATAAAATAATCAATGTCTTTTATTTATGCGCGGTTCATATTTCTTGGTCATCGTTAACCAGGTCTTATAAAAACCAATCAGTAAGAACTAACCGCAAAACACGTATCGTCTTTACTTCCGTAAAACAACACGACTGCCTACTTACCTGATTCCAACAACAAATATGTTGATTGTTTTAATTTACTTTGTACAGACTTAAGTACATAATTGGCAAAACGAACTCCTTCGCGAAGTTTTTCAATAACAAACTTGTGGGTTGAAAGTGTTGATTGAAACTATCAACTTTTGACTCCATATCTAACCATACATAAAAAATGCGTACTAAGCCAACGTTAATCTGTATTAACGTTGCGTAATCTGTATTAACGGTACGTAAGCCTATTTCGTCATATTTTAAAGGAGTAAGAAAAAACTTTTTGTTTTCGGTAATAAGTTATATTGATGACCAACAATATTTATTGATATTTTATTAATTTAATATCGTTAACCTCTTTTAGTACTAAATTATTTCTACAATAAATCGTGTAATATAGGGAGTAACAATATTTTTTCTGAAAAGAGATGTTTCATATCCGGCCAAGTACAGTATCTAAAAAAATCAGGAAAATTCTCCTGTAACTCCGAAAAATCCTAATAATTCGTTTTATGCATAGTTTGTTTGTGCAAAAGTTAAAATTTTTCTCGATTTCACCTTTATTCACTATAGCAATATGGCGGGCGACATAGAAGTCAACTAAACGTCACCGAAGTGACATACGCGCCATGATGAATATTTGTCTGTGTTGCAGTTTTGTTTATAAAAAATCTTTCGTTTTGTACCACGCAACAAAGCGAATAAAAATAAAATGGACAATTGATCACAGTTCTGCCTATTTTTCAGTGTATTGGTCTCCATACATTTTTGAAACATCTCTTTTGCATGGACTTACGCAGTTTTTTCATCGACAGATTGATGATAAACGAGATTGATGAATACATACTTATAAGCATTATAAAAGTTTTGATTCTATGAGATCTATATGACTTTTCCAATTATTACGCGAGTCTAATAATATTCCAAGACGTTCAAACGTGTCTAAGATCCCTTTAATGTAGAAATAACTGTACCTATAATAAAGCTAACCATTTTTAAATTATTTTTCTAATTTTACGAATAAGTATGTACATGATAATAAGAACATAAAGAAATAAATGATAAATTAAGGTTAATCTTTTCCCACAATATTTTTTTGATTTACCTGTGTTTGCCTAAAGTTATACATGTTCACAATATTTATCTGATAAGTGTTAGTGTAATTCTGATTTAAAAACATTTGTTTTTACACTATACTTACCTTTTTAATCTTTCTAGATTTAAACCGGTTGACTGGTAGAGAATGTCTAATGGAAATAAGTCCACCAAATTTTACCTTGTTATGTGCAATAAACGTTTAAATAAATAAACTTGTGAAAGTTTTCCTTCCTTACAATGAAACTTTGTAGGTTTCTCCTAGACCCTAGCCTATCGTTAAAACGAACGAATGAATTAAAACTAAAAATATTTCACAAAAAATCTAGCTTCTTCTTTCAAAATGATAGCTGATAGTAAATTATTATTATACCATCACGTTACTTCACTACATGCTTCTTAATGACTTAGAATTTGGCATCAAAATCAAAAAATGCAAATTTTGGAGCTACCATATCATTGAGACAAACACGCTATATCTGCTGTAAATTTCTGAAGAATTGAGCATCCCGAAAACAACATATTTGATTTGATTATAAAATATTATTATGAAAAATTATCTGTGTCTTCACGGGTAATTTTTCAATTGGCATAGCCCTCCGGAGGGATAACGCCCTTTGACGGATTAATGATTACTACTACTTATTTCAAATTCGTAGTTTTGTTGCCTAATTTTTACCCAGTTAGTAATTTATGTAGCACAATAATATTTACTATCATATAACGTTAGATAAACTAAGCTAAAATAGCAAAATAAGTTAAATCATATAACTGCTTATGAAAGTGGAGCTTTCCTAGACAAAATAATTTGCATAACCAATAAGACTTTAAGTAACATTGATGGGTATGCGTCAATTAATATAAATTAAATAATACTTAATTAATTTATTTGCGCCTTCGAAAAACAATATTAGATACATGATTTTAATCCACTGCTATGAATTCTTAATGAACTTTTAATGGAAAATTATGTAATTATAAGTTGCACTGTTTATGAAAGTGGAGCTTTCATAAACAATATAATTTGCATAACCTAATAAACTTTAAGCAACACTGATTGATAAGGTATGCGGCAATTAATATATATTAATAAATAATACTTAATTGATTTATTCACGCCTTCGGGTAACAACATTGGATATATGATTTTAATCCACTGATATAAATTCTTAATGAACTTTTAATGGAAAATTATGTAATCATAAGTTGTACCAATGTTGTTCACGTTTACTTACATAACATGATATTTAGGATATCTTGACATAGTTTTTTGATCCAATGATTTAAAAATTCATTTAGGTAAAAAGTAATTAAACGGATGCCTGAGTTCTACATGGATTAAAAATAAATAAAACTCAATGTAACGTATGTTTGTTAGATACGTGTTAATAACGAAAGTAACGATTATTTTTTCTCATAATAACAAGATGAAATACATAAGTATTAGAAAATACTTCATATATTGCAGTTTTGTCATTATAAGCAACCCGGAAATAAGTAGTATGGGTAGTAGCCTTTCTTATTTCAGCCGTAAAACAGTTCGCTGTGTTTCGGATTGAAGGGAAAGGTAGCTAGTGTAATTACTGGCCATGGACGGCATTTCATCTTAGGCCTCAGGATGACAACGCACCTGCAATATCAAGTGCTTTTCCTTGTTATTGCAGGTGTCTATAGGCGGCAGTAACCGCTTACCACCAGGTGGGCTGTCAGCTTGTTTGTCATCTAGTTGTATAAAAAAAAGTACGTCCATTTTGATAACATAATGCACGCAAATCGACCCAGTTCATTGATTTTAAGAGTCTACAGAGCGAGTTAGTTGAAGCGGAATTCCACTGTTGCAGCAGTGCTTAATTATGCATACCTATTCTATTTGTGTCTGAATGTCTATTGTTGCGCTTTTTGTGTGTACGGCCCACAAATAGTGACGTTTTGACTACTACCAATTAGCCATGACGTATGACATACCTATAACACTGCGTGAGATTTTCTCTATTGTATGTTTGTGAAATTTTAGGTCACAAATAAGTTTTTGATATTGAACGTTGTATCTCATATTTTATTGTTTTAATACGAGTATCTTGTTGTTGTTATTGCTGTAACTCACGAAAACATAATTTCAAATCTACCTCTTCGTGTAGTTCCACTTTTACAAAATTCTCTAGAAAAATAATTCAATAGGTAACTTCAATTTTAGATATCGTATGCCTGTATAACATTTTTATAGCACAAGCTTCCCTATCTATCGTCCTGAAAATCATTCTGGAAAGGAGAGGAGTGTGGGGCACGCACTCACAACTACTAAAACTCTGCAAATTTCCTCCTCGACACTATTCACCTGGAACAAAGGCCTGGTTGGGAATCATCAAGTCTGTTTTTAACCGACTTCAAAAACGAGGAGGTTCTCAATTCGGCCGGTATGTTTTTTTTCCTTTTGTTTTATAAGTTAACGGTCACCCATCTAGCTTCGACCTTAGAAAGTTCACACTAAAAATTCTGAAAAAAAAAATTTAAACAAAAATTAAAACCGACTTCAAAAAACTGAAAAGGATAAAATAATTTAATTGAGTAGGTAGGTACTCATCCCCTAGAAACATATTTTATGGAGTTGGTGATAAGTGGTTAAAAAAAACAATAGAAAGTGAAGCACCGACTCAAAAAAATATGTTTCTAGGGGATGAGTGAATGATGAGATGATCTACCTACTCAATTTAATTATTTTATCCTTTTCAGTTTTTTGAAGTCGGTTTTAATTTTTGTTTATTTTTTTATTAGACCAATACATACCAACAGTGTAGCACATTTTAAATTATTTCTATACATGCAGAAAGATGTAATATTTAATTTCAAATCAAATTCTTAGGAAATGCAATGTAAGCATTACCTACAGTGAAATTGAGAACTCATCAGAGTTACTATTTTACCATCTTATTCCAGTACCTAACTTCTACCACGAAGACCTTTACATAATTTAAGAATCGATGCGTACTCAAAAGTGATACTAGTATTACACTGAAATGGTTTCCTAATGATACCAATCTGTCACGTGAGAATGACTGCCAGTGTCACGAGCGAGGTTAATCCTTGGTCTTCACCTTCAGAGCCAGCACGTGGCCACGTGTAATCTTCTAACTACACGTGGAAATCATAATACTAATCCCTATTGTAATTGTAGTGATTCATTAGGTTGACCAAATTAGGAAAGATTTTGTTAAAATGTTGGATGGTCACGCGTCAATTTCATAATTCGTGTGTTGATTGAAGACCGTCCAATAACCGACATAATTTTTAATGATTCTGTTTCCGTAAATTAACATGATATTATAAAGTACCTACGTCTCTTTAACATTGTAGGTATTTACTACAAATGCCTGTAAAGTAATTGAAAAAAGTAAGGCTTTAACGAGTCCCACCCAACACTTTTTCTGTTCAAAGTATAAAAACATAGAAAATCTCATTTTAGTGCCCTGCACTAAACACACACACCCAGCGCTCATAAAGTGAAATGCTTGAGAACTTGCTTAGAACCAGTTGCGATAATCCATATATTCAAATGTACTTTTTACGTTGATTTTATATTGAAAAAATTCATTAACATTGAGTTGTTGGTTTTGTCTTGACAGAGACGCCCACATCCGATTCTTAAGAAAAAGAAAGTGAGATTTACTAGGAGTTGCCAGCATTATGAAAACTGGTAATACTTTGTTTCAATAACTTTCGAGGCTAAGTACACTAGTAAGTGTTCCCGTTTAAACAGAATATATAATTAGTAACAATATTTTTTTAATAATGTAACAAAAAAAAACTCAGACTCGGGCTGTTTTTTTTGCAGACTGTCAACAGTACATCGTGTTGCAGTTCCATTATAGAACCCTAGAATATAAATGATGGGTTGATATCATTTCAATTTTCATCATCATCATCACCAGCCTATATAGGTACGACCCCCTGCTGGGCACAGACCTTCCTACAGGGGAGAAACAAATTGTGAGCTCAGGTAAGCCGTCACCGCCACACCCATGACCCAATGCAGGTTGGTGAACTAGAGTGATTGCACTAACAACTAGGGCCAAGGGCTTAGCGAGCCTTCTGAAGTGCTTCGGTCCCAGGAGCTCGAGATTACAAATTTTCATTGATCCATCCCGTGACCGGCCACGGCCAAACTTTGTTTTCATGATTAAAACTATAGCACTGAAACCATTTCGCCACCAACTTCTTCCCTGTCATGTAAAAATTTTTCTATCGCATGTATTTCTCCTATGTAGGAAGGTCTGCGCCCAGCAGTGACACGAAGGTATATGAAATGTTAATGTGAACCAGTTCTTGGTATTCAGTATGATATCAAGTGCCGATTAACGAAGCAGCAAGAACAAAACAAAACTTACCAAGCTTAAACAAGTGAAGCTACTCCTAAACAGTTTTAAGAGGATTTTCGAAAAGTGTAATATTAAAAAAATATTAACGTTCCAAAACCTAAGTTTGCATGTAAAGCTAAACATTGCTCTTACTCAACAGAATAGTGAATTTCGAAAAATCCTCTGACAACAGAACTATTTATACTAGCTTGACTTGCTTCAAAATTTATTAGAATTGGTTTGTTCGGTTTCAATATTTTTGACTTAAAAGTTAGTATGATAAGCCGTGGAACGTAAACGCTCATAAAAAAGTACTAATATGAATAAGAATAAAATGATTTTGAGTAAAACTGGAATAGATGCGGCAGTAGGATAGGCACCTTGTGCCTTGTTTCCAAAACTTCAACTTGAATTAATAGTTTCGATAAAGAGTGCAGGCTCCGAGACCACTCCGAACCTTCGCAAGGGGCGCGTCGTCGTGCGATGCAGAACAGACGCGATTCGCTTGTGCGTTGTGCGTGCGGCGTAGTGTTTGTGCATCCGACTATCGGCGCGACTCGCAACCGCCGACAGTACTCTACAAATGATACGAAAAGTTTGAATTTTTCAGACGCATACTTCAAAAGTATTTAAAAAATCCGATATAGTTTTAACCAATAGTGTTCCGGACGACCCAAGAAAACGTATTAATTAACTAATTTAATTAATTGTAAAATTAGGTCTAATTAAATTATTTAAATTTTCTTCGTTTTATTACCCATAGAATAAGTTTCATAGGTAGTAAACAGTTTATAAAATAATAAATAGATTAAGTTTGTTATATTATAGATAGTTAAGATGAGTGTAAATAGTTTTATGTTTGTTATTTTAATAAAAGGCGACAATAGGGATACAACACACCCTCATAACGAGGACTAGCTACACTGTAATATCTATATCTCACTATACAGATCTCTTACTTTTAGACAGGAAATTGTCTCGCGCAGAATTGCGCGAGTTGTGATACCTAATTTAAGTACATAAGCGAGTCGATTTTCTTACCAACATGAGCTCCCAAAATTCGAGGCACATTCCGAATGGATACTAGAAGAACCACAGAAGTCACCATACAGAAGAATATACTTTCATTTCACTACCCCTCTTCCACCACGGCGATAGTTGAGAGCTGTCACCGCGGGATCATAGCAACGAACGACATAGCGAGCAGCGATCAGCTACAGGTGCATAAGGGACATAGTCCAATAGCAAGTCCCGCACAAATAGTTTTACTTAGCAAATATCAGGGGTCAATCTATCCCTACCAAAAACAATAGATTCGAAAGGACCTTCGGGGTGGACATTCTTTCAAATTGAATATCACGCGGGGGAAGCCGCGAGCAGCACATCTTATTAAATGAAGAGAAGGGTGTTTCTGCATCACAAGTAGCCGCATCAATGTCAGTCGGTATCGCCCGATTGTTATAAAGTTATTGTTCTGTGCCTATATTCAGTGCATGCACTCATCCGTCTACATTGCGAAACCTACACGAACCCGGATGAGTTCATCTATTTCGATTGCGTCCAATGTAGATATTCTGTAATTTTGTATTAAAACATGTTTGCTGACGGAAAATATATACATTAAATTGCCCTAAAGAACGGTAGAAAACTATTAAAATAAAAAATCTTATCACTCTCTCTGACTCACAACTTAATACAAAAAACCGTTCTATAGGCATTTTGTTCCATTGACAAGTCTTAAAAATGTTATATCTAAAAACTTAATAAGATGTCAGGAACATGAATTAACTTTACTTTAATCTATCTACTAAGTACTCAGGTGTACTTTGTAAGGAGTCTTTAAAAAGAAGGGATATCGAAAAGTGTTATTAGAATATTTTCTTTGCGGCGCGAGAGAACCGCATACTGATTGCTGCTGGTGTGAACTATATAATACCTATTACAACTCTCGCGCACAATCGCGACTTTTATCGTAATAACAGGTTGTTATATTTTGTTGCATCTTTGATATTTTAAAATAATTATTATGCGCAAGCAACAGCAAACAAACTTAACTACCTATTTACTTCCATTAACCCGTCAAGCATCAGATTCACAATATATTTTTCAATTGTCATAGACCTCCAAAGGTAGAACGCCGCTTCACAGAATAATACTAACTTGAAGTACTAAGTGATCGTTTTTACCAATTACTTACTTAATCAAGGTAATGTCCATTTAATACATTTCAAATTCTGAAACGAATCTCAAGTATTGTGTTGTGCTTGACCTCACTTTGAATGATGTAAGTGAATGCTTTATTTACTTCCAAGGTAAGAAGGTTAGCATTATGAAGTTACCAGTGCCTTTGAAACACATTAAAGAAGTAACCTACCATCGATCTTAGCAAAAAATATGCTTTCGAAGAGAATAAAAAATGCTAAGCTGACAGTTTCAACCCATTAATGGAAGCCGTTTAGTGTGAAATAGCCGTCGCTGATTGAATCGACCCGGCTACAATGGACTATAGGTCGTTTCCATGAATTAGAAACCATGACGAGTAGCGTCGGTAACCGATAAATTGATGATGTGTTGCTTATTGTACCATTAACCCAAGCTACAGATTAATGAATATATTAGGAATATAGTACATTTTATGCTTGTATAATGTAAACTTACTAGTATTAGTAGTTTTTAAATAAAAGGGGTAATTTTTTAGGAAGCAATTTCAATAATACTCCGCGTGAAAGTTTCTCATTTTTCTAAAACACCAAAATATGCAGCTACTATATGTATTTCTTATGTTAAGCAACCTAAACGTAAAGCAGATTTTAAATCAGAAAGTAACAGTTATGAGTATTTTGAAAAAAAAAAAACGATTAGGTATTTAAGTCAGCAAATTTTTTTTTTTTTTATACAACTTGATGACAAACAAGCTGACGGCCCACCTGATGGTAAGCGGTTACCGCCGCGTATAGACACCTGCAATAACAAGGAAAAGTCACTTGATATTGCAGGTGCGTTGTCATTCTGGGGCCTAAGATGAAATGCCGTCCATGCCCAGTAATTGCACTGGCTACCTTTCCCTACCCCTCCCTAATTTGAATAGGAATACATAATAAAAATTACAAAATTAAATATTTTTAATAACCCCAGGCGTCATTAATCATCATGTAACACCATCTCATTAAGACTATTCATAAAAGCCCAAACACGCTTTATGTGCTGTAAGTTTCTGAAGAATTAAGCATTTTGCAGACTTTTTGATGGTATAGGATCAGCTCAGAGTTAGTATGTCATGGGAATGTTACCGAAGTGACAGTACACCTTTGAAATCAACCGGATCTGTAAAAGTTAGTAAAATCCTATTATCTTGTAGAAAATGAGCTGATAGTCATCAAAAGCCTGAACTGATCTTCATAAATTATAGCTAAGAACCATCGTAGTCACATCAGCTTTCAAACAACAAAAAAACCGGATTAAAATTGGTCTATTCGTTTAGGCGCTACGATGCCACAGACAGACACACAGATACACATATATACCGATACACAGATAGACACGTCAAACTTATAACACCTCTCTTTTGTCGTCAGGGGCTAAAAAGTTACAAATCTTACTAATTGTTCAAATGTCAGAACGAGTTTAAATTAACAAAAAAAAATTAAACAAAAATTAAAACCGACTTAAATTTAATTATTTTATCCTTTTCAGTTTTTTGAAGTCGGTTTTAATTTTTGTTTAAAATTTTTTTTCACTATTTTTAGTGATAACTTTCTAAGGTCGAAGCTAGCAACTTATATTGTTTCCTACTATCGTATCGTTTCAATAAAAAGTCATAGGAAAGCAAAAATTCGCAATGTCGCATACGTAGACGACTTAATAATTTCAGTTCTTTTTTGTTTAAAACCAAACTTCCCCACTGATATTGAAAAAAAAATTATGGGACCAAATGGCAGCTATTCCGCATCGAACAAAAAAAGAATCACGTAAATCGGATCAGTAATCTCGGCGTAATCGGTTTACATACAAAGAAAAAAAATATGTAGACGACTTACTAATTTCAGTTTTTTTTATTTCATCATCATCTTCATCACTAGCCTATATACGTCCCACTGCTGGGCACAGGCCTTCCTACATGGGAGAAACACATGAGGAGTTTGGGCCATAACACCACCACGCTGGCCCAATGCGGGTTGGTGGGTTAAAGAGGTTGCAGTAACAACCGGGACCAACGGCTTAACGTGCCTTCCGAAGCACGGAGGAGCTCGAGATAACAAACTTTGATTGACCCATCCCAGGATCGACCATGGAGAAAGTTGCTTTGTTTTTCGTATCGAAACCAGAGCGCTCAAACCAATACGCCACCGAGCTCCTCTTTTTTTATTTATAAAAACCAAACTACCGAACTGATTTTGAAAAAAAATTTATGGGACCAAATGGCAGCTATTCCGCATTGAACAAAAAAAGAATCGCGTAAATCGGATCATTAATCTCGGCGTAATCGGTGTACATACATAGAAAAAAAAATCATACCGGCCGAATTGAGAACCTCATCGTTTTTGAAGTCGGTTAAAAAGTTGTTTTCGATGAAGTAAAAAGTAGCCGATTTATTATACCTATTTGGCGCTTCAAAACTTTTTGCATGAATAATTTTTGGTATAATCGACTTTAAAAACCATTAAAATAAGCCACAACACCACTTTTTGGGAGAAATTTCACTAGGTATCCTGAAAAGGGGTGTAAGGGTTTCCGAACAACACCTTACGGGATCCAAGCCCACCTCACCTGCACGTGGTGGCTCCCTTCCAACCCGCATTAGGTCAGCGTGGTGGGTGAGGGGCCGAAAACCCCCCATTAATGAATCACATAAACCCAAGTGCCCGGCGGTTCCGGAGGTCGTGCCGGCGGTGATGGACGTTGGCAAGGCGCCGGGACCAGGGGTGCTAAAAATCCCCGGGTGGCGACGATATCCCGTCAAACGACTTTGGCCCTGGCAACATACAACACACGCTCACTGCGGACCTAGGAGAAGCTGCTGGAAATAGACGAGGAATTGAGTAGGATTCGCTAGAGTATAGTGGGACTATCTGAAGTCCGACGAGAGAGCGACGACACGATAGTTCTTAAATCCGGCAACCTGCTCTATTACTGGGAGAGCGAAGATCTGTCCCAAGGTGGTGTCGGGTTCATTGTCCACAAGTCTCTCGTAAACAACGTTCTACAAATCGGAAGTGTGTCAGATGGCGTACCTTATACTCAGAATTACCAAACGGTATTCGTTGAAGGTCACACAGGTATACGCCCCGACCCCGACGCAACGAAAAATAAGATCCGACTTCATCATGTCGACTAAGACTCAGATATTCAATGATGTCTCGGTGATCAATTCGTTTAACACGGGAAGTGAATATCGAATGGAAACAGGCACATTGAATCTCAATGTGAAATCCGAGAGGTATCGATTGATGAAGTCTACGCTCCGCCCTGCAGCTATCCAGATCCCATACCCCGAACTGTTTCAGCTCGAACTGCAAAATCGGGTACGCACTTAATGCATTTGGGTACCTATCAAAATACAGATTTTATTGACATCGATTTTCACTTCACAGAAAAATATTCCACGATTTATAATATCTATTTTTCTTGATTAATCGAATAACTAATCATCGCTGTTCTGTTTCATAATATCGAAAAAACTTTCATAAAAGATGTGTTTTAAAGTTGTTTTGGTTACTCGAATAACGATCTATCGAAGTTTCATATAATCTATTAAGTTATCGATAAATGTATTTATAAAAACATGTTTCAATGTTTTACCGTACACATTATATTACTTTCAATCGCAGTAACGTTTCAGCGAACGATGCATTCCAACTTACATGATTTACTTGGTTCTCTATTTTGTCTCATATTTTTTTATCCATAATCTAACTTGTCATAATGTTTTGTGACATAATCATCATGTGTCCAAATGATAAGTAGCCCTAACTTAATGTCTCATAATATCACTTGCCCGACCAAAATCCCTAAATATAATATGACCTAATTTCTTTTGCTATAAATATCACAATCTATAATATTTAAAAGACATAAAAGCTTTTCTATAATAGTTGTAAGACCTAACGTAATATCTCATAATATGACGTGCCCTAAAACAGAAATTCCATAAATATAAAATGCCCTATTTTTTTCCTATAAATATTTCTATCCATCATATTTGAAACACATAAATATAAAATATAAATAAATTTCATACAATCACACCAATTATCGAGCCCAAGTAAGTATCATAAGAACTTGTGTAATGGATACCAGATAAACATGCGTGCAAGCAAGCATGCAGCATGCAAGCAAGCCAAAAGCATGCAAGCAAGCAGTATGCAAGCATGCAGCATGCATGGCTTCTGTCACGGCTCCGGCGCTGCGGGGCTCCGGCAGTCCTACGCGACCTTATCGTCGTAGATGGTTTACGCCCACCACCGCGGCTAAGGCTGGCCAGCAAGCCGAAGCTTGGTCGTCAAAACCACCTGCTCCTCAGCTCGCGGGCCGCCTCGCCCTTCCGCGCCTTCGCGGGCTTAAATTACACTCTAGGGGTAGGGCAGACAAGACTACGTGGTGTCGGTTTTACAGCGATACATTTCTGTCACTGAATTTTAAAACGCAACGGTTGTTTAGGTTCATAAGACTAAAAATCTCACCTAACCTAACCCAGGTCTTCTTAACAGGGTAATAAAAATGATTAATTACATGAAAATCGTGTTTTCGATGAACACAGACTTTAGTGAAGTAAAAATTGATGTTTTAACTATTTTGCAAAATGAAACTTTCGTGGAAACATAATTAGGGGTAAAAACACAACGATCTAACATTATTTCGATAAAATACATAAAATATGAAAAGAAATAACGATGGAGTGAGTTTGTAGATAATAACTATTCCGGGAAATGAAATTGCGATGTAAACTGATTCGAGGAGTTGTTAAATATTGTATGAAAAGATCTGCGAATAGTTTTATGGCGAATGAAAATCGATAAACTTAATTGCGATAAACTGATGGGTTCCCGGACACTTACAATGACTGGTTCGTGGAAGCTGTCCTTACGGTCGGTTCTAAGCTTTTTAAACCCAGCCGTAACAAAAGGGCTAAGAAAATCTCCGAGCCAACGTTGAAGCTGATGGATCAAAAGTCCTATGGTTTTGCAGTCTTCTGAGGATGCTCGTCGGCAGCTCAATAAGCAGATCTCTAAGTTCTTAACTCGTGACTTACGCCGATTTAATACAGAACGTTTAAAGAGGCGGTTGAGCGGAACAAAGGCTCTAAAGTGTTCACAAGAGATCTTTCGCTTGGACAAAGTTTGCTGACGAAGCTGAAGACGGAGGACGGCAGACTCATTACGTCACGACCTGAGCTTTTTTTTGGTCGAAGTAGAAAACTTCTACGAGCAGCTTTACGGGACATCACGCACACCTGTCACTAAGGCGATCCAAGAGCCAAATTAATCCGACACTACACAGAAGACATTCCGGACGTCAGCCTGTACGTGATTAGTGTAGCTCTCAAACAGGTCAAGAACAACAAGGCACCAGGTAACGATGGAGTTACAGCACAGCTTCTGAAAGCAGGTGGACGTGTGGTCCTGAAAGCTCTTCAGAGGCTATTTAACTCCATCATGCTCGAGGGTAAAATGCCAAAAGCATGGCACAGGGGCGTGGTGGCACTCTTCTTCAAAAAGGGTGATCGGATCCAATTGAAGAACTACAGACCCATCACGCTCCTGAGTCATATATACAAGCTGTTTTCGAGAGTTATAACGAATCGTCTTGCACGCAGGTTTGACGACTTCCAGCCTCCCGAACAAGCCGGATTCCGAAAAGGCTTTAGTACAATAGACCACATACTTACGCTGCGGCAGGTTATACAGAAGACTGAAGAGTACAACCTGCCATTATGCTTAGCGTTCGTAGATTATGAGAAAGCCTTTGATTCTGTTGAGACCTGGGCCGTGCTTCAGTCACTCCAGAGGTGTCAAATTGACTATCGATACATCCAAGTGCTGCAGTAACTGTACGAAAACGCTACTATGTAAGTCCGCCTCCAGGATCAGAACTCGAAACCAATACGACTTCAGCGAGGTGTGAGACAGGGCGATGTTATTTCGCCGAAACTCTTCACAGCGTTGGAGAATGTGTTTAAGCTTTTGGACTGGAGAGGACTTGGCATCAAGATTAACGGCGAGTACATGACGCACCTTCGTTTTGCTGATGATATCGTAGTCATGGCGATGACCCTGGAGGACTTAAGCACAATGCTTGATGACCTCTGTGTCTCCAAACAAGTGGGTCTTAAAATGAACAAGGATAAGACGAAAATTATGTCAAATTCCCATGTTGTACCCGCTCCTGTGAAGGTTGGGAGCTATACATTTGAAGCTGTTGACGAATAGGTTTACCTGGGAAAAATAGTCCAACTTGGTTAGTCCAACTTCCAGAAAGAGGTTAATCGACGGATCCAACTCGGCTGGGCAGCGTTCGGGAAGCTTCGCAGCATATTCTCGGCCCAACTACCGCAGTGTCAACGAAAGTCTTTGATTCGTGTGTGTTGCCAGTGATGACTTACGGAACTGAGACATGGCCGCTTACAATGGGCCTCATAAGAAGGCTCAATGTTACCCAAAGGGCAATGGAAAGGGCTATTCTCGGGGTTTCTCTGCGTGATCTAATTAGTAATGATGACATACACCGGAGAACTAAGGTCACCGACATAGCCCGAAGAATTGCGAACCTCAAGTGGCAGTGGGCAGACCACATTGCAAGGAGGACTGACGGCCGTTGGGGCGGAAAGATCCTATAGTGGCGGCCGCGTACCGGGAGAAGCAGCGTTGGTAGGCCCTCCACAAGGTGGACCGACGATCTGGTGAGGGTCGCGGGAAACCGATGGATGCGGGCAGCGCAGGACCGATCGGTTTGGAGATCCATGGGGGAGGCTTATGCCCAGCAGTGGGCGTCTCTCGGCTGAAATGATGATGATGATCCTGAAAAAAATTGGCCCATATTTTTTTGATAGCCAGATAAAATGTCCTGAGCATTAACCTCCTAAACAGAGCCATATTTTAGAATCATTTTTATTTAATCACATTTTAATGTTTTTGAAGCGTTTAAACGCTTACTTTATTGTAACAATTACAAATAAAGTAAGAAAATGATGAAAAAATATATTTTACTGTATTACCAATACAGCGAAGAAATATGAACAGTAAACAATAATATTCTATTTACCATATCATCATCATCACCAGTCTATATAGTCCCACTGCTGGGCACAGACCTTCCTACATGGGAGAAACACATAAGGAGATTGGGCCATAACACCACCACGCGCTGGCCCAATGCGGGTGGGTGGGTTTAAACGGTTCGGTGCCTTGCAAAGCACGGAGGAGCTCGAGATCATAAATTTTGATTGACCCATCCCAGGATGGACCATGGCGAAAGTTGCTTTGTTTTCGTAATAGAAAAAAGAGCGCTCAAACCACTACGCCATCAAGCTCCTCTATTTCCTAATTTAGATGAATTGAAAATAAAGTCGAAATGAAATGATTCATGCCATTCTTTATCTTGTTAATATTCTCTTTATTTTCACAGGTGTATTTCCTAATTCCACTGATAAATTACCATATAATAAATAATGACTTGACTGAATGTTATTGGTGTCTACTTAGACATGTGACTCAACATCATTTTATCTGCAAATTAATTTTTATAACATTATTTTTATGTCCGCAAATAAAATAAAATTTACTTTCTATTCAATTTAAGTTTTATTAAAAATTAGACGTCTGAACATTGCTATGCCTATCAAAAGGTTGATTTTATGATTAAGCAATATTGAAGATGTCAAATTGGCAGTCTAAAAAGATTTTAGAGGCTATTAATCTGACGTTAGTGGCGGTATTGAAGCTCAACATACAAATACTACTTTAAAAACATTACTCAGCGGTATTATGATGTATCAAAAAGTAATTATGTAATTTAGAATACCTATCTACGTTTTTTGAGCTAATTTCATTTTAACATTATGTACTAAGAGATGTATTTGGTCTAATCTTGTCTACTAAAGCAAATCCTCGTTAGCTCAGAGCTTAGATCAGTTAACCGGACTGCAAGGTCGTATTAAATATCTTTAAAAGTTTGATTAATGTTAGAAACAATATTTGAGAATATTTTAAAAGCAATGCCCTTACTTTAGCGAAATTAAGATATTTGTAAAAATACTCATTCGAGTCATTGATAAAAAAAATGGTTTACATCAATGATTCGGGTGTTGAAATTGTAATGATTTTGATATTGTGAACTCAGATATTAGCTTAACGTATAATTAAGAAGAGAACAAGATAATCATACCTACGTTTCTCCCCTTGTTCGCGTCCACGTTAGCTCATTGGTTAGAGCAGTCCCTTGGGTTGTGAAAGTCACGGGTTCATGTCTTTAAAATTACTTTTTGGTTGATATTTTTTTTATATACTCTTATTTTAAATTGTGTTTTTGTACTATTCATATAAATTGAGTCCCCTCAAAAGATACGCGATCGAGACTGTTCGTGACACATCCTATGGGCCGAGACGGCCACGCGGTACTAGCTGTCTTTAAAAGGATTTATTTTATTTATTTAGGAAAACTGTGACTTATTCAACAATTTGCAATAATAACTAGAAGTAATTTTAGATCACAGTCTTAGAAAATACATAGTCTTTTACTGTTTATCATCATTAATGTGAAGTCATTTGTTGTGATTTGTATAAAAACATAGACCTAGACCACACACCCATAAGATATGCTCTTAATTATTTGACATAATTGTTGATGATGTAATAATATAATAATGCATTGTATCACACATTCTTTTGTAAGTCTAATGAAGGTTAATGCAATGTAATCATCTCATTATTTGCTTTATATATTGAAAAGATTTGTACTGACCCAAATTACGTCATTTGAGAATATTTATGCATCCTAAATTTTTATGTCAAGTAGGCAAGTAAGTATGAGTCTACAAATAATCAATACCAAAGTGTAGAGACATGCCTGCATGCATAACAAGCTTAACTCTTTGATATTTTTGGTTATTTCAATCCGTTGTATTAATATTAAGAGCAATTTTTAATCGACTTCAAAAAAGGAGGAGGTTATCAATTCGTCTGTATGTTTTTTTTATGTTTGTTACCTCAGAACTTTTGACTGGGTGAACCGATATTGATGATTCTTTTTTTGTTCGATGCGGAATAGTTTCCATTTGGTCCCATAAAAAAATTTTGAAAATCTATTGGGTAGTTTGGTTTTTAAATCGAAAAAACTGTAAAAATTAAGTCGTCTACGTATGCGAAGTTTCGGATATTTGCTTTCCTATGAATTTTTATTTTTGAAATGATACGATAGCAGAAAACAAAATAAGCTCATTGTCATCCATCTAGCTTTGACCTTCAAAAGTTATCACTAAAAATTGAGGAAAAAAAAATTTAAACAAAAAATAAAACCGACTCCGAAAAACTGAAAAGGATAAAATAATTAAATTTTAGTAAGTACGCACTCATCCCCTAGGAACATATTTTTGGAGTTGGTGCTAAGTTGTTTCCAGAAACCATAGATAGTGAATCACCGACTCCAAAAATATGTGCCTACTTACTAAATTTTTTGTTTTTTATCTTTTTCAGTTTTTTGGAGTCGGTTTTATTTTTTGTTTAATTTTTTTACAACAGACGTGTTATGCTTGATTTGCTGAGGTATGTACTTATCACACATTATTTTACTAACATGAAAGCGAGAATCACTAGTCGTGATCGTGATTGATTCATAAAGTTTTTAACCGACTTCAAAAACGATGAGGTTCTCAATTCGGCCGGTATGTTTTTTTTTTTTCTATGTATGTACACCGATTACGCCGAGATTACTGATCCGATTTACGTGATTCTTTTTTTGTTCGATGCGGAATAGCCGCCATTTGGTCCCATAAATTTTTTTTAAAAAACAGTTGGGTACTTTGGTTTTAAATTTAAAAAAACTTAAATTATGAAGTCGTCTACATATTCGAAATTGCAAAGTTTTGCTTTTCAAATGACTTTTTAGTGAAACGATACGATAGTAGGAAACAATATAAGTTTACGATCACCCATCTAGCTTCGACCGTAGAAAGTTACCACTAAAAATTGTGAAAAAAAAATTTTAAACAAAAATTAAAACCGACTTCAAAAAACTGAAAAGGATAAAATAATTAAATTTAAGTAGGTATTCATCCCCTAGAAACATATTTTTGGAGTTGGTGCTAAGTGGTTTCCAAAAACAATAGAAAGTGAAGCACCGAGTCCAAAAATATGTTTCTAGGGGATGAATACCTACTTAAATTTAATTATTTTATCCTTTTCAGTTTTTTGAAGTCGGTTTTAATTTTTGTTTAAAATTTTTATAATATTGATTTAGAAGAAGCCAAAGATTAAAATGACATTAAACGAAGAAACGAACAAAATAAAGCTTTTAATTTAAGAGAAATTACTAGGTGGTAGGCCCGTATATAGGGTCGTCTGGGTAGGTACCACCGCCTTTCTTATTTCAGCCGTAAAGCATTCGCTGTGTTTCGGATTAAAGAGAATGGTATCCAGTGTAATTACTGGGCATGGAAGGCATTTCTCCTCAGGCCTCAGGATAACAACGCAACTGCAATATCAAGTGACGTTTTCCTTGTTATTGCAGGTGACTGTAACCACTTACCACCACGTGGGCCGTCAGGTTGTTTGTCATCCAGTTGAATACAAAAATACTTTAAGTAAATGAGTTTCTCGCTTACGATTTCCATTTATAACCTTACTGTTTTGCTTGGTTCTTTCGGGGATAGTAATTAGCTAAAAGTGTCGCATGCGTATCAAATAACTTGATTGGCGTGTTCAAAAGAAAGCGAAGTCCATTAGATATTCACGTCTGGATGATAGTCACGTGAGAACTGACATTAACCTTAATTTATTATGTACATTAGAGGTGTCCCAGAGCCTAGTTTCCAGCTAATGACTTTCCCGGGCATACAAAAAGATATAACAGCAATAGGCTGCAATATACTATAGCTATTATAAATGAGAAAGTAAGATTTAAGCTATATTAGTACCTATTGTAAATGCGAAAGTACTTTAGTCTGTCTGTTTCCACTCCTCAGTTGCTAAAGTATGATACCCAAAATCCACGGGGCGGCCATTAGTGAGTCTTTAGTACGAAACTTCAATTTCTCTTTTATATCATCAAATTGTCTGGACAATTAACCGCCTAACCGCCTGTGTGGTCTAGTGGTTGAGACCACCTGCCTCAGATCTAGAGGTCCGGCGTTCGATTCCCGTGGGGGCAGAAATTTTCTGCTTGGTTTGGTTGGTGGTAGGGCTTTTCTTTTCTTTCTCTCTTTTCTTTCCGCCAGGCTAGCTACCACCATTTAGCCTAAGTCTGCCGCCATAACAATAATGTTAACAGCATTGTTGTGTTCCGACAGTTAGAGGTGAGATAGCCAGTTCCTCTGTGGTTGAGGAATCCGGGTATAACTCGCTTCCAACATCGGCCTTATCTCCACTTACGATGGTAAGGTGAGATGAAGGCCAAGAGTTACCCCGTTAAGGTTAAAAAAAAACAATTTACCACCGTGGTAACTGGTTACCACTTTAAGTTTGACTATTGAACTAGCTTTAATGTTAATAATAATATTTTGGTAAATGTTTCTTTTGCTCTGCAATTAAAGTCTTAGCCAAAAAGTTGCAGAAGATTCGCATGCTAGCCATTTGCCTAGACAATATACAACAATGGATTTCGACATTTCCGACAAAATAGTTGCAGCGAGTTATCTTCACAGTTGCACAGTGAAACTGGTAAGAGTAACGGGGTCGATATCGTGCGATTGTATGCGCGTCGCTCCATCCGCTCTGATTGACGCCTGCCGTGACGTATTGGCTATGAACCGCATCCAATGTACGAATTAATAACAGCTTCATTCAACGGAAAATATATGATAGCATGGCAAGTGTTAAAGTTTGCGACTTGGCGATTGAATAAGCAAGATTCATCGCTGCGGATTTTTACTAGGAGGTTGGCAGTTGCTAGTGGTTAAAGATTTCTCCTTATTATTAATGCTTATATTGAGATTGGGTTAATAATTGTAATATTTGGAGCCTATGCCTATTAAAAACCAAGTGTGCTTAATATAAAAAATATAAATAGTTGCATCTCACTGAAAATAATTACTAACCTAACAAAAAAAACTAAGTATAACTGCAATGCACTTAAAAGTCGAAACTCGAAATCAATTCTGGGTCATTGCATACTTTTATTTTCAATATATTTACAATAACGATACATTCTTTCATACACAACAATTACAGCAAAACCAATAATTGTTGTAGATATGCGTTACCAATAGTAGGTAAGTGTTACAGTCACGTTTCGAAATATGTCATTCCGCTGACAAAATCCGTGTGTGTTCTATAGGAAATCATGTGAAAACAGAGACAATAGAACGCTTCGTAGCTCCCACATACGGCAGTGTACTCAATACCGATGTAAAAAAGGAAAAAAGCATTCAATTGTATCAGAGTGTTCGAGTTTAGTGATCAAGAAAATAAACATTTCTAATACAGTATGCTATTAAACAATTCAGTTATAATTTCTTAACGAGTGTATAGTTAAATAATATTGTATTATTTATATACTTGCACTTTCACGACTTTTAAAAGTAAACCAATATGTGAAGCTATAAATGGGAAAGCTTAGACGTTCGTTACACAATCCGGCTGCAATTTCTGATCGGGCTTTGTGTAAAGGTGGTACTAACAACAAATCGTGATTATTCAATAATAAAAGAGAAGTAATGATTATCTGTGTGTTAAAGATTTCAAATTAATATGCAAATTGATTTTTGATTTATTGCTGATTGTGTTTGCTATCTTTCTGCAATTGGATTATGGAAATATGAACTTTAAAAGTTAAACAACAAGAAAACTAATCCGTTGTGCGTATGTTACATCATGTGGAATATCAGCAGTGTGTCATCCGCGTGCGTCTATCCGTAATTCCGTATGGCAGTGGAACAAATACCCTGACTCATATTTTTAATCGAATATTTTATCTGATTTTAGCGGATATAGAATTATATAACTTAAATTATAAATAACTACTCATTGGGTTTAATTAAGTATCGAGTGAAATATGAGTACTTATTTATTTTATTCAAGTACACAAAGCCCTAAAGTACAGATAATTTTATGATATTTAAAACATACAATAGGATGTCTATTATGTTGTTGTGAAATACTTTTTTAAAAAAAACCAGATAAAAATAAATAAAAAAAAGGAAACAAAAATTAACAATACATTTTCATTTTCAGTTAATTACAGCTTCGCCTTTTCTGCTGTGCTGTTAACATGTAAAGCCTTGGGTCTATGTGAAGTTTTCCGACTTTAGATATGTTCTCTTATATACGTTCTATCATTTCATCTATTCAAATTAAATAATTGAAGTGCTTTTTTATTTTAATTATGTAACTTTTGTAGTTTGCTTTTTAATTTTTACAAGTTTCATAATTTTAAATTGTGTCTGCGATCCACCGGCACTGGTTTAAAATGACAAATGGTAGCCATAACATCTTATGTATAGCAAAACAATAATAATAGGTGTTCCTCTGTTTTTATTATGACTAAACGTTTATTACGGTAAATAAACTAAAGGGGCAATAAAAAAACTATTTGAAACTTTGGAGATGGACGAAATAGTGCCATACGAAATACAAAGCGGTTTGTTTCAATTTTAAATCTTTAATTTAGCCTAGTAAAAAACATATTCGTTAGCTAAGGGAAAGAATGGGTCTGCTTAATTTGTAAATACTTCCATACGACAATTAAAAACCCAGTGTCTGGAATTATACGTTAAAGGTTTCACGGCAAGCCTGCTGATGCTACTACACCACGAGCAGCCTATTCACTTCTCACTGCTGGGCACAAGCCTTCCTACATGGGAGAAACACATAGGAGGAGTTTGAGTCATAACACCACCACACTGGCCCACTGGTTGGTGGGTTAAAGCGGTTGCACCAACGGCCTAGAGTGCCTTCCGAAGCACGAAAGAAATCAACATTAAGTATGTACACATTTTGATTGATCCATCCTGGGATTGATCGACCATATCGTAAGTCGCGTCGTTTTCGAAATCGAAGCCAGAGTGCTCAAACTATATAGTAGTTGAGCAGAGTACTGAGCTCCCGGCATCATAGTATTTATTTGGGTAATAGGTCGTTTGGTCTTATTTTTGAAATGTAAATATATATTAGATTAGTACAATTAATCTTAATTTTTACGTGAGTGTGTAATACTTTTCTTCGATGCATTTACCGGCGTTCAGCACTTCGTAAACAGCCTCTATAATAATAAAGATGAGTGCATCGGTGCATCTCCGGCATAACGGCAGATATTATCGCCTTACACAACGAGTGTGCAGCCGAGAAAATTCACTTCCATAAATAACTTGTGTGTTCTTGACTCTTATCAAAGTCAAGGTTACCTTTCAGATTAATTATTTCAGTGTTCTTAAAACTTGGAAACTTAAAAACTTGACTAAATTCTTTAATACAATAACTGATAAAACGGCAATACAACGCAACGACTTGCATCGTTTACCAAAAAGAACCGTACAGTTTTTTTTTATACAACTAGATGACAAACAAGCTGACGGCCCACCAGGTGGTAAGCGGTTACCGCCGCCTAATAGACACCTGCAATAACAAGGAGAAGCACTTGATATTGCAGGTGCGTTGTCATCCTGAGGCCTAAGATAAAATGCCAATGCCTTTTGTAAATTAAATGATACTACGTTTTTTAAATTCTAGTAAAAAACTCGGTTTTACCGATAAATCTTACTGTTTATAACTGAACTAAACTTTCGTTCCTTACCAGCTCGACGGCATCCACAAGTAAAAAAAATGTGTCTGGTATGTAGCTCTATCTCAGATTAGACGTATTTTAAAGCGAAAAAAAAGACACAAAATATGTTTCGTGTCTTTCCTTCAAATCCCTACAAAAGACAAACTATTTTTTTTAGTATTTGCAACAATTTTTTGATCAGATGGGCGTTGATAAGGAAGGTCATTAAAGTTACAAAAAGATTAATAGCAAAATTAATAAATTCTAACTAAAAATGTTCGCTTACCAAATCAAAAATCCGAGAAAACCGTCTCACCCACAATACACTGTCTCAATATTGTTAATAATAATGAGTAACAAAAACAAAACAGATTTTCCTATAGTTCACACACACAGTTCATTCGAGTCGCGTGCGATGGCTCAACATTTTTCAGAACTTCGCGGTACGAGCGCGCGCTGCTGCGGCCGGCAACATGTGAAATCAGCTGTGGTTGCCGATGCCGCCTTGCGGTAACGGCACCTGAGCCCCTACTATGGACTCGCTTTACATGCTCCAGTGGAAACATTGATATTTACTCGAATTGAATAAGAATATGCGTTTGTGAGTGTAAGGTAAATACAACCGACATAAAACTAGAATTAAGCAGCAGGATCTCTGCTGTTTTGAACGAACACAAACTAATCGTATGCTGTCGAATGACATTAAAGGACACGAATGACATGTTTCATATCTGGCCAGGTATATGTACACTATCTCAAAAAAAAAATCTCTTGTATCCGGAAAAAATAGGTACCAATAATTCGTTTTCATGCATAGGTAGTTGGTTTGTAAAAAAGTTGAAATTTTTCGTTTATTTCACCGTTATTCAATATGGAATGAAATAGAAGTCAACTAAACGTCACCAAAGTGACATAGGCGCCATGATAAATATTTGACTTTGTTGCAGTTTTTTCTATAAAAATTCTTGTTTTATACCACCACGCAACAAAGGAAATAAAAACAAAACGGACAATTAAACACTGTTCTGCATATTTTTACCTATTTTTCAGTATACAGTACATCTCTTTTATTTTTATTGTTTACGTACTAATTCAAATTATTGCAGTACCTACTTACTACTACTAATATATTTAAAATTTATGGAATTTCGATATTCTAAATTTATAAAAATAAAATATTTATCTAACAAAGTTGCCTGTAACTTGTAGTTTTTATCTAACAAAGTGGTTAAGACCTGTACCACAGATTAATAATGGTAGTACAATTGGAATGTAGCATAAAGTCAATAATTTTTATTTTGAATGTACCTATCAATGTTTGTACAATTATATAAACAAAGTGATCACTTGGCATAAAGAGTATTGTTGGTATTGTCACATGGTAGGGGAGGTGACCTCCTCCTCTCCCCCTCACTGTCACTCCTACACCGCGCGCGCTTAGCAGATAAGGCCTGCGATAAGATATGTATCATTATCTTGTTTATTTACGATTTAGCCTAGTGATAAACCAATTATTCGTACGTGGGAATAAATATTTTGGATATGTGTGACCAATAATTGCGATTCTTATTAAATCATACTTATTTTGATTTCTAAGGTATTAAACATCACTTTTATAAATAGGTGTTTGGTACTCGGTAAAGCGGGCATCTACCCATGTTATCATTAAATGCTAAATTATGTTAACAGAAGTTCAAAATTCTACAATTAATTTTGAAATTTCCCATACATTTTGTTTAACGGACCAGACCATTTGTATGAAGAAAGAAGGTGTTTCATATCCGGCCAGATAAGTATATGCACACTATCGCAAAAATCAGGAATAATCTCCTGAATCCGGTAAAAAAACCTAATAATCTTCGTTTTCATGCATGGTTTGTTTGCATTACAAAAGTTGAATTTTTTGTCGATTTCAACGCTATTTAATATACCATTATGGAGGACGACATAGAAGTCAATAAAATGCCACCAAAGTGACATAGGTAGGCGCCATGATGAATATTTGGCGGTGTTCTAGTTTTTCTATAAAAAATCTTGTTTTTTACCACGCAACAAAGCAAATAAAAAGAAAACGGAAAATTGAACACTGTTTTCCATACTTTTACCTATTTTTCAGTATAGTACATAGACCTGGCCGGGTCTTTTTGGAACATCTCTTTTTAAATTATATTTTATAATTTGTAATTTTTGTTACCACTTTAGTATTCATATGACTATGTTAGCATGGGTGGGTACCTACCCGCTTCAATGTTATACCAAGTACCGAGTTTGGAACACAGGATCATCCTATTTTTACTGGGTGAGCGAGCTGCTAAGGGACGTAATGTTAATAATAATAATAATAATTACATACTCATACCTATTATCTAAATTTACACTTACTTAGTTTATATAAATTCAAAGTTAATTTAGAGATATGAAGAAGCGGAGTCTCCTGGCACAGGCATCTTCATGCTTAAAAGGGGACTCCAACCACTAGAGTTAAGTTATAAGAAAATAAGCTATTTTTGATTTATTTTTTTTTGATCTAGGCCAGAGTAAGCATCATTATGAGTTTGTGTTATGGATAACGGAAAAATAGCGATAATAATATATATATAAGTATTAGAAATATACTAAATAAACACAATCCATGACTCGTCAACAAATGCACGTACTCGTCATACAAATATTTGCTCCCTCCGGGATACGAACCCGGGACTCCTGACCGAGTGGCTTGTATAGCAACAGACCACTCGGCTGGCCGGTCGTCGAAGTGCGGCATCTTGAAGGACAGATGAAGCAAACATAGTAAAGTTCTGCGACATCTTACATGTTTTTGTGGTTTTCATGTTCATAGTGCGCGTCATCAATTAACTTAACCACAAAAACAAAATTACATTAATTTATATTGCTCAGTTTGCATAACAGTTAGGTATATTGTGAGTATAAAGGGAAACATACCTACCTCATTTATACTTATTTTTATATAATAAATTTAAACTGGATTAAAGTAAAGTGTCACGGAATTTTATTAAAAATCTAAAAAGTAGTCCATGAATGTCACAATTTTTTTAAAAAACTTTTTATCTGTAAGTATGTAGTAAGATATATATAAATTGCAGGTATAGATATTGCTTTTCATGTTGTATAACGGCTATATTTTTGTAGGTACCCAAATAAGCAAAATTTAATAAAATATTATATGTAGGTACTATATTTTATAAACCAACCCACCAACCCGCATTGGGCCAGCGTGGTGGTTTTATAGCTCAAACTCCTCATGTGTTTCTCCCATGTAGGAAGCCCTGTGCCCAGCAGTGGGGCGTACATAGGCTGGTGATGATGATATTTTATAAAAGTGTTATACTACTATAATATGTTATGCATAACTTCACTTTCTTTACACAAACAGGTAGGTATTGAATATCCGTAATTGGCAATCGGTTATTTATGTTACAATTAATAGACACAAATTGACAGACCACTTGATTGAATAATTGCTGGAAGTACCAGAGAAGTTACGTCTTCTACACCATTGCCATTTACAAAAACAAGTTATTATCTAATTAATAGGATTAAGGTTAAGGTTTACATAATACTTAGATCGCAAGTCTTTTGAACATGCTTTTATTATTGGTTTTGTGATTATCGTAGTGCTAAAAATCACACAAAATTTAATAACAAAGTCATTTAATAGTCATACAATAAAAATTAAATAAAATTTCGTTCGAGTTGAAGTACCTCAATGTTCCACTACCAATGAAACCTACTATTAAATGAAAAGTGTGTAAAGTTCTCTGTTTATACAATAAGAATTACACAAGGCGTGTTATGGGTAAGGAGGTTATATTGATAAAACCTGTACTCTGATGAAGTCTCTCCTTACCCAATATTGGTTCTGAGAACCGAAGCGTGCGCAAGCTAAATAAATATTATTTTTCGTCGTTCGTGATGATGATGACCCGAATGATTCGCAGTGGGACACGCGCTGCGGCATGCTCTAGTAACCATCACTGTCCTCCAACAAGTACTCATCCATTATATGGAATCTATAGATGGAAATAAAGCTTTTAGAAATAACTTTTTACTATCAACTCTTTGCCTTTCAGCTTTGTTATCAGCGTGTCAATGCATATTTGAATGGTCCAGGTAGTTTGTCATTTAGTTGAATTTTAAAAAAAATCACATGAACTTTGTTCCGTTTGAGATAGAGATACGACACCTATAAGGAAAAACATAAAAAATAAAAACTAACGTAATTTCAAAAAACTCATTTGAGAATAATTCCAATAGTTTATTGCCTTTTTAATTCTAAACTAAGTTTGGATTTCTATCTTTTGTAAAATATTTTATCCCTTATAAGGCTGGCTGTAGTTCGGCTACGTGGAAGACTACTTAACTGACTTTCCCGTGTAGCCGTGTCGCTATGCAGCGAGGTAGACAGAACGGATGATTTTAACGGAACAATAGCGGACAGTGAGTTTGTCGGAGTCTCACATAAATCAGCTAACACACGGATACACCCCTATCGCAGAAAAAAGAAGAGCTTTAAGTTAACAACACCTAGTTACACATAAACATTCAATTTGTGTTTCAGCCAACGTGTGATATGATATCCCAGATGGACATTTACAGGCACGATTCAGACGTTTTACATCGACCATCTTGTCACCTTGATCTTTAACGGTTTACTGGTTTGACCTCAGCCTTTCAGTTGCGCTCAGTGTAGGCTCTATATTTGTAAACGACAATAGCCTCTAATTGTTTTATTTCGTAGACCTCGAGTTGTTGCAAGGTAACATTTGTCACGATTGGATACTCTAGCTAGAATAAGCTGCTATTTTGTTATTTTTATGCGTGATTTTTCAATCCCCAGTTAAGATTTATCCAAAGAATAATATTGACAAGTTGACAGTTAATCTAAAGAATATCTGTCAAAACGTGATAATTATTCTAAGGTCACGAAATAGCTCATAGGATTAAGAAGTTGAAGTGGCAGTGGACCGGCACATAGCACATAGCATGCAGGCCGTTAAAGTTCGACGATAGCGACCACGTACCGAAAAGCGCAAAATACTAGATGGACAGACGACCTTATTAGGATCGCGGGGAGCTGTTGGATTAAGGCTGCGCAGAACCGATCCGTTTGGAAATCGATGGAGGAGACATTTGTTCAGCAATGGACTTCATAGACTGTTATGATGATGATGATGTTCTATGCTGAATCCCCTATTTAAATCGTCACTAAACAAAACAATAGCTACAATTTTACAAATTAGATAAGAATAATGAGAGAAAAATTAAGAGAAATTGAACATAGTGGTATTTATCACTCCTGGTTCGACCGCTCGATCAGGGTAATACCACAGAAATACTGGTAATAATACCACTGTACAGAACATCGCAACTAAATAACACTAATTAATAATTTGTATTATTGTGTAACGCCGGTAAGTAATGTCGCCAGAGCTCATTGAGAAACCGTTATGTTGGAAGCAGCTGGATTCATTTCGTATACAAAATGTTATAAAATAGCAAAAAAAATATCGAAAACTCATAATTATAATGTCACAACTCTAGTGCTCGGCTGTTAATGACATTTAAAAGACATGGCTAAATTGAAGTATGAGCGATTGCCCTAGCAAAATAGCACATGATAATTATGTGATTTTGGATAGTTGCATATTGGTATTACCTATCTATAATAAAAGTTTCACCAACTCTTCATATCATCACATTACTGACAATGAAATCGTAAAAACTCCTACGTATACGAATCGTCAACTGGAAGTATTGCTATGAACTTTTAACTAGGGGTTTGTATAGTATAAAAAACCAGCTAAGTTCGAGTCGGACTCGCGCAGGAAGAGTTCCGTACCATTATTTATAAACAAGCGTCCTGTTGCCGTTATCAATATCGAGCAAAAACAAGCAAAAAAATCACGTCTGTCGTATAGGAGCCCCCTTAAATATTTATTTTATACTTTTAAGCTATTGCATAGCTTCTATCGCGGGCCTTGAGCGCGGGGACCGAATCCAGAAATTCCGTAACGAAAAAACCTCACGCTCCCCACTCCGATGCGCAAGGAGGTGTGGCTTGAAGGGCGTGCATCGTCTAACGTCGTTTCAGTTCGGCAGTCTTCGACACGGCGTTGTGTGCGTGCGATTAGACGTATTGTATGACTCTACGAAACTTTTTATTTATTTTTATTTATTTAATAATAGAAAAATTTGTTTTCTTATCGGTCACCACGCTCAAAAAGTGTAACTTGAATTAATATCAAAGAAAAAGAAATACTGCATGAATAAAATAAATAAATAAAATTATAATTGCATAAGTTGATACAAAATGCTATGCAATAGCTTTACCGCGGCAGTCCCCGAGTGCCACACGTCTTTTTTATTAGTATTTGTTGTTATAGCGGCAACAGAAATACACCATCTGTGAAAATGTGAACTAACTTATATCACGGTTCATGATATGCAGCCTGATGACAGACGGATGAACGGACAGCGGACTCTTAGTAATAGGTTACCCTTTGGGTACGGAACCCTAAAAAGGTTTGCGACGAAAATCAACCAACCTTTTTCCGGTTGTGCCGACGATGTAAACAAACAATTATCTTACGAAAATCTCGTAAGGTTTTAAGGATCCGCTAATCAACGCCAATACACATTGCACTTTACTAGAGCTACTTTGCTGCTGCATACAAAAATATTCACATATACATGAAAATATTCAGCAACGAAATACAATACTAAATAAAATGTGACGTTGTCTGTCAAGTTTCTTTTTAATTATTGCTTTTTTTTAATAATTTATTGGCATTGGATACAACGATCGTAGTGTTACCCGTTGCGGTGCGGTTTTAGTTCCAATGAGCTCTTTAGTAAGATATATTTACTTAGAAAAAAGGATATCTCTATCCTAATTATTATTTGTACAATAAATGCGATTTTATATATATTAAATAAGATAATTATTTTTTGAATCTATAGATTATTTTATGAAAATTATCAAAAAAAAATATAGGTAACTACTGGAAAAAAAATGATTTCGGGAACAACATTATGTCTATCCATCTAAGATTTTGTCACCTGAGACAAACTATACAGGGTGGTTCCGTCAATACGACAGTACCTAATATATAACATAGGCTTTATTAATTCATAGAAATGGTTTATCACTCTCAAAAACATCTTATTCGTTTGATAATTTCATGACATTTCTATGAAATAATGCAGCCAATGTTATATTATTTCATACAAATGTCATGAAATTATCAAACAAATACGATGTTTTTGAAATTGCCAAACCATTATTCAACATAATCCTCAGGTAAATATGAAAATAACTTAGCTATGATCATCTTCGAGTGACATTAACAATATCAAAGGCTTATAAATAATGTATTAGAGGAATTATTTTATTTGTTTAAGTAGGTAACTATTAAACCAAGACATTTACGAGCTAAAGATTTTCCATCTTTAGTTGTTTCATAAGTTTTCCTGGCATATTCTTTCTTAATTATGTTGTAAAACAGGAAAAAGAAGCAAACAACTTTTAATTGTTTTATTATTTAACGATAGTTGTACGAGATTAATAAACACGTAATAATGAAAGAATAATATTTTATGTATGTTACGAGTAGTGCGAAATATCTATACAGTCATGTTAAGGGCAGTTCTTTAAACATATAGTTTTATCTGATATCTCTATAGTCAAAGTTATTTTCACCTGGTAAGGGTAATGCAGTTTTAATAGAGCTGCGCTTCAATGTCGAGTATTTTATTGTTTTTCTTTAAATAATTAATTTTTCCGCAAGAAACATTTTCTACTAGGTTGCGATTATTGGTAGGTACTGAACTCTACACAAGGGACACTTAAACACACTTTCTGCTTAATAGGTATTTTTACAACACCCTGTATAAAGCTTTCTCTTGGTTTATTACAGGTTAGGCCACGCGTGAGCAGAGCCAAAGCTGCTAAGAACGCCTGAGGCTCACTGCTTACAATCAGCCGGCCGTAGGCTTCTTGCAATTCTTGTTCTATGAAAAAAACTGAAGGAGAATTTTGCTAACAGGGTAATTTTTAAATGCATGTGCTTCAAATACATTACCAAATACTACTAATTCTATTGTTGAGGAGGCGACGCCGATGCTAAGGGATAAAATGTAAACAGGAAGAACAGCGGCCACATTCATCTACAGATATAAAATGTCAATACAGATTTTTCTCCAGTTTGCGTGCTAAAGGAGATAGTAAAAGTTTCTATGTAATTTAGGCCAGCTCATGAACACCATTTTTACATACAGTTATTTTTGTAATCTATACTTACCTTATTATTTCTATAAATCATGATAGAAGCGGCAAAATAATAGTTATTTGTTATACAAGAGTGCAAAGTTGCTTTTTAACCGCGTGCTCAATTTAGCGAGCGTTGGCGAGGAAATCAAAAGAGCACGAGGTGAAAAATCTTTGCACTCGAGTGCAACACGTAACTTTTCATCCCCCCTCAACGAGGAAATGAATAAATGCAAAAAAAAAACATTTGCGGCTTATTAACAGTTTCAGACAATTCTGTTGGCGTCAAATAAACTTCTTCGTCGCTGGAATCACTCATTTTTACTTTTTTATGAGGTTTTTTACTAGTTTTCAAGTTTCTTGTTTTAAAACCTATGGTTTTCACAAATAATATGTCGTGAAAAGAAAATGGCGCGCGCAAAGCAAATTAAACAAAAAGTACACCAAGAAGGTGCCGAGTCTGAGTTTTTAGCAAGTTAAAAAAGGTTGTATGATAAATTTGGCACCATGAACGTAGAAGTAAAGAGGTTTAATGATATTTGGAATTCACAAACTTAGTGCACACGATGTTCCAAATTCAATTTAACTTTATCCTCTATAGTCTAGCGGATAAAAACGGCTTTTGTACTCAGATATCGCAGAGCAAAAATACTCTTTCCGACATGGGGGGATGAAAAAAGTTTTTCAGTTGTTGAAAAACATCACAGAGGTCGCCGCAAAGAGTATGTCGATGTCAATGTCATAATAAAATTTTGTTTTTTACGACTTTGTGTTGAATATTGTCGTTTTATTTCTTCATAGCCAGGGTCAAACAATTTCGAAGAAATAAAATATCTTTATTTAAATAGGCCACAAAGAGTAATTCGTCATCTCGCCCGACAAAAACTCGCCCGATCGAGAAGCACTTTCAGATCGTCAAAAATCACATTTTTATGACTATCACAAAAATATATTAATTAACAACGACAAAGTGTTTGTCTGTCCATCTGTCTGTCTGTCTGTCTGTTTGTCCACAGTTTGGAAAAACAACAAAAACACTTTAAGAACACCCCAAAACATTCTCGGTTGAAAATACGGTATGATAATTTTAATAAATGTCAATATGACATTAAAGTCAACTTTTTATTTTTATTAATTTATTTCACAAATACTTATAACTATTATTACAGGTTTTTACCCAATGCGATAGATAGATACAGCCATTTAATTTACGCATAATAACATTAATAACATATTAGCCATGCATTTTTAACATCGTTATTGTGGTTATGGACTTCTGGGCACTTTTATGAGTTCTATGTAGCCACTTAATACAATTCTTATTTTATTTTGTTATTTTTTGCAATAGAATAAAAGAGTTTTGTGCAATTTAATGGAAATCATGTTATTCAATTCATAATTATCTACATTCTTAAACGGTTCAAAACTTTAACATCTTCTTTAAATGTAAAATATTTTATTATAAGTAATGCAACAAAAGTTTTTTACATAACTTATAATCTTTTACACATAATATAGTGGCTTATTATTGCCTCTCATACCCGACATATATTATTTTAATTTTAATTGGCTAGGCTAGGGCATCATACATAAAAAATATATATTAGTATAGTAAAAATACATATTTTACTATATTTATTTAATTTTTGTCACTTCTTGTCGCCCAGAGATGAAATGTGCCACTTTTCAAATTAGGGTACAAACACCACTTTATTTAATAATGGTAGTTATCACGGTAAGTGGCTACTTAGAAATAAATCCGAATCACCACCTTTATTCTTTGGTTTCTATGGTCACGATCTACGGTACAAATACAAAAATAATACAAACACAATTATACTATCGTTTCAAAATGGTACGTCGTGACTTTTGTATGCAGAAGCTACTCCATACTTTTTATTTTAATGACCACGATCGGCCAATACGACTAAAATGAAAAGGAATAGATTCAGAGGAGCCAAGAACAAATGAGACAAGTCCACTTGTTCTCAACATAACGTTTGCTCAATGAGCTCTGAACCCCTAGTGTAAGTTTCAATCGAATCGAAACAAAATCGATCATCGTCGTGTTTAACTCTCAAATCTTTAAAAAAAGAGGTTTTCAATAATTCACAACATCTGCTGTAGTTTTCATATGATTTGGCAGTTGTTTGAACGTTTGGATTCATTCGTTTCAAACTTACACTAGAAGCACTGGTGACCTTATTGAATACAGGAAGCAATACTACTAATGCTCGTTTTCACTAACATTTGCTTCTCTCTCTCTCTCTCTCTCTCTCTCTCTCTCCTCGTCTCTTAGCGATTTTTATCTTAGTCTATCTAAAGGTGATAGAAAGAGACATATGCATGTCGTTAAGCGTCACCTAAGCCTAGGGAATGGTTAGTGAAAACGGACGTAAGTGTACCTACATTTTTGTAACTGTGAGTAAGAGTGCTTCTCTAACCGGGCGGGGACACTGGAGTAGAAAAGATCACAACAGCCACTATTTATTTTTTACAAGTGGTTCTAGCGGTTCCGCCGGCGTGCATTTTCGGTTATTACTCGAAAAAGTGTTATATGTCCTTTGCAATGTATAAAACTCTCGTCGTACCAAATTTCATCTAAATCGGTTCATCGGCTTAAGCGTGAAGAGGTAGGTAATAGACAGACACACTTTCGCATTTATAATATAAGTAAGTACTTAGGGATTTTGGAACCGGTGCAAATTCAGTAATGCATGACAGACAGACGGACATCATGACATTGCTATTTAGTTTTTTTGATGATAGACACACAGATGGGAGTTTTGAAGAAATATTTTTTATTTTGATTTTATCATGAAATACTTAGAAAATTATCAAAACTAGAAAAAAAACATGTTGTGGGGCGGGATCAAACTCGCGACCTTTCACAATATGGGTGACTGCTGTATCTGCTGAACTACCAAGGATCTGTATTTCTATGTAATCTATCTTATGTGTATTTCATTTGTGTGAAATTCGCTGAGTCTTTATTTATTTCTAGAATGTACAATTATTAAAATTTAAAGCATGTGTCGGTAGTACCATTGGTGGACACATAGTAGTATCACTAGTACCATTGATGGTACAAATGAATTGAACATTGACACCAGGGCCCCAAGGGCAGGCCCCAGGGACAGTTTTCTACTTGCAAGCCAGAAATTTAAAAAAAACCTTTAATTTATAACCTCCTTGGTTGCAATGTTTCGGAGTAAAAGGCCGTTCTATTTTTAAATTACACGGCAGATTTGAGTTTTCATACAACTTTTGCCGGCTCATTTTCGATTTAAAGAAGGTTGTAAAAATAATGCACAAATTTCCATGCATGTTAAAGAAAAGAATATTATCATGAAATGTTCCATATTTATGGTGAAACCCACTTCTAAAGAGTCTTCACTTCATGACAAGCCTCCATTCAGTAAAATGACTAATAATTGCCTATTGCTTGTGGTGATCGTGTTAGTTGGTTTCAAATTATGATTATTATTGCAATATCACAATACCGTAATTATATACCTCGCCTGACATCTACCTGCGTAATTAAGAAATATTCGAAAAAAACCGAACGCTTGATAGAAGCGCGCGCATGCGTGATAAATGATAATACTTTACCCTCTCGTGAACACGAATTAGGTATATTTTTATTTAAAAAACAAATATTGTTGATTACAATGTGTGTATGATTGGCTCAATTTATAAAACCGTGCTATATTATTTTCTTTATACATTTTCTTTTAAGGGGAAACAAAGCCGAGAGCGATAATTTTGTAGAAATCGTGACGAACTAGAAACCTGCCGTTTGTCATGAATCACCACGATTTTGCCACTATATTTCTTTATGCAAACTATGTGTAGTTTATGGAAAGTGGAAGACATCGATACTAATATCATACATAGGTATGCGAAAGTAGTTTTGTCTGTTTGTCTGTCTGCTACGTTTCTTTCAGCATTGCTTTTGACCTTTATTCAGAGTGGTGCCGTCAATACGACAATAAATTAAAATATGGGCTGTATTAGTTCATAGAAATGGTTTGCCTTTTTCTAAAACATCTAATTCATTTGATAATTTCATGACATTTCTATGAAATAATGCAGCCGATGTTATCTTATTTCATACAAATGTCATGAAATTATCAAATGAATAAGATGTTTTTTGAAAGTGGCAAACCATTTCTATGAACTACTGTAGCCCATGTTTCAATTTACTGTCGTATTGGCGGCACCACCCTGTATAGTGCAACTTTATGTATAGTTGTGTAAGCTACAATTGTCGTTTTTTGTCTGATTGTGATTATACATAAATATCAGAAAACAAGAAAAAAATGTGACTACATATTTATATTAAAAGCATTACATTCGATGTTGATGTAGAATTCTACATTAACATAGAATGTAATGTGTCGTTGGTAGTGACGATTTTAAAATGGCTCTTTAATAACGTGATATCGGTGTCGGTATTTTTATTAGCGACGCGTTCATGCGATCACACTAAATACAATGCTTTCATTAATACTTACTTCAATCATATTTTTACACTGCACGCTTAGTGTAACTTTTTCAGATCAAACGAAAGATTACTATAATAGGAGACCTTACTGTTCAATGAAATGAAAAGAATCATGATGAATGCGAGAAAAACATATCCTAACGTGGTTTGTTTCGAAAGTGGGTTCGTTTGTTTGTTACATTTTTACGACTAAGCCTCTGAACCGATTTAGATGAAATTTGGTATAGAGATATTTTGAAAACCTGGCAAGAACATAGAATACTTTTTTGGAGCGATAACAGACGTACCTTCGTGGGCGGAGCCACGGACAAGAGCGTATAAATGCGAAAATTTTGGATAGATGATTGCTTGTAACTCAATCACATCAGAGCCATTAAACGGATCTGGCTGAAATTTGGCACAGGTATATTTTAGTCTGGATTAACATATATTCTACTTTTTAACCCGGGAATAGGAAGGGAGAGAAGCTAGTTTTATCATGATTAACTCTTTGATATTACGTATTAGATACCTATCTTGAAATCTTTATTTTTGATACGGTTGCAAGAGTCGATGTTTCTTAGTTTATATATCTATATACGATATTTTCTTTTAAACATAAATGATGTTACCAGAGGTAATGTTGAAACCACAAACATTACCTGAAAAAATTACATTAATGAAATACCTACATACCATAATACCTACCTACCATGATCTCTATGGATTATGGTAGCTTGCAACGACTCAGTGTACCATAATCTCTATAGATTATGGTAGTTGCCAGCTAAGATATCCACTGCTGACCAAAGGTTCCCTCTCGAATTTACAAACGGATCTGTTTTGTACAGACCATATACTATTGGGAAATGGTACCCCTAGTGTATTCTTAATTTACATTTTAACATTATTATGAAAGTTTAAAAATTATTTACATAAAAATATCTAAACTAGAAAAATTTCACGTTCTGAAGCGACCCCTAGTGTATGTTTCAATCGAAACGAAACTAAAACAATCATCGTCGTGTTCAGCTTTCAAATCCATTTATAAAAATTGGTTACACAACAGAGGAGCTGCTGCCGTTTTCATGCGATTTGACAGTTGTCAGGACGACGAACGTTTCGTTTCAATTCGATGGAAACTTACATTAGGGGCACAGCACTTTGCCACTGTATTAACAAACACCACTCTTCTCACCGTAAAAAAATAATTAAGTGTTCAGTTCAATGTCCCTTGAACAAGCGTGCTATCATTACACCTAATGCGCCTCAGCGTCAACCACAAAACAAATCGGAGTCATTTGTCATACATGTCTATCCTCATCGACAAAGGTGCAAGCGGGTTTCACTATGATTATACATCATTGTTACTATTCTGAACCACTGCATTAGAAGGAACGGCTTCATCTGCGAATAAATTGAAGATTTAAAGAGCGTTAATAACGAATGGCTTTTTATACAAACTTTCAAGTCGAAAATATTGCAAACGAAATAACCGATTATAAGACTTTCCATTCATAAACAAGACAGGGAGTGTATTATAAGCTCTTGTTGTGATTAGTTTAATGCCAGGTATTTTTTTAATACTCTATGACCCTGCTAATAGAGTTCACTGTGCAGCAAACAAAGAAAAAGGCCCTTAACTGAATGAAAATAAGAGCTCTTAATACACTTTCGAAAAGCAGTATTATAGTGGAGTGAAAACAATTTTGAACTTTTCTTATTAACCAAAAATCTCCAACAATTACGTTTGAGACTAGCCTAACTTGCTTAGGAATGGCAAGTGTCGTTAGAATCGGTTAGTTCGTTTGTATCAAAAGGCTTGCGACGTTATCCCTCATAATTACGACACAAAGGGCAGAAGAATCAAATGCTTTTTATAAATCTTCCAAGCACTTTCGAAGGAAAACTTATAACGCAAATGTCAAATTGAGCAAGTGCACCAAGTGTGAGTATTCGGCCGAAAGAATGAGAATCACACAGATCGTCATTCAAACACCATATGTGTCTGTATGTTACGTTATACAAACCTAACTGGCCACTTCTTTAAAATAGATAATCTGGGAAGTCTTTTTAGTTATTTTTTATTTGTTTATTGCAACAACCATTGCAAATACACTAAAAAAGATATGTAACCAAACTACTTTGGATAGATTAGTAATAACTAAAATTTGGCAAGGTCCAATTACAGATTTTTATTTTGATTTACAAAAACATTGCATATCAGAATCTATGTAGCATGTTTAGTTTATTAGCCTTAGTTCATGTAATCACTTTTTAAAGCTACAGATTGTTAAAAGTACAGTTGCCATTTTTTTCAGTGTACACTACGTAAATCTATATAAATAAAAATCAATGTTTGTATGTTTGTCTCTTATGTGCTCCGAAACCATTGATCAGATTGTGATGTAACTTTAGTAGTGTGTTTTGGGGACGCCCGAGAATGTCCCGGGATTATAGAAACTTTACTTTTTTATTTTTATTAAGTATAAAACCTAACAGTTTTCTCTTCCCGGGCATTGCAAAGCATGCCGGGAGCAGCTAGTACACAGACACACATAAAAATAAATTGTTTGAAAGTCGGTTATCTAAATTATGTAATAAATCTAATGATACGTAAAAAACAAGGTTAATATTTACTGTACGACTTGGTACAATCAATTTTATATTATCAAGTTTAGATGATACCATAATGACGCTATATGCATGTTGATTTTCTATTTCAACATTAACTATCCAATGGTTATCTACAAATAAGCAAGGTTTAATGAAAACTTATGAGTAAATGACTTCTCAGCTTCAATAGAGATTACCTAGATATTTCTGAGCATTAAGGTGCGTTTTTTATAGATCTTGTTTAAAAGCTTAAAAAGCTGCACTTGAAATCACCGTTTACTTATCCTAAATTTTAATTAATGTTAAACACATATGTTAACCAAATAAATATTTACACTTTTTTAATTTACTAAAGTAAGTTAAGTGACTAGGTTTAATATAAAATTCCCACATCCACGGTACGATATAATGATAATATCTATTATAATCATATTGTTTTTAAAAATTTTCATAACAGTAAGCAGATAGACTATAATGGCCTCGTAAGGCTGTGGGAGAATTAGTGCTTGGCTATTGTTTACGGGAGTTTGAGAAACACCGGTTCTCAATCTTTTTGATAGGCGCAGCGCCCAGTGGTTTTGAGGTGGCAAAGGTACTCATCCGAAAATTCTTAGTGTCAAGTCAACCTTATTACAGTGCGCGCCACGACACAGCCACGAGTCATGAAATTGCGCAGAAGACGATACATAGGTGTCAGCTGAGGTAGGGTGTAAGGGGCGGGATGAGTAACAGCGACGCGCAACGACTCCTTGCCGCCCTCCACCAGGGCACGGCTTAGGATCGCCTTAGGTACCAGTGATAACACAAGTGTCACGTAATTTCAATAATCGGACAATACCAATTTATAAATTATTTGTTTGCAACTACAATTTTATGTGTTTATATTAATAGTATTGTAAGTGTACAATGTACATAGTGTTATTTAGTTTTGATTTAGTAGGTATGTTTGATTGAACTTAGTGTTTTTGAATAAAGTGTTGTGTATAAGTTGTATACAGGGTGGTGCCGTCAATACGACAATAAATTAAAACATGGGCTATATTAGTTTATAGAAATGCTTTGCCACCTTTAAAAACATCTTATTCAATTGATAATAATTAAAAAAAAAAGGTTTTATATTATGGAAAACCTTTGTTATTAATTGTTATAATCATTTCTATCCTACACACAGTGAATTTATTTTTAATATCATTTACACTTTTCTATTCGATTATACATGCGCAGTTGACGCCATTTTATTTCATCACTCGTGGCGCGCACTGTACAACGGCTTGCTAACGATTTAATTTATGGACAGTAACTAATATGATAGCGACACAATATTTTTCAATTGCGAGTAAACGCCGCCCGCGCTGTCACCGGCACCGACAACGACAATGTAAGAGTCTGAGGATAATTTTATTCAGCGATCGAGAAAGCAAGGGATTCAAATTTCTAATACTTTTACAAAATAATTTAAATTATTTAAAACTTAAAATTACTTTCACATACCTATATGTATAGGTATTGTAAATTAGATGTGTTCAACCTGTTTTTGGTTATTTATACAATTAAATGACTGTCAATAATAATATAAATATTAGAAAAATATATAAACTAGAAAAAAAAACACAAAAAAAATCACAGGGTCACCCCAAGTCCTCGGTAGCTCAGATGGTTATTTTAGAGTTTATATATTATATTACCAGAGAATTTTTTTTTCTAATTTAATCTTATTTAATATTTTTAGACATGTATGCAGGGTGGTGCCGTCAATACGACAACAAATCAAAACATGGGCTATATTAGTTCATAGAAATGGTTTGCCACTTTTAAAAACATCTTATTCATTTGATAATTTTATGACATTTCTATGAAATAATGCAGCCAATGTTATATTCTTAATGCAGTCATCATCATTTCATCCGAGAGAGGCCCACTGCTGGGCATAGGCCTCCCCCAAAGATCTCCATACCGATCGGTTCTGCGCTGTCCGCATCAATCGGCTTCCCGCGACCCTCGCCAGATCGTCGGTCCACCTTGTAGGAGGCCGACCAACGCTGCGTTATATTCTTATTTCAAACCAATGTCATGAAATTATCAAATATTTTTGAAAATAGCAAACCTTTTCTATGAACTAATGTAGCCCATATTTCAATTTATTGACGTATTGACCCTTTTTGATCACAATGCCAACGCCGCAAAACGACTTTGAAGGATTACTCCTAAACTTGGTTACTTGTAAACCTTCAAAGACGTTTTGCGGCGTAGGCATTGTGACCAAAAAGGTTTGAGACTCTTAGACAACCAAGCGTTTGGCTTAATTACGACGTAACAGATTCTTATCATAATGGTGAGAATTACATACTTAAAAACGTGTCTATTGCAAACTACAGATTGCATGATTTTACATATAGGCTATAGCTGTTCGTTCTTTTTGAATAATCACGTAAGTAAATTACTAATGTTCTAATCATAGCTACTAAAGGCCAATTCACACGATCCAAGTTTCCCTTTGTTCCCGTTGAGGCAAAACCTTTTTTGTCACACTGTTACACATTGGGAAAAATATTCCCGATGAGTAACACTGTAACTCAGTGCCACTATTTTTTCCCCGTTGAGTGACAGTGTAACTAAACAGAACGCTGTATTCCTGTTAAGTAACACCTTCTAGGATGATCCTGCTACATACATACGAATTTGAACAATGATTTACCCAAGAATGTGTTACTCATCGGGAATATTTTTCCCAATATGTATCAGTGTGACACAAAATGGTGTGACTCAATGGGAACAAACGGAAGTTTTTTGCATGTAACATACAATAAAATTGAAGCAATAAATGACTTGCACGGTTTAAACAACACGTGACAGAGGTGATGGATCAAAACATGGAAACAGAGAAGAGAGGTTCTCGGAGCATCTAATAATATTGGTGTAGAGTTACGTACAGAAAATGAAGATGACTTTAAAGAGATGTTTCGTGTAAGTAGAACCCACTTTTACTATCTGTTCGATAAAATTGGTTCTTCTACACAAACGCAAAATACAACAAAAAAAATACGTACAGTCATTTTTTTTCGCTTGGGCCCAAGATGTAAACAAACACGAAACTTAAAAAAATCTCGTAAACTTTTAATAATCCACTAACATTACGTCATACACATTGCACTTTTTTAAACTGCTTTGCTGCAACATAAACAAAAGTATTGACAAAAAGCTTAATTTGATCACAACTATAGTATTGAATGTTTTTAGTTCAAATGAGCGAATTAATACGATTCCATTACTTGTATTGTAGGTTATACCGTGCTTAAAATAGTGCGCGCTTTACATGCAACGATTTTCAGAGTCTGATTACCTATCAGAATAATTATAACACATTACATATTTCTAATTTTCTTCTCAAAATTCAATGTATAAATGTCTTGTTTCGACTGAGCTTCTGCCATTGGGGATTATTTGTTCTTTTTATGTAAGATCCTGCAGTTTATATTTTGATTTTATTGCTTGTATTTCATCTTGAGCGTGTATGATATGATAAAATCGCGCGGCGAAATCGCCCACGATAACATCGTCTCTGTGTTAATTCTGAGTTTAAAAATATTACAAGTTATTATCTCTTATAAAAAATATTAACATCATGATCCTATATGTCGAAGCAAAGTGTGATATCGTTTTAGAAGAAAGAAAACCGTTAATAATATAGAAAAAGTGCAAAGTTAATTACAATAAAACCTAAAATTGGTTCTTAACTATGAGTGATAGAATAAACTTTTTAAACTAAAAACTGTGCTGCAAATAGGTAACTAAATAAAAATATATAATATAAACTTTAAAGTGTAAATATAACATATTGGAAGAATTATTTTTAAATACCCTAATAGCAAGCCGTCATATTTGTTGACTAGACTCGAAGATTATTGATAACCAGTGATATAGACCTCTGCCTTATGGTATTTGTGTGTTGCTATCGTATCCAGTGTCATTGGACGTTGTCTACTCTGCTGACCAGATAACAGGAACTATTACTTATGGTCCTAAACAAGAATCATCGGTGTCTCGCACGACTGGTTGTGTGGCTGTGCGCTGTTGGATAGCCGCTTTCAATGTTTCTTTCTATGCCCAAATTATCGCTCTTATACCTCTTAACATACGGTATTGCGTAGAATATCTAAGCAATATTTGTTTGTGTATGATTTCATTTATTGGACTACCTTATGCGAACATTTGAAAAAGTTATTATAAAAAATAAACATTAATGATGAATTTCTTAGAGAATATTACTTTTCGACGAACTCGAACGCAGTCGGACTCAAATACGAACAATATTAGTTTAACTGAAACTAATATCATAGATGAAACTGCATGTAGCCTGCCTGATTTATCCAATGAGGACTCAAACGACCTTAGTGATTTACAAAACGACCAAATAATGCAATTAAAGCAACAAATCGAGAAGCTCGAAGTAGACTTAAATAGTGCCCATGAAAAAGTAGAATCGCTAACCTTGGAAAATATTGAATTAAAACGAATAAATGGAGATTTAACAAAAAAAAACAATATGTATAAAAAAATTTGTTGCAGTCCATCTAAGTCAGCGAGGTTGATAACTCCCAAATCAAAAGGGAAGAAAAGGCACGATGAGATGCAGATTCTAGATACCCCTACAAACTTTAATAATACTGGGCAAAATAAAATAAAGTCCAGCAAAAAGCAACAAACTAAAAAAGTGCAGTCTTCTCAGAAATGCACACAAGACAGTAAAAATTCACGTCAAATTTGTATTTTGAGTGAGAGGAACAAGTTACATTAATTACTCCCGAAGACAAGTTAACAATGAGAATGACCCATCAACCACAAACATTTTTTATGAGACCAATAATACCAGTTGACATAATTAGAAGTACAAAAAAGCTTAAAAATACAAATAGCGTTGGTTTGGACGGCATATCAACTAAAGTTGTCAAACATAATATTGATATTATTTCATTGCATTTAGCACACATTTATAATTTATGCATTACTAGTGGAGTATTTCCTAAAGACATGAAATCAGTTGTGGTAATACCTCTTCATAAAAAAGGAGATAAGCAGGACATGAAAAACTATAGACCAATAGCGTTAACTTCAATTTTTTCAAAAATTCTTGAAAAAATTATCTACGAAAGGTTGTATTCATATTTAGAAAAATATAATATCCTTTGTGAGGAACAAAAAGGATTCAGAAAAAATAAAAGCATTAACTTGGCTATATATGATTTTATAAGTAATGTAATGAACAATATAAATAATAAAAATTTTGTTAGTGTTATTTATGCAGATATGACAAAGGCTTTCGATTGTGTTAATCATGACTTATTATCATCAAAACTCGATGCAATTGGCATAAGAGGTAATATGCTAAAATTAATAAAGTCTTATTTAGTCAACAGAAAGCAGATTACTGAAATAACAAGGATATGCCCTAAATCAAGAAAAGAAATTAAGTACCTATCTAATGAATGTATTATTAAATATGGCGTCCCACAGGGAAGTGTTCTGGGACCTCTACTATTCTTAATATACATAAATGATTTACCTCCTAACATTCAGAATCCAATAGTTCTATTTGCGGATGACAGTACCGTTGTTGTAAGTTCTAGAAACTTGGTAGATCATGAAAAAAATATGAAGGAATCAATAGTTAATCTAATACGATGGTTAGAAAATAATAACTTAAAAGTTAATGTCACAAAAACCCTACTAATGCATTTTTGTCATAAAGTTAATAGTGCAAATCTTAAAATCTGTTACAAGGAAAGAGAAATCACTGAAACTGACATAACAAAGTTTTTGGGATTGTTAATAGATAACAAATTGTCATGGAAACCGCAAATCGAGGATTTGTGTAAGCGATTAACTAAATGTGCTTATGTTCTATATAGCTTATCTAAACTGGTGAATAAAGAAGCAGTTCTTGTGGCTTATCATGGTATAGTGGAATCGATTTTAAGATATGGAATCATTTTTTGGGGGAGTTCTGTAAATAAAGAAATATTATTCAGGGCACAGAAGCGTTGTATTCGTTCAATGTATGGACTTAAAACCACAGATAGTTGTGAACCTTATTTTAAAAAATTCAATTTGTTGACGTTACCATCATTGTATATATTTGAAATAGCTAGTTTTGTAAGATCCAATTTGCATTTGTTTATAAGTGTCTCCAGCGTACGGGTACAACCCATAAGAAAACAATATAAGAAAAAAATATTAACATATAAATGTAAAAACGCTTTAACACGAAAAAGTGTCCTTGGAATGGCCCCACACATTTATAACAAAATTCCTGATATGTGGAAAGATCTGACAGTGATAAATTTTAAATGTAAATTAAAATCATTTCTGATACAGAAGTGCTATTATTCAATTAATCAATTCTTAAACGATACGGAATTTTGAGGCAAATATGATTTTATTTTTATTTTATTTGTTTGTTTTACAATATACCTACATAAAGTATAATTTGAATTATTACCTGTGCATGATTATATAATTTTTCTATTGACATGTTTAATGATATTGATATTTCCAGTTTTTTTTTTTTTTCTTTCTTTTTTTCTTTGATACTGACATTATTGATATTATTGACATGCTTAACCATATTGACATCTTTTGGATTTTGATTGTAATTAATTTAGGATGATTTCCGTAAAAATTGTGTGCCGTTTTGTGACATACATACAAGTAATTATATAACTTATTAATTGACATGCTTAATGATATTGTGATTTTTAGTTTTGATACTGACTATTTTGATATGCTTAATTATATTGACATTTTTTGGATTTTAATAGTTATTAATTTAGGATGATTTATGTAAAATTTGTATGCCTGTAGGGCGAAACATAGTGATACTAGCCATAAACATTTAAAAACTTTTTGTACCTATGTTATGACAAATAAATGATTATGATTATGATTATGATTATGATTATGCTGCAACAAAATATTTGGCAACTGGAGATTCATTAGGTACACTGTCACAGACACTGTCACAGTTATTCAGAGTACCCAGGTGTACTATTCGTGGTGTCTTGGTTCGAAAAGAAACTGTTTTAGTGGAACCATATTATATTTTAAGTATAACAAAGTTATTAAGTAGTCAAATAGTTAGTAGTCAATACAAAAAAAATACCATGCTTTTTTTGGTATTTCTTGGATACAAATATCAAAAATGTACAATGAAGACCATACAATGAAGACGCAAAATATTTCCCGAAATCCAGATCATCACTTTTTTCAAGAATCGCTCTTTTTGAAATATTGTCTAATTTAGTTAATGCCAATTCTATATAACCTGCACCCGTACCACCTCTTTTGTCTCTCGATACAGTTTAGGACCTAAGCTGAGTAGAATCGTTAATTCGTACTACGACGCTATCTACGACTATGACAGCGATGCAGTTTAGGAACCAATACTGAACCGAGCGGAATATGAATCGCTTTTAAAAAGATGGTGGTAAGGCCCCTGATGTTTTTTATCCTTTCTTGGGCATCGGAGATGGACATACATTGTCCAGGACTTGTACAGTCGAATTTCTAATATTTTCAATATTTTCTGTGTGCCATAAATCCTCAAAAATTATGTTTTCTGGTGTGAGGGAAGTGTCATTTTAAAAAAACATATTATCTTACAGATGTCAAGATTTTAAGAAGATTGGAAGAAAATTAGAAGGTTTTTTTAATGAGACGACATTGTTCTTATTGCAGTGGTGCAATTGATAGGAAAATCATTAAAATATAGCTCGATATTAAAAACAATAACACAAAAATATTACTACTGCTTTTTTAATTTAATAAATTAAGGAGTGTGTTAATTTAAGTAATATTAAAAATAATCATCATTATTACAATTGGTACCAAGTTATAGGAACTTAAAAATCACACATTTTTAATGCTAATCAATGATTTATTGATACGTAACTTAGGTGAAGTTACGCATTAATATACGATGATAGCGAAAGTGATATAATCAAACTAGATTCATTATAAAACCAGGTTCAGTTTCAATGCACAATAATTGCTTAATAATGGTACTTGGACAACAGTAGTTCGTATAAGATCATAAATGCAAATTTTACATAGTAAAAGAACTCGAACAACTCGTAGGTACAATGCTGGTAAAAAAGATATGCTATATCTGTGTAGGTGTTACATTTTCCACTCCATAACTTATTAGACCAAGTATGGACACAGTATACACTGAAAATAATGACAACTGAACTTTCGACTACTAGGTCAAATAGGTGACTACTACCTTAGTGGTTTTATTTATCAAATATTAAGTCCAATGATAAATGTTTCACGCTATGTAGCCCATAGTTTTGATTTACAGATGATCTTTTCAGACGAAATTGACTCCCACTATGGGATAATGACAGAATCCAGTTTTTTAAACGTCCAATAATGTAAAAACTGTGTTACACAAATATTTACCGAGTAGGTAAAATAAAACAAAAATTCATTGGTACACAACTTTCCCATAAGTAAATGCAAATAACCATAAAATATCCTAATACTAAGGGGAAAAAGGAATAAAGTCACTTATAAATGCACATTTGTCGCAATGCATAATCATAAATTATAAATAAAAAACATAAAATTGAAAATTTTACGTAACCTCCGACCTCATTAATCATCTATCTAACACCATCTCATTGAGACTATTCTTAAGAGCCCAAACACGCTATATCTGCTGTAAGTTTCTGAAAAATTAAGTACCTATCCCGCAGAATTTTTGATAGTATAGTACTATCAGTCAAGGTTAGAATGTAATGGGAATGTCACCGAAGTAACAGTACACCAAATTTCAAATCAATCTCTTCTGTGATAGTTAGTAAAACCCTTTTATCATGTAGAAAACGAGCTGATAGCCATCAAACGCCTGAACTGATCTTCTCAAATTAGCTAAGAACAAAAAAAACAATTTTTTTCGTTTAGGAGCTCCGATTTCACAGCCTGACACACAAATACACAGGCAGACACGTCAAACTTATAACACCCATCTTTTTTCGTCGGAGGCTAAATAATAAGTTACTCAAAACTCTTAGCTGAGGAAAATCAAACAAAAAAACTCATTGACAGAGACAACCTTTCCTTAATGCATTTAATTATGTAAATTCAAATAAACATTAATATTCTAATGCCAAAATAATAAGGGCGAAAAAATAGTGGATCATTTATCTACTTCGCCGCTTCCTTTCAGGCACATTATATAAATTTTGTGCAACACGAAAGTCTTACGAGTTTGCAGATGTATCTATCATAAAATATCTCAGTCCGGGGTTATGACAAGTTGTTTAATTATTCATGAGAGAAAACGGACTGTTTTTTTATGCTTTACCTGTCATCTGAACCGCTTTATATCGCCGCTGTTGGACCGCGAAGAGTAATTTGCACTGCTTTGCTATTCATTACCGTACAGGCTTAAATCATTCTCGAATCAGCATCTCTTAGGCATTGAATTGCACGGTGAGTAAACTCGGGAGATTTACTTTGTATCAAACGTACGGAATGATTGAAAGAAGATGACACAATAAGACAGAACAACCATCATCTTATCGCAGTCAACTAAGCGCGCGAAGTGCCGAAGTGTAGCTAACGGCAACTTTGTCGCGATGAAACCCTTTGATGTGCGGCAATTTACCAACAGCCGAAACAGAGTTTTGGTTTGATTGGTGGGTTCAAGGTTATTTTTTATGATAACTTATAACCGAAATTGATTTAGTTATCTATGCAGTAATAAAAAAGTTACCTTGAACCTAACAATCACTCAAACAGTTCAATTACAGCTCTTCGATTTAAACAACTTGCCTAGGCGTCTAAATTGAATAGCTAATTCAACCCGACGGCTGATATGACGTTCAGACATCTGGTTAAACGTTGCGCTCAATGACTTAGCTAGTTGTCCTTCAGACGTTACATTGGATGACGGCGTTCAATCCCCCTGGTGTCTAAATTACCATTGCAACGGGGTAGGCGTACAGTTAAGCGGGTAATTTAACCAGACGACTGCGACATATATACTTAAGTAAGTACTGTGGCATAGAATTTGCCGACGGCTACACTACCTTTACCATCTGCCACTTGTTACCGCAATTATTGTGGCATTTAATTACCGCCTCATGTGGCGTGGCTACACTCGGATTAACCAAGATATGCCAATAAACTAAGCGGTAAAAACAAAAATTTTCAAGATGGACGTTGACGCTACGGCGGAATGAATCTTTTAAATTTCAATAAATAATCATAAACAATCACACAAACATTTGCTCCCACTGGGATTCGAACCCAGGACGCCTGACATAATAGCCTGTATAGCTAAGGGGCACAGTCTACTCGGCCAGCCGGTCGTCTTTAGAACAAAGCTAAACTAAAATTTTAAAAAAGATGGTGGCCATTTTCTATGATTCTTCAGACTGATATGGGTATCAGTCTGGGACATGGCTTAGATTAGAATAATTTCAAAACTCGATCGCTCTTTTTTCAACCAATCCATGCGGAAGACACACGCTTTACTTACCGCGGTATTTTTCTTTGATATGCGATAAAAGGCCGCCCCCGCGCCGCCAGAGCTATTGCCTACCGCCGTATACCATTTTGATTGGCATTCTAAAATTATGTCCATAAATCGTGGCTACACCTAGTTGTTGTTTCATTTATGGCCATATCTATTGCCACGGTAGCCTTAACATTACAGCAACAATAGCAAATTTTATAATCTTAGATTATTATTCGCTAATAAATTAAATTTCCCAGCATCATGACCTCAATGTCCTTGACAATCCTTTGAATTTACTAGGAAAAGACATCAACGAAATCAAGAAAATGAAATAAATAAATTTTTATAATTCTTTTAGAAATTATAAAAACTTAATTTTGTAAATTTAATTTAATTAAATTTAATAAAAATTTCATAGTTTCTGCGTTTTGTGGTTCGAACTTCAACATCACAATATCAACCGCTATGCCAATATCTTGCAACTCCTAGTTTTTAAATAATCTAGTTTGTGGGTAGGTACTGTACATTTGTAAAGTACATACAAACTAGATAACAATAGATTTTCTATTGTTCTGTATAGAGGTTGGCACTGGCGGGCTGGGAAGAGTCAAAAAGTAAAAGTCCTTAAAAATATTATGCACCACATCTTGTGAAATTCAAATCTATTCTTTATTTTCTTTTGTATTATATTTTCGCGGCATTACACATTTGACATAAAATCGATAAAAATATATGAAATCTAATCTAGTTTTCGATAAACATTATTCCTTCGACTTGGACTTTCATAAGCAGGTTCATTCTCTATCTCTGAAGGTTTTCATCCTGATAAAATTTATATGACCAACCTGGTAACTCTGTAAACTAAATTGCTATGCCCTTACAGGGCGCTACATTGTATATGTTAACAACTTATGTACCTACTTATCTGTAGTTTACTATGTACACCAATGTGGCTTGCAATAAATATTTTGATTTGATTTGGTAGTATACTTATTCCAACATAAAGAGAATTATCACAATCGATCAACATTTGAGATATGAGCTAACTTATCTGAAAAAATAAGCTATGTACTTACTTGAATTGATAACCTCCTCATTTTTTGAAATCAATTAAAAATGAAATAGATTTGTCAATATCATTGGTCTATCTGCCCATATCTTGGATACCTATCATGAAATTTTCTATACCCTCTAGAAGAGAATTTTAAACCTAAATACTAGTATTCTAAGACCCACTAGTGGGTCTAATTAGTAGGTCTCTGAAGACAAAGCGAGAAAAGTTGCGTCTCCGATCAGTTCGTGCAGTATGAGGAGTTTGAGAAAGGTTTTGAAGACATCGAAGTATAATTTTTCTAACATCGTGATTTAACTAGCTTGGTGGACCAAACCGTACTCGAGTCACAAGTAGTTTTGACCGAGAAAAAAGTGCGTGTGTAAAGGTGACATTCACGAGCGTGCCATTCGGCCTGCGCGAGCCAAATGGCTCGCCCTTGAATGCTGGCTAAAACATCTGCAACGAAAAAAAATATTTTTTTCACCATGATTCAAAAATACTAATATTAATATAATACAGAAGTTAATCATCGTCACCAGCCTATTATACGTCCCACTGCTGGGCACAGGGGCCTTACCACCATCTTTAAAAAAACGATTCATATTCCGCTCGGTTCAGTATTGGTTCCTAAACTGCACCGCTGTCATAGTCGTAGATAGCGTCGTAGTACGGATATAACGATTCTACTCAGTTTAGGTCCTAAACTGGATCGCGATAAAAGATGGTGGTACGGGTGCTGGCCTTCCTAGTTCCTACATAGGAGAAACACATGTGGAGCTTGAGCCATAAAACATCACCACGCTGACCCAATGCGGGTTGGTAGATCAAAGCGGTTGAAGTAACAACCAGGACCAACGGCTTCACGTTCCTTCCGAAGCACGGAGAAGAGATTATAAATTTTGATTGACCCATTCCGGGGATCGACCATGAGAAAATTGCTTTGTTTTCGTAAACGAAACCAGACCCCTCAAACCAATATGCCACTGAGCTCCTCTAGAAGTTTATAGAAAATATAATTTCAAAGTTCTTTGTTGTTCTTTGTTTTATTACGTTTTAAATTATAGAATAATATTTAATAGATGACTTAAATTAAGACTCCTTAGTAATGCTATGGTTTCCTTCCGGTCCTTGGGCTAGGCTGTCTAAAGCACCTTAGTGCCATGTGCATGTCGTAAAAAGTCATGTGGTGGTAGGAAAAATATTCTGGATTCTTGTACACGTAGCTCTTGCCTGCGCCGAGACCGAGTACCTAAAAAATAATTATAATTATTTTGATTTTAGTTGCTTATGTATACTAGTACCTAGCTATAAAATATTTGGCTATAATCTCATCTTAATGGTTGTATCTGTTACCGCTAAAGCCTCAAGTATGGTAAATTCTAAGATTTACCGGTAACTTCTAGCATTTACTGGTAGGTTAGGTTAGGTTAGTGTTGTGTTTTTGCCGGTAAATCTTAAGATTTACCATACTTTGGGCTTTAACGTTAACATATCCATGATGATTTACAGGAATAGAATATAATAGATAAAAAATTTTTGGTACCTCAATTATAATAATATCAGCAGCAATACCATGGTTTGGGCCAGGGTACCTACATGTGGCACTGAGCATTATTATTAGTAACTTACGTTTACTGCTGACAGTACCGAATATGAAATGATGAGGTCTTTGACAAAATTCATGTTACTCATATTATTCATTGCTATTATTACTATTATAAAAATAGAAGCCTCTAATCTTTACCTCTCCGTCTGTTCTTCGAAAGATGCCAGTCGGTATGTTAGGTAGAGGCGGGAAGCACATGGGCACATTGTTGGCGGGCAAATTGTGACTATATTTACGTAGCTGTAAAAATATTGTTTTTTTTATTAATGATATTGATACCTGAGTATTATGTAAATGCCTAATTTAAAAATAAGCAGCTTAAGAATTTATAAATGCCTAGGTACATGTAAGCGTAAATATACCGTACCTTGGTACCTTGGAGGTGAATATTTAAGCTCATATTAATTTAGGACATAAGACTTTTATAAAAGAATAATAAAAACCCTAGTTAATTAACTTCGTTTTTTAAAGGGACTATTAACAGCGGCATGAGCTTTATGCTGTCATGTGGGCGTCCCGGGAACGCTTGTTTGCATTTAGGTACAGGGGCCTTACCACCATCTTTATAAAAGTGATTCATATTCCGCTCGGTTCAGTATTGGTTCCTAAACTGCATCGCTGCCATAGTCGTAGATAGCGTCGTAGTACGAATTAACGATTCTACTCAGTTTAGGTCCTAAACTGGATCGCGATAAAAGATGGTGGTACGGGTGCAGCACTTACTGGCGCATGGGCGTCGTAAATTTTACGGACGTGGCTTTTGCATATATCTACCTACTCTCTCTTGACATATTGAAGAAGCGAATCAACTAGGTATTGATCAACGAGGCAACATCAATAAAATTGAAATAAAATACCATATTCTGGACTCTGTCTGAAGAAGGTTTTTCCCTATTTACTACTGTTTTGGCTGCTGTCATACACAACATAATAAGTAAGAATTGTTCTAAGATGTAAGATAAAGATCCTAGCGCAGTCAACCCCACTGAATTTGACTAGATGAAATGAGTGTACTAAATTCAAACGAAATCTTACGTTATATAAAGATGGAACACTTGAACTCATATCATCGTGTCCACTTCCCATGTCTTCTGAGCCAGACGAATTTGAAAATAAAATCCGTGGACATAACATCGAGTTATTCTTCATTTTCAAAATATTGGGCTGATAGTATACGCGATGAAAATTTGTAGCAAATCTGAGCATTGAAGACATTGCTATAATTTTTATATAGGAATTGAAGCTCGACTTTGTGTTACGTATTTATTTCATTAATCATATTTTTCAATGCGGCATTCTGTGTGTGTTTCGCTATTTATTGTTAATGTTGATAAATATATGTCGGTTACATGATGCAAACAAATAGAATGGTATTTTTCAGTCCACAGATAATTTTTATCTTTAGAATAATTTTGACATTTTGACAGATTTTCTCTCAGAACAATAATTGTTCTGAGGATTTTCTATAAAAGAACTGTCAACTTGTCAAAGTTAAGCCAGGTCAAGCCCATCTGTGGTATTTACTTTATAATATGAGTCGGGACCATAGAGTACATTTTGTATATACATTTACGGGTATAGAGGCATTACTCCCTACTACAAAATATATCGCACTTGGCGAAATCTGGTGTACCGGTAAACTACAGGTACTACTGAACAGAGTTGTTTCTTATTTGAAATACTTGTATTTAAAATACAAATACAAAATACGTATTTTATATTTTGTACTGAAATACTTTACGAGGTGTATTTTGTTTTTGTAAAATATAAAATACTTTTTTAACCGACTTCAAAAAAAGGAGGAGGTTATCAATTCGTCTGTATGTTTTTTTTTATGTTTGTTACCTCTGAAATTTTGACTGGATGAACCGATATTGATGATACTTTTTTTGTTCGATGCGGAATAGTTCCCATTTGATCCCATAAAAAAATTATGGAAATCCATTAGGTAGTGGTTTTTAAATCAAAAAAACTGGAAAAATTAAATCGTCTACATATGCGAAGTTGCGGATATTTGCTTTCCTATGAATTTTTAGTGAAATGATACGATAGTAGAAAACAATATAAGCTCACGGTCACCCATCTAGCTTTGACCTTCAAAAGTTATCACTAAAAAAAGTGAAAAAAAAAATTAAACAAAAAATAAAAGCGACTCCAAAAAACTGAAAAGGATAAAATAATTAAATTTTTGGAGTTGGTGCTAAGTTGTTTTCAGAAACCATAGATAGTGAAGCACCGACTCCAAAAATATGTTCCTAGGGGATGAGTGCCTACTTACTAAAATTTAATTATTTTATCCTTTTCATTTTTTTGGAGTCGGTTTTATTTTTTTACTCAAAGTACTGAATAGTTTTGAAAGCATTGACACTCTTTTCAAGTGAATGGGTCGCGCTACAACTTTGACAGTTTGTGCCACTTAGTACACAGTGACAGTGACAGATAAAACAAAATGAACGATCTTGATTATCTGTGTATCTGATTATCTTTTTAACCGACTTCAAAAAAGGAGGAGGTTATCAATTCGTCTGTATGTTTTTTTTATTTTTTTTTATTTTTTTTTTATGTTTGTTACCTCAGAACTTTTGACTGGGTGAACCGATATTGATGATTCTTTTTTGTTCGATGCGGAATAGTTCCCATTTGGTCCCATAAAAGTTTTTTGAAAATCCATTGGGTAGTTTGGTTTTTAAATCAAAAAAACTGGAAAAATTAAGTAGTATATGCGAAATTGCGATTTTTTTCTTTCCTATGAATTTTTAGTGATATGATACGCAAGGGCGTCGCCAGCCCATGGGCTAGGGGGGGGCAAGTTGATATTATGGAGATTTTTTATACAACTAGATGACAATCAAGCTGACAGCGCACCTGGTGGTAAGTGGTTACCATCGCCAAGACACCTGCACCAAAAGAAAAAAATGAGAAAAGAAAGAACAAATGAGAATGAGAAAAATATGACCTAAGCGACCATCAACAATACGGCGTTCGCAGCAGTCACTCTATGGGTGATCTTCTAATATACTTCACACACCGTTGGGCCCTTTCTATTGAGAGTCAAGTTGAGGCATTGTTATCTACATGTAGCAAAGGCACAGAGAACTTCTTTAGAAGATACCAACTTACGAGCTGCCAGACGGCTTGTGCAAATGGGTCGCTAGCCTTTTGTGCAGCAGATGCATAAGAGCCGTTGAGGGCAGTTGCTCGGCTAGTACCTATGGACATTAATCCTGGCGTCCCGCAAGGCTCGGTGCTGTCTCCAACAGCTTCTGATACATATCAATGATAAGCTGTCTGTTGACAGACTGCATTGTTATGCGGATGACAGTACTAGAGACACCTAGTATGCGGCTTGTGCCAATATCCCTAATAAGAAATTTGCCTCATTAACTGTGGCTCCACAGTTTCTTAGCACACCCTTTACATGTCTAAGAGTACAGCAGTCATTTAGAGGATAAAGTTTTGCTACGGATTACGCTTTAGTTGGATTACAATGCTGAAAAGTTTTAACTTTTTATTTCAAAATAGTAAGCTAGATATTTTTTGTGACAAAATACCTAATTTTAAAAAGTCAATTTCAGAATGTTGTATTGAACACTATTAACTATTCATTTATTATATTATTATTTTTTCTGTATAAACAACCAACAACCTTTTTTTATCAAGTAGTCTATGTGAAACAATAACTTTTTATCTTATTTAATAATGTTGTGCATACCTATAATTTAAATGCATTTATGGTACTTTTTTTTAAAAAGCAAATGTTGTAATGTAACTTACCTTTATGTATTTAGTTGGTAAGCCTTGAATAAAATAAAATAAAAAATAAAAAAAAGTCAAGCTGACATCAAAGACTTATACCACACCAACCTGGTGTGGTATAAGTCTCAAGTTGGACCTCATATCAAATAGGAGACTGCGGAGCTGGTTAGAAAGGGGTCGCCCTTAGCTGACCCGATTAGTCGCATACGGCCACGGGAAAGAAGAAGGCGTTACGTCCACTTGTTTCTCCCGTTGTAGTGGTGCCTTAGGTGGAAGGTCAAGGGGCCTCACCGCCGAATAACACGGCTCGTCAAATATGAATTGAGTGGAGCTGGAGGAGGCTCGCAGTGGTTCGGGATGACCGTTGGAGTGGCAGGGTTGACTGCTTGTTCGTTCCCATGTCTCCCCATAATGACAGAAGAGGGTTTTAGCGGTAGATTTTAGTGGGTAGGACGGACTTTTTTGACCCACAAAATTGTCAGGGTCCCCCGGGTTCGTAACCGGAGGTGGTTACGATAAAAAAAGGCCCCATATGAAATAATGCAATATGGAGAACCTGAAGATTATTAGAGAAGGAAGAGTCACTAAGAGATCTTTACTGTCCGTAGCGCATAGTTTGTTCGACCCTATAGGATTTACTGCGCTAACGTCTTTAATTCCTAAAAGGATTTTACAGCGCGCTTGGCAAGGAAGTTTTGATTGGGATGATCAGTTGCCTGATGACTTAGCTAAAGAATTTAGTACTTGGTCGGAAAAGGCTTATTTTTTGAAAGATTTTAAAATTCCGCGACGCCTAACTATGGCATCCATTAGAGACTGTGACAGAAGTATACATATTTTTTGTGACGCAAGCATGTCAGCATACGCAACTTGTATATTTTTGCGAACAGAAAACGAAGGCCGAGTTTATGTCCAATTAGTAGCAGCAAAGGCAAGAGTAGCTCCCACAAAGCAGTTAGTTACAATTCCTCGGTTAGAGTTATTAGCAGCTTTGATTGGCACCAGATTGGGCAAGTTAGTAAAATTATCATTATATTTAGATTGTGATTTTTATTACTGGACGGACTCAAGTGTGGTTTTGACGTGGATACAGAAGGACGCACAGTGGGACAGATTTGTAAAGAACAGAGTGGATGAAATAAGAAGCACCACAAGAGTCTGTGATTGGCGTCATATCCCAGGTTCATTAAATCCAGCTGATTTTGTCTGTCGTGGTTGTAATCCAGAAACGTTGTTACAGTCTAGATGGTGGGAAGGGCCATCGTGGTTGAAGCAGAGTAAAGATACTTGGCCTATTACTTCCATTAAAGATTCAGGAATTGTAAATGATTATGTAAATACACATTTAGAAGTGAATGTAGATATAACCAAAACCAATTTTACGGAAGTTTTCTCAAGATTGAGTAGTTATACAAGAATAGTTCGAGTTATGGGATATGTTTTACGATTTTGTTTTAATTGCAGAAATAGGAACAATCGAATGACTTGTAAATATGTAAATTTTGTTGAGTACAGTCAGGCAGAGATACAGTTATATAAGATAATGCAACGAGATACTTACAACGGAAAGCTGCTTACGGATAAAAATTTACACTGCTTTATGGATGAAATTGGTGTTATACGGGTAAATACGAAATTACTATTAACACAAGTGTGCGAGCCCGTATGAGTGCCCGTACGGATGTCAGGAATATGTCAATGTTGTCACGGGACGACCTACGTGAGATTTAATTAACAATACGTCAGTAGAAGCCGAACGTCTTTATTGCACTGTCAAATAAATGCGAAATAATGTAAATGCATAAAGTAGGTCATATTGAGCAATATGTTCAAAGTACATCGGCGTAGCAATCTAAATTATTAAAATATAAGAAAATGGCTTGTACATATTGCCAACAACAAGAAGAGAAGATAAGAAATTAGTAGATACACGATAGGATTGAAATCTAAGTAATACTCATATTAAATCTAAGGTTTCGGTAAATTGTCAAACTTTATGGTTCTGTTCATTGTTGGGGACGTAGCCCGGTCCACACTCACTATTGAGCCACTCACTTCGCGAGACATAGACACAGCGGTGTGTCGCGCACTTATATTGTTGTCATTCACTACACTCCTAACACTGTCACTGATCCGACTGCGCTCCAAGCCGGCTGGGAGTTCTCCGTGGGCATCCTGCGCTCCATTGATGCGTCGTCGTATTGCTGTTATACATCTTTTCCATAACTTGAAGATAGCGTATATAGTGATAAGAATAAATAGCGGACCCAAAATCGAATAAATAATCGTGTAATGGGTAGTACCGCTCGTTTGGATTTGCTGCAAATCTTGTGCTTTCAAGATTTCTATTTGCTGTTTTATCGACTCGTATAACTGATCATGATTTTCCACATCATTTTCAAAATTAAAGTTATATGAGGAATTAATAATGTCATTCAAAGAGGAGCTGGGCTGCCGGATAGTAGGAACGTCAATATCTTGCTGTAAAAACAATTTGTTGTTATAATCGTGATGTGCTTGTATAGTAAATGTGTCACCTTTAATAAGGCAACCTTGACCGATCTTAATCAGGCCATTGCCTTGTAATTGTTTTGTATCGAGTCCAGATGGACACAAAATGCGAATTCTGCATTCTCGGCAACATGAGTATAGCCACGCGCCAGGCTCTTGCAATTTGATCCATTTGTCGGAGCATTGTATGAGCTGCGCCCGACAGAAGGTGTCATTTTCATTGTTATATAAATTCGTTGAACATATCGACTTTTCAAAGTGGACGTTTATTATGGGAGTAATTTCGTAACATATTAATTTGTCATTTTGATAGTTTTTGCACGTTTGTAGGTCATTCTCGTTCATTGGCATAATCATATCTTTTTTCATGTTAATTGCAATGTAAGGAGTTATAGGAATATTATATACAATTTTGTTACCTTTTTTCCATGGTAATGATACTATTTTGTTGAGTTCAAACTGATTTTGACTTAATAAGGGTATCTTAATTTCCATAATTAGGTATGCTTTTGTTACTTTAGCATGAACTTGCAGAAGCTGATATAAATCCCGACCATTGTTAGCAGGTATCACCAGCTCTCCTTGCAGTCTTCCAGATATCAGGTTAAGCTGGTTTTGTAATTCATTGGGCGATATTAAATGTATGTCTATCTGCCCATGGTGTATGTTGGTAATAGTGTCAATTAATGTCTCTTGAATTCGTCTTAAGTTAGACAAGATCACGTCAGCTGAAAGAGATGTAGTCATAATATAAAAAACTTGCAATTGATGGGCAGTGGTCTTTTGAACCTCGTTGATAGACAAAGACATATTCTTTAGATGTTCGTTTATAAACTGGAAGTGATTATTCATGATAGCTTCATTTCGTTTTAGGATACTATTTTCGGCCTCGAGGATAGATGTTTGGTTTTTTAACATTTTCAATAGATGGTTTTCGTTATTTTTGATTGTTAAGATATCCCTTTCGTATTTTTCCGCAAATTTATCGTCAAGAACACCAAATAAAGTGTTTGCAATGTTTCCTATGCCATTTATTAGTCCCCTTCTCATTCGCGTCTGCTTTTTTATTTGCAATAATTCATTGTAATAATTGATTTCGTTTAATTCATGTTCAAACTGAGAAACAATAGGTTTAAACATGATCTCATCACGGCATACATTTTTCAAGTGATTTATGTAATTTTGTATGTCAGTCATGCTTTGCCAGTATTTTGTCATATTGTAGTATACCACCATATTCCATTGATCTTGAATAATTCTCATGTCAGCGATCTTGTCAAAATAAAGGGTGTTGTTTGTATTCAAACTGGTGATTTCAAAACTTTGTTGTAGAGAAGGAGCTATTAATGTCATGAGTAGCAGAAGGACTGCTACATAAAAGTTAGGCTGTTTCCGGTTTCTGACGTTACGGTTTTGATTCTGGAGAGGTTTCTTTTTATTTTCGTTTTCATCAGTCGTGGGAAGGTGTATGTCATCATCTTGGCGCACTGGCAGGGGTGTCAATTTAATGATAGGCCGTTTTAAACATCCGTTCTTTGTTTTCAGTGTCACTACGCGGACGTATCCATCATTTCCTGTATGTAAGTGAGTAATTTTTCCCAGTGCCCATTTCGATGGCGGCATATTTTCTTCCTTAACCAACACAATGTCATTGATTTTTATATTCGGCTTGCTGTGATTCCACTTACTGCGTGTTTGTAAGCGGTGAAGATATTCAGTAGACCACTTTTTCCAGAATTGCTTATGCATTTTCTCTACTAGTTGCCAACGAGCATGTGTATGAATAGGTTCCTCTGGGTTTTCTAAAGGAGTTGATAGTAAAGGACCTCCTACCAAGAAGTGTCCAGGTGTTAAGACGTCATCTTCGATGTTCTCTGTCAATGCATACAATGGCCTTGAGTTGACACATGCTTCTATCTGCACTAACAATGTATAGAACTCTTCAAATGTCAATTTGTGTTCTCCTATTATGCGTTTCAGGTGATGCTTAACGGTTTTTACAGCAGCCTCCCAAAGACCGCCTGCGCTTGGCCATGCTGGAGCGTTGAAATGCCAAGTTACGCCCATGTTGCTGACGTCGTCTAAAAACTCAGTGTTGATAACACTCAACGCTTCTTTGTATTGTGTATTTAGAATTTTTGATGCACCGACAAAGTTAGTGCCATTGTCTGAGTATATGTGCTTTGGTACTCCGCGACGCGCACACATGCGTTTAAATGCCGATAAAAATGATACACTACTTAAATCTGTCACAAGCTCTAAGTGCATAGCTTTAGTGGCAAAGCAGACGAATACGGCTATGTACCCTTTTAACGTCTTTATGCCTCTGCCCTTGTTGGCTTTAATATCCACGAATCCCGTGAAGTCCACGCCAGTATGAGTAAAAGGACGGGATGGTGTCACTCTTGGCTCCGGTAAGTTAGCCATCAATTGTTGTGGATTTTGGGGATTATGGCGTCTGCATTTTACACATTGACGAATCTGTTTTTTGACTGCTCTGTTACCAGATATAATCCAAAAATGATAGCGAACATATGCTAGTGTCAGGGTGGCCCCTCCGTGAAGAGTGCCTTTATGGGCTTCGTCAATGACAAGACGCGTGAGATGGGAATCGTGCGGCAGTATTATGGGATGTTTACTGTCATGTGTCAAATTGGAATGTTGTAATCTTCCGCCAACTCTCATAATTCCATCTTTATCTAAAAACGGGTTTAATGTCAAAATAGAGCATTTAGATGAAATATCTTTATTTTGCCTAAGATTAATTATAGTTTCGCTAAAATGCTGCGCTTGCATATGTTTAATTATCATTTTATAGGCTGCTCGCATTTCATTCGCAGACAGGTGTCGGTTTAATGCATTGTTATTGTTTTGTCGCGTCCGCTGTATGAAACGTGACACCCAACATATGATTCTTACAACTCGCGTTATCTTACTATTTTTATTTAATAGTTCAGTTATTAATGAAGGCGTAATTAATTGTATTGCATTTGCGTACGATGATTTTAAGTTTTTCATTTCTAATTTTGGAGGATCAATTTTAGGTGCTTGTCTTTGCATGTCATCCTTCAACCAAGAAGGTCCATTCCACCACAACTTGTTGTCTAGTAGTTGTGAGGGGTAAAGCCCCCTGGTGGCGCAATCTGCTGCGTTGTCCTCTGACTTCACATGTCTCCAATGTGACGCTGGTAATATGTCAATAATTTCACGTACACGGTTGGCGACGAAAGTCTTCCACCGTGACTGGTCACCCTGGAGCCATCCCAGAACCACCATGGAATCTGTCCATCCAAATACTTCTCCTGTCACATTTTCTGGTAATGATGTTTTAATTTTATTTAGTAATTTTGTCAATAGGACTGCTGCACAAAGCTCTAGCCGCGGCAATGTCACAGGTTTCTTGGCCGGCGCGAGCTTAGTCTTTGCAGCTAGCAGTGTCATAGTAATTATTCCTTTGTCATTAGTTGTCCTTACATATATAGAACATGCCATTGCCTTTTCCGATGCGTCAGAAAATCCATGAAATTGTATTGGTTTTTCGGTATTTCCGATCCACCTTGGTATGTCAAACTTGTCAATGTTTTTCAAGTCATCTCGTAATTTCGTCCATTCTTGCTGAATGTCTTCAGGAATCGTGTCATCCCATCGTATTCCGGTATTCCAGACTCTTTGAAATAGAAGTTTTGCTTTGATGGTAATGGGCGATAGCCAGCCTAAAGGGTCGAATAACTTAGACATGTCTGATAACAACATACGCTTTGTGTATGTGTTATGAATATTATAATCTATTTTATTTTCAAACTTAAATGAGTCACATGTCGGTTCCCATCTAAGGCCTAGGGTTTTTGTGGAATTTGCACATTTGAAGTCAATGCTTATCGAATTTAATAGTTCTGAGGATAATTGTTTTAATAGTTCGGGCGTATTGCTGGACCATTTGCGTAAATTGATTCCTGCGCTTTTTAACATGTCAATTAATTGAATTTGAGTCTGTTTTGCGATGTCAATGTTATTGTGGCCAGCCAATAAATCGTCGACGTAGACATTATTTAATAACACTTTCGCTGCTAAGGGGTACCTATCCTTTTCGTCATCAGCCAACTGTTTTAATGTGCGTAATGCTAAAAAGGGTGCCGCCTTAGTGCCATATGTCAAAGTACACAACTGATACTCTTGAATCGTGGATTCACTTCTCCACACAATTTTCTGAAGATGCTGGTCATCTTCATGGACCATAATCATGCGATACATTTTCTCACAGTCTGCAACGTAAACATGTCGAAAAGTTCGCCAATTAATCAATAAACCTTGTATGTCATTATGCAATTTGGGTCCACATTCCATCAGGTCATTGAGACTATATCCTGATTTTGTTTTGGATGACGCATTAAAGACAACGCGCAGTTTTGTCGTCGTAGAGTCTTCTTTATGTATGTCATGATGTGGCAAGAAACAGCTAGGATCTTTTCTTGTCACGCATTTCTTCATGTGCCCAAGGGATATATATTCCTCAATAAATGTATGATAGCTGTTCAAAGTACATCGGCGTAGCAATCTAAATTATTAAAATATAAGAAAATGGCTTGTACAACAAGAAAGTGATGATTTTAAGAAGCCAATTTTGTTACCAAGTAAGCATTTTGTTGCCGAATTATTAGTGAGATACTACCATCACATGCTACTTCATGCTGGCGTACAAACTGTAGTGGCAAATCTTAGACGCAGAGTTTGGATATGTGGTGTGAGAAGGTTAACCAAGAGGATAATAGGCAGTTGTGTCGTGTGTAAAAGATTTACCGCAAAACCGGCTGACTCGCCTTTTGTGCCCTTACCTATTAACAGAGTCAACACTAATGCGGCTGTATTTCAAACCACTGGCATTGACTTGGCTGGGCCGTTATATTTAAAGTCCGGCGAGAAGGTGTACATCGTGTGGTTCACGTGCGCAGTGTTCCGAGCTGTTCATCTGGAGCTAGTAGAGTCTTTAAGTACTGAAGCTTTCCTGATGGCATTGAGGCGTTTCGTCGCACGGCGGGGACGTATGCACACCATATACACAGATAACGGCTCTAATTTTGTAGGGGCGAGCAACCTATTTAAGAAGCTAGATTGGGGAAGGATAGAAGCCGAGACGGCAACAAAGCAGATAAGATGGATTTTCAATCCTCCTACGGCAGCATGGTGGGGCGGCTGGTGGGAACGTATCATCAGATTAGTGAAAGGCATCCTACGACGGGTACTGGGCAGTTCACGTTTGAATTATGTAGAGTTACTAACTGTCATATGTGATACAGAGTCAGTGATTAATTCCCGGCCGCTGACTTATATTGGGGAATCAGATCAATTAGTACCCTTAACACCTTCCTTGTACCTCCAGGAGTTGCCCTCGAATGATATGACAGATTTAAATCAGATAGAGGCCAAAGATTTAAGGTCAAGAGCCAAATTTGTGCAGAAACTGAGGACTGATTTAAAAGGGCGTTTCACAAAAGAATATTTAGCCAGTTTGGTTCATCGCGGGCGGAGGGCTGCTCGTATATTGAAGGTCGGCGATTTGGTTCTTTTGGAAAATGGCACAAAGAGAACAACTTGGCCGCTCGGAAGAATCAAAAGATTGATTGAAGGGGTGGATGGATGGCCACGGGTGGCAGAGATAAAGACACAGGACGGACGTATATGTGTGCGACCCATACAGCGCCTATTTCCTTTGGAAGTGGAATGAAGTTGTTTTTGTTTCTTTTTTTTGTGTAGAGGGTGTTAGAAACTCTTTAAATATTTTTATTGTTTATTGAAGTTTGTCAGTTGGTTTTGTTTCCGATAAATGTCATCTCTAGAAAAGCGTTTTTCCATTACAATTTTACAAACAATTATTCTATTTTCTTCAGCCACCTATGGGCGGGAGCACTTGGATACTTACTTGGACCATTTATCGTGGTTCGAAGACGCGCTATGAGAATTGTTGATAATCTTGAGGTCACGAGAAATATTAGACCCTGAGCCTAACGAGATATTTTTGCTCCTTATGTGCATTCTACCGTTTGTATAACGAATCGTGTTCTAAGGGATTATTCGATATGATGCCCACGGCCTCTTTCTGTCGTCGCACCGCTCGCTATTGGTAGGGAATTTCATATTCACACGTTTGAACCAAAGTGGTGGTGTGGAATGAGCTCCCTACAGAGGTTTTCTCGAACAAGTACCACCGCCTTTCTTATTTCAACCAAGAAACAGCTGTGTTTCGGATTGAAAGGAAATGTAGCCAGTGTAAATACTGGGCATGGAAGACATTTGATCTTAGGCCTCCGGATGACAACGCACCTGCTATAACAAGTGGCTTTTTTTCCTTGTTGTTGCAGGTGTCTATAGGTGGCGGTTACCACTTACCACCAGGTGGGCCGTCAGCTTGTATGTCGTCTAATTGTATTAAAAAGTACAGCATGGGGTTCTTCAAAAAGAGCTTAAAAAGGTTTTTACATGGTCAACAACGCGAAAGTGATCCCCTGGTATTGCAATTGCAAGAATGCAAGCGTCAATAGGCTACGGTGACCGCTTACAATCAGGTGTGCCGTATGGTTGATGCCACCTTTGTATTAAAAAAAAATGTAGGTACAGACAAGACTCAAAAGCATGATTGTAATAAGAACGGTTCAAAAGTTCAATGTGTATCTTCAGGAGCTCTTATGACAGCAAAGTTATTAAAGTATAGAAATATCGAACAAAAAAAATTAACGACGGGTAGGAAAAACATACGTTTCGGGGGTTTTATTCTAAAACCGTCTATAAAATGTTACTCTATGGTGCACACTTAGTCAATTCGTTGGAGTTTTGTTGGCTACATTTTTTTATTTTGGAACCTCTAGGGGGGGCAGTTGCCCCCCCCCCCCCCCCTTGGCGACGCCCTTGATGATACGATAGTAGAAATCAATTTAAGCTGACGGTCATCCATCTAGCTTTGACCTTCAAAAGTTATCACTAAAAATTGTGAAAAAAAATATTTATACAAAAATTAAATGCTTCACTATCTATGGTTTCTGGAAACAACTTAGCACCAACTCCAAAAATATGTTCCTAGGGGATGAGTACCTACTAAAATTTAATTATTTTATCCTTTTCAGTTTTTTGGAGTCGGTTTTAAGTTTGTTAGATATGGCTTTTGAGATATAGAGGTGGCTGATCTAGAACGAATGCCTCCTGGATGGGCCACCTATACTTTAAAACTACGTCCGTATAATTTGATATTTGGCAAATTGTTGCGATATATTCGCAACATATTTTGAGATTAAACAGATCGCTGCTAAGTGCTATAGTTTTAGGGAAATTAAGGTGGCCGTTCCAGGACGAATGAGTCCTGGCTGAGCTAGAGCAGTTACCCGGATTGCGAAAGGTCGTGGGTTCGATTCCCGCCTCAGGACGTGAAATTTATCTAGTTTTATATTTTAATTACAATGTAATATATCATGTTCCTTAGAATTATTCTAAGGCATGTTTAAATATAAGGTTCATATAATTATGAAACCTGAAAAGAACGGAGTAAAGGCAGTGTCAAGGTAGAACTATTTGCACTTGATGCACTGTCGACTCTACAACCAATTGTTTAGGTACTTACCAATAAAAGTTTATCTGTGGTACTTACCTATTTTACTGTAAAGAGGAACATTTTCGCTGTACTTATCAAATTGACTAGCAGATAATATTTATTTTCAACTTATACTTAACTTAACTTACAAGGTTCTTATTACCTTAAAAAGTAAAAAATTGTAATGTGTAAAGACAAAACTAGAAAACAAATTATGACGTCACACGTCAAAAATAGAAATATCAAAAAGTAATTTCAACTCGCCTGTACCGTTGTATGGTGAATTATTGTTTCTCCCGTTATCTTTTAAATTACTTTCCGACAAAATTATTGCTACATATTCGCGACATATTTTGAGATGAAACAGTTCGTCGCTAGGTGATGTGTTTTTCGAGATATTGAGGTGGGCGATCAGGGGCGAATGCGCGGTAGGTCCCATTTGTTCTATGGAACATGACGTAATAGATCAAATTGAGAAAATATTGTCCCTATTTGAACTATAGAACAGTTTGTACTTTTTGTCTCAAATTGTTGCATAGAACAAACTAAGTATATAAACTTCTTGATGTTGTAAATAAATTGTAAATATTGTGCTGGAGAACTCTTTCTACAAAATAAGTATTTTCCGGGGGATCACACGCATGTCGTCAGATACGCAGTTCGACTGACAAGCAATTGGACAGCCACGCAGTTCGACAGACAAGCAATTTGACAGATACGCATTTCGTCAGTCACGCACCGCAAACGGATCACACGCATGTCGTCAGATACGCAAGTGGTCATATACGCATTTCGTCAGACTACAAAACAAAAACTCATCTAGTCAGATACGCTGTTCGACAGATACGCAGTTCGACTGACAAGCAATTGGACAGACACGCAGTTCGACAGACAAGCAGTTTGACAGATACGCATTTCGTCAGTCACGCACCGCAAACGCTACTACTAATCCTTTGTAAATAATATCTATATGTATAGACTGATCTGAACAGAAGCTCAGTAAAATAAAACAGTTTTTAATGACTAATATTTTTTTGTTAGCAGTATTGCTAGTTCAGAAAAATTCTATTAAATTGTACTTAAAATATTTGAAAGTAACTGGACAAATATAACAAAGAATAAAAATCACGTTTTTATAATAAATTATATATCATATGTATAAAATATTTAAGCGTCTGTGCTGTCATATGACAACAGCGGAGACCAACGACTTAATGTGTCTTCTGAATTACGGAGACCATCCTAACCAAAAAAAATAGAAATTTAGTAGCTCGTTTCTTTGTCGTACTTCCAGAACTTGGAATTCTTTGCCAGCACATGTGTTCCCTCCTTCCTATAACATGGGTTCCTTCAAAAGAGGCGTGAAAAAGCACCTTTCGGGCCGGCAAGGTGGAGGCAGCTAGAGCAGTGTCTGAACTGCACTAGCTGTCTTCGCATATGGACTCTTCTTACCGCTTCACATCAGGTGGTGTTAAGTCATTTGTCGTGCTTTATATAAAAAAAAAAATCAAGAAAAGCAAGTCAATCCTATTGTACAAATCTGTCCCGTTGCGCATCTGTCAAGATGCGTATCTGTCCAATTGCGTGTCTGTCCAATTGCGTGTCTGCCGAAGCTGCGTATTTGACAAGTTGCAAATCTGACTACTAGCGAATATGGCAATTTGCGAATTTGCCGAATCGCCATTTTGTCGATTTGCGTATTTTGACTGAATACGTATTTGACCACTTGCGTATCTGACGACATGCGTGTGATCCATCCAATTGCGTGTCTGTCCAATTGCGTGTCTGTCCAATTGCGTGTCTGTCCAATTGCGTGTCTGTCCAATTGCGTGTCTGTCCAATTGCGTGTCTGTCCAATTGCGTGTCTGTCCAATTGCGTGTCTGTCCAATTGCGTGTCTGTCCAATTGCGTGTCTGTCCAATTGCGTGTCTGTCCAATTGCGTGTCTGTCCAATTGCGTGCCTGTCCAATTGCGTGCCTGTCCAATTGCGTGCCTGTCCAATTGCGTGCCTGTCCAATTGCGTGCCTGTCCAATTGCGTGCCTGTCCAATTGCGTGCCTGTCCAATTGCGTGCCTGTCCAATTGCGTGCCTGTCCAATTGCGTGCCTGTCCAATTGCGTGCCTGTCCAATTGCGTGTCTGTCCAATTGCTGTCTGTCCAATTGCGTGTCTGTCCAATTGCGTGTCTGTCCAATGGATCACACGCATGTCGTCAGATACGCAAGTGGTCAAATACGTATTCAGTCAAAATACGCAAATCGACAAAATCGCGACTCGGCAAATTCGCAAATAGCCAGATTCGCTAGTAGTCAGATTTGCAACTTGTCAAATACGCAGCTCGGCAGACACGCAATTGGTCAGATACGCATCTCGACAGGTGCTCAACTGGACAGATTATATGATATCTTTGTAATAAACATAAAATATAGGCATTGCCCCATAAAAAAAACAATAATCACGCATTAGAAGTTGGGTAACTTTTTTTTATTTGTTTTGGTTATTTACACTCTGCGTGATTTTGAAAAAAATATTGTGAAGAGATTGATTGCACCCAGCAGTCTCATGTTAACGTTGTTACGCAGGCACCCACCCACCCACCAATGCTGTGTGTCATAATGAAAGAAAGGACCATCGATTCTGAACTCTACTGCGAACAACTGATGAGATTAAAGCAAGAAGTTGAGAGAAAGCGGCCGAAATTGAATCAACAGAAGGGGTGTGGTTTTTCATCATGATAACGCTAGACCTCACACATCTTTAGCCACTCAGCAAAAATTAAGAGAGTTTGGCTGGTAGGTGTTAATGCATCCGCCGTATAGTCCTGACCTTGCACCTTCAGATTTCCACCTGTTTCGCTCTCTTCCGAATTCTCTAGGCAGTGTCAGGTTAACATCACGAGAGGACTGCCCAAAACCACTTGTCGCGGTATTTTGATCAGAAGCCCCACAATTTCTATAGTAATGGGATCATGTCCGTACCTACAAGATGGCAAAAAGTTATCGAAGAAAAATGTGCGTTCCCATTGAGGGTCCACATCGGAATTTTGAGCTTTTGAATGTGTCACCCTTTAGTAAAAGTTCTCAAACGATTGTAAATTTAACCACTAATTTGTAAAAGTCAGCACTCAAAAGTTACATTCAGTTAAAGGTGGACCCTCAGTCGTGACTGACCGGTATCCATATTTAATAATCTACCTAAAATTTACAGCTGTTGTAAATGGCTACTCTTAGTAATAGATTTGTAAAACTAATTTCATTAATTGTCACTCCTTCCTGCTAAGTCAATAAGAAAATGTAGCATCTAGAAGGTGGTCCCTCAATTGATCGCAATAAATTCATATTAAGTGAGAACAACAGTAATAATTAAAATATAGGTATCACTGACAGTTAGTAAAAGTACTAGAACCAATGTAAATTCAATCTCTAGTTTGTAAAAGAAGCTATTCAAAAGTTTCAATCGATTAAAGGTGGTCCCTCAATTGAAACGCTTGTCATAAAAATAAATCAATTTACGTAACATTTGGTTGAGAACTAGACAATTGCTATAGCCTATTCGTTAGTAAAAAAAAATAACTAACTATTGCTCCACCGAACAGTATAAACAAATGTACCGTTTTACTTAAAATACAAATCAAACTGCTGTGAAGAAATACTACGGTCGAGGTGACCACATATTAGGATTTTATGGGATAAGTAAATAAAAATAATTACTGTTTGTTGACATTATTCATGTATTATTTTTAAGTTTGACATATCTTAGCTAATCAAATCACAATAAGAACATCAATCACAATGAAAAAGGTTGTTAAATAATGTTTTAATAAAAAAATTACACTGCACTGACAATATTACCCTGATCTTTTTAACCGACTTCAAAAATAAGGAGGTTATATTTTCCAATGTAGGTATGTATTTTTTTTTTGTATTTTTTGTACCGATTTCTCCGTCAATTGTGAACCGATTTTCAAAATTATTTTTTTATTCGATATAATATACTCCAGAATTGTCACTAAGCCCTGATCTAATGATGGGATCCCAAGGAAATCGAGGCCTAACCTCAAATTCATAGGCACGTATGACATGTTTTACTGTTTTTCCAAAGCTATTCAAGTATTTGCTTCTGTTAGTCATCATCTCATATTAATGAGCTGATGATTGAAGGTACAACTCATTAACGATTAGGAGTTAGAAGATAATTCTTTCACTATATATTTCAACCAAAGACTGAGAGACAGACAAGTCGATAGTGCTGATGATCATCCATCTTGCTTTGACCTTAGGAAATCACTTGCTAAGCATGCTAAGCTGTTTCCAGAGACAATAGACAGTGAAGCACCAACTCCAGAAAATACATTTTAGGAGGTAAGTACCTAGCTACTGAATTTTAATTATTTTTCCTTTTAAGTGTTTTGAAGTCGGTTTTATATTTGTTAAAAAAAAAAACATTACTACTAATTTGACACTACTGTCAATTAGTAGTAATGTTTTAATTATTAATTTGACGAGAGTCCTCCAAACGAATCATTTTTTAAACATACTATAATAATAATAATAATTCATTTATTTCAGATTAACATCCATATTGCATTTACATTAATTACATTTTATTAGTTATGCTAGTAACAATATTAACTTAAAGTATACGCTAAGGTAGCTTGGCGTATGTTTAAAAAATGATTCGTAAGTCAAGCGTAAGTCGTCGCAACAGCGTATGCTCTCATTAAAGAAGTAGTGACATCTGTAATTGATGTCACCGGCGCTAGCTGCGGGAATAAATTCAATAGCCTCAACTAATTTGTAAAAAATTTGTTTGATCTTGTTCGTCCGACTTGATCGTCAAATTTTGCAACTTCCGACATCCAATGTCGTTGATGTAAATTTGGCAACTTCGCGCCTGCAGTGGTTTAAATTGTGTAAAAGTAGATAACTTTCATATTAAATAAATCACGGAAATTTTCTGCTCTTTAAAATTAATCTCGGGATTTGAGATATAGCCAATTTATTCTTTCGATACATGAAATCAGTGTAAGTACATTAATAACTCTACCTAATTCCGACCTCTGGATATTACCATTTGCCACAAATTTACATCGAAAATTATCATTTTTGTCATAAGTTTCACACAACAGGTATACATTACTGCATCAGACGCACAAGTATTATTGACTCTAATATTATTATAGTCAACCTTCAGAGATGGACATATGTTTCCGTTTTTAATAAATTTTACATTTTCATTATACGCTACTTGATTTAAATGACACACCTAAAAATTATATTAACAATCGTTACCTCGGACGATCAATTTCAAACAAAAATTTTACAAATTACTTGGGGCTATGGAATTTATTACAGCAGCTAGCGCCGGTGACATCGGCCATTACAGATGTCACTACTTCTTTAATGAGAGCATACGCTGTTACGACGACTTACGCTTGAAATTTGACGTAAGTCCTCCAAACGAACTAATTTTTATACATACGTACTGTCAAATTAGTAGTAATGTCTGAATTAAAAATCGACCATCAGACGACCGGCTGGCCGAGTGGTCTGTACCATTATTTCTCTGTTATCTAGTATCTATACCACAAGCTCTTAATGATGCTTACTTTGGGCTAGATAATAGGTGTGAGTGTATGAATGTTATTATTATTATTAAAAAGATCAGGGTAACATTGTCAGTGCAGTGTAATTTTTTTATTATAACATCATTTAACAACCTTTTTCATTGTGATTGATGTTCTTATTGTGATTTGATTAGCTAAGATATGTCAAACCTAAAAATAATACATGAATAATGTCAACAAACAGTAATTATTTTTATTTACTTATCCCATAAAATCCTAATATGTGGTCACCTCGACCGTAGTATTTCTTTACAGCAGTTTGATTTGTATTTTAAGTAAAACGGTACATTTGTTTATACTGTTCGGTGGAGCAATAGTTAGTTATTTTTTTTTACTAACGAATAGGCTATAGCAATTGTCTAGTTCTCAACCAAATGTTACGTAAATTGATTTATTTTTATGACAAGCGTTTCAATTGAGGGACCACCTTTAATCGATTGAAACTTTTGAATAGCTTCTTTTACAAACTAGGGATTGAATTTACATTGGTTCTAGTACTTTTACTAACTGTCAGTAATACCTATATTTTAATTATTACCGTTGTTCTCACTTAATATGAATTTATCGCGATCAATTGAGGGACCACCTTCTAGATGCTACATTTTCTTATTGACTTAGCAGGAAGGAGTGACAATTAATGAAATTAGTTTTACAAATCTTTTACTAAGAGTAGCCATTTACAACAGTTGTAAATTTTAGGTAGATTATTAATGAACGTCAAAATGACGGGACCCCACCAGGTTTTTCGAATACCAAGTGTTTAGGATATAATGCATTATTTCTTCTATTTCATACTCGTATAGAAAAATTCTACACTCATAAAATAACGAGAAATTCTTCAAAGAAAGTGGTCCCGCTATTTTGACATCAAAATGACGGGACCACTATTCAGTTATTGAAAAAGACATGGCGTGATATTAAACTAAACACATCAAATTCTAATACGATATCGTACGACTACGTTTGGATCAATAATATAATTTTAAAACTATTATTTCAATTAAAAAGTGTTGAATATAATTTACATCAGAAAAACGCCTGAATAAAATGTATCATTTTAAGCCTAATGTCATTTGATTGCTCTTACAATTCGTGTAGGCGTTTACAACGTTTAGGCCACATATTTTTAAAAAAATATTTTATTCAATTTTCTTTACAAAGGCTACTACTTGAGATTGAAAACAGTTTAAATATACTTATTTAGGTATTACTTACTATTGAACATGCATTTCTCACAATAAACTATCGAGCTGGGGGTGTTTGGCGGGATTTGGTGGTGTCGGTCAAGATTTTTATTACAATAATTAATAATTGTGTCGGAGCGCGAACTTTGTGTTATAAAAGTGGTGTAGTTATATAAACAAAGTGTTTGTGTTGACGTACAACTAAAAGGTTATTAGAACAAAAGTAATTATGGTGTGAAATACGATGAGATTTTTTTGTGGTTATCCACCTCATCAAGTAGCATCACATGGAGACTGTCATCATATATTTCGCGTCAAGTACTCCAAGATGTGTTACGCCAGCATTTTAATGCAATAAATGAAGAAATACTTAAGACATGGCTGTATGGGCATTAGTGCTCTTTGCCTTCCCATTACATGGACCTCAGAACAATAACTAAAGCACATGGACTCATTTCTCTCACACACACACACTTTTAAAACTGTAATTTGAATAAAAAAGTATTTATTCTAAATAAATCAAAATAGCGCCTGAACAAAAAGTATCATTTGGAGGTCTTATAATTTATGTAGGCGTTCAGATTGTTACAATTTTACTTTAGGAGGGTTATTCTAAAGTGCAGTTATGTTGTAAAAGATACTTGAAAAATATTGTACATTTTTTTATTTCATTTATTAATAACAATTTGTTACAAAAACCACTCATTATCTTTTTCTGACAATCTAAGAAAATGCATATATGAGTAATTGAATATTTTTGTAATAAGTTGTTGATTAAATATAGTAAGTAATAGCTGGTTATGCTTATAAAAGGATATGTCAAGGAAAATACAAATAAACTTAATAGAAACATTATGCTGCTGCTGTTATAAAAAAAAATGTTATAGAGTAATACGATTATAAACTCAGAACTATAACTAAATCATAGAAACCTGGCTAAAATAGTAGGCGGGACATACACCTATCTCTGCAACTCTTACGACAAATTTTATGCGTTAGAGAAAGAAGTACATATATCAGTTACATTCTTATTTGTGTAGGTTGTCACTAGTTTGTTGCTTTGCCCCCCCCCCCCCCCCCCCCCGCCGTCCCCAATTCATTCTCCCTGTAATGGGAAGGCAAAGAGCACTAATGCCCATACAGCCATGTCTTAAGTATTTCTTCATTTATTGCATTAAAATGCTGGCGTAACACATCTTGGAGTACTTGGCGCGAAATATATGATGACAGTCTCCATGTGATGCTACTTGATGAGGTGGATAACCACAAAAAAATCTCATCGTATTTCACACCATAATTACTTTTGTTCTAATAACCTTTTAGTTGTACGTCAACACAAACACTTTGTTTATATAACTACACCACTTTTATAACACAAAGTTCGCGCTCCGACACAATTATTAATTATTGTAATAAAAATCTTGACCGACACCACCAAATCCCGCCAAACACCCCCAGCTCGATAGTTTATTGTGAGAAATGCATGTTCAATAGTAAGTAATACCTAAATAAGTATATTTAAACTGTTTTCAATCTCAAGTAGTAGCCTTTGTAAAGAAAATTGAATAAAATATTTTTTAAAAATATGTGGCCTAAACGTTGTAAACGCCTACACGAATTGTAAGAGCAATCAAATGACATTAGGCTTAAAATGATACATTTTATTCAGGCGTTTTTCTGATGTAAATTATATTCAACACTTTTTAATTGAAATAATAGTTTTAAAATTATATTATTGATCCAAACGTAGTCGTACGATATCGTATTAGAATTTGATGTGTTTAGTTTAATATCACGCCATGTCTTTTTCAATAACTGAATAGTGGTCCCGTCATTTTGATGTCAAAATAGCGGGACCACTTTCTTTGAAGAATTTCTCGTTATTTTATGAGTGTAGAATTTTTCTATACGAGTATGAAATAGAAGAAATAGTGCATTATATCCTAAACACTTGGTATTCGAAAAACCTGGTGGGGTCCCGTCATTTTGACGTTCATGATTATTAAATATGGATACCGGTCAGTCACGACTGAGGGTCCACCTTTAACTGAATGTAACTTTTGAGTGCTGACTTTTACAAATTAGTGGTTAAATTTACAATCGTTTGAGAACTTTTACTAAAGGGTGACACATTCAAAAGCTCAAAATTCCGATGTGGACCCTCAATGGGAACGCACATGAAGAAAATGGTACCTATATACCTTAGTTAAATGTAAATAAACTATATTAAAAAATGTTTTATATTTTCTTAAAAAATGCGAAGAAACTTTTTCCCCAACCTATTATTATTATTTTAGGTTTTTGCTAGTTCAAATCCTTTCGACGCATAATGCCAAAAACGCAAAACGCCACATTGTTGTTTTGCGTAATGAAAAAAAACTCCACGCAGAATACCAAATACGCAGAATGCCAAATACGCATAATACCAAATACGCATTATACCAAAAACGCAGAATGCCGAAATGCTTGGTGCCAAAAACGCAAAATGCCACTTTGTCGTTTATATCTTACTTCTTTTGTCGTTGAAGTCAACAACCAAGGCATATATTATAATATTAAACTTGGCCTTCATTTCCAAGCAAGACTCAGGGTCCCACTGCCTTTGTCCCACTGCTATTCGACGTAGCCTCCTATTTCTGGGCGATTTTGCCCTTCCTTATGCTTAACGAACCCAACATACCGGACTTTTGCGGAATTAAAATTGATTTCTGACGAAAACGAATGTGATCGAATATCAGTGGGACAAAAGCAGTGGGACCGCGAGTCCACATTTATGTTTTTGATGAGATAAAATATATCAGATATCAATTAAAAGTTTCTTATTATATTTTTTATTAGTTAACAGTAAGTAGTACGCAGCGGATGCGTATTTGGTATTTTGCGTATTTAGCTGTGGCCTTATGCGTATTTGGTATAACCAGGATTTGGCAATACAGGTGTTTGGCATTAAGCGTATTTAGTTTTTATGCAGCTTTGGCATTATGCGTGTTTGGCATTACCAGGATTTGGCAATACACGTTTTTGGCGTTTTGCGTATAAATGGCGTTTTGCGTTTTTGGCATTATGCGTCGAAAGGGTTCAAATAGCCAAATTATCTATAAGAAACAAATTTTGTTGATGTTTCATGACTATTAAAAGAGGATTACAATTTGTAACATTAATAAAAATATTAGTCATAAAAAACTGTTTTATTTTACTGAGCTTCTGTTCACATCAGTCTATATAGATATTTTTTACAAAGGATTAGTAGTAGCGTTTGCGTTGCGTGTCTGACGAAATGCGTATCTGTCAAATTGCTTGTCTGTCGAGCTGCCTGACGACATGCGTGTGATCCTGTCCAATTGCGTGTTTGTCCAATTGCGTGTCTGTCCAATTGCGTGTCTGTCCATGTGCGTGTCTGTCCAATTGCGTGTCTGTCCAATTGCGTGTCTGTCCAATTGCGTATCTGTCGAATTGCGTATCTGTCGAATTGCGTGTCTGTCCAATTGCGTGTCTGCCGAGCTGCGTATTTGACAAGTTGCAAATCTGACTACTAGCGATTATGGCAATTTGCGAATTTACCGAATCGCGATTTTGTCGATTTGCTTATTTTGACTGAATACGTATTTGACCACTTGCGTATCTGACGACATGCGTGTGATCCTGTCCAATTGCGTGTCTGTCCAATTGCGTGTCTGTCCAATTGCGTGTCTGTCCAATTGCGTGTCTGTCCAATTGCGTGTCTGTCCAATTGCGTGTCTGTCCAATTGCGTGTCTGTCCAATTGCGTGTCTGTCCAATTGCGTGTCTGTCCAATTGCGTGTCTGTCCAATTGCGTGTCTGTCCAATTGCGTGTCTGTCCAATTGCGTGTCTGTCCAATTGCGTGTCTGTCCAATTGCGTGTCTGTCCAATTGCGTGTCTGTCCAATTGCGTGTCTGTCCAATTGCGTGTCTGTCCAATTGCGTGTCTGTCCAATTGCGTATCTGTCGAATTGTGTATCTGTCCAATTGCGTGTCTGTCCAATTGCGTGTCTGCCGAGCTGCGTATTTGACAAGTTGCAAATCCGACTACTAGCGATTATGGCAATTTGCGAATTTACCGAATCGCGATTTTGTCGATTTGCTTATTTTGACTGAATACGTATTTGACCACTTGCGTATCTGACGACATGCGTGTGATCCCGTCCTAAACGGCCTAAAGGCCGTCGCCTACTTTCAATAAAAAGCGAACTAAATTTTAATATTTTTATTTTTCCACAAAAACGTCACTGCACTTCGAAGACTAACGACGAAGTTTCTTCGGGGTATGCCCGAAAGAACCACTGCAAGCAGCCATCCGAATACTGCGTTGAAGATGCGCTGTGCTAGCAAATCTTCGTGCAGCATGTATAGATAGTGATGCAAGGACAGCAGCATCCACCGCCGCAGCAGGGTCCACCACCGCAAGGTCCACAGGGTCCGCAACACCTAGAAAAAAAAGGTGAAGGCTCATACACGATTTAAGTTTATCTAGCATACAATTAAATTGATGCAAGTAATGACTTGCATACGAACACATGCAAGTCATCCATTCCTTTTTTACAATTTAATTGCATGCTACAGGAAAGAAACATCGTATAACAGGGCCTTGTCTCCCCAAGAAATGCTTGCACTTTTCTGATCAATAAACTTACATTTTTGCTTAGTTTTACGAGTACTGAATGTTCCAAAAGGGGAAACTGAACTATGTCTAATTTGTGGGTGTGGAAATAGTTTAATTTTAGGCTATTTAATATTTTTTTAAACCTTTTTGTAATATGTATATATCAAGCAGAGGATTTGATTGTACTGACCTTATGAACGATAATTCTTTCTTACAATACCTCTGATACTTTTTGAATATAGAAAAAGAATAAATAATTTGTAAACTTAATGTTGAGACATTATATGCTAGCCGCTCAGACTGCCAGCATTGTTTTGGTTCTGTAATGTTACTGGCCACACATTGATATGTTATTATACCATAAATTTTCATATTACTCCGCAAATATTGCTATTCAGCCTTTTGATTTGGCGCTGTTATATTCTTTCATTACAATTCGACTAGAAAAGGACAGATAATTTGCTTTTGGCGTCTCTAAATAAAAGCTTTATTTTATGTCACATCTATAAACATGAAGATTATTTTAAAAGAAAAAATAAGAAAAGATAAATTTTAAAAGACGTTCTATCCCTTTCTTGTCAAATTAGAATAAAAAAGAGGAAGATAACTTAATTCTTAACCCACTTTTGACAGTATCGACACTATTGACCCATTCACGATACGTAATAGATATTTATAATGAAGTCCTGCGTCCTGAAATATTTTTCTCATTACTTTTTGATTCCATAAAACTCAATACGCAGTTGGTCCGTTTTTGTTTTAAGTGTTTACAGAATTTACATAATAAATATAGTTTATTACCCCTAAGCTATAACTGAATCTATTTCGTAGGCTCGTCAATGTTGATCATGGTTGAGCTCATGTGTCTAATCATATTAAATCAACAGGTGTGGCTTTGTTTTGTGGCTTTTGTGAATATGGGAAACCAATTTTTATACATACATTTTGTACAGATTTATTTCACTGATGCACGCTGTAAAAAAAAACCATAGAAAAGTTTTCACATTTAGACCACAACTTATCTATAACACATAGGTACGTCCGCATATGCGTGACGCGTGGCACGGTCTATCCCATTTGAATTGAATGCGGTGAGGCATAGGGCGCGCGATTTCGTAGGAAGGGTCTGATAAAGATACCATAAAAGTAACGTCATTTCTCTGGTTTTTACCGGTATTGTGGAAAATATCTGTATTCTAGTATCGTACCCCTCAGATCGTAGAAATAAGATCGTAACCAAAAACACCGATACCTTGATAAAGATACAAGAAAACGACGACGTTGCCACCTTTCGCAGTAGTAAACCAAAAATGTAAATTGCATGTATTTTCGTCAAGCCGCAATCCGAGTAATGAATGCCTATCAAATAAATAAAATGAAGAAAGAGATAAAGTACTTAACGTAATTATTATTGGTATTCGGTAACTTTACTATCGTTACTTTTGTTTCAAGAAATACTAGTAGGTACTAAATATTATGGTAACGATATTTTTAACTGTCTTTATCAAAATTATACCGGTATTTTTGTCCCTGGTCGTAGGACATCTTGTCACCTCAGTATACGGTGCTTTGAAATTGAAATGCACCTACTTATATAATTATCATGGTAAAATAAAAATATATTAAGTATGTATCATCCGACATGTTTCCCTGAAAATAAAATATGATAACATTCTTATGTTATCATATTTAATTGAAGACATACTAGGTCTTACATAAAACTAGATAACGCTCACTCTTGCTAAGCGCGAACTATTTAAAAAAAGAAAATAACTTTTTTAATGAGAATTTCTATTAACACGCGGCATGACCATCGAGAATAATCTACAATATTTACGTTCACATTTATCTAATGTAAGCAAAATTATGTGTGGTTATTAAGAAAAACTATTCTCAAAATAAAAATAAGGTAAAAATATGTACTTACTTAGTACAACCAACTGAATCTATCGGTCTATAATGTAGAATATAATAATATATTGTTTGTTTTAAATTATTTAATATTATCATTTGTACGTATTGCTTAATAGATTATGGTTTTTATAGAGACTACTTATTAGGAGTGAAAATCCGAAGACAGCCAATTTTATGTTTTCATTCTTTGCTTCTTTTTATGTTTTTATTCTTTGCTTCTTAATTAATTCTACTCATAATTCATTACTATAGTTTAAAACGTAGGTATTTTACCCCTCGACAAGGTAAGGGGTAAAACACTAATATTTTATTTTAACCCATCAAGCATTAGATTCCAGACTTCCAGACACAATTGATTATTCTAATAAAAATTACACAGGAATAGGATCTATATATTTAATATACCTACGTAAAAAAAACGACCTACCCCGACGACCTTACCTACGTGAAAATACTCGTTTCGGATGTTGAAATAGAATATTTCGACATTGTAGGGTGGACGTTAGCTCATAAACGCAAATACAGATAGACTAGAAGAATTTCACAGGGATATCCCAAGTCCTGGGTGGCTCAGTGGTCAGAGCAGTCGCCCGGATTGCGAAAGGTCGTGGGTTCGATTCCCGCCTCAGGACGTGAAATTTTTCTAGTTTTTTGATTTACATAAAATAATAGTATAAAATTGAATAATTATTTATAGATTTCTTAATAAGTAGACGACAATTACGTGAACATTTAAATATTTTATTTTAGTACTTAAATTATAAAATAATATGCGTATTAATTTTCTTGTTTCTAGGTAATTAACAAAGTCAATATGAGTAAATGCCCCAAATTGATACCGCCTCTTAAAAACAGCAAAAGCCGCGAGCTGAGAGGAGGTATTCTATACACAGACTGTTTTTGCTTGCGCCGGAATGGTCTTCAGTATGACTGCCGTCGTACAGGGTGCCGGACTTCTCTAGAATGCCAGAATTTACCTGCTCCCCATTGCGAGCCATCTAAAATTGCCTGCAAAAGACATTGCGCCAATCCACACGCCGAAGCTCTATCTTCAATATGCAAAATGCGAATAAGCCAAAATTGTTGTGTACAAAATATCAGAAAATTTGACTCATGCCTGTGATCGTTCATGGAATTGAGAAACTTTAGTACCGTATATGTCCAGCCTTATTGACACCGTTTACATTTAACACTGGCACTACAAAATTTTAAGAAAAGAAATTGACAAAATTAAACTCTAGAAAAGAACAACATTTGACAGAAGAATTTTTGACTTCGACCATTTTAGATGTAATTGCAATTTTGTAAAAAAATTGTAAACTGTTAACAAAATTCAAAATTACTCAAGTGTAAAAATAACATTTATGTATAATAAATAAGCAAAAATATAGATAAAATATAAATAAACGCACCCTCCATATAATTTTGAACCATTTCAAATATCAAAAGCTCTGTGACAATGTAAGTACAAAATTTTATTTTTAAAAGTTAAGTCCTCAACGGTAAGTGGTACCTATTAGTTAATTTAGGGCTCGTGTCTGTCTCTAGCCTACTTTGGACTAGGTAAATTTTATGAAAGCTGGTTCAGTGTGTCGTCCTATTGCATTTGAGTAGATATACAGGATGGTTCCGTCATTAAGACAATAAATTTTATTGAAACATGGACTTTAACAGTTCATCGAAATGGTTTGCCACTTTCAAAAACATCTTATTCATTTGATAATTTCATTACATTTGTATGAAATAATATAACGTTGGCTGCATTATTTCATATAATTAAAAATCCTACGTAGTCAGTACGGGAATCTTTCGATTCATACAAAGAATAAGATGTCCCCTTCGGCCGAATAGGGAACCCCTGAGCAGGTTTATATTGCGTAACGTGTTTTGGGATATTACGCTATTAATTATTTAGAATACACTGGATATAGTAATTGTAGTACATCAAAAAAGGCACTCTGCGACACCATTTTTTTTTGTAAATAAAAGAGCAATATTTGAATTGAATAAAGTAGCGCAATCATTGAGCATCCAAAACTGTAAGGAGCTGTTCACATGCGGATATTAAGGCCCATTTACACGATGCAAGTTTCTTGTATGTAGCATACAAATTAGCACGTTAACTATGGAAAACATATTTCTTGCTTCAATTTTATTATTTGATACAGGCAAGAAACTTGCATAGTGTAAATGGGCCTTTACATGCAGATATTAGTTGAAAAATTGAAAGAAATCATTGAATGCAAGTCTTGTTACATTAAGGAATGTTTTGAGACGAAACTTGCCTTCAATCATCAAGAAAGTTGTTGTTTAATAGCACATTTACATGATGTAAGTTTCTTGTCTGTACCATACAATTACCTGCGTTGCATGAATTGCATAGCCTGTATGTAGTTGCGCTGCAGACCCACCATACCCCTAGCCCTACCCCTGGGGGTAGGGTGGGACTAAACCATACCACCGTTAGTAGTGCTGGGTGCTGGGATTTAATGGAAAAATAATAAATAAAATAGATACTAGAAATTTTCAATATTGTCATTATATTTAGATGTGAGGATAACTCAATCGAAATGTCGTATGTATGTAGCTGGATCATCCCCTGAAGTACCAGGCTACCATATCTTTGTATATAGGAGATGTTTAGCATACTGTTAATTTTATTTATATAATAATCGTAGGGGTACAATAAATAACCTCTGATATACTTATGGTAGCCTGGTACTTCAGATTGGAAATATACATTTATTAGGTATCAACGGATCAAATGAATCAACGGCCTGAATAACTTTCTCTTTGACGCATTGTCGGTTTAGTTTTATTAGAAACAAATATAAAATAAAAAAAGAATTATGCTATTAACACCAGGTTCGTTATATTTGAAACAACAAAACCTGTAAACATAATTAGTGCACAGCACTACGGTGGTATGGTTCAGTCCCAGCCTACCCCCAGGGGTATGGCTAGGGGTATGGTGGGTCTGTCATGATGTAGCTGTGTTTTTAGACTATGCAAATCATTTTTTGCATAAATTTAATTCTATGCTACAGGAAAGATACTTGTATTGTGTAAATGGGCCTTATTATCCGCATGTAAACAGTTGCTTACAACTAGTAATGGTAAATTATTGCGCTACTTTATTGCATTCAATTATTGCTTTTGTATGTACAAGAAAATAGTATAATGTAAATGGGCAATGATTTCAAAAGGAAGGATGCGCCCCAACGAACATTTTTAACACTACCTATTTTTTATGCAATGAATCGTTAGGCAATCTGTAATTATTTACATTGTTTTTTATACAGGATGGTGTCGTTAACACGACAATAAATTGAAACATGGGCTATATTAGTTCATAGAAATGGATTGTCACTTTCAAAAACATCTTATTCATTTGATAATTTCATGACATTTGTAAGAAATTATATAACATTGGCTGCATTATTTCATAGGAATGTCATAAAATTATCGAACGAATAAGATGTTTTTGAAAATAGCAAACCATTTCTATGAACTAATAGGTATATCCCATGTATTAATTTATTGTCGTATTGACGGCACCACCCTGTATTAACGTTGGTTACTCGTGTAATTTTATACCATTAGCTTTATCAACCTATTTTTATCTTTACCGCTGTCTTTATTATTTTTTAGTAAGGTTTTTCTATATTAAAGTACGTAGGTAACAAAAGGTAAGTGAAAAAATATTACATACTAATAAAGTAAGAAATTAAAGCCAATCCAGTAAATTTTGATATCTGCAGTAAAAGATTAGATTAATGTATTACGGCCAGAAGCCGTCCCTTTTTTATCTTTAAAAATTTTCATTATTATAAGATGGCAAACTTTTCGATGAGAGCTTAAGGTTTCTCACCTGAAACGTAAAACCTTCGCACCCTTTTGTCATCTTCCGTTATATATGAAAAGAAAATATATCTTCGTGTTTGGCCCGAGACCGTGCAGCAGCGACGCTCCAAAATAAGGAAACTTTCCAAAGTATATTGAAAGTCCATCAGCCAGCTACGTGTTCAGGACGTTTTCAGTTTTATTTCTTATTGAGGAAAACTTGATATCTTTTAGAGTACAGTCCAGAAAAGATTATTGAGCCTATAGTTGCCATAGTGCACATCGTCGGGCAAAGTTGTACTAAGAACTTGCAGGTGTATTACACATCGTAAAAGCTTACAATAATAATAAATAAATTCTTATGATAAAAGTACCTATGCAAGATAAAAATTCCCCGCTCGTAGAAGGTTATATAGTCCGCGTGTGCTATTCATCAGGGTGGTGCCGTCAATACGACAATAAATTGAAACATGGGCTATATTAGTTCATAGAAATGGTATGCCACTTTCAAAATCATCGTATTGATTTGATAATTTCATGACATACTGACACCATACTGTATATGCACCCGTAGCACAGGCGGTATGTCTAATTATTAGGAGACAAAATGTGTTTTATCTTTTTCTTTCGTCTGGATGAAGAGAGAGACAAACTTTTGTCCACTCCCCAGGGAGCTTGCCATACTACGGGACCTGAACTTGATGTCAAAATTATTATGGGTTTTTAAAATTGTTTTTTTTTTACCCAGGCAATAAAAAAAATATAAGGTTATTATCGATGATACGACACATTGCGTACCTTCATACAACTTTAATCACACATCTAGACATTTTTAGGACCAGCGACATGAAGTTTATCAATCAGTATCCCACTGTCAACTGAATTACGTTGGCCTTAAAATATTTAAGGGCCAACACGCTGCTGGTGCCTTTTTATTGCGCCGTTGGCTCAGTCCTTACCCTAGTGGTATATACATAGAATAATATTACTCCAAGGAGAAGAATGACAACTTCATAGTTAAAATATTTATTTCCGGTTTTAGCGGAAGTACAACACTCTAGTGCCACCTATAGTTGACCCACCGTCAACTATTTCAGCGGCAAAATGTAAATTTCATGCAAAAATATTTATTTAAGTTTGAATGGAGGGATGGGCAATTTCACTTGTAAGAAAACTATTTTTTTTTAGTTTTCTTACAAGTGAAATTGCCCATCCCTCCATTCAAAAATAGTTTGGCCATAAAAGGTAAAATAAAACAATAATTTTATGTTATGGAGCTATTTATTTTTTATTTAGTACTTCCACATAACATACATAACCTAAATTAATCCAAGTTTCAGATAAAACTAATTCTGATGCATGTCACATGTCATAGTACGGCGTAAATAGCACACAAGTACGTACCGCAATAGGTTAGGTTTTAGAAAACGAAAATGTTTAATTTCGTCTAAGGCAGGTGATTTGCCACACTTAGAACATTTTCTTCTGCTTTCCTTTGTAATAGACATATTGCACCGGTTTAGAGTCACTGTCTCGTAAATAAATAATCAAAGTCACTGTCTTGTACGAATCTTATCACTGATCGATCACTGAGGAGAATTCAGGAACAAAAACATAGACGGAGGAACTCAATCAATTCGACGTCGTATGCACGTAAAACTTATGAACTTTATTTATACGAGTACTCTGAAAACTAAACCACATGAAATTGAGAGATCACGAAATACAAATGAAGACAGGCCGGCAAACAAAAGCAAAATCCGCCATGATTGTTTACGTCCGTCCCACTTGTAAGATCGGTCTTGCCAGCGTACGTGCTAATTTATCTACCATCATTTTATCAACATACGAAAAATAAATTGTATTTCTTTAATCAAATTAATTTTTTTATCACATTTTGCTTTTAAAAATAGCAACGCATAGAGAGGTATTGCTCTAAAATTGTTTTGTTGCCGATAAATTGAATGATAAAGCAATATTTTCTTCACAAAAATCTACTTACAGTATTCAGGATATAAAAAAGGGTATCCCCAAGGGATACCATAATTAAAAAAACGACATTTTTGAAACTAGCAATGAGAAAAGTTTGCCCCCGTAGGTATTTAATATTTGTATAAGGAAAGTTGACACCCCCTGGGTATATAAGTCAATGTTAATGGACCTGAAACAACACAAAAATCTTGACCTTGTAAGGCAAGTTACGCCCAAAACTTTCCTTGGTGTAACAAGACTTGCACTCAATAATTGCAAATAATATTCGCGTGTAAACAGTTGCTACAATTATAAAGATATTATTGCGCTTCTTTATTGCATTTTAAGGTCCACTTACACGATCGAAATTTTTGCCTGTGCCATGCATACTATTAAATTGAAGCAAAACTTGTGTTGTCTAAAAGATCAATAACTAAAGCCTCATATACATGGAGAGTTTCTCGCCTCGAAGATACGATTATCGAAAGAAAGAAAAAGAATATCATCATGTAAACTATATGTACGAGATCGTACGTCGAAGGGCGATAATCGCATCGTCTTTGAATATCGGATATCTTCGTGTAAACCAAATTTGAAAGCACGAATCGTATTTCGAGTTCAGCCAGAGCCACTCGCTATCGGAGTGCAGTGCGTGAGGTTGTTTTAATAATCTCTGCTCTTCTAAGATAAGAATTAAATGAAAGAAAGCGAAAAAAAAGTTGGGTGAAAAATAGATAGAAAGAAGAAACACTTTAGGAGCATCTAATACTTTGGCCTTGAATTACAACTAGACATTTAAAAATTTGTTTTGCGTCACGAAATCAGTTTTCATATTTACTTTAAAAAGTTGGGCCTTCTGTACAAAAATAGACACAAAAATATGCGTCAAGCTATAGCTGCTCGTACAAAATTGGAAATAACGTTTAAGTCATTGGCTTCAGGGGATTCAAATGAACTTAATATTGTCGGCAGATCTAAATTTTAATGTTTTTTGTGTCATTTTGATAAAATTACCGAGATAATCACTGTACTCGAATGGCAATTGACGCCTTTATATCAGTTCAATCCGATTTGTACGATACGCGCATGGACTTGAAAAAATGTCATACGAGATCGTGTTTAGACAAGTCGATAAATCGTAGGCGAATATCTCATTGCAATTTCTGCCGTAGTGTCAACAGGGGCCTTACCACCATCTTTATAAAAGCGATTCATATTCCGCTCGGTTCAGTATTGGTTCCTAAACTGCATCGCTGTCATAGTCGTAGATAGCGTCGTAGTACCAATTAACGATTATACTCAGTTTAGGTCCTAAACTGGATCGCGATAAAAGATGGTGGTACGGGTGCAGAACGTTTGGCGATAATTGCCTTATGAATATCGTATGACATAGTCGTATGCGAGTTTTAGTTTTTTTGGGTGAATATAAACTGTTTGAATACGATTATCGCCTGGAGATTATCGCCTACGATAATAACATACGATTCTCGCCTCAAAACCTGCGATTAACTCTCTCCATGTAAATGGCGCTTTAGGCCCATTTACACGATGCAAGTTTCTTGCCTGTAGCATACAATTAAATTAAAGCAAGAAATGTCTGAACACGCAAGACATTTCTTGCTTGTATTCGACCTTCTAAAAGACGATACACCTTACACATTAGACCATGTTTGTCATTTCGTGCTTCAGTTTAATTTTGTTTTAAGTTCTTTTAATATTGTTCCCTTAATTTCGTATTTTTTTCTATGGCTATTGAATAAAAAAAAGGAATAATTTGTATTATTGCAATAAAACCCAAAAAAAATATATAATTCGTACACGACATGTTAATCACTTCAGTAAGGATCTAAAACCGTTGACAAACACAACCTTACGTTACGTTACCTTATATAGCCCATGTTTTAATTTATTGACGTATTGACGGCACCAGCACCACCCTGTAGGTATATCAAAGAACCCCGTACTGGTTACGTAGAATATTCCACGTAGTCAGTACGGGAATCTTTGGAGTCATACATAAAATAAGATGTTCCCTTCGGCCGACTAGGGAACCCCTGCTGTTTTCATATTGCTTAACTTGTTTTGGAATATATTACGCTATCTTGTTAAACATTGCTATAAAGCGTTAAAAAATTGGAAAGCGGTGAAGAAATTGGTAGGTTACACCATGAGCTCCGGTGGCGTAGCGGTATTCGCGTCTGGCCGGACCCCAGGAGACGCGGGTTCGATTCCCGCCTGGAGGAAACAATTTTTTCATCGTTTATTTGTAGTACTTTATTGTTGTACTTTATTTATTTTTCTAAGAATACAACATTAAAGCTACAACATAGGCGGTCGTTTGTAACTTTTTCTTCTTCGCGTCTTATATTGCAGTTTTTTGACGGTTTGGAAGATAAGTCATTATGTATGTTAAGTAACTTTACGTAGTTAAAACAATCGCTTGAATAGTTTTGTTTTTATCACTTACTTTTTTAACTTAACCAAAAGTACAGTCAAGCCAGTCAAGGTCTGTATAATTCAGACCATGTCCTAAGATCAGAACTCCGATTGGTAGGAGGAGCGGGAATATTTTTTCCCAAGTCTTCGATTAAATGGGTTTTGTTTTGTTTTTTTCTTCTTCTATGGATGAACGGAGTCGAGTCGGACACTGACTGTAGATAAAAAAAGACATGGCTAAGATTTCATAGTGACTTTGCCTAGGTATCAATTTACATTTACGCTAATGTTTAGTAACGTTTTATTTTGATGAATACCTACAGATTGAAATATTATAAAATAAAAATAAATCTCAAAGCACTTCGCAGACAGGCATAGCAAACGAAAACAGTTTTATTAAAGGTGATCAAAACCAAGCAAAGTGTACAATTGTACTTTGTTATTAAAATGAATGTTAGAAACTTCGATTATTATAAATGCCATTTTTTGTAACATGTTCACCAAAATTTGAACGGGCTTTTTTCACTTGATATAATCCTAAAACAAACAATATTAAAAGTAAAAACTGAGAAATCGATTGAGAGACTTCAATGATGACAGCTAACGGCTAATGTCACTTAACAGTCAAATAAGTTTCGTTCCATTTCAGGTATTTTTTGTGATAAAATATAATTTTAAGATGTTTCAAAAATAATATTTATCAATAATTGAATAGTTAAACATTGGAGTTTTTAAAATAGTACTCTTATTTTGTTATATTATTACGTGTTTTGCTAAAGTTATTGTATTTTAAGTCGTCTGAGGGGTAAGGAACGTCAAATGTAAAAGTATAACCGGAAGTTTGCACTAAGGACTATTAATTTAAAGTTCTACAGGATTAATAAATATACAATAAATCATTATTTTATTTTTATAATTTGATACCTTAGTGGTGTTCTTGTAAATGCTGGAAAGTTACCTAGGCAGATATTGCCCATGTCCCTTAAGCGACCAACAATACAACAAAAAGACGATTTAAAACACCGTAGTCGTCAAATGCTAATTTTTAACCGACTTCAAAAAAAGGAGGTTACAGGTTCCACTGTATGTATTTTCTTTTGTATGTATGTTCATCGATTTCTCGGTCAATTGTAAACCGATTTCCAAAATTGTTTTTTATTCGATAGAGTATACTTCTGAGGTGGTGTCTTCGTTACTCGCTATAGAAATCTATTTTTCCCACCCTACTCCCAGCCTACCCTATTACGCCCAGTAAAATCTTACTGTAGCACCTTCCAGTATAAAAGGAAATATTCATATGAAATAACAAATCATTTTGAAAAAAAAACGAACTATTTAGCTCTTTGAGCAAACACCCATTCAATTGGAGGCATGGGGAAAAATATTCCCGCTCCTCCTACCAATCGGAATTCCGATAGGAGGACAGGGTCAGGATTATGGCCTTGACTATACTTTTGTTAAGTTAAGTAAATGATATAAACAACATACATTCAATCGGAGGAATGGGAAAAAATATTCCCGCTCCTCCTACCAATCGGAGTTCCGATCGGATGACAGGGAAACACCCATAAAAATATACGGGTGGTGCCGTGAATACGACAATAAATCAAAATATGAAATTATCAAATGTATAATTATGTTTTTGAAAGTGGCAAACCATTTCTATGAACCAATATAGCCCATGTTTTAATTTATTGTCGTATTGACGGCACCACCCTGTATAAATGGGACATTACAGTAGGCAGGTACTCAAAACAATTTAAATAACTCATACACTTACACATAGTAAAACTTCCATGATTTCTATAGAAATCAGAATCAAAGTGGTGTCTTTGCTTTGTGTGTTAGTTAACTAGTCATTCGAGTTCAGCTCACTTTATACTTACCAGTGCTGCGTGAGAATACCTTCAGTAAGTATATCCCTCAGATTCTATTTAAAAGTCTAGATTTGATGGATATTTTCCTAGGGAAATTATTGCCGACTGTTTAGAGGTATCCAATATTTCTAACTTGACTCACTCTACCTTACCTAACACTAGAATTTATTATAAATCACCATTATTATTAATCTTTTAAATTATTTATTTATTTTAGACATTCAAATTTATAATAATCTTGTCAGTATTTTTCCATTATTAAAATAATATTTTTTGAACAATCCAAAATTTATGTAGCATGAGTTTACACTTTGTTCGCAAACAATTCCGCCGCTGCCTGAGGAGTTACGTAATATTTCCACCGCTAATGAGTTCCATAATAGTCTAGTACCCCTAATGTATAAATCAATACACGTGTGAATCATAAAAATTACAACTGATCCAGCTGGTTAGTCCAACTCGAGAAAGAGGTAAATCGACGAATCTATCTCGGATGGGCAGCATTCGGGAAAATACGTCTCGTCCAAAATTCCTTAGTACCTCAAGTCAAAGTCTTTCTTAAGTATTTAGTATGTTGCCAGTGATAACACGGCCGTAAAACGTGGTCGCTTACTAATGAGCCAACTGTACAAGTTTACTAGAATTTTTATGAAATACGTATCTATACTAATATTATAAATGCGAAAGTGGATGCGATCGGACCAATCGCAAATTGGACTAACCGCGAATTGGACTAACCGCGAATTGGACCACTCGCGAATTGAACTAACCGCGAATTGGACTAACCGCGAATAAGGTAGACTGGAAGATATCAACTGTGACAACTTTACCATATTTTTTTACATTTTAGCAAACTGTGGATACATAGTGCATGTTACTTCGATTTTTATTGACTCAATATGTGAAGCAAACGCGTCTATATTAGTAAAACCATCGAACTCATCTAAATCGTACATATAATCATTACAATTTCTATTTTCAAGAGCAAGGTAAAGTTGAATCAGTTTTGGCAACTTTACCTAATCTACAGTTTATAGAAAATAATCTTCAAAGAGGTAGGGCAACGTAAAGTTGTCATTATTTTTTGAGCTAAAATAACGTGCTGTCATGGAAGCTTCTTACTGTATAATTGAGCTCTAGCAACACTTAGGTAAAGTTGCCTCAAGATTTTTTAAATAGTCATAGAAGCAAGTCGATTAGGCCATGGTTGTCAATTTTACGTAGTAAGTTATATAATATAATTAAACAAATATAATTTACGAGCATTTTTTTTATTAGGTAGTCATACACGGCGAACTTTAAGTCCAATCGTGATAATGGACATCCGAAATCACGCGCCGCAATGATTACCTACTTTGATAATTTTTTGCTCTTCTTCTTGACGGGGCCAGGTTTATCAGAGTAAAGATTCTTGACTCTCTTTTCAATGGTCTGTCTGGGTATTCCAAATTGCTTCTCAGCTTTATAAGAGGTTGTGTTTTTGTTTTTCACTAGGTCAACAGCTAATAACAACATTTCTTCATAGTAGTTTTTGTAGTTGCGCCCTCCTAAGCGTCTGTTGTCCTTAAGTCAGTCACAATCAAGCTGCAAAGAAACAACCAGTCAGCGGACTTTTTCTCCTAAGGACGTTATTATTGCAACTTTTACACTATATTTTTAAAATTTAAACTATTTACGACTTTATTTTACTTAAATTACCTATTTACCTATTACATAACCATTCATCAAAATTTACATTTACTGCAATAATTAACAAAATATTCCTTAGTATGTAGTGTTATGACTGCTTAGGTAAAGTTGCTGAAGGAAAGTAAAGATGCCACAGTTGACTACGCGAATTGGACGATACGCGCCTAAAAGCACCCAAACCCAACGAGCTATGGAGCAATCTATTATAATATAATAGATTGCTCCATAGCTCGTTTGGTTTCACCTGAAATACCTGGGAATCACCTGACATATTATGTCAGGTGATTCCCTACGAGATAGAATCAGAAATCACTGACATAGTTCATAGGATTAGCAAAGTTGGGGTTGTTAGGTGGGTGTCATGTTCGGTTTTAGTCATAATCTGCTTTAGTCAGGTTCCTCACTGTTCACGTTCCGCTTTGGTCATGTTCTGCCCTAGTCATTTTCTATCCTAGTCATGTTCTGCGTTGGTCATGTTCTATCCTAGTCATGTTCTGCGTAGGTAATGTTCTATCCTAGTCATGTTCTGCGTAGGTAATGTTCTATCCTAGTCATGTTCTATACTAGTCATGATCTGCTGTGGTCATGTTCTCAATTTATAAAGTTCAGAGTCAACCTGACTGTAATTTACAGCCGTAACTGTACAACAATAAAAATAAACTTTTAATTAGATTGTTTTTATTTATTTAAGTACTGACCTTATTAAACAAAGCAACTTAAACAAAAAACAATTAAAAAAATAGTTGAAATAACGGCTTTTTCCGAATTTAATATTTTATACATAGGACATTAGGAAATCACACGAGGAAATATGATACGTGCAAATAGAATGACCAGCAATGTGTGAAATAACATTCGAATAAATACAAATAGCCTGCATATCAGCCCGTATGAACACTTTTTACTTATTGGCAATAAAGGTTTCAAATATTTGAATTGAAACTCATGCCTCTCGTATGACCAAACCATAAACATGACTAAAGAAGAATATGACTATAGCAGAACATGACTAAAGCAGAGCATGACTAGAGTAGAATATTACCAGAGCAGAATATGACTTAAAATGATTATAATCATGACCAAACAAGAAGTTGACTAAAACAAAAGATGATTAAACCAGAATATGGCCTGAAGCGGAATAAATATGACCAAACGATAATATGACTAAAGCCGAACACGACACCCACCTAAAAACCCCAAAGTTGAAGTGGCAGTGGGCTGCCCTGGCTGCCACTTCAACTTTGCTATAACACGCAGAACGGTGTTACCATTATGCGTATTCCTGTAACTAAACCCCAATGCCGCATCTACGACACAGCCACACCCGGACTTTATAATATTTTTTGGAAACCGTTTCGAACCAACTTATGTATAGATTTTATATTTTCAGGTGTTCGCCATGCGGACCTATGGTATGCTATAAATATGAAGACTGCGGGCCATCGGTACGTGAATCAAGAATCTTTAAGATATATTTTAATAGGTTTTTATGCTTTTCTAATGACATAATGTTTAGCTTCAGTGCCTGCCACGGTCTGCTTTCAAGCGCAACGGACTGCAAGACTGCCACTTCTTCCAACAGGGCTCGATACGTTACTTATGTCGGGCAGGCCCCTGCTGCCCAAAACCATGTCCACCATCTTGCCCACCATGTGTACGTCATCCGCCTCCAGGCAAGACCTACGTAACACGCTTCAGCGATTTTGACCTGATTTCGCAATGGTAACAAGCTCACCGCTCATCTCTCCTAGCTGCTAGCTAGTTCTTGGTAATATATTATATTCTAAACCTCATAACATGACGGACCGTGGCACACCACACATTCGTATATTAATTTTAAATTATATTTCAGAAAGGAAAAATCTCAGAGGGAGTATCTAGAAAAGAGGAGGGTGGAGCGGAAAAAAGGGATGAAAAAGAAAATCAGTTAAAAAGGATTAAAAGCCGAGAGTTGCGCGGCGGAATAATGTACTATAGCTGTCATTGTATCAAACGCAATGGGCTGCAGCACGACTGTCGTCGCACTGGCTGCGGCGGTGAGCCGACGTGCTTAGTTTTGCCTGACCCTCTCTGCGCACCTAGTCAACTCGCGCGTGCACGTGGTCTTGCCGACCCAGGACCTCTCGCGGCGCACGTACACGCTCAAGATGGCGGACTATCAGGAGGAGCTGTCGACTTTAGTTCCAGTGGTGGCAAAAGATTCATTGTTTGCGAACTGAAGGGTATCGTACCTGACGTGTCTACAGACAAATCTGGCAAATGCTGTAAGTGTCCTACTTCAGTTGCTGTTCCCATAAACAACTTTATTAACCCGTGTGGCTGTAGGTGTAGTGTACCTCAGTCGGCTAAAAATACAGATAAATCAAATCGCCTTAGTGTTTCTGTTGCTGTGAGTGCTCAGTCTTCTATTGTATTAGATGATAAAATCATAAAAGATATTTTGAAACGTATTGAGAAAAAAGAACTTTCACCTAGCAATGCAGTGGTCATGGGCCCCGGTGGCCGAATTCGAAACCCTAAATCTGTCAGTAAGGAGGAACCTTGCATGCGACCTGGTTGTATCCACTGGCAACCACCACCGCCTTGTGTGTGGGACGCTCCGTGTAAAGCAGATTGTTTCGAGACTCCAATGAAAATTCAACTGGGCCGCAATCAACTTTTGTAGGGTGGGGGCTATCTAGTAGTTCAATGGATACATCGAGGAATAGCGGGTTCCAGGAATTACATCAAAAACGATAGATTGAAGTTGTTGACACCACACTGTTCTACAGGTTGCTCTACGTCGAGTGGCGGCGGCGGCGCATCGAGTAGTGGCGGCCCAGCTTCGGGTCCTCCTGTGATGGTGATGAAGCTTTGCTAATATAAGTACACCCGAAAGTTAAAAAAGCTGAAGAAAAAGTGTAAAATCGTGATACTTTATGACATCTTTTAATAAATGTAGCAATAAGATAATTTTGTATTATTTTAGTACTGATACAATTAATATTTTTCACAAACTAAAGGCGGAATTAGACCATTCATTTTTACTTTCGTTTTCGATGAAGCACTGAGAATGATCTTCCGGTCTGTTAGGGCAAATTTTTGTTAGCGTCTAATTGCTGGTTGCCTACACCGAAAGCGCTTTGTCTTCAGAGACCCGCCAATGAGATCCACCAGTGGGTCTTTGAATACAACTATGTCTTCAGAGACCCACTAGTGGATCCTTGACACTTTGTCTTCAGAGACCTACCAATGAGACCCACTAGTGGGTCTTTGAATACAAGTATGTCTTCCGAGATCCACTAGTGGGTCCTTGAATACTCTCTCTCTACTCTTTTACTTGTAAGCCTGGCCCCTAATCGGAGAGTAAGTAGATATACAAATGGCGGACTTAATTAGGAAAGAAAACTGTTTTGAGAATCTGACTATTCAACTCGTAAAAACCAGTGATGGGCAAAAAGTAACACAAAATAATAAGTGGGCTCTTTTCAGGCAGCGCTGGTAGTCAATTATTATTTTGAATTAACACAAATTTACGCTTTTTAGTGCGGGAAACCCTTCTATTCTCTCGAAAAAATCAAATACAATGCAGGTGTAGCCACTACTGGCCGATAAGCCGATTAAAAAGAAATCCTTTATTTCTGTAAAATTATGGTCACCGTCACCTCACATTATTAATAGATGATTGTATATGGAAAAAATGAAATGATCAATATCTTTGAAACTACGTAAACTTTCTCCGTTAGAAATTCAGATTATCATTATCGTCCCCGTCACAAAAACTTGAACATATTTCGAAGGCCGTAGACCACCAGGCAGCGGAGATACATGTGTCCAGCCAGCTTGAAGCTGACTGGACATTAGTTTTAATTGATTTCTCCTAAACCCTTCCACGTGACGCCATAAATCAAACGTTATTACCGTCACAATTTGCGTCACATATTGTTAGTAGAGAAACCATATTCGAAAACGCTCCCGTTATTGAGATTCAGAAGTGCCAGCCAGAAGTTTTATACCTACGTAAATCAAGCTGACTGGACACAAGATTTTTGAATTTTTCTACTAAACCACTGTACATATCACAAAACTTTTAGCTCGATGCCCGTCACAAATTTATGTGACGCCCGTTGATATGCAAAAGCCGTCAAAATCACTTTCGTTACTGAGATTGAGAGACCAACGAAAAGTGGTTTTTCAAGCTGGCTGGACACGTTTTCGATCGATAGTCTAAGGTTCTGTAGCGTCACCTATTCTGAAATAAGGGTGTTTAGCCATCACATTAAATGCCGTATTGACCTACTTAAATGTAAGCTATTTTGAAGATTTGTCCAGACAGCCTGAGCTACATCCGTAGAACTACTAAGTAGAACATAATTATGGGAACAAAGCTTTATCTACTAAGTAAACGTGCGCGCCGCGATGCTCTCGGTTCGCGCCGCCGCCGCCGCGATGGCGGCTCTGCGCGCCGGGGGCGGGGAAGGGGAAGCAACGAACAGCCGCTCGCTCGCACGATCTACCATTTTTATCGGTTCATTTCATGCGATCAGTTGATAATAGTGCGCATAGAAAATGACTACATTTAATAAGACTAAATCCAAACAGTTTTCAATCTTTGTTTTATACGATACGACGCTAAGATCAAGTCAAGCTTCTGTTTTTGCAAGCTTTTGTGTTGTGCTTTTAAGCGAACTCACAAGGGCTATATTGGCAATTCCTGCAACTAGCACGCCAAATCACCGAGTTTTTCCTTTAGCAGGACTAACTGTCACTGCTAAAAGATCGCGACTAAGTCCACTACGCGTGGATAAAATTATTTTCATCCATGACAATGTCCAATCCATGTCAAATTATTTTCATCCAATTATGTATTCATCATCATCATCATTTCAGCCGAGAGACGCCCACTGCTGGGCATAGGCCTCCCCCAAAGATCTCCATACCGATCGGTTCTGCGCTGTCCGCATCCATAGGCTTCCCGCGACCCTCACGAGATCATCGGTCCACCTTGTGGGAGGCCTACCAACGCTGCGTCTCCCTGTACGTGGCCGCCACTCGAGGATCTTTTCGCCTTTCCGCCCCAACGGCCGTCAGTCCTCCTTGCAATGTGGTCTGCCTTCTGCCACTTGAGGCTCGCAATTCTTCGGGCTATGTCGGTAACCTTAGTTCTCCTGTGGATCTCATCATTTCTGATTCCATCACGCAGAGAAACCCCGAGCATAGCCCTCTCCATTGCCCTTTGGGTGACATTAAGCCTTCTTATGAGGCCCATTGTAAGTGGCCACGTCTCAGTTCCGTAAGTCATAACTGGTAACACACACGAATTAAAGACTTTCGTCTTGAGACACTGCGGTAGTTGGGCCGAGAATATGCTGCGAAGCTTCCCAGAACGCTGCCCAGCCGAGTTAGATACGTCGATTGACCTCTTTCTGGAAGTTGGACTATTTGTCCCAGGTAAATTATATTCGTCAACAACTCCCAACCTTTACAGGAGTGGGTACGACATGGGAATTCGACATAATTTTCGTCTTATCCATGTTCATTTTTAGACCCTCTTGTTGGGAGACTCTTCAGAGGTCGTCGAGCATAGTGCCTGAGTCTTCCAGGTTTGTAGCCATGACTACGATATCATCAGCAAAACGAAGGTGAGTCATGTACTCGCCGTTTATATTGATGCCAAGTACTCCTCTCCAGTCCAAAACCTTAAACACATCCTCCAACGCGGCAGTAAACAGTTTCGGCGATATAGCATCGCCCTGTCTCACACCTCGCTGAAGACGTATTGGTTCCGAGGTTTGGTCCTAAAGGCGGACTGACATAGTGGCGTTTCCGTAGAGTGACTGCAGCACTTGGATGTACCGATAGTCTATTTGGCATCTCTGTAGTGACTGAAGCACGGCCCAGCCCCCTTATTTTCAACTGTCGGATCACGAATTCGATTCGAAAAGTCACATGCCGTCTCGCTTTGACGCAGCGCGATAAAAAGTGACAGGTATAGAGTTTCCGAAATTCGAATTCTTTTCGACAGTTGAGAATAAGGGGGCAGGTCTCGACAGAATCGAAGGCTTGCTCCTAGTCTACGAACGCTAAGCATAATGGCAGGTTGTACTCTTCGGCCTTCTGTATAAACTGCCGCAGCGTATGTGGTCTATGGTACTAAAGCCTTTTCGGAATCCGGCTTGTTCCGGAGGGTGGAAGTCGTCAAATCTGCGTGCGAGACGATTCGTTGTAACTCAAATACAGCTTGTAAACATGACTCAGGAGCCTCGTGGGTCTATAATTCTTCAATTGGGTATTGGAATTATGTATTGTGCAAACAAAACTGTACTTTTTAAGGTATTTACCTCACCTACTCTTTCTTTCCTTTCCTACTAATGCTGAGATGCAGTTTTGATAGCATTTCAAGTAATAAACTTTTTTATTCCACTTCTATTTTTTACTCTCTAATTTAGTTCTTATGCTCTTTTTCGAAAATATTCTCTTACAACTTTCTAGATCTCTGTATCCTGCTTATGCGTATAAAGTTTCATTAGATACATACAGTCTATTTAATTCCGAAAAATTTGGACTTGAATATTTGTATGAATACCCTGGCGAATGAAACCTCTTAAAATGACGGCAAAATATACGGCCACGCCGGCGCGGCGTCGCCACGCCGACTATGTATGGTCGGCGCGCCGCCGCCGGAAAATTGGGGCTCGGCGCGCACTTCTACTACTAAGTGTGGGTACATAAAGAAAACATTTATTTGTATAATAATTATTGTTTATTTAAGCAATAACTATAGTATATAATGGTATGAAAATTCTTAATACATTTTACACGTAGTTGGATGTAAACCAGTGGGTATCAAAAGTTGTATAGAGCATTTATATAACAACTCTACATAATAAAAAATATTTTTAGAACCAACACATACTCAGCTTGCATTTATTTGACATCTTTCATTGATACTGATTCCATTTAGAAACACGGTAATGCTCGTATTTACCAACATTTGCTTAGCGTTAAGTCTCTTAACGATTTTTATTTCACTCTATCTAAGAGATAGAAAAAGACAAATGTCGATATAGGTCACGTTAGCCTACGGAATGGTTAGTGAAAACGGATATAATTGCGGTAATCTAATTCTGTAGAACACAGGGTTAATCTAAATTTATGTTCGGTGTATCTGGTTCTCTCATACAAAAAGGACGGCTGGCTAGGAATTTGACATTTATAATTATAGAATGGTGTTTCCATTTTAGACTTTATTGAACGCGGTAAAATGCAGGGTTTAGGAAGCAGCTCCATACACGTCTTCTAAAATTGTGTATGGTTTCTTAATTTAATTTATTTGGCAGTTCAAACTATTGCTTACTTTTTCAGTTACACATTGCGAGAAAGAGAGATAGATAGATTAAGCCAGTGTTTCCAGATGAATTCAGAATGCGATTTGTGAAACGAACAGTCGAAATTGGCTTAAGTAACGAGATGTATGATTATTGCTCGTTCTCACTAATATTTGCTTAGCGTTAAGAGTCCCTTAGCAATTTTTAGCTCAATCTATATGTCGTTAAGAGTCATCTAAGCCTAGGGAACGGTTAGTGAAAACGGGCACATGTCTTGACATCTTAAAAAGTATATCTGACAATTTGTTTACTTCACGTGTCGTTAATTTCGACTACTTTACTTAGAATTATATAAATAAAATCACATGTGCAATATAATAATAAAAACACACCTATTACAAACAAAAGTATATCAAGAATATAATTTACCCTTAGCACCGTATGGGTTTTCAACCATTTTGTAAATTAAAGAGTATTTGCCGTAGCAAATTGTATCAAAATTATAATTTATGCAAACTATACCTATATGTATACACTGTATATCTAGGTACTTTCTCTAAATCTGTGAGTTAGAATTATACAATTATTTCAGTTGACAAGTGGAGTTTGCATTAAGTATCTATATAAATTTATTAATGTTAATTTCAAGCAGAAAATAATTAAAGGAGAGATGGCACTCCTTTTATATTTATTGTTGAGTTTAGTGACGACTTTGCTTCAGTAGGAACTACGCAACCATGTTGAGAATAATAAACCATAAAAGCGTGGCGACATTAAAATATCTGCGATAAATGACAATATAAGATCATATAATTAGCAGGTAGGTAAATATTAAAACTAAACACCTTTTGAACACACACCCACCCCACTTAATTTATTATCTTACGACTGTTGAAAGAGACCTGCGTTCGTAAAGCGGCGGCTTTCGTATTGCAACTGTTACACTTGATGTGCTGCCGTCTGTACAATCAAATTTTACATCAAACAAATATACTTACTGCTGTATGTATTGAATTGTATTGTGATTTATACAGGGTGGTGCCGTCAATACGACTATAAATTAAAACATTGGCTATATTAGTTCATAGAAATGGTCTATGCAGGTATTTAGTTGCCTTTTGTAAAATCGACTCGAATAATCCATGAACAATTATATCAAGATTTACAAAACACCTACACAAAAACTCCATATTATATTGTTAAGTGGTATATAAGTATTATCTTACGACTGTTGAAAGGCAATAATATGTTTTGTACTATAAGTAAAGTCGACAGCACATCAAGCGTAACAGTTTGACCTTGAGACCTGCGTCCGTAACAGAGGCGGCTTTCGTATTGCAACTGTTACACTTGATAGGATGTCGTCTGTACAATCAAATTTTACATCATACGAAAATACTTATTGCTGTATGTATTGAATTGTCTTGTGATTTATATAAACTAACTCTATGCAGGTATTTAGTTGCCTTTTGTAAAATCAACTCTAAAAATCCGTCAACAATTTTATCAAAATTTACAAAACACCTACACAAAAGCTCCATATCATATTGTTAAGTGGTTTGATTAAATTTTAATGAATATTTCAGGAAAAATCTTTCAAATGTTTCTATAGGTAAGTATTTAATAAATATAATAAAATTCTGCCAACATTGGACCTATGTTCACATAACTTATTTCCATCTCATGGCGGTGAGTTTACAAAATGAGAATATTACTTAACGTCTTAGAAGCAATTAATGTCAATTATAAAACGATTGTGTGATTATTAGTATATTTAAGCATTAGTACCTATTAAATGGCCATTTTGATTTTCGAGTTTCACTTAATTTCAATTCGTTAATTTTATTTGTGTCCTTATCTTGAGAATTCTTGTTATTTTTTAGATAGTAAATAACATAAACAATGTACATTATTATGTATATTTAGAAATTGAGTCCTAAAGGACCCCTAAGGCCAAAGTTAATGACTATGAATTTAGGAGTAAATTCAATGGGACCCGTAATAAATTCACAACAGTATTGTAAAGAACTGTAGATGAGATGATGAAATGTGTAGATAATTAATCGTTTTAATATTTCGAGTAAATTAAGGTTAGGCATTCGCCCCGAGTGTGGCATAAGGCAATGTTCTTCAATCCATCATTATATGGATAATTAATCGTTTTAATATTTCGACTAAATTAAGGTTTGGCATTCGCCCGAGTGTAGCATAAGGCAATGTTGTTGAATCCAACATTATATGACATGTACAATATGAAGGTTTATTTACGCTCTTGGGTATCTAGTTTCTGGGTGAACGGAGCATAAAAATTGTTATAGATGAACGTTGGATCAGAAGAAAACCCATTAATATTAAAGTACTACATAAGTACTTTGTCATTTTATATTTTTATATAATTGTCATTTTATACAGGGTGTTAGGGCGACGCTCTCGAAAACGAAGGGAGATGACAGTGCTGCCCCCTTATTCAAAAACTGTCGGATCGTGGATTCGATTCGAAAAGTCACATGCACCCTTTGACGCACCGTGATAAAAAGTAACAGGTATAGAGTTTCCAAAATTCGACTCTTTTTCGACAGTTGTCAATAAGAGGGCTGGTCACACTGAACACGAATTCTTAGAAAACAAATTTGAAATTGCGAAAAAGTCAGCTGTTCCATACAAAGAGGTCATGTAGATATTACAATTTGTATAAAACAGCTATTTTTTTAATAATATTACCACATTATAATAACAAACTGACGTTTCTTATTTGAATGCGATAGGTATCAAAAGTTTACTGGTATGAGCTCAACCGACTGATTAAACCGGCAATGCATTGGCAACCGTTCTGGCATTAGAAATCTCCGTAAGCGACGATAGTTCATCATTACCTTGCCTGGTTATTATATAAAGGCAATATTTTTTATACAATAAATTAAATATCCTGTTTCTCAAGCGGTCATTTCATAATAATATAATCATTGCATGTGTGACAATACCAATATCATCTCATAAAACTATATTTCAATAGCGTGAGATCCAGCAATCTTTACTATATAAGACTTACCTCTTAAATTGCTTATATTTAAATATATAATTATTATAATATACTCTTAAATTAATCACATACTTTGTAGCTAAGACCAGACTGGTACAATCACAACATTCTATAACATAAACAGATCTACAGAGATAATTATGTTTAAACTAAATTATAACTTATTACTTTATGTAAAATAGTTTACGCTGGATCCTATAAAACAGGGCTGTCAAAAGCTAGACAAAATAAGAAAAAAAATTTTTTGCAAAATTAATTTTGTAGGTAGAGGGTTATTATTTTATGTTTATCGCATCCGAAATAAATGAATAATATATTAATTATTCATATGGCAAAAAAATCTGCGCTAAAGTACTTATTAGTTTCTGCGGCCCTCCAATCTATTTAGTTACCGTAGGATTGCCAGGGATCATACCAGGTTTTGACAGCCCTGCTTTTTACAGTTTTGACAGTTTCTTGGTGAATAAAAATTACACTATTTGACCAGTATTAGTATAGTATTGAGTAAATTCATTTATCATTAAACAGCGTTTTTTATAAATGCATATTCGATAATAATTATAATTCATATTATTACATTGAAAATCATAAGATCTGGCAGTTGCTATATCTTTATAGTAGGTACTTTCGAAGTTATTTATTATTTAAAGGCCATAAGCGTATAGGTATAATTATGAATACTCATAGAAGCACTATTTAATTCATTGTATAAATCACTAATGCGTCTTACATTATAATTTTTGTTCAGAATAGTCCTACATAAAAGCTTTTTATCTTAAATACAATTATGAAGAATTTGTAGCAAATATTATCAATACACTGTATAATAATATATAATTTACCATCTGTAATCAAATCACGAATATTAAGGCCTTTAATAGTGGTATATAAAGGGAATAAAAATTTATGTTATAAATTTATGATGATTAATTTGCAAGGACTATAAAATATTTAAATCGACATACATTACAACTTTGTACGAGACTCTATTCCTAAATAGTAAATGTTACTATACATATAGGTAGGTATGTATATTATTGTAATCATTTAAGTCTAGGCACATACAACAAAATGAGCTCATATAGACTCAGAGATAGTTTACAGTTCACATACTGTTTAAAGTAATTATAAAATTAATGTTTTAATGCAAAATTTAATCAATCATATCATTAAAGTTTGTGCTAATTACATGAAAAACTAGTTCTATATGAATAAAAATAACAATCAAAAAAGATTAAAATTATCAAAACAACATGGTAATATCTCGTAGTATTTTTTTAAGTAAATACGTTACAGTATAAAAAAGATGAATACCTCCCTTGAGTTCGTTTAAAGCATTCCCGGACGATCGTGTTCTTTGTTTCCAGACTTCTCAAAGAACATGAAATCCTGGAAAAACAGTAAGTAATGAACTTAATTATTTTACAATACAACAAAGCACACTACTTAGAATGATCGTATTGGGTAGCTTAGGGATGTTATGGAGTTCCGTATCCAAACATTTTTTTTTTATACAACTAGATGACAAACAAGCTGACGGCCCACCTGGTGGTAAGCGGTTACCGCCGCCTATAGACACCTGCAACAACAAGGCAAAATCACTTGATATTGCAGGTACGTTGTCATCCTGAGGCCTAATATGAAATGCCGTCCATGCCCAGTAATTAGGTACACTGGCTACCTTTCCCTTCAATCCGAAACAAAGCGAACTGTTTCACGGCTGAAGAAAGGCGGTGGTACCTACCCAGACGACCCTACCTACATATGGGTCTACCACCTAGTAAATATATCCAAACATATCGGATATCCGCAATAAAAATAAACCAAAAGCCGAAACCGAATCCGATAAAATCTTTTCGTATACTTTCGAATAGGGAGCTGATGATGAATAAATAGTGAGTCTAAAATATAAAGTTGTAAGTAGGTACAGTCTTTTTCAAATTTTATGAGTCTGGTAGCACTTCAGATTTTTACATTGAATTCATACTATTTTCAATAAAAGAAATAAATTGTCAAAAAATTATTAATATTTTATAATTAATAATAACAAATTATTAATATTTCTTATTTTTTTTTTCGGTTTAATAATATTTTAGTATTTGTCGGTATCATTTTCATTATTGAAATATCATTGTACAAATACAACAAATGTGTTTCTCAAAATCTGAGTAAAATCCTCTACTTATTTATTTTTATAAAAAAAACAAGTGACAAATACAGTATTTGAAAAATACTTTTTACCTACTGTTTCGTTGGGGCCATTTTGTTATATAAATATATATGTATAATATCGATTCCATTTCCATTGAAAATGTTATCAATTCCTAATAAATAATGGATTGGGTTTTTATTAGGGGTCAACACTACCACTTTCAAATTTGAACTGTACAGGACTCATTTGAAATGGACTATAGTAACTAAGTACATATGTCAGCATCATCTTAGATTTCTAATCTACTAGGTACGGCTTGGTCGGGCTTCCGTAAAATGCGCAGGATCTCTCAATTTTTAAGACCATTCATTATTCATAGAGACTGGACTTCTCAAGTTGCCGGTAACATACAGATCATTTTTCTGCTGACTGTGTCAATGTATAGAATATAAGAATACTTACTATCAAAAAGCAGGCTCCGAGTAGGACCGCCTTTATCTTGACGTCCAAATCCATCGGGAAAGAGATGCCGAAGTAATCAGAGTCGGTAAACATTTCCCGCGCAAACCCGGACCATTGTTTTGTGATTCTTCCCACTTTGGTTTCGCCGTCTTTAGAGTACACCTATAATTCAAATATACCTCCTTGTAGTTAAGTAATGGGTAGTTTTATGGTTGCGCTTCCATTTGTGGAAAAATTAACAATTAAATATTAAAATAAGTTTCCTGATCTCTAAATGAACTGTTGATTTTAGTAGGTTAAGCAAATAACCAATTTATTTCTCTTCATGGGCAACTGAGCCCTCACACGACTCATCCCGCGGGCACCGCAGGCTCAATTAACACCTTTTATTTTGTCGGGAGCGACTCGGCCCATTAATTTGCCAAGGGGTCTACTCAGCCCGCGGGCTTAGTTGAGACCAGTTTACCGCTATATGGTCTCCTCAGCCCGCGGGCTTAGTTGACACCAGTTCACCGCTATATGGTCTACTCAGCCCAATTTGGCGGACTTACACACTAGGGCGAAAAATGTTTAAGAAAGTACAGGAAGGCAGTGAGAAGGGGCTTGGAATTCTACTTCATTACACGAACACTACATTAAAGTATTATTTTGTGAGAGTCAGGATGGCGGGTGAACTAGAACGGATACCAAAAATATATATAGATTCTAGGTCAACGGAAAGTACCATATATCCGGTTGCACAAACATGGTTACCACTTAACAAAAACCAATTTAAATATTTAAAATATGTTTAATTTAAAAGTCTGACAAACGTAACAAACCATCTTAATTTAAATAAAATATATTTCAATACTTAACACTCTCGGCAAACTATTCGAAAAACTTATTTATGAACACATTTATTCTTCGATTTCTAGGAGCATTCCACAGACGCAACACGGGTTTTTGCGCGGTCGGTCTACTACTTCTAACCTTGCATTGTTTACCAACTTTGTTCTGGGGGAAATGGAGAGGGGCGGGCAGGTTGACGTGGTCTACACGGATTTTGAAAAAGCTTTTGACCGTGTGGACCACGACATCCTTCTCCAGAAGCTTCAGTGCCTTGGTATACACGGAGACTTATTGCGTTGGGTGCACTCTTATCTAACCAATCGACACGACCGTCTGGGTGGATATAGATCAAATTTCATCTCTATCCCTTCTGGGATTCCCCAGGGATCCCATCTCGGTCCTCTCTTTTATAACGCTTATATCTATGACATGGACAGTGTTTTTGAAAAAGCGAAACACTTATTATACGCTGACAATAAAAAGGTATATATGAGGGTACGATCTGCTGACGACTGTAAACTGTTACAAAATGATATTAATAATCTTTATAATTATTACGTTAAAAATAAAATAACAGTAAGCATCCAAAAATGTCAGTGTATAAGTTTTACTCGAAAGCCGAGGCCTGTAGTCTATGCATATCATTTCAATGGCGTTGTGATTGAGAGGGCGGAGATGGTCCGCGATTTGGGTGTCTGCTTTGACAGTAAAATGATAATGTCCACTCATATAGAGACTATTATAGGTAGGGCGTACCGAAATCTCGGCTTTGTTATGCGCACTTGCCGTCCTTTTAATAGCGCGCTAAGTTTAAAAATAGTATACTATGCGTACGTACGCAGTATTTTAGAATACGCTGCACCTGTATGGTCCCCGCGCTATGATATCTACATGAAACGCATCGAAGGTATACAAAAAAAGTTTATTCGACATCTTAACTTCAAATGTAGGAAAATAAACGTGGGTGCTGGATATGAGGAGATTTGCCGAGCACACAACTTTCTCACACTAGCGGAGCGTCGACAAGTGTTGGATATGGGCCTATTATACGACGTCATTCGCGGTCGCCTAGATTGTCCTGAACTGGTCGAGCTTATCTCACTGAACACCCCTCCACGCCGCACCAGGTGTACTCCCTTGCTGCATGTCCCCCAGCACCACACTAACTATGGGCAGAATTCCATTTTCACGAGGCTACCAAAAACCTACAATATTTTTTTTAATGACATTGACCTTTTTGTTGGCTCCAAAGCACTGTTTCAAAGTAAAGTCAAACATCACTTCTTAGATCCAGCTAAAGTTTAAAAATTTTCTGATACCGTGTTATTGCGACTGTATGTATATGTAGGTATATGTATATGTAAGTAAGTATATATGTTTGATGTATATATGTATATGTGTATGAGAGTAAATATATTTTATATTATGTAAATGTGTCAGTATATAACCTATTTCTATCTGTTTATCGAGTACATAATAAGTATATTAATAGCGTATTAGTAGTTGTAATTATAATTTCACTTACAATAGCATATAATATAATTTAACTATGTAATAGCTTACTGTAATTATATTTTATATATTATAGCGGTTCCCTAGAGCGCTTAGTAGTGTAGTATAAGTAGAGCTTAATAATTATTGTAATATGTTGGATAGTCGTAATTGGCCTACAAAATGTACCTACATCAAATTGTAAATATGATTTATTTGAGCTGTGTACTGTCCCTAACTATAAATAAATAAATAAATAATAATTCTTTCTTCATGAGTTCGTGAATTAGTCACGTACGCGAACGAACAACACGTTACCCCTACATACAAGGTGGCCCATTTAGATCTGTCAGTATGGGAAAGCCTGAAACTATAAGACATAGGAAGATCTGTTCTTAGGGACCATGACATCGATTCTAGAAACAAGGAAAACTGCATTCATACACGTAAAAAAACCTACTCAGTAGGTACTCAGCTCAGGAATCGAACCCGGGCGTTTTGAAAAGTAAAACTAACAATACTATTTTTATTTAGATATCGACTGTGTAGGTCTTAAGTAATAAATGTGCTTGTGAAACATAATATATTTTAAATTCATAAAAAAATGTTTTCATGTCCTTTCATTTATTTTAGAAGGTGTCCGAAATGTATACAAATTTTCCAATACATATTTTTCAAATGGGCTGAGTTGACCCTATAGCGGTAGATGTGGTTAAATGAGCCCGCGGGATGAGTTGACCCTATAGCGGTAGATGTGGTTAATTGAGCCCGCGGGCTGAGTTGACCCTATAGCGGTAGACAGTGGTTAAATGAGCCCGCGGGCTGAGTTGACCGAGTGGTCCGAGTCGTCCCCAACATAAACAGTAGCGGTCAATTGAGCCCGCGGGATGAGTGGTGTGTGGGCTCAGTTGCCCACGAAGGGATTTATTTAATACATACAGAACTACCACAACGTGCGTTAGATATAAACAAACGGTATTTTTAAAAGTGTGAAAACTAATAAATTATTTTTGATAAGTAAATTCTAGTCCGTTCGCGTCTGTCTCATCGGCGATCACAGCAAATTTATTATTTGTAGGGGAGAGTGGGGCCATGCGAAGTAATTTTGATCGCGACTGCCGTGTACATCATGACGTGATAGAACATTATAGTTGATATCTCTCTGCTGGCTGAGAGGGAGAAACATGTTCAATGCCAGGCACAGAGCACGGGCTTTTTATACTTTTCTATCACACGACGATAAACGGCCTCGTTCGAAATAACGCCGCGTTCGAATCTCTCCCCTCCACTCTCTCTGACTTAATGCCTATTGATTTGAAAACAAGAATTACAGTACACTCTTTCACTGTTGCATGGTACGGGTGACAGGAGTCAATACCTTGCACATGACCAGGGAAGTGACATTATGAAATTCAATTTTTAACCGACTTCAAAAACGAAGAGGTTCTCAATTCGGCCGGTATGTTTTTTTTTTCTATATATGTACACCGATTACGCCGAGATTACTGATCCGATTTACGTGATTTTTTTTTGTTCGATGCGGAATAGCTGCCATTTGGTCCCATAAATTTTTTTTTAAAAACAGTTAGGTACTTTGGTTTTAAATTTAAAAAAACTGAAATTATGAAATCGTCTACATAAGCGAAATTGCGAATTTTTGCTTTTCCAATGACTTTTTAGTGAAACGATACGATAGTAGGAAACAATATAAGTTGACGGTCACCCATCTAGCTTCGACCGTAGAAAGTTATCACTAAAAATTGTGAAAAAGAAATTTTAAACAAAAATTAAAACAGACTTCAAAAAACTGAAAAGTATGAAATAATCAAATTTAAGTAGGTATTCATCCCCTAGAAACATATTTTTGGAGTTGGTGCTAAGTGGTTTCCAAAAACAATAGAAAGTAAAGCACCGGCTCCAAAAATATGTTTCTAGGGGATGAATACCTACTTAAATTTTATTATTTCATACTTTTCAGTTTTTTGAAGTCGGTTTTAATTTTTGTTTAAAATTTCTTTTTTATCGATAAAGATTCTCACAGCATAAATTTCGTTCTCTATGTATATTATATTCATATCAATTTGAAAATATATTTACGACAAAACATGACTATGTATTATATTTCATTACACATTATACATGATAAGCAACTATGAGGAGCTCGGTGGCGTATTGGTTTGAGCGCTCTGGTTTCGATACGAAAAACAAAGCAACTTTCGCCATGGTCGATCCTGGGATTGGTCAATCAAAGTTTGTTATCTCGAGCTCCTCCGTGCTTCGGAAGGCACTTTAAGTCCAAAAACCCCTCATGTGTTTCTCCCATGTAGGAAGGCCTGTGCCCAGAAGTGGGACGTATATATAGGCTGGTGATAATGATGATGATGATGATAAACAACAAAAATTATAAATACATACGTTAACTTCTTTTCTAATAAAAGTATCGACTATCGATCCTAGCAATAGGTGCATCTTATCCTAAACAATTCTACGGCATTACGTTACACGTAGGTAAAACTTTGCTTAAATTTTCTTTCAGCTTGACTTTTTCTGGCAGAGTAAATTTATTAAATTTGCAACAATTAATTATTAATCATCCATATTTTACGACTGTGATATTAAGTGCGCAGCTAACATATTAAATCATTAATGTTAATCACGGTAATTTCAAAAGGGAAAAGGAACGAGTGTAGTAAAAACGGATTAAATGGTCATTAAAAATGCTGCATATTCGCAAGGCATCGCTTTAAAACATAAATAAAAAAATCTTACATGAAATTCTACGTCTCCGCAAATGGAGTAGGTGCAAAGCGGTCCCTTGATCTTAAGTACTACATCTCCTGCCGCGTTCTTGATGTCATAGCAGGGCTTGCAGATAGACCACTGCTGCTCGATGCTGCCAATGACGGTGCCGGGTGGTGCGGTCACCTCCATGCTTTGGAGCCAGCAAGGGCAACAACATGAGTCGCACGCGAGGGGGCGGTGGAGGTGAATCACCTGGAATACCGTAATACTAGTATTTTAATAGATATATTTTTTAATTTTATTTTGACATTAAATAATATAATTATAATATTAATATTAATAATAATAATTAATAATAATAATAATTATTTATATTAATTGTTTATAATATAATTATATTATAAACTATATAAATTATATAATTATATTATATTATAAAAGTTTGAAAGGAATTTAAAGTTAAGAAAAAAAAAAAGGCCTTAGATGGGAATCGAACTCACGACCTTTCACAATCCACTGTTTTTAGTCGGTCCGATAAATCTCAGTGTTTCCGAATAAGCGTTTTATTTTATTTTACTATCAATTATAATTTTCTTCAGTAGCACCGGACTTGATCATAAATTATTCTAAGTGTTATCCGCAGCTTAGTTCAGTTTGTCAAATAACTTACAGAACCCAGTAGTTGTATTACAAACAAACTACCTTCTTCTGTTAGAAACGTCGCGTTAAGCTTGATCTGATATTAAAATAAAAAAATATGTATTTTTTGAGAATTTATTTTTGTTTCTCGAAAATAGTATGCGTTAAATTTTAAAATGTGAAGTGTCACAGGACATAAGATTTGAAAATGACTATACACGGCGAGTGTTAGCCTGGCTCACTCGCCGTGAGTAGGTATTAGTAATATTTTTTTTTTGCTGACAAAATAGCAACTCTATCGGATAAGACGATTCTCACACACTGCTCCTCATCACGCAAAGTAGCGCGAGAGTGCGTGATATAGTTGGTAGTAAGTATACGCAGCCACGCGCGTTGCTCCGTTTTTCTGCATGCTGCAACGTTGTGCTGCTCCAGCGTTGTGTTGCTGCTGACCTTGTGTGAGAAAGAGTAATAAAATTCGACACATCAGTAGACCCGATGGTAGACCAAATGCAGCGATCGCGTGGACTCCTAAAAATGTAAACAACAGAGACGCTGTTCTCGACTCCATACAATTTGACAGTATAACGCAAACGTGATAGTAACGTTTTACAAACATCAAAACTTTTACTAGGGCCACTAAGTGATATGCCATCAGCTTTAGTACCAGCAACGTGGTTATATTAATTTAGGGCACTTACCTCGTTTTGGAAGTTATCTAAAATTTTCATATCAAATGGACGCATAGGTCCACAACAGTTCCTGGTGCAGCAATCATTATCTTCGACGGCATAGTACACCTTCTGCCCCACACTATTCTTTATGGTATATTTATTGTTGGTCTCGAACCCGACGAAGGCTTCTAGGAGCTCCACTTTTTGATGAACCAAAAGATGATCAATCATGGATAAATATTCCAAACCTGGTGGACAGTTGTTGAGGCCTTGCGGAATAGTCATCCAACCACCTGGAAAAGTGGACATAATCTTGTTTATCAATCTCCACACACCGAATATAGTGCAGCAAAGTTGCTTTTAGAATGGAGTTTTTTATACCACGCTTTTATTTAAAAAAAAACACTATTGCACAATTCCTTGTATTTAAAACGAAACATTTTCAATTAATCCAACCATGTCTCGTGTGCGTTTTCACTAACCATTCCCTAGGCTTAGGTGAAATCGCTAAGAGACTTAAAGCTAAGCAAAGGTTAGTGAAAACGAGCATGAATCTTTCGTGCGATCTTTTGATTATATACAGGATGTTGACGACAATTCGACATAAATTAAAGCATGGGCTATTAGTTTCTTGCAAGTAGGTACATCTTATTCATTTGATAAAGTTGCAAAACATTTATATGAAGTAATAAAAATTACCTGTAATTAAAATAGGAAAAATTTGTAAATTTACTATATAAATAAAATTATTGTTATCCATTAATGTATAATATTTTTTCTGAAGTTTGACCGCTGTCGTCGCTCTATCTAGACATGTAAATAATCAAAGATGCGATTATAGTTTTACAAATGATACAGACAGATCTGACAACAAGCGGGGGGACATCAAAGATCAGACTCTATTTGTATGAGTGGCGACGCCGACAGACTGGTTTGGTAAGGTAGTTACGAAAAACGGTCTATCGAATTAAAAACTCATGAACACAAAATTCGGACGCCGCTCTCGGTGTATAGAGCTCTTAAAATATAATATAGGTAAAATTAAACATAAAATACTTACACAAACGTGATAAGCAAATTTAACAACAGACAATGTTGTGATATTATTAAAAATGTAAGGTTTCGTTTAGTAATGTACTATCTATTAAGTACATTGGTATATCAAAAAGTAAACATTGTTAGATAATGAAAATTATGTTATTATCGAGAGATAATTACAAACAAATATAGCTACACGTTAGATAGACAAAGCACGTTATATAACACCCAGCACCACACGATAGCGATCATACAAAACGTTGTTTATAAACCTTCTTTCCTCGTCTGAGAGTAGCTTTTCGTAACCACTATGACGCGATTTAAAAACGCGTTTGTAAAGTTTATTTACAGTCCCCTTAACACTGGCCGCGCTCAAAGTTTGAATATAGATTTTACTATTTTTAACTTCAGATAATAAAATAACCTTTGATGCAACATATCTTTTAAACTTTGACCACTTCACTGAGTCACTCTTCTTTAATTTGTAATGCAAAGCTTCCTCAAAGAAAATATCCAAATTAACAACTTTAGTGCTAGATTCTTCTGCAGAGTGCATGACGGTTTTAATTTTAAAAGCCAATTTATTTTTCAAATGTGACTTCACGAGACAGTCTTGCGATGCAGTGTAGTTGTCTCAAAGTGATACCTACCACCTATCACATTCGGAGCAACATACAGAGTCAGAGTAAATACTGTTATCTGTGTATTAAGACTAATAACTTATTCACTTATGACGTTCAATAATAAAATAAAGCAATGACAAATATGTAACATTGTATAAGTCCACCTATAGGTTCTCGACCTTAATTTAAATTTTATAGATACTCAGTAGTTATAATTATTTTAAAAGTAAACAAAAGCATGTAGTGTAAATTATCAGCATAACCAAAAAAGCCCATTACTGGCCACAAGCCTTCCTACATGATAGAAACACATGCGTGATTTGGGACATAGCACCACCACACGCTGGCACAATGAAGGTTGATGGGTTAAAGCAGTTGCACTAAGAACCGGGACCAACAGCTTAACGTGCCTTCCGAAGTAAGGAGGAGCTCAAGTTTATAATTTTTACTGACCCATCCCGGAATCGAGTATTATTATTATTATTTATTTTCCGTTTCAAATTTGGCTCCAAAACGCCAATAAATGTCACGTGACCGCGTTGACGTCACCTGTTACTAAACACTGATCGGTTGCTATGGTGATTTAGATGGTTTTCCTTTTGACAGACTCTGATGCTAACAACAAGTGACGTCATACACTGAGATTAGTGTTCGGTTAAAAACGCACATTTTATATTACTCTCAGTCTCAGGTCTCACTCAGCTCGCTTGACAACTCAAGTGAGAGTGATATAAAATGTGCGCTTTTAGCCGACTTCAAAAACGAGGAAGTTCTCAATTCGGTTGGTAGGTATGTTGTTTTTCTATTTATGTACACAGATTACGCCGAGATTTCTGATCCGATTTACGTAATTATTTTTTGTTCGATGCCATTTGGTCCCATGAATATTTTTTTAAAAATCGATCGGGTAGTTTGGGTTTTAAATCAAAATAACTGGAATAATTAAGTCGTCTATGTACGCGAATTTGCGGATTTTTGCGTTTCTATGACTTCTTATTGCTTTCCTATGACTTTTTAGTGAAACGATCGATAGTAGGAAATAATATATGCTGAAGGTCACCCATATAGCTTTGACCTTAAAAAGTTAACACTAAAAATTTTAAAAAAGAAACAAGAAAGCAACGACTCCGTCCGAGAAAGAAGTGAAGACACCCCCAAAAAATATGTTTCTAAGTACCTACTCACTTAAATTTAATTATTTTATCCTTTTTAGTATTTTGAAGTCGGTATTGTTTATTTATTATGATTGAAATACCATACTAATACAATATAGATACTATTGTTTTTTAGGATTTTTATTTTAAAAACTACCACTAGGTACTCGTCAAAATTACCTATATTTTACTTTAAATACAGTCAGTGTTTGAATTATGTATTGTCGAACGAGGCAACAATTGTCGCAGACTCGTGGGTCGACTAAGTCACTGGTCATTACTAGATAAATTTTATTATTGCATGGGAACTTTTAATTACCATGCCTCAATCAAAAACCATTCTTATGCTTATAGCGAAAAGGCGGGTTGTTCAATGAAACAAAAATTTGTAATATGAAGGATTATGTAAGTATTTTGTGCTGTTCTCTATTTGCAGTCAACTCATGGAATGTACAGGTAGCTGTTTTTAAATTTGTCTTCATTGACTATCGTTGCTGGCTGTACCAAGCAATAGTATGTTATCATCTCCAAAGGTCGGTGAACCTACTCGTATATCGTTGCATTGTAGAACAAATATTGTATGAAATTACCTACTCAATTGTGTTTACCAATAATAGAATAACAATGATAAGACAGTGCTGTTTTAATTGTCTTTAATGGATGACTAGTATCTAACTACCTAGAAATATTATTTATTTATTAGTTTTTAATATTATTCTTTCACATCATCACCAGCCTATATACGTCCTACTGCTGGGCACACGCCTTCCTACAGGGGAGAAACACATGAGGTGTTTCGGACATAACACCACCACGCTGCTGGACCAATGCGGGTTGGTGGGTTAATGCGGTTGCAGGAACAACCGGGACCAACGCCAACGGATTAACGTGCCTTGCGAAGCACGGAGGAGCTCAAGATAACAAACTTTGATTGACGCATCCCAGGAACGACCATGGTGAAAGTTGCTTTGTTTATCGTATCGAAACCAGAGCGCTCAAACCTATACGCCACCGAGCTCCTTATCCAATATTCGGCAGGCTCAAAGGGAAAAACATAACTTAATACATCAACAACAGCAATGTAACAATAATAATAATAAGTAACAAAAAAATACAATACCTATGCATCTTTCGATTCGATTGAAACTAATCGCAACAAGAGCTGTGCTTCAGTCCCAGTTTGATTCAGATTTAATAAAAACAAAGCTTGCCATTCGCTGATAATAGGATATTTGACAAAAAGTAACAGTTTGACCTTGGGACCACCCTTACGCCGTTCGTAATAGAGGCGGCTCTCGTAGTGCAACTGTTACACTTGATGTGGCGTCGTCTATACATTTCAAAACATGAGTTATTTTGTACAGGATGGTGCCGTCAATACGACAATAAATTAAAACATGGGCTATATTAGTTCATAGAAATGGTTTACCACTTTCAAAAACATCTTACTCATTTGAAGATTTCATGACATTTGTATGAAATAATATAGTAAAATAACATTGGCTGCATTATTTCATAGAAATTTCATGAAATTATCAAATGAATACGACGTTTCAAAAGTGGGTTTGCACTGCGAGCGGAGCGAGCCCATTAATGACTCCGTTTTCCTCGCAATACAAAAATGCATACATCTGTTTCCACCAACAAAGAGTCTAGCGAAAATGACAAAGAGGGCAAAAAAAAGAGCTCGCTCATGTCTAGAGAGCGGAGCGAACTCATTAATGAGTCCTTTCAACTTGCAATTGAATTTTACATAGGAGTGTTTCCACCGAGAAAGAGATGAGCGAAAATGTCGAAAGAGCCAAAATGAGTGCTCTGCGTCGCAGTCTCGCCAACTAGTTTGAAAATGACTCGCTCGGTATAGTTCTTTAAATTCTTCTCTGCTAGCCCTGTAATAGTTAGTAATTAACACGTATAATGCCTTGTCAGCCACATATGGCTTGTCACAGATGCCTTGTCAGCCATATGTGGCTGACAAGGCATTATATGTGTTAAAATAATATAAAACTAGAAAAATAGTAATAATTCTGAAATTTTACCTGTAATAGTTCTTAAATTTTTCATCGTCTGAACTCTAAATCGTTGAATTGCCTATGTTCCCCTTTCATGGTTCTTCCCCGAATATGCTGGCATAACCAAAATCTTCTTTAAGCACTTTTTTTGAGCCGAAATAATAACATGTACTTTTTTACTCTGTACACATAATCACTGCACTTGAGGTCGAATCATTCGCCATCGCGACACGACCGTTCCTAACTAGTCGTAAACTTCAACTGTATACAGGGTGTACCAAAAATACAAATAAAGTAAAAAGGGTGTAAATGGGTCCCTTGTGTAGAGTTTATTACCAATGTATGACAACTGTAGTATGACATTATTACATGCTGAAAAATTTATTATTTTTGATAAAATAATAAAATAATCGACATTGAAGCCCAGCTCTATTCCAAGTTCATTCCCCCTAACAGGCGTAATTACCTCCTAATCTTAGAAACTTTTCTACTCCTGGTAGCTAATATTTATTTGATCAAATATTAACCTAAAATAAATAACCTATCCTATAATTCCTCAATTCTAGTATTTATTTTACTAGGCTAAGTACAAAAAAGATAAATAGATATTAGATAACTTTATTGAATACTTTACAAGAATATTAAGTGAGTGAGAATCAAGATAGGTATGAGTCAACATAAAAACCACAAATAAATTTTAAAGTTGTATTGAAGTAACAATCTGAGTAGGTAGGTTCTATCTACCTAATAGCTCAGATGAATAAACTAAAGCAGTTTTAAGCCGTAAACCAAAAATAAAAATAATTTTAATTGAGTAGGTATGTATTTATCACACACAAGAACCCGTAAGATCGATAAATGTGGTTAAAAATTTATCACGGATCAATCAATTAGGTACTATGTAATTGTACTAGCACTATCCTACCATTTTGAAATAAAAAACAACTTACCTCGAACTAGAAACACTTTTTTCATACAACAACGCAAGATGACAAGCAAGCTGACGAGCAAGCTGACGGCTCACCTAACAAGCGGGACCACTTAACTCAATCAACACAGCTTTACAGTTCACATGAATATCTTACACAACAACATAACACTTACAACATAGCCCTTAGATTAGAGAAGCAGTTCAAAGTGTACCTACTCCTCCTTGCTGCCTCAACAACGACGGCCGTCGTCGGGACGGACACGGCCTGTGTCGCATTTCGCACCATATTATCGTCACCGTCCTTGTAATCGATGCCAACATACCTACTCATGGCATACACATAGCATTATCTCGCAATATTTAATAAGAATAACGACGATCAGAGATAAAATTATACGAGACTACACTTTATGAACTTATGATCAACTGAGGTGTGAAACAGATGAAGTGACACTGACGAGCCGGCAAGCCGGGAAGCGGCTTTGAAATAGGTAGTCTGCGCGCGCCGCTCTGCGCCGCTGTTTTTTCCTTCTGCGCATGCGTACGGGGAATGACAGGGATTGTCAACATTTAACTAGTTTTTTAGTTTAGTAAAATTATTTTAGGTATGGATCGCAATAAGTAATTTAAGTATTATTGTATTATTGTGCCCAATAAACTTTTTTCTATTCTATTCTATTCAATAAACAACTTTGACTTTAGTATCCTTATAACTATTGGGTCCAAGCTAAGGCTGGTACCAAAAAATAATAGTTATGACGAGAACAATACAAGGTTTTCGTTTTCGTTAAGAGGGTTATTAGAGCGCTGTTCGACTTAAATTGCATTTAATTATCGTGGCAAGCAAGAGCTATTTAATCAAATGTTAAGATGATTTTCCGAAGTGAATCTTCTGTATTTGTACTATTATGTATCTGTGGTATAAGAAGTAGTGTAACATAATTACGCCAACGATGCAAACAAACCGTTAAATGCTTGTCTTGCATTCGAAGCCCAGTAAGATCCATTTTTTCAACGTTAAAAAAGTAGGTTACAAAATAAGTAAAAACATATCCAAGCGAGCACGGTCGCAAACACTACCTAATCAACAGTTTATAGGCACTTAGTCATAATCCGGCAGTACTCTGCTCTGATTTTTTTATATCGAGTATTAAAAAAAATCTTTTGAATAAAATGTTGTGAACCAATGACACATTTGGGGGCGTTTAGGGTTTCATCGGAAAAAATGTAAACCAAATTTTTGAATCTCCTCTGAACTCCTAGTACTTACATAATTTTACAATTTAATTTTGACCGACAAATAACCTTGCTAGATCATGCTCATTTAAAGGAAAAGCTTGTAAAATAAAGGGAAGGCCGGTACATTTTAAATCCAAGTGAAGACTTCGGCCCGCTTTAATGCGTAGGTAATTCCGTCGACAGCACGTTAATAGTACATGCGCGTTCATTGTGACCACTTACTACTACCATATCATCATTAACATCATCATACCAACCTCTGATGTCCACTACTGAACAAAGGCCTCCCCCACGGATTTCCAAATGAAATGGTTCTTGGCAGCTGCATCCAACGGCTCCCCGCGACTCTGACCAGGTCTTCTGTCCATCTAGCTAGTGGGAGGCCGTCCTTCTTTGCACTTCCCGGTATGTGGTCGCCATTTTAAAACTTGAACGCCCAACCAGCCTGTTCAGCGTGCTATGTGCCCTGCCCACGCCACTTCAACTTGCTAATCCTATGAGCTATGTCAGTGACTTACCATACCATACAATTTTTTATAACGGCTGTCATCAGGTAGGCCATTTTACACGTAATGGTATAAAAACCAGTTTTATTGACCCAGAGCGATGCGTCACGTAGTTTATTTCCATTTAATAGTAATTTTGAACCCTGTTCTCGTTTGACCCGTCGCTTCGATTGTGCAATATCGCGCTGTGACATAAACAAAACAGCTTGAAAATAACATCACACCTTTTCACATTGCGCATTTTTTGATAAAGATATGTACCTCCCACCCTGTCACTGTATTTGAATACTCCGGTATGTACGAAAACTTACGTATTATTTAAGTTTAAAAAATAAATGCGGAACCCAAAGTGTATTTTTTCAAATGGCGGTGAATTCTGCTGCAAGTCTAGTATTTTCAAAGACTAAGCGGTAGCAGATGAGTGGATAGTTAGATTAGTGCAATTTGATTTTACATACTCTATTTATTTAAAGGTGTTTACGTAATATGCCAAATCGATACTAATAGCAATTTATCGCTTAAAAATAATAAACAACACCTAAACAAAAACATAAATAATTGTTATAAAAATTAAAAAATAAATGATTATTTCAATAAAATTATTATTACTTGTCATCGTATTAGAAATTAAGGCATCGTATTATAAGTTTTATCGGCAAAGAAAGTTTTTTGCATCTCAGAAGGAATCGACGGTACTAATAGTTTGCATATTCTAGTCTTTGGAAATATAGTCTATTGATTTGATGTAAATTTTAGGTTGAATGACATTCACAGCCGATCACTAGAGTAGTGACATTTTCATTTTGAGTTTTCGATGAAGAATTTCTTTTTTTTGGGTACTTCTGATACACCGTGTATAGTATATATATATATATATAGAAGCTCGCACGCTGTGGAAATCAAAATTCATTTTTCATTTCTCATTTTCAGTTGAGCTCGCTCAGCTATTTTCTTTCGCTCATTCCTCTTTGGCGGTGGAAATCAATACTCCCGAACTCTTTCTCGGTGGAAAAGCAAACCTATTTTATGTACACGGAGGCCGCTCCGTTAGACATCCCTAGCTCATTCCTCTTTGGCGGTGGAAATCGGGCTTAACAGTGGCAAAACATTTGTATGAATTAATATAGGCCATGTTTTAATTTATTGTCGTATTGACGGCACCATCCTGTATCCAAAAAGTTTTGAAAAGTACTTTTTTTATAGACATTATTGATCTAATATGATATTTTGCATAGATCTTATCGTCTCCCATAACCATAACACAAGCTGCCCTGTGTTACACAGGGCAGCTGAATTGAGAACCTCCTCGTTTTTTAAGTCGGTTAATATACTAATTTATTTATTACGTCAAAAATGACGTAAGTTTTTAACAAAATACATTTAGACCATTCATGCTATTTGTTTACTCACATTAAATGCAACAACTTTTAATATTCTAACAATGCATGTAAACATATTAATTACCAAGATATTATTAATTTTTCATGCGCTCACTAGCGAATCGTGCTATCACAATTCAGCATCATTTTATATAGAGCATTTTTTGATCTAGTTGTATAAAAAAAACTTGATACATAGTATTACACATTGTTGTTAAATCTTTTTTTTTTTTATTAATTTTAATAATTTATAACAAATGCAACATAATGTAGCACAACAAGCAGAATATTTTTTTTTCATTATATTACCTGGAACAGGTTGGGGACCCGGTTGAAGCACAATTGGTTGACCACTTGGTTGAGGATATCCTGGCTGTGGATGGGGATAACCAGGAGCAAAGCCAGGTTGATAGCCAGGTTGATAACCAGCCTGGAACCCTGGTTGGTATCCAGGTTGGAAGCCAGGTTGCATTCCAGGCAAAGGCTGCGCACCAGGTGGCAGTGGTGGACCAATAGGTGGTGGAGGCCCAGGCGGGGGATGAGGGTAGCCAGACTGTGGACTCATTGGATAGCTTTCTTTTTTATTTTCAGGAACAACTGCATATCCCTGACTTTCTGGGAAGTTAGGGGTATATGGTGTTGGTTTGTGTGACATGGTTCCCTGAAAAAGGTATAAAATTTAGTCAACACTTTAAATATTTACTGTATCACATATCACATCACATCACCAATGCGGGGTTGAGGCCTTTCTACATGAGGGAATCACATTAGAAGTTTGATTAATACTGTAACATCAAATCAGCCTCTGAAGTCCACGTCTGAACAAAGGCCTCCCATTGGTTTCCAAACGGATCGCCTTTCCACAGCAGTCTGCCTCCCATGGCTCCCCGCCAGCCTGACCAGGTTGTTTGTCCATCTAGTGGGAGAGTGTCCTAATTTGTGCTTTCCGGTATGTGCTAGTACTTTAATGCCCCAGCGACCGCCTGTTCTGCATGCTGTGTGATCTGCTCACTACCCCTTCAACTTGCTAATCCTATGAGCTATGTCAGTGACATTACTTTTCTTACAGATGTCCTCATTTGTGATTCTATTTCTCAAGAAAGCACCGAACATAGCTTGCTCCACAGCACCTTGGCTGTAAACTTGTACAGAAGGCTATTAGTAAGCAACCACATTTCACAGTCTTACATATTTATTTTTTATTTGTACCTATTTATTGTTGTTAGTGTACCTATTTATTTATTGTCATTTTTTTCTTATGTGAATGATGAAGATTTTCAAATAAATATTTTATCTATCTATCCATATGTCATCACTTGCAACACACACTGATCAAAGACTTTCGAATTAAGGCACTAAGGAATTTCGTGCAGAGTTCTTACACAATTTCTTGAACACTGCTCATCCAAATTGGATTAGACAATTTACCTCTAACTGAAAGTTGGACTTACCTATCTGGACCATTTGTCCGAGGTTAACATACTCGTCAACAACTTTGAGAAAAGAACTTCCAACTGATGTAGGTGCGACATAATCTTTGTCTTGTCAATTTAAAATACTGTATATTGAATGAAAATTTATTTTCTACTATTAATGAATCGAAACAGCCAAATACTATTTAATTTATGACTACAAAATTTTACCTTTCACAATACTATTAATTTATATCATATGAGGTGCTCTGAAGCGGGTGAGTATTCGGTTCCTATTCTTGTAGTGTAGTAACCTTAATATTATGATAGTGTATGGTAAACAATATATAAAACATGATTATTCTTAATAAATCAGTATTCATCTTGTATTCGGTTGTTTCACTCGCCTCCTATGACGCCCGACAGTACATGGCGACCCTGCCTGTAAAGTGACCCGTCCTCCGTATAAGGAAGCGTCTTCATAAACATTATCGTCTGTAGCGCAAATTCAATTTATCATAATGAAGGACTGCAATTTATATGACCGTGAGCTATCGACGTCGTGACGCCCGACAGTGACGCCCGACAGTACAGTCTGTTCTGGGTCTTGCCCTAGCATGTGAATAGATTTGAGATGGGGGAACATCTAGTTAGAAATACTTAATGGTTACGGGTACTAAGTATGTTAATTTACGTGGCTATCATATAAATAAATAAGCTTCCTACCTAGAACCGCGCCCCTGATGTGTTATTTTGCCATCTCTATCTGGATAGAGCAGTTAGAGGGAAACAGTATAACATTCCATGAGTGAATACAGGAGAAGCTGAACGATATAAATAGGCAACAGAGATAATAAGAAAGTTCATTAGTATGAACTTTGATATTAAGTAAAATTAATATTTTTAATAATTACGAATTACACTAACCTTTACTAATGTTTTCTCCAGTAAAAATCAAAATAATTTTGAAATTATAGCGCAAATTTAAGTGATGATACAGAGCACAGATCACATAAATAGTAATACAGAACAGACAGTACAGAGACGAGACCACAGATCACATAAACGAGACAGACAATGTAGATATATACATCAATGTGGAAGGATTATATAATTTAACTTTAATCTGTGGAGACAATCACAGATTAGAAAAAGTGTGTCGGTGTGTTTGGCGGGTTTTAATGGCGTCGGTCAAGATTGTTATTTTAGTAATTAAAAATTGTGTCGGAGCGAGCTTTGTGTTATAAAAGTGGTGTTGTTTTAAATACAAAGTGTTTGTGTTGACGTGCAACTAAGAGGTTATTAGAATAAAAGTGATTATAGTGTGAAAAACGATGAAAACTTTTTTGTGGTTATTTGCCTTATCAAGTAGCACATATGGATACTGTCATCATATATTTCTCGTCAAATACTCCCAAGATGCATTAAAATGTGTAACAGCAGCATTTCAATGCAATATATAAAGAAATAAGAAATACTGAAGACATGGCTGTATGGGTATTAATTCCCTTTACCGTCCCTTTATAGGGAAAATTAACCAAAAAAAAGTATGTCGGAGTGTCAGGCGGGATTTTGTGGTGTCAGTCAAGATTTTCATTACAATAATTAAAAATTGTGTCGGAGCGAACTTTGTGTTATAAAAGTGGTGTTGTTTTATAAACCAAGTGTTTGTGTTGACTTGCAACTAAAAGTGTATTATAACAAAAGTGATTATGGTGTGAAAGACGATGAGAACTTTTTTGTGGTTATCCACCTCATCAAGTAGCATCAAAAGGAGACTGCCATCATATATTTTGCGTCAAATTCTCCAAACGTGCATTGAACACCAGCATTTCAATGCAATAAAAGAAGAAATAAAAAATTACTGAAGACATGGCTGTATGGGTAATAGTTCCCTTTACCTTTCTATTACAGGCAGAATCTCTGAGGGGAGAATGAACCAAAAAAAAAGTATGTCACAGATTATTTAACGTTATGTCTAAGACAATAAAGGCTGCGGTCCGAAACCACCAAATAACACCAAAGATATTAGCGCGCTCAAATGCGTCCCGAAGCGCGCTAACATTAGCCGGGAGTGGGGAACCGCATGACTACATCGATAACATCAAAGCAAACTTACAGCGCTAATTCTCTCGAGGAAAATCACTGTGAGTGAACTGTCAAACTGTGGTTTATTTATTTATTTTAGGTTGTTTATTGTAAGCGGAATTGTTGGTGTCCTAGAAGTTGTATTGTGATTATGAATTCACAAACACAAAAGTAACTACTCAGATCACACTGTTTTAGACTCGAATAGTTAAATACAATAGTATCGATATGAAAATTGACATTTGACAGGTTGACACGCTAAAACTTCGGCCCGATATCGTGAGCACGCTAAAAGCTCTGTGAGCACTTTTATCGCGCATTTTAATTCGAACCGGGTGATTATAACCGTTAGCGCTGTGAGCACTGTAATCTGTTTTCGGACCGCATCCAGAAGCCAGCATCTGATCTGAGGGCCTAGACAAGATGCCACTTGACAATCGCTACCGCTATCGCTAAATGGAAAATGTATGGGATCTGACATTTACAATCGAAAGGCAATCGAGATCGGGCTTATGTCAAATCCCATTCATTTTCCGCTTAGCGATAGCGATAGCGATTATCGATAGGCATCTTGTCTAGGCCCTCTGAGATCTGATCACAGATGACTATTCTATCTAAACTCACAATTAAAAAATATATATATTAAAGCTTTGGCTGCTATGGCAATTGCCTGAAACAGTGACATATTTACAATAGAAACTAATGTCCGTTTCATTTATCTAACCATTCCCTAGCCTTATGAGACTCTCAACGACATTTGTCTCTTTCTATCTCCTTTAGATAGACTGAGATAAAAATCGCTTAGAAGCTCTTATCAAATGTTAGTGAAAACGAGCATAACCGACATCGACAGTGCTTTTGCTGCCGAGCTGCTAGTTGTCGTCCGTCAGTCGAGAGTCGAGATAGATGTGACCGCTGACGTGTTGTTGCTCGTCGTGAATTAAAGTATGATGTTTACGACTACATACACGACAAGAACTGAATCTACACTTTACTAGAGAATGCCCTAAACGCAAACAATTACGACAGAAGTTATTATTTTAATTAACTTTATATTTTTATTGTAAATTATACTTATTAAACGTTTGACAAATATAAATAGGATGATTACCGTTGCAAACTACACAGACACGTGATTTTTATAGTTACTTTGTGTATTAATTGAACTATTAGATGCGGGCGGGTGACACTAGACAATGAACTTTAGAGATGGGCGCTTGTTTGATGGATCTGTGACCGTGCGTGACTAACAGCGTTTCTAACATGTCCGCCGTCTTTCAGAATTTTTATTAAATGTTGTAATTTAATCACTGAAAATGCATCCTGTGAACTGTTTCCACTATTATCTGTCGGTATGGAGCCACGGTATTTCTCCCACTGGCTTTCAGTTTCGCTATCTAGTTTTGAAACTACCATGTAAATATTGAGTGTCCCATGAATCGACAGGCTCGTTCAGTAGTTTCAACGCGCGTAAGTTTTTCAAAAACAGGAGATTCTTTGGCAATATTTTGAAAAGAAAATAGGCCCTTTACGTGGTTATGAACTAGCAGCCTAGTATTATTATATCTGTTACAAATTTAGGTCCCAGGCTACATTTTAAATACACCATCATTAATACATTTATTAAATACTAGCGACCCGCCCCGGCTTTGCACGGGTATTATACATATAAACATGTATATACATATAAACCTTCCTTAAGAATCACTCTATCTATTAAAAAAAACCGCATCAAGATCCGTTGCGTAGTTTTAAAGATCTAAGCATTCTTATGGACAGACAGACGGCGGATAGCGACTTTGTTTTATACTATGTAGTGACTATGTAGAAAAAAAAAAATTATTTCTAATGATAAACGATAATTGAGGAGAGATAACATTTATTATCGAATTTATAACACTAACAGAAAAGCCCCATAAATCCTCAGTCTTTTTCATATTCAAAGACTTAAAAGCTATGATCGTATTAAACGTTGATTTCATGGAAATTGAATATTGCACATAAAAACATTTGACTCTATGAGAGCAAGTGCGCGCTTAGTACACGAATTCAATTCTTTTGTGTTTTTAATAGGTATTTCGGAAAAAAAGTCTTGAAGGTATGATTATGTATTGTATGAGTCTTTTATGTATGATTTAAAATGCATATGTGCTTTGCAATACGTTTATTTTAATAAAACACGAAAACATGACATTTAAGAATGTTGTGGAAAATAGAAGAGAGAATAATCTTTTTGGCGGTCAATCTGACATTGACATGTGTCAGTTACAATACGTTCCGGTTCACACAAATAGATGAATACATCACAATACTCCCCCTTATAAGTTAAGTCTCTGCGGAGGCTTTATAACTCTTTTAGGTCGACTAACATTACTATCTTACTTTTGAAGATCCTGTTCAAAACCGTTGCCTTTCTCCTGAACAATATCTCTATCATTAACAGGATTAGAATCTATTGTGTGCTCTTGTGTGCTTACTGTGGGAACTGGCAATGAATCTGAACCAACTTTAGAGGAATCTCGAAAATTATCAATTGAACTAAAAGCTTGATTATTAATATTTTCAATAATAGAAACACTGTCATCATAATCATTTTTAAAATCAATAGAAGTATTTCTATCTCTATCCTTAATTAAGTCTTGGGGCAAAGAACCGACTATCTGGTCCAAGTGTCTTTTCCAGATTAATCCTTCATTAGAAAGCTTACATAAATATGTTCTTTGTCCTAACACTTCATCTATAACACACTTTACAAATTGCTTTTTGTTAGGATTTCTGTAATCTCTGCAATATACAATTTCTCCTTCTGTAAACTTTATATCTCTACCTTTTATCTCTTTTCCCTTTTTATCCTCCTTATTATACATCAAATCTAAACGAGTTCTAAGTTTCCTTTGAAACATTAATTGTGATGGTGTTACCCCAGTAATAGAATGAATTGAATTTCTGTAATGAAATAAGTAACGATTCATTAATGTTTCAAAAGTCACATTCACATTATTTTTATCTTTAAGAGCTTTAATCATACCAGATTTGAATCTTCTAACTGAATTTTCTGCAAAGCCATTAGTGTCTGGGTGAAATGGTGGTGAAGTTTCATGTCTGATACCATTTTTGGACAAAAAATATGAAAAATCTTTAGAACAAAATACTGTAGCATTGTCAGTGACAACAACTTTAGGTAAACCATAACGACAAAAACATTCTCTAAACTTCTCTATAGTGCTTAAGGAATCTGAATTTTTCATTACAAATGCCTCAGGCCATTTAGAGTAGGAATCGACAATTAACAATATATTTTTACCATTTAAAGGACCCAAAAAATCTGCATGAATCCGCTCATAGGGAGAATTTGTTTTTGGCCAAGACATTATTTTAGACTTTTGTGGCTCTGGTCGCATTGACATACAAATATCACATGACTTTACCGTGTCTTCTATTGCCTTGTCTAAATTTGGCTACCAAAAATATGATCTGGCATTATTTTTCATTTATACAACCCCCAACGAAAACATGACATTTATGAATGTTGTGGAAAGTAGGAGAGAGAATAATCTTTTTGGCGGTCAATCTGACATTGACATGTGTCAGTTACAATACGTTCCGGTTCACACAAATAGTTGCAACTCCATCATCTGTTTCTATAGTTTTGCCATTAAAATTAATTTTAAAACACCTATCAGTAACTTTTGTTTTACCACCTTCTTGATTTATAACTTTCCAAGTGGCTTTTATTTTATTGTCTGATGTATTAATTTTATTACTCAAAAAGTTCGCTTTAACAGTATTACAAATCAATCAAAGTGATGGGTCTATAATTCTTCAATTGGGTCCGGTCACCCTTTTTGAAGAAGAGTGTCACCACGCCCCCATGCCATGCCTTTGGCGTTTCACCCTCGAGGATGATGGAGTTAAATATAGCCTCTGAAGCGCTCTCAAGACTGGTCGTCCACCTGCTTTCAAAAGCTCCGCTGTAACTCCATCGTCACCCGGCGCCTTGTTGTTCTTAAGCTGTTTGAGAGCTACACTAATCTCTTACAGGCTGACGTCCGGGATATCTTCGGTGTAATGTCGGGTTAATTTGGCTCTCGGATCGGTGGCCTGAGTGACAGGTATGCGTGATGTTGCGTAAAGCTGTCCATAGAAGTTTTGAATCTCGGTCAATAGCTCAGATCGAGATGTAACCAATCTGCCGCCCTCTGTCTTCAGCTTCGTCAGCAAACTCTGTCCAAGCGTCAGATCCCTGGTGAACACTTTTGAGCCCCTGTTCCGCTCGATTGCCTCTTTAATACGTTCAGTATTAAATCAACGCACGTCTCGGGTTAGGGACTTGGAGATCTCTTTATTGAGCTGCCGACGAGCGTCTTCAGAAGACTGCAGTCCACGTCTTTCCTCCATGAGCTTTAATGTTGGCTTAGAGATTTTCTTACTTCTTTTGTTACGGCTGGGTTTGAAGAGCCCTGATCCCGCCGTAAGGACAGCTTCCTCGAACCTGTCGTTGTATGTGTCCACATCTGTGCAGTCCTCCAGGCAATCAAAGCGACTTTGCAGTTCGAGTTGAAAGCGTTCGGGGTTTTGGATCTGGATAGCATTAGGGCGGAGCGTAGACTTCATCAGTCGACACCATTCGGATTTTACATTCAGATTCAATGTGCCTCTTACCAGTCGGTGATCGCTCCCCGTGTTAAACGAATTGACCACTGAGACATCATTGAATATCCGAGTCTCAGCCGACATGATGAAGTCTATCTCATTTTTAGTTATGCCATCCGGACTTTTCCAGGTCCATTTTCGATGCAGCCGTTTCCTGAATAAGGAGTTCATCATAAAGAGTCCCTCCCTCTCCATATAATCGGCTAGCATTTGACCACGGTAGTTCCGGATTCCAGCTCCAAATTGCCCCACTTTCAACTCATCATCGCCACGTTTGCCTAGCCTTGCGTTGAAGTCTCCCATGACAACAGTGTAGTGAGTATTGGAAGTATGTATTGACCGAGAGATATCCTCATACATTACTTCCACTTCCTCGTCGGGGTGAGTCGAGGTCGGAGCGTAAACCTGTATGACCTTCAACGAATACCGTTTGGTGATTCTGAGTATAAGGTACGCCACCCTATTCTTACACTCCCGATTTGTACAACGTTATTCACGAGAGACTTGTGAACCAAAAACCCGACACCACCTTGTGACAGATCTTCGCCCTCCCGGAAATAGAGCAGGTTGCCAGATTTAAGGACCATCGTGTCCTCGCCCTCTCGTCGGACTTCAGATAGTCCCACTATACTCCAGCGAATCCTACTCAATTCTTCCTCCATTTCTAGCAGCTTCTCCTCGGCTCGCAGTGTGCGTGTGTTATACCGTCGGAATGCCGTCGCCACCCGGGGATTCTTAGCACCCCTGGTCCCGGCGCCTCGCCAACGTCCGTCACCGCTGGCGCGGCCTCCGGTACCGCCGGGCACTTGGGGCCTTGTATTGTTTAGATTCATTATTTGGGGGTTTTGGGCCATCTCCCACCACGCTGGCCCAGTGCGGATTGGTGTGGGCGCCAGAGCCTCGTTTGTTGGTCGGCAGGGTGCACCACGTGCAGGTGAGGTTGGCTTGGATCCCGTGAGGTGTTGTTCGGGACCCCTTACACCCTAAAGTTGAAATGAGTGCTATTTAATAAATCCGCAGGAATTAATAAAAATTGACCTTAGATCCCTAAAATAAAACATGATTTCAATTCACAATAGCTAGTACGACATCTTTTAAATACTACATAATATACAATCATTCGATATAGGTACTTATATTAGTTTTGTTTGCCTATGAACTTCGTTATAATAAATCTACAGGAATCAATTAAATCGCATCTTATGTCCTTACATTTAAACACAATTTTAAACAATCATTAGATAGGCATGTATTAATCTGGCATAAAATTAAATCGTTTTCATCAAAAATTCCGAAAGGTTTATTTCAGTGTTTTCAAGCAGTCCGAAATATTTCTTGTATTTTTTGTCGAATAAAACATCGCGTTTCCTTCGATTTCTTTATGGAAGCTCAAAAAAACTTTTTCTAATGTTGCGGTCAGTAAAATTGGTTTCTTTACGTAATTTATAAGATGTCAAACAGAAAACTGATTCTTTTCGGGATTTTCACTTGCAAACGCCTAAACCACCCCTCAACCACAACGGCATTCGTAGTGCGGTGCAGTGCATTTCGTGGGCACAACTTATTATTGCTGAATTAAGATGGGGATACCAAGTCCTCTCGTAATATTTTTTGAACGCTTCCATGCTGGTGGTATTTCGATTTTCAATTATTCGAAACCTTAGAAAATTGCTAAAGTATGAAGTTTTTACTTGGAAATTGCTAAAGTATGAAGTTTTTACTTGGAAAATTGCTAAAGTATTATGCAATGCACTTCAAAAAGATTTCATTTGATTAGACAACGCATGTGGACAATACTGGCCACTTGCAAATATTTAAAATTAAATTACAAATACTTACCATAAGGGGTAAGTATTTGTAATTTAATTTTAAATATTGGTATTGAAAAACATGGTAAATTTAAAAATCGCGAGGCTTGCAGGGCGTTGACGTGAATGAGGCCATAAGTCAACTTGTTCATTTTGCGATTTGTACATTTTGCGTGTGGTGCTGCTCATTTTGCGTATTGCACATTCTGCGTATTGTTCAATTGTGCGATTTGTACATTTTGAGTATGTTTTTGCTTTTTGTACATTATGCTCCGAAGGGAATGGTGTAACTTAACGGAGTTAGTTATCCCAAGTCCTGGGAAGCTCAGATAGAAAGAGCAGTCGCCCGGATAGTGATAGGTTGCGGGTTCGATCCCCGAAGATATATTCGCAAAATGACAACTCTTCGTAATTTGTACCTTAAATGGGTATAATTAATAAGAAAAGTCATGTATTTATCATCAATCGCCATCAACCATTAGTATATTTGTAACTCAACTGTAAATTTGTAAGTCAACATGTCCAAGGGTCAAAACGTCCAAGTGTTCAACATGTCCAATTAGTCAACATGTCCAAGGGTCAAAACGTCCAAGTGTTCAATATGTCCAAAGATCCAATCGTTTAGGTTCACTTGGTCCAGTTTTCCGTTTTGTCCATATTCGAATCTAGTCCACATTCGCATCTCGTATGTACAAAATGCGTAAACCTCTCGACGCATAATGACCAATACGCATACACGTATGTACCTACATACAATATAAATTGCCGAAGCAATACCCTGCCATAAATAAGAAGCCAAAAAAACAAAAAGATTGGACACTTCGATAGTTGGACAAACGGGTAATCAGACATATTGACACGTGGACAACTTAACATCTGGTCATTTTGATTCTTGAAACATATTAACTCCCTTTACAAACTGACACGTGGACATTTTAAGTTTTAACACTTGGTCACTTTGACCTCTTGGTCTAAGTTTTTTGGACATTTTGACACTTGGACCTTTTTGACTCCTTGGACTTTTTGACCCTTGGACATTGTGTTTTGGAAGGACAATAGTTCCCTTGTTAAAAAAAATTAAAACAGTAAATTGTCAATATTGTCATTATATTTAGAATGGGTTAAGGACCCAATTTCGAAAGACATATAAGCGAAAGCCATTTGTGCGACCCCAGATAATCGAAGTGCCATATGAACGAAACGCCATTTAGAGCACCTTCACATTAGCGTTTGTCCAGCGTAGGCGTTTGATGAACGTATGCGCAGCGCAGACGCCGCGACAACGTAACGCGCGCGCCGCGTTGTCGTGACTACGTCTGTGCTGGGGCACATGAGCAGTACGCTGCCACAGACGCTGCGCTAGCGTCACAGGTGCGCGACGTATGCGTCGCTTTACGTTACGTACACGAAATTGTGTGACGTCTGCGCCACGTTAGCGCAGCGTTGAATTAACTGAAGATGAAACGCTGCGAAAACGCGATGCTTGCGTTACGTTGTCGCGGCGTCTGCGCTGCGCATACGTTAATCGAACGCCTACGCTGGACGAACGCTAATATGAATGCGCTCTTAGCCGATGGTCCATTTAAAGACATATGCGAAAGCCATAAGATCGAATGATTCGATTGGAAATATACATTCATAAGTATCAACGGATCAAACGAATCAACGGACTGAATTACTTATAGGATCACATAGGTGGCACAGCCAGCACTACGGTGGTATATGGTTCAGTCCCACCCTACCCCCAGGGGTATGGCTAGGGGTATGGTGGGTCTGTGAGATGGTGTTTGTCGTAGCGTGATGTTATATAGCCTATAAAATAACTTGATAAATGGCCGGACTATTCACCACAAAAATATTTTTTTAATTTGCATCAATAGTTCCTGAGATTAGCGTGTTCAACCAAACAAAAAAAGAAACTCTTCAGCTTTATAATATTAGTATAGATTTTTATCCTGGGTTTGTTATTGTAAACTTTTTTGATATTTTATCCCTATTGGTATAATTTTTTTCCTCTATGATTTTATATGAAGGGTTTGATGCCATTTTCTGAAGGATCAGAAAACAAAATTTTGATAAAAGAAAATCAAATGTAGTAGTTTTACTAGCCAGCTTTTTATAAATCTTAAAGAAGGATAACATAAATATGATCTTTTCTTCTGGCTAGTATAAATTAATACATGGTTCCGTAAGTAAATTTATACACTCGTCTATCTACTTACTCACTTTTTGTTGATTTTATTTGTAATAATTTGAATGTTTATTTACCACGCTGAAAATTTTCAAATGTGTAATTTTCTTATTTGTTTGTGTAAATGCTTTTCCAAACCTAACGTAATTTTGTTCCAAATAAAAAAAAATGCGAGTGTTTTTCACAGTATTAGATTTTCATTGAAGAACCATTTTTTTCAATTCACTCACGAACAAAGTAATAACGTTCAATTACGTCTGAAAATATGTAGGTATGGGTACACTCAATGTTTCGAAAGATATATAATTATGGTCTGTTGTAGCAATAAGGAATTGTGTGCATTATTTATTTAATAATTTATTGTGTACACATATATGGCAGGAACATCTAAAAAGAAAATTATTTAATAAACTTATTTCTAACAGAAATTTCGATTAGAAAAATAATATTAAATCATAGCTTGTTACGTATAAATAAAAAACGGTTTTGTCAATAACTAACATGATAATAGAGGTATGAACATAAAATAACACTTTTCTCCTCTCTTTAAAACACAATATACAAAACACATTATGAAAGCTTTAATGATTAAAGAATAAACATTTTTCATGGGCAAAAAAATTAAATTTTCAAGTATATAATATATATACGAGACCACTTAATTACTCCTTTAAAGACATATTTTCTTTTTTTGATATAGGTACTACTCTGTCGAGAAAGTACCGGGAAGAGATCAATAATACACAAAATGTTAGTAATTCATCCAAATTTATTTTATCACCTTCAAAGTATGCTCCTTCAGAAACGATACACTTACGCCAACGAATAATCCAATCATCAAAACATTTTTTAAACGCTGTTCCCGGAATTGAGTTTAGCCGCGAAATCTCCTTTATGTTTCCCCCTGTATATTTAACTCTATGCCTTTGTCTTCTACCGATTGAAAACGGTTGCCACGAAGTGGTAATTTGAGTTTAGGAAAAAGAAAGAAGTCGGCTGGAGCCATATCTGGTGCATATGGTGGTTGCTCGATGGTATTTGTTGAGTGTTTGATCAAAAATTCGTTGCAATGAATTGTTTTTCTAACGCTTTGGGTGGCTGATTTTATGACCACATCTTTCACATGCACTTCTACTGTAAAAAGGTACCTACTTCACATATCTAAAACTTTAAAATTTTAACGAAGCACAATGTATGAAACTACCGTGATACTTAAAATAATTAAATTTAAACATGTCATATTCAACAATTTCAAGAAATTTCACGGCAGATTATGGCAAAATTACAAACGGATAATCACGGATCCCCATTAAAAAAATATTAAAAGAACAATATTATTTGACATAAATAAATCGAAATCACAAAATTCTAAGTGAACCTACAAAAATAATAGGATAAATTATTAAAAATAAAGAAAAACATCTAAATTGTAATATCATGTGCAGCCCAATTTTTAATTTACCGAGCTATAAAGAGCCTCCAGATTTTATTCCACGCTGTCCAGTATGGGTACGTATGTTGATCCAAGTACGTAGGTATTTAATCAAAGTGGATGATAATGGTATTGTTTACACCTGAACAATCCTATTTTTTGTTAAAATTAGGGGGCGTCCATAAATTACGTGAGGTGTTTTTTTAAATTTTCTGTATGGTGAGATGTTGTGAGATTTTATTCAACCCCCTTACCCATCCCCCAATCTCACGTGAGATTTTTCAAAATGTGGGTTTCTTACGTAAACGCGTTGGATTGTTATTGCAAAAAGAAAAAAAATGTGCTTCGTGCTTTGATTTACGACTAGTTAAGACTAGTAATCAATATTGCTGAGAATTTAATTATAAGTGTAATAAAAATTTAACAATAGAATACTTAAATCGTAACTACGGTGATTAAAAAAAGAATATCTACTCTAATTCAGTCTATGGAGAATCATGCGCGGTCTCAAGAGAGACTATTGGAACCAACATGTCCATATGATTTTCAGTAAAATCATCTGCTCTTTCAACTTCGTTCTGATCTAGCCACTCTAAGCCGTTGGCGCTTGCGCACAGTAACTCATTAGCTCGTCTTGTGACAATCCGTGAGGGTCGCACTTTGCGTAACATACGCGATTAAATGGACCAAAATAGTATATTTTTTTTCGTTCCAATTAGAAAAAAATTTACGTGATACTTGCCGAGACCCCCCTCTCTCCAACGTAAGATTAGATGAGATTTGACTCGATCTCCTCCTCCCCTTAAACACCTCACGTAATTTATGGACGCCCCCTTAGTAAGAACCAAGTTAGAACATAGTACACTATGATAATAATAGCAAATGCTGTATCATTCAGGTTTAGGACCCGATTTCTAGAGACATATAAGCAAACGCCTTATTTGTCCGACGCCAGATAATCGAAGTGATGAACGAAACGCCATTTAGCCGATGGGCCATTTAATCGAAAAGACAATTCACCTCTAGGAATTGAAGCCTAAAAATACTCTTGTGATCTGCGAATAAGTAGTTATCTTTGGATGGGTTTCAAAATGGATGAACTGACTAATATAGCAAGTCAGATTTTCTGGCCTAACCATTGTACCGTCTTTCCCCAGCCGTATACCTAATTTTCATCAGTACCTAGGTAAGTAACTACGGCAAATTATCAAAACTTACTCGTGGACTGACTAGTGGGTAACCGCAGTTGGTCCATGAGTCTGGTGGGATCATAACCTCTTATGAGGCCTTGGCCTTAACTAAGTCACAGTGTAATTAGATCCATTGGAATCTATTGTGCCTAAAAATTTCTTCAGTAGGTAACTACAGTTTCGTTTTGTTGCAAATTGCTACCCATTATTATCTGTCAAGGAAAATTTGAAAAAAAATATATATTATTTTCGTCCCATATAGTCCCCTTTCGAAACTCAGACGCAGCAGGGAATCTATTGCGTCAAGTCAAATAGATTGTTACTTATAAAGAAAGAAAAGTATTTTTTTTATTACTATAAAGATTGCTTGGTATTTTGCCTTTGTTCAGCACAGTAGACATCATTGGCGATATTATTATGATTACAGGGCTTATAATATGTATAGATGCACATTGTCAAATAAAACTTCGAAGTGTGAAATTAGTGGATAACCGGTGTTTAACGAAACTCCTTGGTATTTTTTTTTATTTTATCAGGGTCCACCTTGTCTGCCCTGCGGCATGGACTCTGTGACCGTCCGCCGGCCACTGATCGTCCACGACAGTACCTTCGACTACCGGCCCACCAGCTGGCCCGGTATGCTGCTCAACAACCAAGATAAGAAAGTGCGTTACCAGCTAATCAATTACGAGCGACCGGTAAATGATGATCTATCAATTTATTTTTGATGAAACAATTTCATATGAATATCACAAAAAAAAAGAAACACTTCATTCGTATATTAGCTTGTTTGTCATCTAGTTGTATAAAAAAAAATGTTATAAACATGAAATATGCTGACGGCCCACCTGGTGGTAAGTGGTTACCGCCGCCTATAGACACCTGCAATAACAAGGAAAAATAACTTGATATTGCAGGTGCGTTGTCATCCTGAGGCCTAACTTGAATGAAATACTTTCCATGCCCAATAATAACACTAACTACCTGTCCCTTCAATCCTGGTCATAGAGGCTTGGAAAATTAAGTAGGAAAGGCGGTGGTACCTACCCAGACGACCCTACATACGGACTTGCTCACCTATTAAAATGCGTGTGTGTATGTGTAGTACCTCTGCAGATTTAAGATATTTTTTTAAAATCAAACGTTTGTTTCTACCCGCTTTTAACTGCGAAAGAGGCAGCCTCGTGTCGCGCCACGCTCGGAACGCTCATGCTCAAATTTATACGTGCCCCACGCACTGTGCACCGCACAGTTCGGCGCCATGTACGAAATTGAGCAAATGGCTCGCAAATAACTTTGAGCAGAGGCAGCCTCGAGTCGAAGTACGCATAGATAGATTGCGTGTATCTATGCGTGCTTCGACTCGAGGCTGCCTCTGATGCCCAGCTTTATAATATATCTACTTTACTTTCAGGCGATATCACACTATCCATCTTGTGCTCCTTCATACAACTCTTGCAGATAAGTAAGTAATGTCTTTATTTTTGATTAGGTGCCTAAATTATTTTCGCGTCGAATATTTAAAATATATTGCGAATAAAACATACTTATGAATGTGTAGCTGGACAAGCTTATATGTAGCCGATGATATAAAGCTTTTTAGATCGATTTGATAGCAAAACGCTTGATATCTGTCCTGAAATATTTTCCATGACGTCATAATTTGGACCAATCGAGGCTATTAAAAAGATATATTTTAAGCTTCAATTATAATTTATAACTAAACTTTTATGGTAAAATAATAAATCTACCTAGATGGTAGATTTATTATTTCGACACAAGTATGCATGTATTTTATAAGTTTTTAAAGTTATAAATATATTATATATACATGTATTTTTAATATACCGTGTGTGTTCTGCATGGGGTTGGGGGTGGTAGATTTATCGGGTTGCTAGGTGGGTGTCATAGTATGTGCGCGGGTTGTGTGCGGTTTTATGTAGTGTGTCGTACGATACGCAATATTTGGTCCATGGTAATATTGTCACTAGCTAGTGTGACAATGTTTTTATTATTTTAATCGGAAAATAAAAATGGTCTGAACAAACTTTCAGATGTAACTCTTTATAAGGACCACAGCCATCCCCTTAGATTTTATTGCGGACTTTTGTAACACATGGGCGTATAAAAAGGAGATGTTCTGAATTTGTATATAGACTGGTACTGGGCTACTCCGCAAGAGGAAAGTTATATGGGAAGAAAGAGTATATTTTTAAGATTGATAAAGAACAAAAGCTATAATTTTAAATTCCTGTATTTAAACTAAAATAGCATTTCAATCTGGTACGAAAATCCTTATTAACTGACAAATTGCAGACAAAATACAAAACGTGAATGTTGTGCATTGTCTTGTTAATTTTTTTTTATAACAGGCATGGGTTTGATTTTGTTCAGCCTATGGCTATTTTGCAATTAATTTTTGTAATAAATGCTGGAAATTGGTTGGTTTTTGGTTGTTTTACCAACATTGTTAAACCATGTTCTTTGCAAATAAATTGCAATAAATCTACACTAAAGAATAGATTTTTATTAGTAAATAATTTTTCAAACATTTTTATTAATGTTAAAATCAAAATTAAAAAATAAATGCTGTAAATGTTAATTATTTTGCACTATTTCATCAGAGAAACTTGTTTTTAAAGGTTAGATTTCCTGGATACACTTTTCAAAATTCCTTAAAAATGCAGGGCATACAAAATAAAAAAGGTATATTCAAGATCCTCGGAACATAAGCTTCCGTTTAATATTATTGTAAGCGGTTTTCAAGTAGCAATATTGATCATCCCGTTCATTGGCCAAGATTATCCACATACATATACAGACTTTTATTATTTAAATTATAAATGCAAGATCGGCCATCAATTTTGACAATTGTGACATTAGTCAATAATGAATACGAAAGACAATTTAGTAGTTACCACAGATTAGAAAGAGTATGTCTAAAGACAGATGGGAAACACGCCTTGGAGAGAGCAAGCGTTAGTGAAATGACAGGGGAACATTCGTAGTAATGTACGTAAACTATCGACTTGTAAGTATCGACATCGATAAATATGGAATTGTCGATATTAATAGTACAGCACTAATATTATTTTAATTACTATGGCTGAATTGGCTAATGAAAAAGTAAAAAAAAAACACTGGAGATATTTCGAAGTGGTTTATTTTAATTCAAGGAACTTTATATTAACAAACTAGTTAACGAAAAACAAACAGTGTAAAATACAAGCAATACTACCAGTTTATAAGTAATTATACCTAATCGTAATTGAAAATATGAAATTAGTTATTAAACCTAATACATAACAATAACCTAATACATAGCAACAATAAACCTTATACAATACATAACTTTTCAGTAAGTTTAAACATATTAGTTAAGATGTTATTTGCAATAAATCAACTTTAGCAACATTAAGTATAAAAAAAACTTATCTTTATAACACTAACCTAATATTTAGATTCATTATTCATTTTAAATCTCAATTACAATGATGTTCTTATCAAGCTGTACCAATATCTATAAAATCAAAAAGGAATGATTATGTATTCAGTAAATTTTAGTTTAATTCATACTTTTTCTGATATAAAAAATGTGCAGTTTCCATACTGTGGCAATGATGAACTAATACTGTTGGGTTTGATTTGAGACATTTTTAATATATTTCAATCGTATTCAATCGTGACAAATTGATTATAAACAATTAACTTTTTTTTTAAAGAATTCCCCTAGGATCTTTACTGTACTAAAAGATATTTCAATCGTATTGACAAGTGAGAAAATGTTAATGAACTAATCAACTGGGTATATATTTATAGTATAAAATCTGTTTTTGAGAACCATTTTAAAATCAGTTCAAACATTTTTCATTAACATTAAAAAATATTTGTATGGAAATATATTTCTCAGTGGTGTTCACATAAATTGGCAATTTCATAATTAAAAACCTATAAATTCAGTCAAGTTGCAGAATACCTTCAGGACGCTCATGACAATTAAAAACCAATTGTGCCTGAAATCTGTGGCTTGTCAGTATATGTAGCATAATGCAATTCATATCTTTCACAAATATGACTATTTGGACATTTTTATGTATGGGGTTACAAAAGGAGGAATTCAATTAGTACAAACATTAAGACGATTTTTAAAAATTTAAATATTTGTATTTTACTGATATTAAATATCTTCATTTTTTTATAGAAAACGGATTTGTAGTAAAGTATTGCTATTAATCCGTTTTTCTTCATTATTAATATAATTTTTACACAAGAATTCTTCTTTTTATAACCACATGCATAAAAAAGAGTCCAAATATTAATATTGGTCAGTATTTATCACAAGTGTACACTTTGTGAATTTATTGTTACATATTCGACAAAACTTTTCCGCTTTTAAGTGCCAAGAGTTGCTTGGCCTGTAATGTATTAATATGAGGCAGTGGGGTGTTTGAGATTACGTCTTAGCAAATTTACACGTTCTCTAAGAGTAATCCAAAGTATGAAATCTGGAAATCTCGTCAGTTAAGAAAGAGCGCCGGCAAGCTTGTCAGTTAATTTTAGCAAAAAGATTTCTGGTGACATAACCAGCCGTAAATGTAGACGCTTGTATGCTGGTCTTCTCTATCTGAACTTGCTGGAAAAGATCTGTTCCGCCAAGTCTGGATGAGAAAGTGGATGGTCCAGTTTGCGCCTCCGCCCGCCACCGCATTGCTTGCTGCGGCAATCGTACCTCGTCAACAACCTGCAACAGAAATACGGAACGAGGAATTAGGTACTAGCTTTTTGTGGAGTAAAAAGTAAGGCACTCAAATCCTCCTTAGATTTTATTTGGATGAACATTGTAATTAGTGCATATCCTTCTAGTTAGACTGGTGATGTGATTTAAATAATTCCAAAAATTCATAAAGTTTTTCAAAGTAATAATTCAATTCCAAAATAATAATGTTTTTAAATTATTCAGTACAATAACAGATAACAAGAATTTGTCGACCGACTGGCCGAGTGGTCCTTATTAGAAAGAAAAAAAGAAAGAAAGAAATACATTTACTACAGACTACTTAGTCAGGGGTCACGGGTTCGAATCCCGGTAGGGCAGATATTGCAAACATCTGCCTTTCTGATCTGAGGGCTTAGACAAGACGCTTTTCGATAATCGCTATCGCTAAGCGGAAAATAATAAATAAGAATATTTTTGTAGTCTGTGGTTGAGCAATCTATGATTCCTCTCTACTACTAAGACTAAGTACTTCTTAGTAACAATAAACTGTGTTTATCTCTAAGTTAAAATTGGTTTTATTGAAACGAGGCACTGGTGGTTATTGAAATAATATCACATTAAACACCGGCATTCAATTATATGACTATGTGTAAGTGGATGGCTGAATGTCGTGCCATCCATCTGATTAAATTAGCCAGTTAATTGGACCTATTGGACGCTTAGACAGATCTTTTAGTACAAGGAGCTTTTATGTGACTTTTTGTAAAATTGCTATGTTTAAGGTTACTTATTTTATGACTACTTGTAACCGAAATCGTTATGGTTATATGTCATCATAAAAAATTACCTTGAACCTACCAATCACACCAACTCTCTCTTCAGTACAAGACGATCTGCCTACGCGTTCAATTGAGCTGACATTTAATTAACAAGTTAAGTTGGTAAAAGTTGAGTGATTTTAGTTCAATTAATTAAACCATTATACAAAATAAATTTATACCTTGACAAACTAGGTGTGACAACGGAGTAGAAGCTTCTATTTGCAGAATGTGGGCGAAGAGAATCTGGTAGGTGCAGTTGCTCCTACTATTTCTGGAAATTTACAACAATTTTATCTTTTTTTTTTTTTATTCAACTAGATGACAAACAAGCTGACGGCCCACCTGATGGTAAGTGGTTACCGCCGCCTATAGACACCTGCAATAACAAGGAAAAATCACTTGATATTGCAGGTGCGTTGTCATCCTGAGGCCTAAGATGAAATGCCGTCATGCCCAGTAATTACACTGGCTACCTTTCCCTTCAATCCGAAACACAGCGAACTGTTTCACGGCTGAAATAAGAAAGGCGGTGGTACCTACCCAGACGACCCTACATACGGGCCTACCACCTAGTGAATAATAAATCATAATGTTTATATTTTTATGATTTCTTTACGTTATCTTTTATTTATTGTCATATCATAAGTACTGAAAATATATTGTTCAAACCAATTTTAATTGAAAGTAGTACAGACGACAGCACATCAAGTGTAACGGCCTGGCCACGGGAACGGGCAGCGGCGGCGGTGACGACTCGGCAACCACTGCGCGGTCACGCCGACGAGCTGCGAGGCCGACATCGAGACAGCGCGCGGAGTGGTTGCCGATTCGCGAGACGCAGGTCGCGCGTGCAGTGAGTTCGTGGCCAGGCCGTAGCAGTTGCACCACGAAAGCCGCCTCTATGACTAACGAAGTAAGGACGGTTTACAGAACAAACTGTTACGTTTGATGTGCTGTTGACTGTACATCACTTTTGGGACATACAGACAGGACATGCCATAACTTACGGTTTAGGACATTTCGATACAGAAACTTATACTTGAATGTTTCTTATTTAATTACGATAAATCAGTTAACAGAATTAACCTACTAGTCACGATAATTATTAAAATTGCAAAAATATTTTTATTACCTTCAAGGTTGTTGGAGAGATCACACTAGTTTGTATGTCTGACGACTCTAAAGCATCAGTAGTTTCACCTGAAATTTTGTGAATACATAAAATTAGATTGGATCTTTTGGAATATTTTATTTTCTATTACACTTCAAAACTTAGATAGGTATAATATATACCTAAATCTAGGCCACTGGAACAGGTACGTCAATGGAATTTTTCATCCTAATATCCATACTAATATGATAAATGTTAAAGTAACTCTCTTTGTCAGTTATGTTTTCAGTTCTAATTCACTAAAGCGATTTAGATAAAATTCGGCATACAGATAGATTACATTCTGAGGAAAATAAAAGCTATTGGAACAATAACCGACATTCAGTTTGAGTCAATGTGTGTCATCAAATTTTTTACTGAAGGCTGTTTTGTATTGTTTTGTATTTGAAGACTGTATTACAATGTTTTCTCTTCAACAAAACACTATTGTGGAAGAGGTTGGCAGGTATAAAAGTCATTTTGCAAAACTTGCTATGTTTGATGAATAAACTTAACAGGATTTTACTTTCAATGGCATGCACTGAATGATAAACTGACAACATCTTAATTATTCTGTAAAATATAAAAGTGCTAAACCTAGTTATCATTTACACTAATATTATAAGAAGATAAAGATCTCCGAAAGGGTAGCCTAGGTAGATCTAGGATCTATTTAGGAGATATCTCCTAAGGTTGTGTAATGAAACACATAATATATTAGTTGCTCATATATAGATTACTACAAAAAGCCTAGTATAAATGTGAATCTTTAAAATTAGGAATCTCTGCATTGTGTTAATTTAATTTAGTGTTAATAAATTAACCACATTATTTCACTACAAGATATGTCATCATCATCATCATATCAGGCTATGAAGTTCACTGCTGAACAAAGGCCTCCCCTATTGATTTTCACATGGATTTTTGCATAGTCTGCATCCAATAGCAAACCGTTGGATGCAGACTATGCAAACCTACAGATATACAACATTATTATTGAGACTATGCAAACAATAAAATATTATTATTGACATTATATGTTTTTGATACTTACTTGACACAAAAGCCCACTTGCAGTGCAGTTACATTCATGTAGACCTTGAGAATTAATGTCTTCTATGTTTTCCCTGGCTGCAAAGTAAAGACTTAAAATTAATGGTGTGATTGTTTGCACAAGTACTTTATATTATATTATAACAACTTACTTTACATGAAGAGCTTGCGACAAACACACATATTTAACCTCAAAATGAAGGATGCAACACCATTGCTGGCAGAGGCCGATAAATGAATGACGCGTGTCAATTTTATGTTGCGGTACATTTTGCGTAATTTATTTTCATCGCCTTTCTGATTAGGGAACATCATTGTTATATTTGTCTAGAGGGATGCAACAGCGTTTCGGATTGACCATGACCTGTGAACAATAAATAGACCAAGTAAGCGACTATGTCCTAGATTGACATATTAATGGTAATAACGAATTATTTTATTAATAAATATAAATCTGCACAAACCAGTTGTAAGAACAAGGTGGATTTCGTACTAAACTTATCGTCCGTCGCACTTGTTGTCTGCCCAAACTATACTAGATAGGTGTTGTTTGCAATTGCTCGACACAGTCCAGAAAAACAGCAACAAAATACTAAGAAAATTGTGAAAACTTCAAAATACAACAAAGAAAAATTGTGAAAATAACCGTCATGATGAGTGTCATGTCAGTCTGACATTTGCATCTGACTTACAAACGAAAATGGCGGATATTTTTTAAAAAACTACAGATAGACTATCACTTGGTCTTGGTTTTAGCTGTCACTGACTAACACAGAGGCCATTGTATCGTTGATTCCAACGGCGAGTAGTTACGACAAATATTTCAAAATCTAGATGACAAAATTTCAGGAGTGATTATACCTATTTCAAATATTGAAATTTATTTCTTTTAAAATATAGAAAAATGTGTGATCGCATGCATCTTTTAAATAAACTACAAAATGTTATGTCAGCAATTAAGTAAGTTGTATAATTTACCTATTATGATATCAACAGGAGGAGGAAAGTTATAAAAAGCCGCTAGCAGTATCAGTTGGGAGGTTAGAGGAAAGATGTGCTACCAGCAGGTGTATTTTAGTTCTGCACCCGTACCACCATCTTTTATCGCGATCCAGTTTAGGACCTAAACTGAGTAGAATCGTTATATCCGTACTACGACGCTATCTACGACTATGACAGCGATGCAGTTTAGGAACCAATATTGAACCGAGCGGAATACGAATCGCTTTTATAAAGATGGTGGTAAGGCCCCTGGTATTAGGTAGTACTTATACCTGTAATGCCAGTTCAGCTGCACTCTATAGGTACTAGATATACGGGCTATGTAATGTTATTCTCTTCTATATGGAAACGGCACCGTGAGGGACGTACCAGTATTAATACCTTCTTTAATTTTGTGAACATTACAGCGGAGGATGCGGAGGCTGTTCTCCGTGTTGCCAGCCCTGCTGCCAACCACCTTGCTGCGGAGGCGGCAGCGGCGGCGGCAGCGGCGGCTCCCTCGTCACAGTATACAGTCAAGTAGCACATATCCAGTGACACGACTGCGCAAATAGCGAAGTCCTCAAATTATTTTTAAATAATATGATGTATTTTAGTTTAATTTGCCAGTAGAACTTAGCATTTGATAGGCTACATGTCGCGGTTTTCCGACGTGGCCATAAAAACCACATACTTATCTCTTGACCGGTTACCGCAGCCACTACTTTAGTTATCATCCCAAGGAATTACTCTATGATAGTTCATATTTACACGATGCATATTTCTTGCCTGTAGCACACAATTAAATTGAAGCAAGAAATAACTTGCAGTCTAAACAACACAATAAACTAATGAAGACATTTCTTGCTTTAATTTTACTGTATAGCACTGGCAATAAACTTGCATCGGGTAAATGGGCCTTTAATTACGAAAGCAATTTAAAGGTCGAAATTGATCTAAGTACCTATTTTGTAAATAACTGGGTATAGACGAGTTTCGAGCGTGAAGATAATCTTAAATTTTATTCAACATAGGTTTGGTGCCTAATTGTTCTTATTTTGGCTGTTATTGTTACAGATGCGATTCTAGCGGTGGGCCAGCCTCCATGTCCAATCGCAGCTTTTGACAAAGCCACCATTGCAATCGGTCGCCATAATGAAGGATGTGTCAAGATGTCATAACTGTTATTAAACGTTTGTGAATTGTGAGGACATTGTGATAGTTATTTAGTCAATATACCGACCCAAGCTTTGTTCAGTTTTGTTAGTTTCTGTAATAAAAAAAGAACTGTAATATTCCCAGAAGTTTTATTTTTAATAGTGCTGGCATACAGTCTAGACCTCCCAGATAATAGTCTAGATCTCCCAGATAATATAGTATACAGGGTGGTGCCGTCAATACGACAACATGGACTAAAACATGGGCTATATTAGTGTATATATAGAAATGGTTTGCCACTTTCAAAAACATCTATTTTGATATATCTATACTAATATAAAGCTGAAGAGTTTGTTTGTTTGTATATTTCTTTGGTTGAACGCGCTGATTGAAAAATTCTATTTGTGTTGGATTTATCGAGGTATTATATAGGCTATATAACGTCACGCTACGACTAATAGCAGATGAGAATCAATAAAAAATGTTGCAAAAACGGGGGAAAAATATTCCTTTTCAGAGCTTTCGTTGCGTGCGCTGCGTAAACGGTTAAAGTTACGCAAAAAAATCAATCATGTATGCATGAATTGTTTACTTTAAAAAGTTCTAAAAAAAGTCCGCGAGAGCAATATATCTTTAGAAAATTGACTCACTATGACTATTTTTTGGTAATCAATTTTTTTCTAAAATAATGCATCTGTGAAGGTGTTTTTGTAAACATGATATTATTACAAAATAATGACTAAGTAGCATGCACGATTTCCAAGACGGGCGGACGCGGGCGGACGCGGGCGGGCGGGGCGATAAATACTTTAATTGCGAAGGAGTTTTATAAACATGATTTAAATTTTAATTCAAGTAAAATCATGTAACCTACCCTATTGTTGTTATTTTCCGACATCTACGCGTACGAAGTCGCGGGCGCAGCTAGTTCTTTATAATATTTAAAATTCACTTAAAGGTACCTACGTTTGATTTAGTGCGTTTATATCGCCTACTAAACGTAATAAGCGTTGCTATAAAAATGTTTAAAAAAGGGTAGAAAGTGGTGAATAAATTGGTAGGTTGCACCTAGCGCTCCGGTGGCGTAGAGGTAATTAAGTTTGGTCAGCCCCCGGGAGACGCGGGTTCGATTCCCGCCTGGAGCATATAGTTTTTTATAGTTTTCTTTCTTTATTTGTAATTGTTACAAATGAGAAATTGAAAGTATTTCAGCCCGAGCCCCTAGAATCTTTTTAGGTAGGTTTGTAAGTATTATAATCTGCACAAATCGGTAATGTGTGTGGATCTGTATAAGGTGATAGGATTGATAAATTACGAGCCATGAATTTACTAAGCTTCTCTATTTGACAAGATAATTAAAATCTAACACAGTACTTTATCTCTGATTTTTATTCCCACCGAAAAATAGTAAACAAAGTTATACAGGCTGGTGCTGTCCAATACGATTGGTTCATAGAAACGTTCATAGAAAATTTCATGCCATTTCTGTAAAATAATTTAACATTGGCTGCATTGTTTCATAGAAATGCCCTCCTACATGAGACAAACACGTGTGGAGTTTGGGCCCTCCTCAAAGGAACTACCGTCATAAAATTAAAATATAAGTAATGCAAGTTCTATTAATTTATTGCTCACAATAAACACAGTGCACTTTTATGGTGTTATAATATAATCTATATTGGCATTATTCCGTTTCCTTTTTTCACTGGTGTTTTCGCTTACATAATCTGTGTGTGGCAGCTATAAATATTGATGCACGGGTTTACTGGTATGATTCGCTGTGTCGGTGGGATATTATTCTGGCAGAGATAAGGTCCTTGGTTCCCGCATAAATTAGCAGCAGGCAGGCACACCGTCGGCACACAGGGAGATCCGCAGTCACTAGGCATTATGTACGAAGTGATGATTATAACTTGAAAATTTAGAAAAATATTATTTGCTTTAAGCGTTAAACTTGAGAAACACTAATAGGTCTTTCACTGCGCCACATCTATATATAACCAACGCCAGGCCATCTGGATTTAATAAAATAAGTCTAGGCTGGCGAGAAATATCTTGTTTCCATAACTTTACACGACACGATTCTAATACTTTTTTGTTATTTTATTTGATATTATCACCTTTATGGTCTATTAGGTGAGACCATCTACTTCAGATCTACCTATAGGTCCAGGATTAAATTTCCGAGGGGCACAATTTTTCTGCTCCGATAATTGTTGTGTTCCAGCAATTGATGTTAAGATAGCAGTTTCCTCTGTTGGTTGAGTTCCTGGGCGTAGCTCGCTTCTATCTTCGACCTCATATCATCACTTACCATCAGGTGAGATGAAGGCCAAGAGCTACTCCTATAGAATAAAAAAAAATCAATGTCGTTTTATTTTATTACATCACCCATGGACATAAGACAATATACAGCGTCAGCACATCAAGCGTAACAGTTTGACCTTGAAACCGCCCTTACTGTGTTCGTAATAGAGGCGGCTTTCGTAGTGCAACTGGTACACTTGATGTGCTGTCATCTGAACATACGATTTTTTTATACAATTGTGTAATGTTTGTGTAAGTAAATAAAGCAATTGGATTGTAACAGCTCATTCATTTCGCTGCCGTCTGTAGGTACAATTAAAACATTAATTGTATATAATAACCCAGCCAAGTGCGAGTCGGACTCGCACACGAAGGGTTCCGTGCCATTATCTGATAACAAGTGTCTACCTGTTGCCGTTATCAAGACCACTGGGAAAAACTGAAAAAAATGAGTCACGTTTGTTGTATGGGAGGCCCTTTTAATATTTATTTTATTCTGTTTATTAATATTTGTTGTTATAGCGACAACAGAAATACAACTGTGAAAATTTTAACTGTCTAACTACGTCAAGCCACGGTTCATGAGATACAGCCTGGTGACAGACGGACGGCCGGACGGACAGCGGAGTCTTAGTAATAGGGTCCCGTTTTACCCTTTGGGTACGGAAAACGAAACATCAAGGGCAAATAAGCGTACGGTCCACCTAGCCTGATGGTATGCGGACCCTATAGACGCACGTAGGACCATGAGCACACTCACGCTTGCGTTCCCTGTAAACATCAAGAAAAAGAGATGTTGAAAGCATAGAGAAGACATTATGTCAACGAAATATTTAAAAAAACCAGTAACATTTTAGCGTTTATTAGAAACCACTTTATTACACACACACACACACACACTTAATTTTTGACGCTCTACGAAATCAAATTATGGACACAATTATTTCCCGTTATCTCCGGTAAAAAACGTAAATACAATTATTCCAAAGATGCTACCGAAGTGGTACAGGAACAGAATAACAGCACCCTGACTGTGGACCCTGTGAATGAAATAGTGATTAAATTAGCCTCATTGATGCAAGTCTGATGAAAAATATTATATGACCTTTCCGTCCCTTACCAGCCTACCGGGCTGCGCTTACACACAATAGAAATCATATTATTGGCACAATACGTTTAACACTTTGGCCACTAACTATCAATCAATCATATACTTTACACTAGGCAACCTTATTGCTAAGCAGCAATCTCTGCAAGGCAACCTGCAGCCTGCAGGGAAAGAAAGCACGCCTTGTGAAAGCTTTTTCAACCTACCTGTCGGACGTAGTTATTGACTGTATGTCTGACATAAGGGTTCCGTCTAGTGAAACATTCAGCTGGTAACCCTGATGGCCTTTTATGGTATATGCTATCATGGACAATTAATGGTCTCCTCCGCGTCACAGGGTCCAGTTCACAGTATTCACAGCAGCTGCGGCCGAGCGGCAGGCAAGGGTATGGCGCAGGAGGAGCTCTGGGGCATATCGGTCTTTGCTTCGGGAGGATAGGCGGGGGACATTGAGGATTACAGCAAGGTAGAACTGGTTGGTAGCAAGGTGTAGGCTCTGGACAAGGGCACACCTGTAACACATCAATCAATAGGGGGTTTCAATATTTTAATATAATTTCAACAAAATAATAAAAGTAGGTAATATTTTAACATTTGCTCCTACCGGGATTTGAACCCGGAACCTCTTGACCGAGTAGCCTGTGTAGTAAGGGGTACAGACCTCACGACCAGCCGGCCGTCAAGTAAGATATATTCAGACATTGAGCCTGACGTCTTACGACGCCTAGTCAGGTCTTTTAGAAGAGCTTTTGTATGACTATTTGAGTGATTGGTAGGTTCAAGGTTATTTCTACGACCACTTATAGGCGAAATCGTTTTGGTCATAAAAAATAACCTTGAACCAACCATTCACACCAAAACTATTCAGTACAAGACGATTCGCCTAGACATCTAATTGAACGGACTTTCAATTTCAATAACGTTGGAAGAGTCTAGGTTAATTAACTATCGGCCTAGGCATTTAATTAGATGCTGTCGTTTAATCAACGGGCTAGACATTTTTTTTTTATGTAATTAGAAAGATAACAAAAAAACGCTTCTACGCGATTATGAATATTAATGATATCCTACTATTTTAAGTAACTTCTTATTGAATACAAATTATCGTTAATAATCTTAAGTTTTCTAATTGTTAAGAAGACTTTTCGAAAATAAAATGTATCGAGGCAAAATCATTTAATCGTGTTTTTGACAGGGGACAATTCCACTATGTTCACCCAGGTGATATCACCTGGGTAAACAAAATGGAATTGATTAATCTACTTTGATCACCTCGGAAATAAATCACTCGGGTGATATCACCCAGGTGAACAAAGTGGAATTGATAAGACTACTTTGATCACCACGGAAATAAAGGTGATTGATTTATTTCCGTGATGATATGGTGATATGATACAACTCCAATTTTTATCTCCAGTACCAGGCTACCTATCTATGTAGGAGATGTTTAGCATACTCTTATTTTATTTATATAATAATCGTAGGGGTACAATAAATAACCTCTCATATACTTATGGTAGGCTGGTACTTCAGGGTATGATCCAGCTACATACATACGAATCAGTGTTACTCATTGGAAATATTTTTCCCAATGTGTAACAGTGTGACACAAAATGGTGTGACTCAACGGGAACGAAGGGGAGAAACATACAAAATAAAAACTAAAAATGGACCTATAAACATTGGGTTAACAGTACCGATTATTAATTATAAAATACATACAAAATAAAAATTAAAAATTGGAGTTACATCATATAGGCGTCTTGGGTCAGGTGATTTATTTCCGTGGTGATCTAAGTAGACTAATCAATTCCACTTTGTTCACCTAGGTGATATCACCTGGGTGAACATAGTGGAATAATCCATGCCTAAGGGTTGACCAATCTATAAGTGAACCACATTCTATAAATTACGGTGTCCCACAAGGTAGCATACTCGGTCCAACACTATTTATACTGTATCTTAATGACATCCATGAGCTTCAGTCAGCAAATACTGAAATAATTTGTTACGCGGATGACACTGCTGTTATATATCACGGGGAAACCTGGACTGAAGTGTTTTCTAGCGCTGAGCACGGACTATCACAAATAGCTACTTGGCTTCAAAACAACTTGCTCACTTTGAATGCAGATAAAACAAAGTTCTTATGCTTCCAAAAAACTCGGAAAACAGCTCCACTGCATAAAAACCTCAAAATACATGTGTGCTCAGGTGATCAAAACGACTGTGACTGCAATACTATACAATGCACAAATGTAATCAAATATCTAGGGGTCCAGATAGACCAAAACTTAAACTTCAAACTGCATATTTCCTCTTTATCTGGTAGAATTCGGAAAATTGTGCACATAATGCGGCAACTAAGGAGCGCGGCATCCAAAGAAACCCTAAAGACTGTCTACTACGCCCTGTGTCAATCTTTGCTTGACTACTGTATTTCTTGCTGGGGGAGTGCTGCCAAAACTCATATAATTGAGTTGGAACGAGCACAGCGTTCGGTATTAAAAGTTATGCTGCAAAAGCGGATTCGATACCCCACCGTGGAACTTTACAAAGAAAGCCAGGTGCTGACCGTACGTCAGCTATATATCTTAAAACTAGTACTTAAGGCTCACAAAAGAATCTTAAAGTCAGATGAGTATGAAGCATTGCAACAGAAACGTGTTTTCAAATTAAATTTACCCCCTACAATATCTAAGTTCGCAAACCGTTTTGGCCTTTTTGCGGAAAACCGTATCTATAATAAAATCATAAAACAATGCAACATTTCAAAGTATTCCTTACTCAAGGCTAAGTCAGTTCTGCGTGAATGGTTAATGACTAGATGTTACGATGATACAGAAGACCTATTAAAAATCATATGCTGAGACCACAATATATTTATTATTATTAATTATATATTTATTATTATTAGGTATTTTGCATAATTCCTTTTAGAAGCATACAAATATTTTAGTAATAGCCTGTACAATATATTAAGTATATCAAAGTTACAGTTTATATTTTTATATGTATATCTTTATATATATATATTTATTGTCACTAAGTGCAAATTATGAGTATGTGTGTATTATATGTACTTATATTTATATAAAAAATGGCATGATAGGTGATATTATGTTTTTCAAGTATAGTACCTATAATGTGCTTTATTTTATTTTTAGCATTGAGTTGTGTAATTGTTTGAAAATATTAGGAAAGTAGTTAAACTAGGAAAAATATATATATTTAAATAAGGATAAAGTAGATATAAAGTAAACAAAATTTCAAAGTAGGTGCAGTATTTAAATATTACTAACCAATGATTATAACTATTTAAAGGAAGTAGGTAAATTAAAAATAAATGAGCAGCTGACGCTACTCGTGAAATCGCGCTAACTTGGAGCTGACTGTCGTCAATAGGCCCTCACGATACAGGCTAGCCTAGTGTGAGGACCACAGGTAATCCTGTGAAACAACCCTATGTGCAACAACGTATTATATCTATAATGTAATTTAGTTTTAAGGATGTCTGATATGTTGTTGTGAAATAAATATTTTTTCATTTAAAAAAAAAAAAAAAAAAATGTATATCTGATTTTCAGATCCGTAAGATCTTTCAGCGACCTATGACATTACATATAAAATTGCGTATTTTTTCAATTTATCGCCTTAAGAATTTATCCAGATGGCCGCGGCAGTAAAGGGGTTATTACATTTGGCTTAATTTAGTTAGCTAAATTCAGCATGCTAAATTGATTAAGATCGGCAGTCACGACTGTGATTAGCTAATTAGTGTCTCTAAATGTCTTTACATTTGTCTAAATTCAGAGTCTAACTCATTTAGCTAACTAAATTAAGCCAAATGTAATTACCCCATTAGAGTAGTCTCAAAATGGACAGTTAACAATAGAACTTTTGTAGAGTCTTTGCCATTACAATAAAAATGGACTATTCTTTGACCATTACCTACTTGTGTAAAATTTACTTTGAAATAATAATTATTATTATTTACGCATTCATCTCTAACATTCACACCTATTATCTAGCTAGCCAAAATCTATCATCATTGAGCTTGTGTTTTGTATGGACACGTATGGATCCCTTCTACCGTGTGAGAGATAACCTCACAAGTTTTAAATATTCTAATTATTTCTGCCTGAGAGCATCCATAATTTGTAATTTTAGTGTAGTTATTTAAGTTTAATATTATGTGAGACTCGACGTCTGCTTATCATGCTCTGTACACATGCTGTGGAGTGGCAGCCTGTCGTTGTAAGAATGTATTCTGCTTTTTTACTACCTTTAAACATACTGTTGTTGTTATTCTGTTTTAGTGTACCTGATTAATTAATTAATAAGTGTAGAACCGTAGTTCCGGAACTAGTTCCGAGCTAGGCGTTTTATTTTCTGTTATGGTATGGGTTCCGATCGCGGCTTTTTACTTACTAGTATGGAACTGGTTTCGATCGAGATTTTGTATGGAACCTCTGGCCTTAGTAGACCGAAGTACTTTATCACTCGACCAGACGGTCATCAAATTTAAGCCTCTCACCGGTGGAGGATCACAAGGTGGCGGAGGTGGACAGCACGGCAGTACTGGAGGGCAGCAGACTGGAAGCGGAGCTGGGTGTGGAGGAGGTTCGCAGGGAGGCAAACGGCGAGGCCTGCACGGCGGCAGCATTGGCACTATTGGTGGCACCAGGTCAGGTACCACGGGAGCAGGACACTGCCTAAAAGCCGGCTTGCACCTGCATGGTGGGCAAGGCGTGCACGGGCAAGGTGGCGGGCAGCATGGCTGACAGCACGGAGAAGATGACGGACACGAGAACGTACATCCACCAGTTCCACAAGGTAGAATTGGTGGACATGTCGGGCAAAAACACGTGGAGCACATAGGATTTTGTAAAACGTTTCAATTAAAATTTAAAAGTTTTACGCTTTTTATTATAAAATTTTCTATAAAAATGTATATTTGTCACTGTTTTTTCATCTTTTGTTAATATAAATGCACGAAGTGATAAATAAATGTCAATTTTTATGGAGTTTTCATCCTCGTTCTAAGTTCTGGTATTTTTTTAACTGGCTAGAAAGAATGTGTTTAGAAGATAAAAATATGAAAGACACTTTGTAATGTCATTAAATTTGTAGCGACTTTTGTGGTTTTTTAAAATTTTACAAGTTTGCCTTAAAAAATAGTAAAATAGGAAAATGAGTGCTCCATTTTATAGTTTCGACCCATGTGTGTGTACGGGGCTGCCATGCGGCGCATGCTATCCTTACAGCACGAAGCCATGCGTTGCGTCTTGGAACGACCTGCGCTCCTGTTCGGTGTGCCCGGGCGGTGGCTGCTCGCCATGCCCCGCACCAGTGCGCCCCTGCCCTGAGCCCTGCCCTGAGCCCTGCCCGCCTCCGCCCATACTGCCATGCTTGCCACCGTGTCCACCTTGTGATAAGGTACTGTGATATTGAATTCCATTGCATCCAAGAAACTCTATGCTATAATGACATATAGAATAGAATAGAATAAAACTTTATTCAGCATCACAACATAAAAGACTTAATTCTAATACAGAGTGTTAGGACGCTCTCGTAAACGAATGCAGGTGGCAGTGCTCGTCACGCTAAACACGACTTGTTAACAAATAAATTTGAAATCGCGAAAAAAAATCAGCAGTTTCATACAAATTGTAATATTGTAACTACCTACCTGTTTGTGTGGAACATCTGTTTTTTTTTCGAGATTACAAATTTATTTTCTAACAGGTCGTGTTTAGGGTGACCAATACGACAATAAATTGATATTGGACCATATTAGTTCATAGTATACTTACTTAATATTATTTCATACTTAATGATTTATATACAGTTATTTTGAATATGCACCTATTGCTTGCAACGCATATCAAGTGATTTTCCATTGTTATTGCAGTTGTCTATAGGCGGTGGTAACCGCTTACCGTCAGCTGAGCCGTCAGCTTGTTTGTCATATAGTTGTATAATAAAAAATATAATTTATAAGCAGATTAATGCATATTTATATTTTTTTAGCCCGCAACACCAGTGCCAAAGCCAGAACCATTATGTGACACCGTAGCCATCCCGTGCTGTCGTCCCAACCGCTGCAAGCCCTGTCCGTGCTACTGCTACACAGAGCCGGCCGTGTGCTGCCCGAAGCGGTGCAGTTATCCGGGCGTACCAGTCTGCTCAGGCTGCTGCGGACCTTGCATGCCAGTCTGGTAGTGAGCGCTGCCTGGGCGTGCCTATCTGCTTTGCACCTTTAGTACCCATCTTGGGCTCCGGCTGCTTTTGTAATTGTATCTATGCAGGATGCTCGCGCTGTTTCTGTTTTGTATTTGTTAAATATCAATATTAGAAGTTTCAGTTATATTGCACTTGTCTGAAATAATTTATGATTCTGGTAGTTTTTATTTTATTACCGGTACACCTCTTAAGCCACTTTGGAAACTTATTATTGGAAACCAGTTTTTAAAACCGAATTATTTCTCTTTTATCGAAACCTCGTTTCCAATGAAGAAAAATAATTATGTTTTGGAAACTGGTCAACACAGGAAACTGGATCTTCTTTCGAAACTCTTCCCATATAACTTTAAACTCTTTGATCGTTGGTGGTGGCCGATCCAGAACGATTCACACTGTGTTTTTCTCTTTATTTTTTGATAGTTGAAACTGACTAAACGATATTAGCGCCCATTATCATCATCAGCGCCCATTATATGTGTAGATAAAATCACTGTCTTCTTTCAATGAACTTTTTCTATTTCAGAATGGTCGGCAATAGAAATAATTTTTGTTTGATATACAGGGTGGTGCCGTCAATGCGACAATAAATTTAAACATGGGCTAAATTAGTCCATAGAAATGGTTTGCCACATATAAAAATTTCGTATTCAATTGATAATGTCATGACCTTTGTATGAAATAATGCTGCCAACGTTACACTATTCCATACAAATGTCATGAAATTATCAAATGAATACGATATTTTTGAAAGTGGCAAACGTTTTATAATATAGCCTAATATAGAACTAATATAGCCCATGTTTAAATTTATTGTCGCATTGACGGCACCACCCTGTATAAAGAAGATAAGTTAACTACGCCTCTTTTTTAGCTACTATAAACTTTAGCTACCGCCTATCAATTGGTAAATAGCGGCGAATAGTATTTTATTTATTTGGCTGCAAACTTCTGTATTTGATTGTTTTCCGTTGGTCAGATTGTTTTTTTTTGCGACAAGATTTTTTTTTGACCAAAGTTTTTAAGCTATTGCATAGCTTCTATCGCGGGCCTTGAGCGCGGGGACCGAATCCAGAAATTCCGTAACGAAAAAACCTCACGCTCCCCACTCCGATGCGCAAGGAGGTGTGGCTTGAAGGCCGTACATCGTCTAACGTCGTTTCAGGTCGGCAGTCTTCGACACGGCGTTGTGTGCGTGCGATTAGACGTATTGTACGACTCTACGAAACTCGCACGAATCGAGACGAGCTGCTCCGAAATCGGACGAATACATAAGCAGCTGTTTATGAGAAAGTATATAGGTGTATAGGTATTTGTACATTATTGAAAATATAATACTGCTATAAAGATAACCTAAACTTTTGATATTAAAATGAGCGATATTAAAAGTAGCCCTCTTTTATACACACAAACACACACACGCGTATAGTTTAAATTCTAAATTTAGATTCTCAATATAAAAAAATAAAAAAATTCAAATAAATAAATAAATTAAAAAAAAAACACGTGTACTATTCAGTACCTTTGTATTTGGTGTATAGATAATGCACATGAATGCCGCGCAGAGTAAGTATATATGATATTATATCTATATAAATGTACATCGCGCGAAATTCCATAATCATTTTTATTTATTTAATAATAGAAAAATTTGTTTTCTTATCGGTCACCACGCTCAAAAAGTGTAACTTGAATTAATATCAAAGAAAAAGAAATACTGCATGAATAAAATAAATAAATAAAATTATAATTGCATAAGTTGATACAAAATGCTCGGCAGTCCCCGAGTGCCACACGTCTTTTTTTTTCGTTGTTCAGATCAGCTTGTAATTTAGTAACGTACTGTTCAATACGAAAATACAAAGACGTCATATAATTTTTAAATAGGTTTTATTTGTGACGAACGAAGCATTATGGAGTAAAATTTTGGTGTAGTCAGAATTCAAATCGGCGTTGGTGGCCGATCCAGAACGATTCACACTCTGTTGACACTGATTGTAACTCTTTGCAAGTTTTATTTCATTGTTGTTTACGTTGTTTATAACAAAATTTTCCTGTTTGAGATAAAATTGTAAAATAATAATTATGTAAACTGTTTTTTACTTTGACTGTACTTTTTTCTATGTCTTTTCCAGCTGTCATATAAATCTGGCCAATGGGAGAAAAACCCCGATGGTCAGACTAGTCTGACTATCAGCCTGACCACTAGGAAAAACTGCTGTATTTTAGTGCAACTAATTTTAAAATATAAATCAATAAACCACATGGACAATTTTACTGTTTATTAGATAACGATTCACATATTCTTAATTTTTGATTTTAACATTATTATAAATGTTTGAAAAATTACTTTGTCATTAAAATAGAATAAAACTAGAAAAATTTCACGTCCTGAGGCAGGAATCGAACCCGCGACCTTCCGCAATTCGGGCGACTGCTCTGACCACTGAGCCACCCAGGACTGGGATATCCCTGTGAAATTCTTCTAGTCTATCTTGTATTTGCGTTTCTGAGCTTGTGTTTTGGTTTTTGTGTTTTTTTTGTTTTTGTTTTTTTGTTGTTTTCACAGGGATATCCCAAGTCCTGGGTGGCTCAGTGGTCAGAGCAGTCGCCCGGATTGCGGAAGGTCGCGGGTTCGATTCCTGCCTCAGGACGTGAGATTTTTCTAGTTTTATTCTATTTTAATTATAACGATTCACAGATATTATGGGACATATACCTAGTTGTAAACTAATACAATCATAAGTATAGTTAAAAAATTAAGATCTTATTCCGTGTCACACGAGTTTGTTGCAAGTTTGGTAGCAGCAAGGATGGTAGGGGGGATTGGGACAGGTAAAGGCCTGGCAGGGTGGCACCACTGGGCAACACTCGCCTGGATACCACACTGTACGAGCGTACCGGCCGCTGGGCCTTGTTGACGCGCCGTGGTTGAAGCAATGCGCCTTGCATGGAAAGTCGTAACAGCAAGGTCTGGAAACAAAATGAGATAACATTGTTAAGGGGCTACCTCGTGCACACTAGCGACACCAATTGATTGTTATTAATTATGGTGAATTTAGAACATAATAAACAAAAACGCTTTAGAGAATTGCTAAAGAACGGTATTTGTAATTTTAAAAGATGTATCTTGTATACAGTGTCTACCTACAAGTAACCAAATTTTTTATTATTGTTAAAAGTGGCCACTTTCGGCAATAATGAAAAAATAGGTTACATGTAGAGGAATATCTTATACCGAGCACATCTCAAAAAATTACAAATACCATTCTTTAGTCATTCACTAAAGCGTTTTTGTTTATTATGTTCTATATTCACCACAATTAATATAAATCAAGTGGTGTCGCTAGTTCCGACGAGGTATCGCCTTAATCACATTTTAGAGCGCCTTCACATTAGCGTATGTCCAGCGTAGGCGTTCGATGAACGTATGCGCAGCGCAGACGCCGCGACAACGTAACGCACGCGTCGCGTTTTCGCAGTGTTTCATCTTCAGTTAATTCAACGCTGCGCTAACGCGGCGCAGACGTCACACAATTTCGTTTACATAACGTAACGCGGCGCACACGTCGCGCACCTGCGAAGCTAGCGCAGCGTACTCATTTTCCCCAGCAGACACGTCGCGAAAACGCGACGCGTGCGTTACGTTGTCGCGGCGGCTGCGCTGCGCATACGTTCATCGAACGCCTACGCTGAACAAACGCTAGTGTGAAGGCGCTCTTAACGTTTTTGATGCGTTTAATCGCCTACTTACTTTATTGCTACAGTTACAAATAAGAAAGATAAACGATGAAAATATATATGTTCCAGGCGGGATTCGAACTTCCGTCTCCTGATTTCCGGCTAGACGCGATTACCACTACGCCACCGGAACACTAGGTATAACCTGCCAATTTTTTTTTTCATTTTCACCATTTTACTTTCCTTTTCTAAAGTTTTTATAGTTTTTAGGCTGCGTAGAATGCAGACAGGATCCTTCTGACGTTTATCCTTACGCAGCTCAGGGCTCAGGGCTGTAGAATAACTGGAAATGTTGTTCTGAGTACAAACGTTTGTCTTACGTGAACAAGTCCCAGTGTCTATACAGTTCGACTGTGGAATAGCAATACGAAAAACCTGCAGACTGTCTGCTGCAACCTTGAGAGCCGCTCTATTATGGGTTCTCCACAGGCAAAATGTGTTTCGGCCGCCCCGCCCAAAACCGAGACACAATATTCCTGGAGAGAACGACACAGCGTATGATATACCATTTTAGTGACCGAACGATCAGCAACATGCCTCAACGTCATAAATATGTAGATCAGATTGTGAAGCCTTAAAGTCGGTAGTTCAAGGTGTAAAACAAGGGCTTGGTGAAGTATAGTTTCAAGATATTTAAAGTAATCTGTGTTCTCCAGTTCTGGACAGAAGCAAGTATCTAAAGATGATTGGTGGCTGCACCCATGAGGCTTCTGTGTGAATGCAATGTATTTAGCTTTAGAGAAGTTCAACGTTAAAACATTACACTTCAGCCATCTGTTAACCTTGCCACATCCCAACTGAGCTAGGTTAACGGTATTTTCCCAGGTGTTACCCTGGAAGACGAGGGCAGTACGTCGGCAAATGTATTGATCTTACCACTTTGCACTTGAATAGAACGTATCCAAGTATGTACTTAGGTACACTCACAGTCTTCACTCACACTTAAATCTTTAAAATGTTGCGGTAACTTGAAGCTCTTAATTTTACAAGGCTTTACTTTTAGATAGCATTAAATTATGTATAGGCCTAACCTCTCTACTGGAGCATTGCTTCGTTCCGAGCAATAGGCTGTAACCTCTCTTTGAAAGGGCTGGGGTCTTGGCTGGCCACACCGAGGACGCTTGTAGTATATGCTGTAATCACCCCTCACACACCCGTACCTTGGGCACGGTCGGAAGCTCTCATATCCTCGAGGTAATACAGACATGCTTGTGAATCGGCTCTAGTTTCGGTAATCTGAAACGAATTTAAAATAAAGCATTGCGAAATTTTATAAAACAATTCGTGAGAAGGAACAAAAATACATTGATCTAGCTAATATAATTATCATACTTATGGGGTTTTCCAACGAATTTTCTATTTTTATTGAAATATTATTTCCTGTAAATTTATCTGATTGAAGTTTTGACAATGTTTTTTTTTTCTCATAAAAAGTTTCTTTGTGTGTAGTAACTAGCCACTTAAAATAGTACCAATGCTATACAACCTTGTAGGAGATAATAATAAGTATAATAACAAGTGGGTGGCGCCACAGACATTTTTAATATCTAGCTAGATGAAGACGCCAGTAGTGCATAGAGGAATATAATACACCGGGAACAGTAGTGTTATATTCTCTTTGGACGACCGACGCGACGCAACCCTCTGAGACGCAACCACCTTAAAATGTATGAAAACCAAGCGTATCAAATTCATATCTACTATGACGTCACAGGAAAAACATGTTTCTCAATTGTAAGTCTATTGTCTCATTTCTCAGACGATATAAAATCGATTCGGTCCATGATCGATTTCATATCGACAAAAATAAAATCATTGAATATTATAAAAGCAAAGCCTACTACATTAATATTTTATTGTAGAGCATGAAAATATCATGACTTAGAAACATGTATTAGAGGGGACTGAAATAGACAGTACAGAACGTTTTATAAAAATTTAATCTTACCCTTTGATAACCTACGTGAAAACTGAAAACAAAACGTTAAAGAAATATATGTAGTTATATTCAAGCAAAAAAATCAGGATATTTTTTTAATATTAAAAAAAACTATAACTACAAAAGGAAGAGTGTTAAAATGGCGTATTTTTAACACTCTTCCTTTCTTTCTTCGAGAAAATACAAAGAGAAGAAAAATAATAGATAAATAGACGAAGTAAATATTCTTGAAGGCAATGATGGTAGCAATGGCAAGTCCTAAAAATGGTTTTTTTTTTTTTGTAAAGTTTTTATTTCTTACTGTTCATATCAAATCTCAAATACTTATTGAAATGTCATAGACGCACAAATGAAGGTATTTGCATACTATCGACCCAAAGGTTTCCTTTATGACTGATCAAATTGAACCCACCAGATGAATAGCAATACAGTTTAAAATGGGTATTATTATTAATAAAGTAAATTTAAATCTTATTAATGATTTGAGATCTGCGCCATGATAGGTTGATATTAAAATGTACATTTATTTATATAAATACATTTTTTTGTTCTAAAAGTTTTTGTTAATAATTTTCCACATGATTAAGAAAGGATTTACCTACACAGTAATTAGATAATAAGCATCATCATTTCTACTAATCAATTATGTGCGCACCCAATTTGAATATGATATTTTAGTGTAGATTCATTTCAAATTATTATTGGTTAGTGATAAAAAAAGTAGGAAGAATCTAAATATTGTCAAACTATTTCACGTGAATATTCTTGCATTTTTATCGTCCCGTGTCCCGTGCTGAGAATATCTCTAGACTATTGTTTGATAGGTTTTCTTAGACTTAACCGACTTGAATTCTTCATATTATTTATTAGGGATACAACAGTATTTCCACAGTATAAAACACAACTTTAAAACCTACATAAAAGCCAGTTAAAGTTATCACAGTTTACCAGAAAAAAAATATGTTTAGAGCATTATTTTTCTTGTATAATAATATCTCCGACACCTCGAGTCGTCATCATATTTTTGGCGTGTGTCGTCTTTGCTATGATTACTTAATAATTTATTTATGACCTAAATCCCCGTAACTATGAATGGTATTATTTTCCTCTATGGATCGCAGATCCATCATGTGGATATTCAATCAAACTTCACAGTTTCATGACGTCTATGTGACCACGTAACCAAATCTTTGAAAACAAAACACGAAACGAAATACTTATATTAAATAAGAGAATTTTGAGTACTTACTCATTATATAGGTAGGTATTTACTTAAACCAGAATCGATCTATTTCAGAAATAAAACTAAATTATTTTACTATATTTCATTTAATAACCCTAACAAAAATAAAACTTTAAAAGTTGCAAACAACTGTTAGCTAGCCATCTCTACCGTTTTGTAGGTTGGAATTACAAAAGTTTGAAAAATAACAAACACAACCACAAATCAATAAGCAACATTATTTTCTGAAATTTTCGTTCTGTTATGTCTCTTTAGTTGGCAAGACAGTTCGTGAGTCCAATTCCCTCTACGGCAGACGGTAACTGCCCGCGGAGTCCAATGCCATCCTCGGGCGCAGCGAATACGGCACATAGATCCTTCAGAAAGCCTTGCACCATCTCCTACGGTGTTCCCTTTGCAACTCAGGTGTCCGTGGTCTGGAGGTGAAGGCGGCATGCACCAACTTCGTACTTAAAATAATGATAACAGATAAATGAACAAAACAAATGAAAGACTGTTTAATGGATAAATTACTGTAATCATGGACAAATGTCATCATTTTGCTTCCACACAATATTTCTACATCTTGGAATACCAAGGCGTAATATTATGTGATTTATTGCAACCTCATTTGGAAGCTAAAATTCAAAGAAAAGATTACATCAGGATTGGTTTTGGAGCACAGCAGGCTTTTTAAGAATATATTAAACTCTATCATAAAAAACAAATCAAAATAAGAAGTTAATCGACGCTAGACAGATGTCGATTTACAACGGAGCTATGGTAGAAACAAAGTTTGCGCCAGCACAAATGTTGCTGTCAATCGATATCTAGCGTTGACTAACTCCATATTATGTTTTTTTATGTATGTAAGTATTAGAGCTTAATTAATTCAATTCTTCTCTGCCGTCCCACTGCTAAGCAAAGGTCTCTCCTAGCGCTTTCCACTCATATCTTTCCCGCGCAACCTCTCGGTGTGCGTCTTGGCCATTTCGCTTAGAAAATACACAAATACATTTTATGTAAGTATATATTCTTACTTATTTATTTAATTATATGTTAATGAGATCCTGTCCTATCCTGATTTCTTTACCTTTTTTTTGTTTGCTTTCATTCTTTCTGTCTGATTTCTGATCTGAGTAAGACAACAAGCCAAGTTGTGTAGTGAGGTGCATGAGTGCATGATAATTCCATTATCATGCACACATATGGAATGCCTTCCATGCCTAGTAATTGCACTGGCTACCTTTCCCTTCAATCCGAAACACTGCAAAGTGTTTCACGGTTGAAATAAGAAAAGCGGTAATACCCAGACGCCCAGACGGACGGGACGACGACAACTGGGAATAGACGACCCAGACGACCCTGCATTCGGGTCTAACACCTAATAATAAGATAATAAATATACTATGTAGGTGGACCTTCGAAAACTTTTATACTAAACTTTAATATAATGATGACACTGATGCGTTTTGACGGAATGGTCTTTGGACCATTCTTATCTACCACAATATTTCTTTCTTACCTCTGCAGACAGGAAGGTTGCCTGTCCATCCACTCCAACCCATATTATCACCACAAGATAATGTGGTATGTCCATGCAATTCTAACTGGGGATCACGACAAGAAAAACTGCATAATCTACTCCTGTCGTCACATTCAGAAATCAAATATTCTGGCGTCGGGCAAGTTTCCACTATTACGTGGATTTGCATTTTGCACATTTGAAGTATCTGAAAAGGTAAATGAGTGAGCAATTTATTTGTGTCAAAGAAAAATAATTGTAGGATAGCCTATATACTCGTACGTCCCACTGCGGGGCAGAGGCCTTTATACATGGAACAAAGGCCGTAACACCACCATCCTGTACCAATTGGGGTTGGTGGGTTGTAGAATAGTATATGTTTTCTTATTTGCGAAACTTCGTATCGATAGAAAGATTAGCTTTCAAAAGCACAACATGAGGTTGTATCGGGGTTGTATTTCTTAGTAGTTTATTTTTTAAAAAGCTGAATTCGCGTATAGCTAGTGACTTTCTATTTCAGACGAATCAGAATCAGACCTTTATTTTTGAAATATACCTAAGTACATACAATGGAGATGTTTGGAATTTTAATAGAATAAGTTACTCATATTTACATGTTTCATTTTTTGCGTTTATAACGCCTACTTTATTGTAAGAAATACAAATAAAGAATGAGAACAATGAAAAAAATTTATACTCCAGGCGGGAATCGAACCCGCGTCTTCTGAGATCCGGCCGCTACGACACCGGAGCCCTAGGTGTATCCTACCAATTTCTTCACCGCTTTCTAATTTTTAACGTTTTTATAGCAACGTTTATCTCACTAACTCATTTGAAGTTTTGAAAACCTCAAGTGATCCGAAAGAATACTATTTCAAGCATTTTTAAACTTTCAATAAATATGAGAAAGCAGATGTTTGGTAAATAATCTTGAAAATAGTCTTTTACTTATCTTACCTTACCCCTATAAAATATACGCCCAATAACCATATGAGCACCCTTTTCAAGTAGGGAACCAATCTTGGGACCATGTAGACTAGTGAAGTAAATATCACTTGGAGCTTTTATACCAGAGCAAGTAAACAATTGAGGAGATTGTAGCATTATTCGATCAGATCCGGGCTTAGCAATAAGTGTTCTGTCTTTTGGGCATCTCACACAAAGATTGTAGCCTGTCAAGGAAAAAATTTACAGTATAAACACATGAAATAGAAATGCTTAGCATCAGATTATCTTATAATTAGGTACAATAAACGCATTATTACCCGATTCAATTCTGTTCCAAGTCGTATCTCTTGAAAGGAGTGGCATTGGACGGCTATAGGCATTATTGGCTCGTACTACTTCCCTGCCAGGATATACAGCAGAGACTGGTCTGTTTATGTTTTTCCTACTATTTTCTTGAATATATGAATCAGATTGGTAGAAGAGCCGTGGGTCTTCCCGCGGTTGGTTGAGTTTGATGGTTTTGGGAACGGGACTCGTCGTGGCATCGTTTTGAGATTGTATCGTTTTGCTCCATTCGGGGAGCCTACTGCTATAATTGGTATAATCATTGCTCCTTTTATACTGATATTCCACTGAATTTTTGCCTTGTCTGGTGAAGTGCTGAGAATATGTTGCTTCGTCTTTCAAAAGCTTAACTCTGAAAAATAATACAAAAAAACTGGCTTACCGTAATTGAAAAATAAAACAGAATAAAATGATCTTTATAGACCTTACATGCCAAAGAAAGGTACCTAGGTAGTCTCTGCGCTTTTTCAAAATGTAGTGTATCTCCATGACAAATTTTATTTTAATCGGTGAAGCGGTTTAGCAACGAAAACGTAGCAGTCAGATAGACTGACGGAGTCACTGTAGCTGTTTCAGTTCATTTCATCACAAAAATTTTCCTACCAGCTTAATTTTGTGATGAAATGGTTTCTTAGCTAATCACAAAACTTCTTTTAGATTGGAAGTAACATACGTAAAATTATTATCTATCTCTGTCGCAGCCATCTGGTTAACTTATCCCGTTAATCGGACGCCTATGCCATTCATTAAACGGCGGCATCCAATTAAATGCCTAGGCTGATACTTAATTGAACTAGAATCACTCAACTTTTAGCAACTTGGCGTATTGAAAGTCAGTTCAATTGGACACCTACGTGGATCGTCTTTTACTGAAAAGTTTTAATGTAATTGGTAGGTTCCAGGCAATTTAATATGACCACTTACAACCGAAATGATTTCGGTTTTAAGTGGTTATCAAAAAAAACCTTGAACTTGCGTGTGATTACACCAAATGATTTGCTTATAAAACTAAACGATTTGCTTAGAAATCCAATTAACTGGCTAATTTAATGAGATGGCGGACATGATGCTACGTTGCGCTCAATGACTTTGCTAGTTGTCCTTCAGCCATTTATTTCGTATTCAATTTGGTGTCATTCACAAGGTGTACCCCAAGCAGCGTTAACCCACCGGAGGGCAATTATTATAATTAATTATTACAATTGAAAAATCAATTGTGTCTGGAATCTGATGTTTGATGTGTTAATGAACAGCCTAAGTGTCCAATTAACCGGGTAATCCAATCAGATGGCGGCGACGTCTCTACAAACTCTACATTGACAGCTCCTGAAAATATAGAAGCAATGTTATTGGAAAATTTTAAAATGCAAACCATTTAAAAGTTGTAAATTATTATCCACGATGAGAATTTACTTATAGTCTCATTGTAAAGAACTTACGTGATTGTGTTACTAACTAGAAATGTTGGAATGTTACCAGCTTAAACCAATCTAAATATTTACAATCACCTAAGTATTATATAGCTTCCAAAACAGAATGCCAATAAAGTGCTCTGTTGAAAATCTGGAATGTTATTTATAAATCCGAATAGAAACGACGCAGAACGCAGGAACCGATACTTCGGCTTGATTTAGGTAGACACGTAGATCACCTGGTTTATTTAAAATGTGATACTGGATGTAGATGATTCCCACTGTTTTTTTTTCTTCGATTAACATGAATCAACACATTGATTTGTAAACGGAGAATCTTTATTTATCTCTTTGTTTGTATCTTAACGGGATAACTCTTGACCTTCATCTCACCTGATGGTAAGTGAAGATAAGGCCGACGATGGAAGCGAGCTACACCCGGATTCCTCAACCACAGAGGAACTGGCTATCTTACCTCAAACTGCCGGAACACAACAATGCTGTTAACATTATTGTTATGGCGGCAAACTTAGGTAAGATGGTGGTAGCTAGCCAGACGGACTTAGAAAAGCCCTACCACCAACCAAAACGAGCAGAAAATTTCTGCGCCCACGGCAATCGAACCCCAGATCTCTAGATCTGTGTCTAGTGGTTGAGACCACCGAGGTTTCAACCACTAGACCACAGAGGCGTTTAAAAATTAATCACTAGATTTTGAGTTCTCTAACGGTCGAATAAACTCTTCAAGACCAGACATACACACAATAAATTTTTATTGTCTGACATGATTTAATCTTCATGTTTATCATGGAGTGCTCAATTTGATGTTTATCAATAGAAATATTTGGCTTCAATTTTAATTAATTTTAGGCCTCTTACTTTTTTTACGTAAAACATAAAAAGATATGCATAATATTCCCAATTGACATGGAATATGAAAATACTTAGATACAGTTAATATAGAAGCACAGGATAGAAGTAACAAACGTCATACTTTTTAAGAATACCTTAATTATTATATTATAGTATGTAGCGCCAGAAGTTATGCTGTTACTCCGGCCATGAAAAATTTGTCGGAAACAAAAATACGTATTTCAAGGTTCAATGTCACATAAAGCGATATTTTTTTTGCAAAGCGCTAACGAATTTGCAAGTGGAGTTTTTTACAATTAAAACAGGCTGCGACTAGAAAATCATAATTGCACATCATGATTTACCAATCGCAGCACGATATCTTTTTAGATGAATTGTATTACTTATGTAAACTTAACTAATTGAGTAATTCATTAATTATATGTACAGGTTGGTGACGACAATGTATGAAATAATATAGCATTGGCTGCATGATTTCATAGGAATGTTATAAAATTATCAAATGAATAAGATGTATTTGAAAGTTTAAAAACATTTCTATGAACTAATATAGCCCATGTCTTAATTTATTGTTGTAGGTATATATTGTTGTAGGTGGTAGGATATAATATACCTACCTGATGCTAACTATTAGTATCTACCCTAACTTTACCCCGAGATCTCCGTCATCCTTGGCAGTGAATATCATAGGCTGATATGATGATGATGATGATGTCGCTTTAATCAAAATTAGATGCCGTCGTAGGCAACAGCCTAGGCATCTATTTTAACCAGATGGCTGCGACATATGCAATGCTGAAGATTTCAGCAGGGGCTATTTGAGTTCAATAGTCCTTTTGTTGAAATTAATGACTTTGCACAGAATAATAAAACAGTAAGTAGGTAACTCATTTTACCGTTTAGATACCTACTTGTTTTGGGGAAGTGGAACTAACGATTAAAATCTTAGAGAAATATACATAAGTATACAAACTTAAACAAATATCCATCTTTTGTAAGGTGGAGAGGTACTTCTCCAGTCTTGCGTTTAAAATTGGAAAGGAAAATACCTAAAAAATATTAGGAATTAAACTTTTTGTTCTGCACAATTCCGATGTACCGAAATCATGGTAGAGGGTGCTATATTCTCCGATGGTAGGGGGTCTGTATCATTACACGGTGCCGATGCCGTGCCAAACTTCTTACGTCAATCCAAATTACTTTATCATAAGTACCTGTTGATGTCAATATCCGGCTGTCTGGCCCACAATGCATCTACAACAAAATATACAATTAAAATAATATATTAGTTAGGTACCCATTCGTTAACTATTTCAAATGTCTTTGACTGTACTTCTGTCAGGACTTTTTTCATAACCTAATGGGCAATTCATTTTCAAACAAACAAGTCGGAAGTATTGGATCTGAGATTGGAAACGAATTAACCGATTCTAATGAGATCAGAGTATTTTTCAAAAAGCTGACTTATTATTTGAGTAAGAGCAATTTTTAGCTTTTCATGCAAACCTAATTTCTTTGCTATTAGACTTTTCAAAATATCCTCTGATAGCTTAGACTAGCCTGACATGCAAATGCATGGCAAGTTTTGTTGGAATAGTTTGATGTGGTACCCATGGCCTCTTTCTACCATCGCACCGCTCGCCATCGGCAGGGAATTCACCCTCACACGTTGGAACCAAAATGGTGTTGTACTGTGCGGTTTTGAGAAGTTTTCTCCCGCGTACGGTCAGGTTGTGGAATGAGCCCTGCATAGGTTTTCTCGAACGAGTACAGCATGGCGTTCTTCAAGATGGGCTTGATAAGGTTATTATAGGGGCGGCAACACACAATTTATTGTACACGTAGCGCCCTATGTGCACGTTGCGTGCGACGCGTTGACGCGTAAGTATTTGTACGCGTGTTGGATTGCGTATAAAGTTAAAAACATGCTTGCCATTGATATAAACAAAAAAGGATGCTTGCAAACAATGTTGCCATTCCCGTGGACCATAAAGGAGATAGTCAAAGTAAGTTAAACAAACGAATCATTCTTATGACTTGATTTGAGTATGATATGACTTCATCACCAGCCTATTAACGTCCCACTGCTGGGCAAAAGCCTTTCTACACGGGGCAACTCATGAGGAGTTAGGGCCATACCACCACCACGCTGGTCTAATGCGGGTTGCGGGTAATTACAATTACACAAATGTTTTGCTACTTTTAAATACATCTATTATATTGTATAATACAATAAATTGCCTGAAAACATAAAAGCCTTGGAAGGCAATAAATTTAAAAAAGTACTCGGTGACTGGCTAAAGGAGAAATGTTTTTATAGTGTCAAGGAATATCTAAATAAGTGATGATTATAGAAAATTTAACTGTTAAGAACTTTAATTTGGTGACAATAATTAATGTAAAAAACTTATTGACATTTAGATTTTGGATTTTATATTTGTATAATTATGTTGACTATTTAATAAATTAGCAAATTAATAAATAAATTAGTGTTAAGTTAAAATGACAAAATTTTATAATACTATGTCTAGTATAATTATTAAGATCCCTACGTAACTCAATTGTATTTATGCAAATAAACGATTATTATTATTATTATGGGTATTTAGAATTATCAGCTTAAAGCTTATAATTATTATTATTATTTGATGACCTTATGACATTTATATTAAGTAACATAACATTGTTTCATAAACTTTTTATAAAATTATCAAATCAATAAGATGTATTTGAATTGAAAGTTGCAAAACATTTGTATGAACAAATGTAGCCCATGTTTTAATTTATTGTCGTCACTGACAGAAATATTCAACATCGAGCTTGACGAATTGACGACTGACAAGACGACCGAGAGCCGCCAATGATTTTGACTTTTGCGTACAGCGAAAATAAAATACCCAATGTTTTAATTTACTGTCGTATTGTCGGTGGTGACGACACCACCTTGTTTATCTTTGGAAGCTCATGAAGAATCAACAAACCACATGTCCACACAGAAAATAAAAAGTAAAGAAAAATTGAGTTCATTATGCTACGAGAGCAGAAAAATTGATTGTTCATTGGTAGACTAATCAATAAGAAAATTAATACTACCCTGCATTCTAAAGGTACAGTCGACAGTACAATACGCGTCACAGTTTGAGGCCGGCCTTATTCCGTTCGTAATAGAGGCGGCTTTTGTAGTCCAACTGTTACACTTGATCTACTGTCGTCTGTAGCTACATAATTTCTAATAATCAGACACTCAACTCGTAAGCTTTTTAGTGCGTATGGTATATTTACGTTAATGCCATCATAGTCTTATAATAACTATGATCACCTACCTACCTAACCTATGTGTCATTGTGCATTCTTGAGAATGGTACAGTCGACGACAAAAGTTCATGACACATTCTAAGTCATAAAATACATGCATACTTCAATAAACATACATAACTACTTAAGGGGCTACCTCGTGCACACTGGCGACACCAATTGATTGTTATTAATTATGGTGAATTTAGAACATAATAAACAAAAACGCTTTAGTGAATTGCTAAAGAACGGTATTTGTAATTTTTAATGATGTATCTTGTTTAAAGCGTCTACCTATGAGTAACCAAATTTTTTATTATTGTTAAAAGTGGCCATTTTTGGCAATAATAAAAAAAATAGGTTACATGTAGAGGAATATCTTATACCGAACACATCTTAAAAAATTACAAATACCATTCTTTAGTCATTCACTAAAGCGTTTTTGTTTATTATGTTCTATATTCACCACATTTAATATAAATCAAGTGGTGTCGCTAGTGTCGACGAGGTATCGCCTTAACAGAATGAAACTCACACCCACTTTGGGTAATAGTTGAAAATCAGTGTGTTGCTTGTCAGCTGTGCCCTCTGTGTTTGTCAGGCAACAACCACCGCTGAGCTATGGCCTCTTTGCAGTTACTACAGCACACACGAGTAATCTTTATTCATATCCATAACTTTCATTCATATCCTACCCACCATGTCGTCGATTTTAGTATAATGGATTGTATGATTTTATATTACGTGTGCACCATTAATGCAAGTAAACTCTTATAACTATCTATCTAACCATAGGGTTATTATATATTTGATTTTCTACATTTTCATATGATTTGATATCAAAGGTTTACCTACATAGGTAATATTTTATGTGTATGTGTGAGTTGAGGCTGAGGAACTCCGTGGCGTGGTAGTATGAGCGCTCTGATTTCGAAAACAAGTGCTTCTCTGTCCACCGGGCTTCGGAAGGCACGGTTGTTCCTACAACCGCTTTAACCCACTAGAAAGGTCTGTGCACAGCATTGGGACGTATATAGGCTGATGATAATGATGATATCGTACCCTCAGGGCTAAATAGCATAAGAAGAAAATGTCAACTTTTCAGGAGAGCAAAAAACTGTCCAAATTTCTAAACAAATCCAGTAGAGATTGGATGCTGTTTCTTAAATAAATTAAAAATTAAAAAATATATATTATTTTTTTTATTATGAATGCATAATTGTTGAAATAAATAGCAATTAAAATGTTATATTACTTTTAGGAATTCATTTTCAATGTAATTTTCAAATTGTTATATTCTTTTTCCGCTCAAAATATAATTGATTGTTAAACTCTATCACAGTTTTTTTATGTAAAATTGTGGACAGCGTAAGCGGCATTACCACGGAAGTAAAGAAGCGTCTAGCTTCTTAAGTCTTAGTTCCCAAAGTGGTCCAGGTGGACCTCCAGAGGGACCCTGGGAGACTTGACGACTTGTATAGCTGCAGGGGGTCCACCGGAACCAGCTAAATTTAGAAAGTGGTCCTATGAGAAAAAAAGTCTAGGAACCTCGGAACCTCTTGCATAGAGAGTCAGCTTCTAAGGAGCGGCCAAAACGTTTATGTCACTTTACGTATTATTCTAGGGATGGGGCGTGATTTTCGTGTCATAGTAACTTTAGCAGTCCTCCATTCAAAAGCTGCTGGAGCTGCTGCAGAGGTAGAAGATTTCGGATTGAAGAGAAAGGCAACCTGTGTAATTACTAGGCCTGGAAGTCATTTCATCTTACGCCTCAGGATTATTACTGCAACTGTAAAAACGAGCTTTTTTCCTTGTTTTTGCCGGTGTCGGTAACCACTCACCACTAGGTGAGCTGTCATCTAGTTGTATAAAAAACATTCCTCGCGGCACTGGTAGCTGTTGTACGATAATTTTTCATCTGGTACGATTATTTTTGAACATTGGTACAATAATTCACTCGTACCCATCTGGTATCCCTGCTCTGAACTTTGACAATAATAACAGAAGAAGAAAACGATTTGGCCGATTGTACTAGTCAACTACTTAATATTATAAATATCAATTTAGACGTATGTGTTCCTATTACTTTATAGCAGATAGGTATAACTTGTCCGTCCTATTTGTGTAGGCGGTCATGTAGTGTCTTCCTATTTGATACATATTAGATATTAAATAGTTATTACTTATTAGCATTTTATTTATGTACTTACTCAGTTATTATGTGTTTACTTTGCTTTTCCTTGTCTATTTCTATTTGCAAAGTACGTTTTAACTAATTAATATTCAGTAATGTTGTACTTTATTAATAAAACAAGTGTGTGATGTATACAAATTAAAATTTGAACAAGGAATTAAATTGTTGTAAGAAATCGTACTACAGAGAATATGATTATTAAAAAATAATTAATTGTAAGATACAGTCGAGTACTTCAATATGTATTCATTTCAAACATAAAAAATAATATATGCATTCTGAAGTAGCAACTTTAATAATAGCATGTAGTCAATAACCGCAAATAATTTTGAGTATGTCAACATCAACACTCAATGTATTTGAACTATTTGTTTGCACTTTACTCTACAATAAGGTCTCTAACATCTACAGGATGGAAAAAATCTATCTATAAATATTACGTTAAATCCTTTAGGCTCATTTTACTCAAAGGAAACATTAATTTACCTTTGAAAAGAAACAAAACTGCATTTAAAGATATTCTAAAATTCGCTTGTCTCACCCGGGAATCGAACCAACTAAAAATTAAAAAGTAAATCCTCGCTATTTTATAATACGGATCAGTAGGATTATCGTTCATGATAGAATTAAAACAGGATAAAATAGGTAAACATTTGCTCTTACACGCATCTGTTGTTCTAACGAGATACTTATGAAATTGAATATATATTACAAGTTTTTTATTAGCAATACCTAGTACTGTAATGTTCATTAGTAACAAGTAAATCACATGTTAATTTTCTTGTCTCTCTAACATCCAAAGACATCGTACGAAGTACAGGTTTGCTAATGTTATTTATCTCTAAGTAAAGAAGTAGTAATAGTAGTTCTAGTTGAAGACTTCGATAAGAAAATTACTAAATGGTAATAATAAATTTATGCATAAATATTAACAATACCTAGTACTGTAATGTTCATTAGTAACAAGTAAATCACACGTTAATTTTCTTGTCTCTCTAACATCCAAAGATATCGTACGAAGTACAGGTTTGCTAATGTTATTTATCTCTAAGTAGAGAGGTAGTAATAGTATTTCTAGTTGAAGACTTCGATAAGAAAATCACTAAATGGTAATAATAAATTTATGCACAATTCCTTCTCTACACGAGGCGTTTCTGACGAAAAGTTGAAAATGGAACGTACTTTTTTATTGCAACGCGGGGCAACAATTTGAAAATCAAACGACAACTTTCAAAATTTTCAAAACCGATAAAAATGTTGAAATTTTTCAAGTTTAGTGTTCTTCGTATTGATGATGAAATAAAATTTCAAAGACCAAATGTTTCATCATCAGCTTATATACGTCCCACTGCTGGGCACAGGCCTTCCTACATGGGACTCATGGGAGTAACACTTTAGGCCATATAATATTGGGCCATAACACCACCATGCTGGCCCAATACGGGTTGGTGGGTTAACGCGGTTGCAGTAACCGAAGCACGGAGATTTGATTGACCCATCCCAGGACCAACCATGGCGAAAGTTGCTTTGTTTTCGTAATCGAAACCAGAGCGCTCAAACCACTACGCCACCGAGTTACAAAATTTAGTAAAAAAAATATCCTAAACAATAATCTTACCGATAATTGTATAATATAATAGCGAGGGTTTTTTTATTTTATTTTTAGTTGGTTTTTTTTCCCGGGTGAGACGGCGTGAGGTGCCGTCAATACGACAATAAATTAAAACGTGGGCTATATTAGTTCATAGAAATGATTTGCCACTTTCAAAAACATCTTAATGATTTGATAACTTCATGATATTTTTAAGAAATGATGGATCCAATTTTATATTTTTCCATACAATTGACATGAAACTATTAAATGTATAGTATGCATATAAACACTGAGCTTACCTATTTTGTTATGTTAATAGGATTTATTAAACTAAAAATAAACACTAACTGAATACAACATCAATTTCGAGATCCAAGATGGCGGACGTAACTTTTTTGTAACAAAACATGGGTATCATTTTCGTGGGTTTCGTGAGTCCCAATTTTAAATACAACATCCATTTCCAGATCAAAGATGGCGGACGCAACTTTTAAAAAAAATCAATATGGGTATCATTTTCGTGGTTTTCGGGGGTCCCAATTTAAAATACAACATCCAAGATGGCGAACAAAACTTTTTATAAAAAAAATCAATATGGGTATCATTCGATCGGTAGCGTATACATATAAATTAAAATAAAAAAAACATCTTTTGCTTTGATTAATTAATTATATTATCTTATCATAAGTCAATCTCCAGTAAACAGAGATAGGTATAATATACAGGGCGGTGACGACCATACGACAATTATCAAATGAAAAAGATTTATTTGATACTTAGTTGCAAATTATCAAATGAAAAAGATTTATTAGATAGTTGCAAAACATTTATAAGAACTAATATAGCCCACATTTGAATTTATGGTCGGCACCATCCGTCTATCAAACCTATTTTATTTGAAACATTTTAAGTCTTTTTATTTTGCATAATAAGAGTTTGAGAAGCAGCAAGAGAGAACAGTTTTTTTAACTAAAATAGGTTTGGTGAACGCGTGAGTAAGATCTTACACCTTACGCTGGCGCTGTAATTTAGATTATTTTATTTTAGTTTATTTGGAAAACTTACAGTATTATAGAAATAGGAAGTAGAAGAAAGGATTATTTTTTAACAAGAAAGATTTATGGACCCACTTTGTGTAACAGGGTACATAATAATTCTAGGAATTCTAACATTTAGTTAGCTTCCGCACCGCGCTCTGGCATCACACCGTGCCGCGCTCCTGCTGATCTATACAAAGGAAATGTTTCATATCCGGCCAGGTATCTCAAAAAAACAGGAAAAATCTCCCGAATCCGTGAAAAATACTAATAATTCGTTTTCATCCATAATGGGTTCGTACAATAGTTGAAATTTTTCGTCATAGAACATAGAAGACAACTAAACGACACCAAAGTCACATACGCGCCTAGATGAATGGTTGGCGGTGTTGCAGTTTTTTCTAAAAAAATCTTGTTTTGTATCACGCAAGGAAATGGTTAATTGAATACTGTTCTGCATATTTTTACCTATTTTTTAGTATAGTGTATATACATAGACCTGCCCCCTTATTCTCAACTGTCGGAAAATATTCGAATTTCGGAAACCCTATACTTGTCACTTTTTATCGCAGTGCGTCAAAGCGAGACGGAATGTGACGTTTCGAATCGAATCCGTGATCCGACAATTGAGAATAAGGGGGCTGGGCGGATCTCCATACATTTTTGAAACATCTCTTTTTATAACACTTTTATATCGTACAATACTTTGAACTTAAACAATTAATAATAGAAAGAAATTATGAAAACTTCTGCAAACACGAGAGTGGAAAAAAGTCTACATACAAACTTGCGTCGACGTATAGCGCGTTTAAAAATTGGGGTGTGCATACTTAGGCCCTAACCACGCGTACCATACTCGTAGGTATTGGTGCAGTCAACAATACGCTAGCAATATGTCAGAGACACTTGACAACGCCACAGAAGCGCTGTAGTATATATAAAAAAAACAGTAATAAAGACTTACACATGTTTCTAATATAGTATGCTTTTAAATATAATTAAGAACTTTAATACGTGTAAGTGTACCAGTTTATATCTCTAGCCTATGGGTAAAATAACCATCCGGACTTGTGCGGACCAATGAGTACGCATTCGTGGGGCGGTTCTCTTTATTTGCTAACATTTACAGAAAACATTCGGATACTTTTTAAAATCTAAATCGGTAGTTTTCGTAAAGTAGAATTTAAACATTTAGTAGAAAACTAGACTGGTGAACGGATCAAAGTGCTACGTACGGACAATGGTCACGAATACGTGAATAAAGATTTTTCTATCTTTTTAAAGGAGAATGGCCCTTCTGGTCCAAAAGGACAACTTCCCATAATGACCACTGTCCCAAATCGTCTACTTCCCAAAACGTTAACTCCCAAAATGTATCTTTCCCAAATTGTCTACTTTCCTAAAACGACCACAATTCAACAATTCCCAAAATATTCACTACCCAAATCGTCTATTAGAATCGTCTAGTAGATAATAAATTAACAATTCCTATGATGACTTCAAAATCGATTATCTTTAACCGACTTCATTAGCCGACTTCAAAACGAGGAGGTTCTCAATTCGGCCGGTATGTTTTTTTTTGTATGTACACCGATTACGCTGAGATTAATGATCCGATTTACGTGATTCTTTTTTTTCTCGATGCGGAATAGCTGCCATTTGGTCCCATAAAAATTTTTTCAAAATCAGTTAGGTAGTTTGATTTTTATAAATAAAAAAAACTGAAATTAGTAAGTCGTCTACATATTTTTTTTCTTTGTATGTACACCGATTACGCCGAGATTACTGATCCGATTTACGTTATTCTTTTTTTGTTCGATGCGGAATAGCTGCCATTTGGTCCCATAATTTTTTTTTTTAAATCAGTTGGGAAGTTTGGTTTTAAATAAAAAAAAAACTGAAATTATTAAGTCGTCTACGTATGCGACATTGCGAATTTTTGCTTTCCTATGACTTTTTAGTGAAACGATACGATAGCAGGAAACAATATAAGTTGACGGTCACCCATCTAGCTTCGACCTTAGAAAGTTATCACTAAAAATTGTAAAAAAAAATTTTAAACAAAAATTAAAACCGACTTCAAACGATTTCAGACGATTTGGGACAGTGGTCATTATGGGAAGTTGTCCTTTTAGATCAGAAGGGTGTTTAGAGTGGGCACATTTTTTTAAGTAGTAAGTGTATAGTATGAATAATCTTACCAATAGGACAGCTACATATAAAAATGAACAGCACTATCATTTTGAGGTAATCATTCGGGTTCACTATTTTAAACAGATAGAAAAGATGAATATACCTAAAAATACTGATTATTCAATAATATTACACTGATTTAAAGAAATACGCACTAGCGTACGTCAAAAGCGCGCGAAAACTACTATGCCTAAAGCTCTAGCTCTTGAGCGTGGGATGGATGATTTGAGGAGTAGAGGTAGAGCTAAAATACCTTTTATGATTTACAAAATACGATACATTTTTGCGTGTAAGTATGGAATATACATACCTATGTTTACTATGTTAACGTAATGAAATGACTACCGTAATACGCATCATGTTTGGTGCCAAACAAAATTGCTTCTATTCTAAGTGATATTTGTAAATTTTATAGAATAATTTTGTGTGGCGCTGTTAGTTCTTTTTATATTCAAATGACTATTGTGAGTGAATACTTGTATAGTAAAAATATTTGAATGTTTGATTCAACAACGAATTCTAAAACCTATTCGAAGTCCACATCATCTGCCGGGCAACTTCATAAGCTAAATATTTTGAAATGACAGATAAAAAACCTTGAATTATAATTAGGAATAATAAGTATTTCTGATATTTTTTTTAACAAAAATAGAACTGACTTCTAAACACTAAAAAGGAAATAATTAATTAATTTCAGTACCTAAGTACTTACCTCCTAAAATGTATTTTTTGGAGTTGGTGCTTCACTTTCTATTGTCTCTGGAAACAGCTTAGCACCAACTCCAAAAAATACTTTTTAGGAGGTAAGTACTTAGATACTGAAATTTAATTATTTTTTCCTTTTTAGTGTTTAAAAGTCGGTTCTATTTTAGTTAACAAAAATTTTTTTTTTACATTTTTAAGTAATTTCTAGGGTCAAAGCAGCACTATCGAATTGTCTGTCTCTCAGTCTTTGGTTGAAATACATAATATTGTTTCATATTATGGTATCGTACCACTGATAGAGTATTATCTAACTCTACACACCGTTACGGTAACCGTTACCTTCCATCATCAGTTTACCCGAATAACCCGATAGAATACAACTATTCGTTAATACATGCTTATAAAAGTGTATGAATTATCTTTCAACTCTTAACCGCTAAGGAGTTGTACCTTCCATCACCAGCTCATCAACATGAGATGATGACTAACAGAAGCAAATACTTAAATAGCTTTGGAAAAAAGTAAAACATGTCATACGTGCCTATAAAATTTGAGGTTTGGCCTCAATTTCCCTGAGATGCCAACATCAGATCCTGACTTGGTGACAATGGGACCAGCTCAGGAGTATATTCTATCGAATAAAAAAAGAATTTTCGTACCACTTGCTCAAAAAAGTGACATTCTATGCCACAAAAAGCGAACATAACAATAGTCATTTTTAATCTGTTAAAAACAGGAAAAGAAAATTGTACTGAATTTCATTCATCCTCTAGGGGGAGAAGGTGATTTAAATTTGGAATACTTACCGAAATTTATACTGAACTACATCTGTGTTTACACCATTGAGTTTGTATAAAAGCATTATACATCTTTTTGAAAAAGGAATACGCACAAAAATGTAACTCTCTCTATCAATAATTGGACCAATGTTTCGAATGTTAACTTTTACTTTTAATTGTCATTATTTTTAGTAAATGCTTATCTCATATTATTATTGTGTTAATTTTTTCGCAAATGGTACGAAAAGTAGAGTATTCGCCCTCGCTACACTCAGGACAGGACTCGTCTTAAATCCCTCTCTTCGCTCGTGATTTAAGTTTTTAACACCCTCGCTACGCTCGGGAGTAAACTTCGAGTCCTTCGTTACGCTCGCGATTTAAATCGTCACCCGCGACAGAAGACACTGCTTTATCCCCTTGGTTAATAATTTACTATTTGAAAATCGGTTCACAATTGACAGAAAAATCGGTGAACATACATAGTTACAAAAAATAAATAAATACAGTGGAACATAGAACCTCCTTCTTTTTTTGAAGTCGGTTAAAAATACGTTTTTAAGTAGGGTGGAGTGTGCAACAATGAAACACCAAAAATTCTAAATAATAAAAACTATTTAATTGCAATCAATAAAGGTTTTATTCAGAGTATTACACTTTTGGTTTGTCTTAGTACGATTATTTAGTTACTTTAAAGATTAATCTTAGTCTAATTTTTTTTAATCACTGGGAATTAATAGAAAGAGTTTCGGCTTTTCGTCCCATTTATTTCCGGTGGAGGATGAATCATTTTTTTTCTTCTAAGGGAATTTCAGACACATCACTAACGTTTTTATGGTTTTTGATATACCGGAACAGTGTAGGATAACACAGATTGCATTGTTTTGCAGCTTTTCGTATGCTCATTCCTTTTTTGTTGTATCTAATAATAAGACACAACAAAAAAGAATGAGCAAAAATGCTTAAAGCTATTGAATGCTATTGAATTAAACAAAAAAAGAATGGGCAAAATATGCTTACAGCTGGTATATCTTTGAGCATATTTTTAGCGTAATGGTCGCCTTTCTTTTTTACTGGTTTTTTTTTCGCGCCATCTTAAAAAATATAATTTTAGGTATTATGTAAAATGCTTCGGTATAAAACTGTTCAATTTAAGTAACATCATACCTACTTATTGAATAAACCACATTGTGTAGGTATCACTCCATGGTATACAAAGAAACAAAGTACCTAGTACCCTTATACTGTGTCATTGTGAAACACCTAGGGTGTTTAACAATAACCTTAAAAAATAACATACCAAATGCGAACTATTTAATAGGTTGTCTCGTCTACGTAAATCTATGATACATCTACAAACAGACGTTATAGTGATTAAAACGAAATTTACTACAGTATATTACTGAAAAATTAAATAAAACTGAATAAAAATTCTTACTTTTTGTTAAAAATATCCAAAATAGCTACACAGAAAAGTCGTTTCACGAGCGGCGCGCACGCTAAATGGGGAGAAGCGAAGGGTGTATGACAAATCAATATCTCGAGTCGAGACATTTGTCGAGACTCTCGACTCGACAAACCATACTGCACTATCTGGCAACGTCCCGTTTCAAAAATATAGCGTTGTACGACTGTTTCAACGTTGAATACTCGGCCCTGCCTATAACGTAATAAATTTGCTTTAGAAAATTATCATCGTTTTTCTTATTGTCAATATTATGTGTATGTGTGTATGCGTGTTTTTTGTTGTGTATATGTATGTATATATGAATATATATGTTTGTATGTGTGTACGTAGGTATATATATTAAAACAAAGCATAATTAATTACCTAATTCAGTAAAGTTGAACATTTCTTCAAACTAGATTAAATTAATGTTTATATCATCGGAACAACCTTTCCACTCTAGATTGCTTTTGACATAATAACCCATACATAATATTTTTACCTGGGATAATACGTACGAGTTTATTTACACGCATGGACATGGATATGTATACATACAAAACTGCTTTTATTACAGTCATGCACACCACTATCTGCAGTCACACTGAAAATTATATATATTTTTTATTTTTTAGTTTTCAGTTAATATTAATTTACAATTATTGTTAAAAATTACTTTAAGTTCCTCAACTACCTATTTAAAACAGCATCCTACTGCGGGGGTAAGCCTGGTGACCTGTAACACAGGTTTTTTTTCTTAAACCTATCTCAGGCACCAGCCTCTCTCACTTTGGGATCATTCCTAAGATCAATTGTGATTATCTTAAGCAATCGTAATTCATAAGATCCTATTGTGAAGAGGAAAATAAATAAATATCTTATCTTATTATTAATAACTGCAATTTTAGTTGGTTAGTAAGTTTCCGATTTTACTTTTTCTGTTTTTACTTACTTACAACGTGCGAGTAACTTTATGCGACGTGGTCGTCTGTCGTCTGACGATGCATTCAAAATTGTTTGACCCTGGCTACTAAGTAATAAAACGATGCGGAATAGTTTCTATTTGGCCCCATATATTTTTTTGAAAATCCATTGGGTAGTTTATTTTTAAATCAAAACTAGGAACATATTTTTGGAGTTGCTCTAAGTTGTTTCCGGAAACCATAGAAAGTGAAGCACCGACTCTAAAAGTTCCTAGGGGATGAGTATAGGTCTACCAGAATCTCATGGCATTAAAAAAATAAATATAATCATGATTTTGATATGGCAACGTCAACTGTTATATACTCAGAACAATAACTAAAGCAGTGTTATATAACAGTTGGCATAATTACCTATATGTCTAATCAAATGCCAATAAATTATTAAAAAAAAATGTCTAATCAAAGACGTTTGTCAAAAGCTAAAAGATTTTTGTATATTTTCTCAAAACATACTTTTTCGACATTTTTACATTGTTATTTTTTTTTTGTGCAAAGCACGACAAATGACTCAACACCACCTGATGTGAAGCGGCAAGAAGAGTCCATATGCGAAGACAGCTAGTGCAGTTCAGACACTGCTCTAGCTGCCTCCACCTTGCCGGCCCGAAAGGTGCTTTTTCACGCCTCTTTTGAAGGAACCCATGTTATAGGAAGGAGGGAACACATGTGCTGGCAAAGATTTCCAAGTTCTGGAAGTTCGACAAAGAAAAGAGCTACTAAATTTCTTTGTACGTGATGTTGAGGTGGAGACAGTGAATTGATGACTCCGAAGACCGGCACGCGTGCTCCTGAGTAGGAATGGGGAAGGTGGGATAAGGTCAAATAGCTCTTCAGAACACTCTCCGTGATATAGCCGATAGAAGGCGCTAAGCGACGCAATGTCTCGACGCAATTGCAGAGGCTCAAGGTTGTTCATGACCTCTACATCGCCAACGATACGGACAGCACGACGCTGCAATCTGTCCAGGGCATCGAGTAGGTACTTGGCGGAGCCATCCCACAAGTGCGAGCAATATTCCACGCAAGACCGGACCTGAGTTTTATACAGCAGGCATAATTGGTCAGGCGTGAAAAATCGACGCACCTTGTTCAGGACATCGAGCTTCCGTGAGGCTGTTTTTATCACGGTTTCGATGTAGTTCCTGGAATTCAGATCGCAACATATCTCCAAGCCTAGCAAGTTTAGGGAGCCCTGTGCCGAAAGAGTCGTGCCCTGAAGAGACGGAAGGGGAAGGAACGGCGACATTTTGGCTGTAAACGCACACACCTGTGTTTTCTTAGCATTGAACTCAACAAGATGGTCAGATCGCCATTCAGATACGAGGTTCAACACCCTGTCGAGCTCAATGGTAAGATTCTCTCTCTCCCTCTCGGTTTCAGCGCGCCCAGCCCCTGGGCGACCGTAATATCCCCCATGCACTGTACTGTCATCTGCATAGCAATGAATGTTTCCTAACGGAACTACGGATTGTTATAATGTCGAAAAAGCCACTTCGATCTCAAGCGAGAAATATTGTTCTCAGTATGTATCATAAAATAAGTGAAGAGAAGAAGAAGGTGTAAATAAATCGCAATCTTCGATTATAAAGCGCGTCGTAGATTAGACCGGGAAGTTGGGTTGTACTATCTTGATACTATTACCCTACTCCTTGGAGTAAAAGTGTTCTGTGAACTATTAGCTATATTTTTACTATTTGTCATTTATATTTATATTACAACGTCTTTGTAGGGGTTTCCAGTCTTTGAACGGCGAATCATAGGCGAAAGCGCATCGAATCATGGTGCTTCAGTTCTAATTGAATGTATTGAATCTATTTGTATAATTAGTACATACATAAAAGAATTATGGAGTATCTCATTCTGAGTGTAGAAAAAAAATATAGTTTTTTTAAATGTTATCTACTTAAAAAACAAATAGTGCAGATGACAATAATGATGACAAATCTCTTTCTAATCTGTGGTACAAATTAACATACAAAGAATTCTGTGCTTTATATTTCTTTTTATTTTTTTTTATATACAACTGGATGACAAACAAGCTGACGGCCCACCCACCTGATGGAAAGCAATAACCGCCGCCTATAGACACCTGCAATAACAAAGAAAAATCACTTGATATTATATTTCTTTATTTTATATATATATTCTTTGTTTTATAGATGTTTTTGTAAATTTATTTCAACCTACGTATGTAAAATAGTAAAATAAAGTTATAGGTACTTACCTACTTAAAATTTATGTTTTCATTAAAATTATTTTGTTTGCATAAGGCCCTCTTGTAGTAACGTTTGAAGCTGTCAAAACGTTACCTCAACAGTAGCAAGACAGGGCAGAATGAATGGCAGCCGCTACAAGCACAAGTTCTAGCTTGCGGTCGGGCAAGCCACAGTGTAGCGTAAATATCGTAGGTAAATAGTGTCGAAAATGCTTAAAATATGTTTAAAAACTTAAAAAATACTACAACCTCGCCTTAATAACGCATCGAAAGTTCAAACAGTACTCTAAGAGACACCGCAGATATACAATTTCAAGTCGCAGAATGTCTGATAGGCATAGAATCTTATGATAGCCCGCACATTATATCCAACTAAGTCGTTCAACTAAATAGTTGGCCAACTACGGTAAGATGCAGTATGACCAGACCCGTGCGCGTGATTTCCTCATGCTTGGAATTTTGCCGACGGGCACGCAGCCGCCCAGTCGATCTCTGCATTCTTTACTTGTAACAAATGAAAAAATAGAACTGCTGATCGACGAAGTCCAAAAAAGGCCAGCCATTAAAAAACTTATCTAGGTAACATCTCAGCTTAGAATGTAAGGTATGATGTTTCCTACGCTCTAATCTGTCACTTAATATCGGATGCACCTTAAATGTTTTGTTCTGTTTTTGTGTTCTTTTTATTAATTTAGGAAGTAGTGCGTTGTTTTTCCGCATTTTATCGCAGACTTCACCGCGCTAGCAACACTGTCCACCAACTAAGTCGGCGAAGTGTGCGGACTATGAAAGCACGTAATTTAGTTGACGATAGTTGGCCAACTTGAAATTGTATATGTGCGGTGTCTCTAATAATATTATTGCCCCTTTCAATCTCGTTTTATTTTGTCATCGACAACAACTTTTTTTAACGCAATGAATTAAAAATGTTAGCGATAATTATTCATATCTTAACCTAGTACATAATATTACCTATGTCTACTGATATGTCTGAAAAACAAATAAAAATTAACAAGTATCATGACAGTTTAGTCCATTTTTTTAAAAATATTTATTGGCATTGGATACAAGTTCTTAAGCCTACAGTTTAGTCCAATTTCCCCAGTATTGCAACCTACAATTGTTTATTCCCTAATTTGCCATGAGATTCTGGTAGACCTATACCTACTAAAATTTAATTATTTCATCCTTTTCAGTTTTTTAATTTTTTTTTTATAGTCAAACTTTTGCTATCGCTATAGCTAAATGGAAAATGTATAGGATTTGACATTTTAGATCGAAACTCAATCGAGGGCTTAAGTCAAATCACATACATTTCCCGCTTAGCGCTAGCGATTATTGAAAGGCATCTTGTCTATGTATTTGCGTTTTCACTAAACACGCCAAGCAAATGCTTGGCGTTAAGAGTCTCTTAGCGATTTCTATCTCAGTCTATCTAAAGAAGATGGAAAGAGACAAAGTGTCTTTCGATTCGAGTCACCTAAGCCTAGGGCATGGTCAGTGAAACAGACCTTAGTTTCTTAGACATTACTTTTTAAAAGCTGTATGTGTTCATTTCCTTTGCTGAAAAATATATTAAAATTTGAAAATAGAACATGCTTTTGACATTTTCGTCCGTTAGATGTTTTGGATTTTTTGCCTACTTCTACTTTATATGCTCAGTGACTTCCAACTTCTACTTTTTTACGTGTAATGAACTAAAATATACAATGCTTACTTATTGAATAATTATTTGAAAATAAAGCAACGGAAACGCGAACAATGGGAAGTAATACAAGTAAACCAAACGGGGACACAAGTATACATGAGCCAAGAAATGAGATAGAAGGCGGTTCTACTTCTGATCCAAGATCTCCAACGCCTGAAATAATACGGACCCCGTTATCACAAGTAAGTGTATTTAATCATTATTATATTAGCTAAGTAATAAAAATATATACATTGAAACCTAGTCAATGTTTAATGCAAAATGCGGAAGTAACTTATCATTGATAGTCCTTGGTACTTTCACTCTTCATTGTTTATTTGACATGTTTCATAGGAATTGTGGCCAGTATTTTGTTGATTTTCATTATTACCTACTCTATTTAGAGCTATTTATTTATGACACCATATCTCTATTTAGATCTGCTTAGACATAAGATTTCCAGCTTAAATAGTACGTAGGTCTCTACCAGCAGTAAATAAATAAGTAGACAAAGTTGTACTATTTTTGAAAAATATTGAAACATTAATTTTATTATGGTATCTCTACTAAAGCTGAGCTATTTACTAATACTAACCTGTGAAGCATAGACTTCCAGACAATTAATTTTTCAATTGTCATAGACTCCTAAGAGTCTTATGCAGCCTAACAGATAAAAGGATTCAACTGCTTGTGAATGGTTAATGATCTATGTTTTAAGTATTAGAATATAAATATCAGTAAGTATCTGTGTTTGATTTTGTGTGTCTATAACACCATCACCTTTCCTATAAAAACCTTAAAAAAGGTTAGACAGCAGTGAAGAAATTGGCAGTTTAGACCTAGTACTCCTCTGGCATAGTGGTAATCGCGTCTGGCTGGACTTCAGGAGACACCGGTTCGATTCCCGCCTGGAGCATATAATATTTTCATCATTTTCTTTCTTTATTTCTAAATTGATACAATAATATAAGTACATAAGTGAACTTTTCTAGTCATGCTGTTTTAGTAAATTAACCAAGTTTTAGTAATTCCTACTTCATATTGTCTTCTTCATTATTTTGATGGTTAAATTGGCATTTTTCAGGGAAAAGGTGGAGCAAAGCACAATATCACAAAAAATGTTGATCTGCGAAAAACATTTGAAAATGCAAAGGGAGATGAGAAACTTATACATAACAATCCTATCCTTTCCGCTGTGATAAAAAACCACCTCCAATCCTATGATCCTAGATCCCCATCTCAAGATTTTGAGCGCACACCAATAGTAATTACTACAAATATTGATGAAAATGATGTTTGCAAGCAATTACTTAGACTTCAAAATGAAAATTGTGCTAGCCCTTGCTTAAAAGATGACAATAATTTTGATAGCTGTGAAGAAGCTACTTCAAGTCCAGAGTTAGTAGCCCCTAAAAATCTGTGTGATGGATTCTTTGATATGACACTCAATGACACAATCAAAGATAGTGAGGAGCCTTTGGGATCTTCCACTGCTTCTAATGATGCAATAGAAAATAACATTTCTCAGAATAACACTGAGAAACCAACCAAATTATTAGAAACAAACTTTGACTATGTTGAAAATAATAATGACAATTTTGAGAGAAGTGAGGGAAATATACTTATCACAGATCCAACTGATAAACATACAGATAAAATTAAATATAATCCACTTTTCAAAATCCTCAATGAAGATCCACGATCACCATCCATTGGTATTGAAAGAACTCCAATTGTAGTGACCAAAACAAATTCAGAAGCCAATGTTGAAGAAATGTCTGATGATAGTCTAATCAAAGCGCTACAAAATACTAATGCTGAACTGCGCCAAACTATTTCCAAACCACAAGATAAGAATCCAGATGGTATTTTGATTTATGAAGATGAATCAACTGCTATGAATGATACACCTAAAAAAAGTAAATCAGCTGGTAGTAATGGATGTAGAACTCCTTTATCATGTATGAAAAATAAGACAGAAACTGGGCATACTAGATCTAAGTCAGCAAATACTTTATATGATCCTAATAACAAGAATGCTATACCACAAAAACTATCCAAACGAGCTTCCCATATTCCCAGACTGAAATCATTGTCTAAACAATCAAAATGTGTTACAGCTGTTAGCACTGTTTCATTGAAAAACATCTCTAGAGCCGCCTCTGGTATTAGTGGAGACTGTGAAAATACACCACCACACTCTCACCGTGACAGATGGGATAAAGACACTAGCATTGTGCTATAAACATCAAATATTTAAGTGTATGTTTGTAACTTTATATAATTATTAATATGTAATTCAGAAAAAATACAAAAATTCTTAGTATAATAATTATTTTTATTGTTCTCTTTAGCTACATTATACTGTATCAACCTAAATTGATGATTTACAAAACAATGATTATTGTATTTACCTATTAAGTATTTTCTTAGATCTTGAATAAATTGATTTATAAGAAAACTGAATTGATATTTTGGGGTGTGAAACCCCTTCGCCGACGAACCTACTGTTAGCGTAATAGTTTTGTCATAGAGGCGGCTTTCATAATGAAACTGTTACACTTGATCTGCTGTCGTCTATACCTAAACGTTACTGCCATTTTACCTGTAGGTATACTGTATACAGGCTGGTGCCGTCAAATACGACAATAAATTAAAACATGGCCTATATTATTTTATTATTATCTTGTATTTGTTTCGGTCTTGTTAAAACTGATTTGTCACTGCGACCTAAAAGACCTATTGTGACTTGCCACCAATAGTTTATAATAAAGCCTTGATTTGGGCACTCCATAAATTTTAGGATTATCCCAACACTTCACGGGTCTTAACTTCATTTGGGTCAATAGTGTGTCTCTCCTGATGAAGGCTTCGTTTGTGGATCAAAGTCCACAGTTGCAAAGGAGGTGCATTGGGGTTTCACGCTCCTGTACACAGAATCTGCAAACATCCGAATCACTTAGTTTTAGGTTGAATAATTGTCTGTTCAGTTTGCAGTGGCCTGTCAAAACTAATCATGGCACTTGCGCTACTCCTGCTGAGCTTTATCAGCTCTTCAGTTCGTTTAGCATGGTAGCCATGTATCAGAGACTTTGAATGGTATCAAACCAGGTATGCTTAGCCATTGTTCGGGGTACTCTTGTATGAGTTTTCTTTTGAGAGAGTGCATTGCCTGGTTCTAATTTCAAGACATTTCCATGAAAATAATGCAGCCAATGTTGTTTTTCATAAAAATGACATGAAATTATCAAATGAATACGGTGTTTTTTTTTAAAGTGGCAAACCATTTCTATGAACCATAGCCAATGTTTTAATTTATTGTCGTATAGTCGGCACCAGACTATGATTGAGAAGGCGTCCCGCTGTCAATATGTCGGACGGTTAGGCAACGGTTCAGTATGAATCAGAGATTAATAATATATGTACAGTCGGCAGCACGTCAAGCGTAACAGTTTGTCCTTGAACCTAGAGCGCAACGCACAGAAAATTTGTGCGCAAAGGATAAACATATGTCTCTCAGCGCCTCTATCTAACGTCTCTCTCTCAAGTAGTCTGTACCTACAATACTCGCAGATAGCCTTGAACGTGATCGCGACGACTATTAAAAGTATTTCTTCGTTTATAGCCTCCGACTAAATATGTGTAGGTTTATAGGTAGCTATAGCTACAGCTAGCTACGTACGCGGCCTACTCTCTTCGCTTCGTTGTTTCAACTTGATTTAAAATTAAAGTACGGCTAAGACCATTGCATTAATTTAAAACAAAAAGTTTTCTACATATTATAATGGCTAGTTATGATATTTTATTTACGCTACCTATTTATCAATAATGCTCAGCGTACTTAATTATTTCAATCAACTATTATTATACCTATTAAAATACAGGCTTCCTTATTTATTCATTGTTATTAACTTAAAAATATATTTCTATTGTCAGGTCATTATTATGGTCCATTGTTATGGAGAGAAATTAAAATAAACCTAAGTAAACACTTAGGTTTGTTTTTCTACATTTATTTAATGTTAATAAAACAAATAAAAACATTTATAACCTTAATTTTTGATTTTGACATTATTATAAATGTTTGAAAAATTACTTAGTAAGTAATTAAAAACAGAATAGAAAATAAAAATAGAATATTTCGACATTGTAGGGTGGACGTTAGCTCATGAACGCAAATACAGATGGACTAGAAGAATTTCACAGTGATATCCCAAGTACTGGGTGGCTGTGGTCAGCAGAGCAGTCGCCCGGATTGCGAAAGGTCGCCGGTTCGACTTGTGCCTCAGGAGCTGAAATTTTTCTAATTTTATATTCTAATTACTAAACATTTATAAAGTTCACCACCTCCTATCATACCTGTAACTACTACTCATTCACAATATTTTATAGACCTAACATTCTACTCTACAAATGTGAATAGAATACGAAATAACAATTTTGAAGAAAATAGACCTCACACAAAATCTTCATGAATTTTAGTGTTAAAATAAATTGACATAAAAATGTAATTTCTGAGATTTGAACCAGGTTCCTCAAGAGTGAAGAAGAGCATGTAACGCTATCGACCACGGGTTTTGATAATTTCTTTTCGAATTTATTCATTGTATTTTACTAGACCCAGTGATGTGTGACGCAAGCAATTTTGAAGCTTATTACATCACTTTAAAGTTGAAATTATAATGATTGTAGCTTCATTTTATATTTCGGCTGTGAGCTATGATGGCTGTGTATACTAGTAAATGTATAAAATTGTAATGATTTGTTGGTGTAAATCATTAACTATCAAAAAACTAATACTTACTTAATTGGATAATTTTCAATTATGTGAAGTAGGTATCATAGGTATGGTAGATCAATGTGATAGATAGGTCTTTGTGCTTTGTTTTTTACTAATATACTTACTTGGGTAGATTCTAAATACAGTAAAAAGACCAATTTTAATTTGAGCTACCCTTTTCTATCTAGGTAAATTACCATACGACATAATATTATATGATGCAATGCGGTTACGTTTTCAATGGAATTTCGACTTTATATCTGATACTTTAGGTCGATTATTAATTACCAAGGTATGGCTCATGATATTTTCATCAATAGGTAGGCATCAAATTCGCCATTACTTTTTGATTTGTGTTAGTAGAGTTTATGGATGGTCTCAGGTTAGGTTAGGATTTGTGAAAGGATTGTGTAAAGTCGGGGATTATAGTTTAAATACATTTCAAAATTTATAGTTATATACTAGTCTAAGTTATGGCCATCTAAGTAAACGCTTCTAAAAAACTCAAAAGATTATCACTTAGATTAATTGTGTATAAATCTAAGGAATATCTTTAATAACTTTATAGGATTCAGTTAAATCCTCTATAGCTCAGTGGTAAGGTCGCGGGTTCGGACCCACGAGCACTCGTAGAAGGTAGAACGGACCGTGGACAAAATCTCTCTCCACCACCACCTGTCCACATATTATGAGACAAATTAATGTGTTTTATTTATATAATTCTCTCTGACGAAGAGAGATCTTTTATTCACTCCTCCCGGGAGTTCGCCATGCTATGAGCGCTGAGAACATTTTTTTCTAGTTGAAACATTTTTCACACCATTATACCTAGGTACTTTTCTAACAAAAAATGTTCAGTCTTTTTCAAGATCATCATACTTACCTACTTAGGATCGATTTGTAATTTTAACATTCAAAATTATTCTCATGTGTAGGCAGTGCAAGACCGATCGGTTTGGAGGTCCTTGCCCAATTGCTTAAGCTCAGCGGTGGGTATCTCTTATCTGACATGATGATTATGTGTAGGGATTTTAAAATTAATTGAAATAAAATAATAGTAGGGAATTAATAGAAGTTGGATTCAAATTTTAATACAAGTTTTTTAAGCTAAGAGTGCAAACAAGATATTAAGTCGACACACACAGACAGACAGGTAGACTTATCGGACTGATGCTACACCCCATGAGCACTGGAGAAAGTTTTTCAGTCCGTTAATTCATTTCATCTATTGACACCTAATAAATGTATATTTCCAGTCTGAAGTACCAGGCTACCATAAGTATATCTCCAAGAGTATTATTGCAATTCAAATTGCATCATTATTCAGCCAAACACTCCATTAACATTCTGAAACTGCTACTTCGGTCTACTTCTCTGAGGTGAACTCTTTTAACCTCAGTACAAGTAAGGGTTGAATCATGACAATAAAATTACTTAAATATACATTTTTTTTTGGATAAAAATAAAAACCAATTGTTTTTGCTATCCATGATTTGACAGATAAAAGAAATTCTTTATTTGAGAGCAATCAGGTCTAATTGGGAATGTGTAAGAAATAAGAAAGAGTCAAAATTGATTTAACATGTTTATTTAAAAGTTAACAATATTAAATTATAATTTTAATTAACCCTCAGCCTTGTCTTTGAAATATCACTAAAGTAAGAGTACACCAAATTTCAAAATAATCGAATCTGTGAAAGATTATCATCAAACGCCTGAACAGATCTTCATAATTCAAAGTCAAGAACCATCTCAACCACATTACCTTTCTAACAAAAAAAATTGCATGGCTGACGATGGCACAGACAAACTTACAGATACAAAGACAGACACATAAAACACCCCTCTTTTAGGGTCGGGGGCTATAAAAAATAAAAACTAATCTGTAGGCCTAGGGTAATTTTATGAATAACTTAGGTGCCTAATATTTCAATGGAATTAATTATAACAATATGCAGTTAAGTAGGTAGGTAGGTAGATATTAGTATTTTTAGCACCAATTTTCCTCCCTTATTCTTTTCTATAATTATTTAATGAAATCCAAAATAACTTTTAGAAATCTCTCTTTTACTAGTAGAGTTAAACATTTTTTTGTTTTATGCTAGTAATTTATTAATCTGTCAAACGGCATTATCCCTCTGGATGGCTACAACAATTGAAAAATCAGTTGTGTCTGGAATCTGATACTTGACAGGTATAGAAAAACCATTCCTATGATGTGAGAAATATTACTACCTAACCTATAAAATTGCCTAAGATGTATTATTAAATTTTGAACACCATTCTAAATCAAATAACCATTGCAATGAGAAGTAAGGTTTTTCATCTTGAATTTAAATAATAATAAACAACAATAGTAATAGGAGAAAATATGTTAGAAGACTGTTAGGTTTAGAAACTATATTTTATTATAATTTGGGCTAAGAAAATAATGATTTGGGTGAATTAACACCATTGCTCTTTGAAATTATATCAATTTCTTATCATAAAAATCACATAGATAATTGGATGGCTATCCAATTATTACTATTACTATTACTGTTACTGGTAAGCATTTGAATTTACAGGTCATGACAGTTACACTAATATCATGTAGGAACTTGGAAAACTGCTGTTGCTGAACAATTATGCACGTGTGAATATTACAGTTGTCCAGGCAGAGCTAGGTAAAGGAACCTATAGGGACAACTCTTCCTAACCTACTTTGTAATGTGGTGGTGTTATTAGTATTTTTACCAAGCCCTGTTGATCTTATCACCCCAGGAAACAAAAACAAATGTAATTATGTCTCTGGTTGCTTATGTATTGATTTAAAGTGCTCACTATTGCTAAGCCAAAATGTTGAACTAAGTATCTAAAAAAAAATATCTTCAATAACCTTTCATTTTTTTCGAAGTCAGTCATAAAATTATAAACTGAAACTTACCCTAACCTCTATGTGGTGGTCATTTATATACTTTTGTAAAAAAAATATTTATGTCTGTAGCTTTTAATATCTGTCAAGCGGCGATATACCACCGGGGGCGATGACAATGGAAGAATCAATTGTGTCTGGAATCTCATGCTTGACGGGTTAATATCTAATAAAATTCCATAAATATTGACACTGGCATCCACTCAACAATAGAATATCTCTTGTCTGGTTTGTGGTTACCTACTTAGTTATTTCACAGACATAGGTATAGAATTCACTAATAACAAGAATTATGTGAACAAATACACCACACATCAACACACTATCTTGTAGCCTCTTAAACAGCCTGGATATTCATCTCATATTTAAAAACCAAAAATATATGGTCTGCCCGCCACCTGCAAAGTAATATTTGTTTTATTAACCTGTTCATAAATGAACTGGATTGAGTCTTTCAGCTACTTAATATAAAGATGTTTTTAATTACAAAACAATAGTAGCTGGAATCATTTTACAAATATGATTAGTTGGTTTATGTATACCAAATAATCAAACTAAGTAACCTAAGTAACCTTGCTAGGTTAATTTGTTTAGCAAGGAAGTCTCCTAACCTAAACAAATACTTTTCATTTTGTTAGAAACTTAGAAGTTGAAGAAAATCAAATGACATTGACCAAAACCTGTTTCGTATACATATAGGTAAAAAATAAATGAAGCAAAATACTTTCATACACTTATATGGCGTTCATTTGAATGTTTACATTCAAAAACACGAAGAAAAGCGCAGTTTATTTAAAATATAGGTTGGTATGTCCCTGTTCTCTTAGAAACAGTAGAACAAAAGTAGGCGTTTTAACTTACCGATATTCGGTCGGATTTTCATATTATCTACCTATTTGTGTTGTGCTACTATTTTATTTTTATTCCATTCAAGTGCGTGGCCATTTCGTATATTACTTTACTTGGATATTTTTTTCAAAGAAACTAACATTTATCTACAAATAAAGTAAACAAGAAGTCAAAGTTGATTTTGTGATTTCGTAGTCAATAGTTTGAACCCTTAATATTAGGTCGCCCCATACAATTTAGGTCTCAATACAAAATGGACGAGATTTTTCTATACTCAACTTTTAAATACCACAGATACAAAAAAAAAACTTCTAAACTTGAGCCCCAACTTCATACTTAAAAAATGCGATGTCATAGAAATTAGACTAAACTCTGCGTACAAATAGCGTTAGCTCAAACAATTCGACCAATTTTAACCAATAAACGCTCGAAGCATTCTGACAAGCTCTGCTATTGGTTAAATTCTAAAAGATGGTTGAAGTTGAACCAATAGCGAAGAGGGTGTGCTTTCTTTCTAATAGCTATACATAGCGTTTACTAGGGTTATATATACTGTTACGCTTGATGTGCTGCCGACTGTACCTATCTACGATTACCAAATAAAGGTGCTCGTCTTGTTCGTTCTTAATTGGTCTATAGCTTAGTATTTCCATAAATTACCTATAGGGGACGGTAGCGGATTACCATAAGGCGCGCCCTACGCATGCTTGCCACCCTTGTCCTTTAAAATAAATTAAAATTAGGAAGGCACTCGGTAATGATCATTTTGATTAGGTATATTAGAACTGATATCATCGCGTGTATCATCACGACCCACTTGCTAACTTTCTAGGAATAATTTCTTTAGTAGGAATTATCATTGTACCCTGACGACGGGTGTCCTTACGATCGCGATCCCACGTTGTCAATATGACCGGTTGTGCTATCTCATATTCTTTCAATATTTACGTTATAAGTCAATTCGTTCGTTTGTCTTATTTTTTACTGCAGCTAAAATAAAAAGGGATGTAAATTTTAATAACTTTATTTCATTTTCAGTTACTATAACATACAAAGCAAATTCAATTAAAATTTGAAATAAGTAGGTAATATGTTGATATAAAAATATAAGTACCTACAAATTGACAGATTGTTACAGCTCAAAGATATAAGACATCCCACACCTAGCAGCGGTGAGTCGTAGTCGCACTGTAAATTAGGTTGTGTAGGTTGATAATTGAAAGGCGTTTTACGACAGTGAGGTACGAGTATCTTAGACTGTACTTTGAAATGATTTGACGGTTTAATGCATATGCTGTTTAAAACTATCTTAATTGGGGGTTACCTTTTGTGGGAGGCTGCTGCCAAGTCTAAAGATACCTATTTGTTTAAGACTACCTAGGTAGTCTTAAACAAGACTACCTAGGTAAGTAGGTAGTTAAATTAAAATTCGTAATTACTAATTATTATTCTAACAAGTTGCGTTTACGATCACCACCACTAACATCTGCCTTAGTTTTTGAGAGGTTTCCCCTTAAACCCTGTAGGTATACATATTAATAGGTATTAATTACATAAGTAGGTAAGTGTTATTACAAACCTTTCCAAACTTAGCGAATCATTGTATTATTCATTAGTGCCTTCAATATTTTAATGGAATGATTTATAATTCAACATCGAAATGAAGATGATTTTTGAAATTGTCAACGTTTGAACACACAAAGCCCTGCCAGAATTCACTAGCAATTATGTCTCTTATATAGAAGCTATTTATTCATACGACATTGATGGGTTGTTCTCGTCTTCTTCACAGGCCCCGAAGAGCTATAATGACAACAATTGCGTATATTAGAGTATATATTTAAGTACACACGACAGCACACCAAGTGTAACAGTTTCACTACGAAAGCCGCCTCTATAACGAACGCAGTAAGGGCGGTCTCAATGTCAAACTGTTACGCTTGATGTGCCGTCGACTTTACATTAGGTAATTACCTACTTGAATTTGAAAACCCTTAGCACAACGAACATTCGATCGTATCGATATCGTCTTGTCAGCTATTGTATGAAATCATGAGCAGCGCACCTGGCGGGCGGTTCCGGAACTAATTTTAGAAACTTTCGTCTCGTCATCGAGTGCGAGGATAGATAGGGAAACATGACATTACAGCGATAGCATGACGTCATCTTCATTTTTCTGACCGATTCAATAGCCATGCCATTCTAAAAGTTTAATGCAACCAATTTATCGTATCGAGTGTCGAAACGTTGACGATACGAAAATTACAAATGTTCGTAGCAGGTACTAGGGGTAGAGCTCGCGCCAAACAACTAGTTCGCTCTGAAGTTGCATCGTGCATTATAGCGCATCTACCCGCAGCTACCGTCCATACAGCGTTGTTCCGCCGCGCCATTCTTGCGCCATTTTGTTATTGCGCAGTGAACTGATTCGATCAGCGCGAAAGAAAGTTTCGCGCATACATGTAGGTACCCTACTTAGTGTAAGTTTTAATCGAATCATAACGTTACAATAGGAAGAAAGAAAATTTCTTCGACAAAAAAAAATACAATATTAACAAAAAAAAAGGTACACAGAAAATAACTAATTATTGCCGAAACGGACTCCAACTCAGCATATGCTACAGCCGGGGCTGAAACGCTGGTTTCCAGTTGTCGCTTGGCGCCAATCGTCCTCCGTTACGTTCAGTTGTAAATAATTATAAAAAACAATGGGCCTTATTCTGGGAATTCTCAATTTAAGTACAGTAGATATATCTCTTTCTCGCAATAAGTAATAGGAAAAAGATAGCAATAATCTGTTTACTTCACACTGTCATACTGTCACTTAAATTTAGATAGATTTCAAAGAAACCATAGACAAATTTAGACGGCATGTACGGAGGTGCCTCCTAATCACTCGCAAATCGCATTTTAGCACGTTCAATAAGGTCGAAAATTGAATGCACGTTTCTAAATGTCAAATTATATGACAGCCATCCTTTTCGTATTCCTTTTGATAGAAAGAAATGCACTGAACTTAAATTTAGACTTAGCATGTGTTTACCAGAATTAGGGCCAATGTCAAATTAATATGGATTCGATTGACTCTTACACAAGCTAGGGGGCACAGAGTTCATAATAGATATTAATACATTTGTGTAGTTACACACAGTATAAAATGAATACAAGTGGAGAACAGAAGATTCACTCTGTGAGAAAGCATGTTTTGTTTGGACAAACATTATACATCTTGATACCTCGTACAATTTTAACATGGATTTAATCTTATTTTTGATACTACTGTTAAACTTTTCTTCAATTAATAATAAACGATGTTATAGTTGACTAATCAATTAAGAATTTTACAAAAGCCAAAACATGAATTAGCAAAATTTTTTTGGCAGAGTAAACAAAGATTCTTTGCATTCCTTTACTTCCATTCTATTCTATAAAAGCCAAAAGAGGAATATTTAACACCTAAATTAAGTTTATTAGGAATAAACTATTGGGATCATTCCTGACTTGTAGTTATTTAGTCTGTCAGTCAGTCAGAAGGACTTTTTCAGTAAATAACGTTTAAAGAAAAACTTAAACATTGACTAGTCTATCATTATTATACGGCGTGTGCCGTCAATACGACAATAAATTGAAAAATATGCTGTATTAGTCTTTAGAAATGGTTTGCCACTTTCAAAAACATCTTATTTGTTGGATAATTTCATGACATTAGTATGGCCATATAACATTGGCTGCATTATTCCATAGAAATGTCATGAAATTATCAAATAAGATGTTTTTGAAAGTGGCAAACCATTTCAATGAACTAATATAGACCATGTTTTAATTTATTGTCGTATCGACGGCACCACCCTGTATAGGTTTACTTACATGCATTAAGCGTAGGAAATTAAAAAAATAAGTAAAAACTTGCATTAAAACTTTTTGCACACTTTATCAATCAGGCCAAACACACACGATTAGTTGCCGAATATTTTTCAGACTCAAATCACACTTCCTTGTCTGTTACCTGCTTTAACTCGTGTTTATTCATATCTTCCATCCTAGTCTCCGTTAAAAATTCAAGCGAAAACTGGCCAGTGTGCAGTCACGTTAAATAATATGTATTCACTTTTGCTTTAGGAGTCATTAACTGTCAAAAGTGGGTAAGCACAGTCGACAGCACATCAAGCGTAACAGTTTGACGTTGAGACCGCCCTTACTGCGTTCGTAATAGAGGCGGATTTCGTAGTGCAACTGTTATACTTAATGTGCTGTTGTCTGTACATAATTAGCTCGTGACTGTAAAGGCTCGGTTTCTGTAGAAAGTTAGTGATAAATAAATAAAATAATGACGTGGGTGCTAGTTGCAAAGACTGTAATAAATAGCCGGTCTGCATTAGGCTTTATTCCTTTTGTAATGAGCATCACAAACTATACAAAGTGTTTGGTAAATAAATATAGCACAATTATTTTATTTATAATCTAAAATGAAAGTCAGTAAATTTTAATTCAGTTACCAACGTAGAAAAAAATGTCTAAAAACTATTGAATTACCGGTCACGTCAATAGTAATAGTTATGAATTATAATTTTCTGCTTTTATCTTTTACTACAAATTTTTTTCAAAGATTACCTTAACAGAACCAGTACATAAAAGTACCAAAACATTTGCGAGATATTGTATGTATAGTCAGTAGATCTCAAAGCTTCAAAATGGACTCTATTGCAGTAACAATAAGATGACATCAACACATTTTGTTGTAGACATATTTTTAAAGCATTAAACGTATAAACCTTTTTAGCTGTACAGTACTGTACTGTACATGCAATAATGTATATTGCTATTGTGGTCACAGATCATAATTATAAGAATAATAACAGTATTCGTCGTTAATTACAAAATTTTAAAATCTTATTACCTGATATGAGATAAGGCATATTATAAATAAGTTAAAACAAAAAAAAGATAAAAAATATAGTTTTCATTTCAGTACCAATTCATAAGATAGTTGTAAAAGAGAATTCTGTATTTCTTTGTTTCAAAATTTGGCACTGTAAATCGTTGGTACATTATTATAATTATTAGGAATGTTGTTTATCACTATAACATAAATATTATGCAATGTAGTATTAATTTTAACGAAAAAAAATGCAAATGTGTTATGGAAAGAGCAAAATGCTTACTATAATAATTAATACCGGTATCCACAAGGGAGTAGTATTATAACTATCTGCAAAGATAACTTAAAATTTACTATTCATAAATACCTACTGCTAGGCAGAGGACTTCCTACACGGGAGAAACACATGAGGAGTTTGGGCCATAACACCACCACGGTGGCCCAATGCGGGTTGGGGGGTTGTTGTAGCAGTTGTAGTTACAACCAACGGCTTAACTTGCCTTCCGAAGCACGGAGGAGCTCGACATAACAAATGTTTGATTGACCAATCTCGGGATCGACCATGGCGAAAGTTGCTTTGTTTCCGTAATCTAAACCAAAGCGCTTACACGCCAAAGTTAATTGGTTGTTGGGCTTAAGTTTACGAGTTGACGTCACGAATCAACGCGGGAGTGGCAAGAATCAAATCTAACATTGTACAATAATGTATTCGAATTGTGGTGTAAAAAGAAGAATTCTCAGTATTATTCTCCACTGTGAATACCGGTTTAGCATAGCCAGAATTGACACTTAAATTAAAATTGCACTCACATTTATATTATTACTCTAATATATCTAATATCAACATTAATATTTGGATATAACATTCTAGAGACAATTTGTCTACAATCCTACCCAAAACATGAAATCTAGACATTTATGCTTTGTTGCACACTATACATTTTACTTAAAACATGTAAATATCAATCAATTTATTATGCATTAATAGTAATGGCAAGAAGTCAATAAACACAATTTGTGTAAAATAAATAAATTCTGATATAATATCAATTAGAGTTCAATCAATTAGATGTTTTCATAATTACATTAAATATTGAGATAATCTCAATATCAAATCTAATTATGAAAACATCAAACGGTTAAGTCTCAAAGGATCGACATCAATCGACATACTTCTTAGTTAGACGAGACTGTCAATCGCCATTCTGCTTCAGTCAATATTATAATTTAAAGTTCAATGGATAATGTGCACAAGCCTAACAATTATTTTGTCTAACAGTGACGATTACTAAGGCCTAGAGTGAAGAACTAATATATATATAACATCGATTTAAAATCTCTACAATATTATATATTATAAATGTTTCCTTTTTCACCATCATATGGCCTTCAAATACTGTATTTCTACAATTAATTCATAAGAGGTAGTGTAATCAATTTCTTGGTAAAAATTATCAATTAGGTATGTTTGGGGCTTACAATTTATTTTAGGTTATATAAATTCATATTTTCGTTATTTTTACCAACCTGACCAAGGTAATTTGTCCAATGTATTTAAAGTAGTATATACAGACAGCCGCACAACATCAAGTGTAACAGTCAGTTAGAAAATGAACCTTATTACAATGGATTAAGGTACCTACAATGTCAACATGTGGAGCTTGTTCAGCAGGTGTGTTTACAGTACAGTCATTATAGTTATAACTTTTGAAAGCATTACAAAGAGCCATGCATATCCTGAACAATCAAAAGTGATCACCTATTTTTGTTTATTCTTTGTGGATGACTGCCCTATGTTCAGAGTGTGAACTCCTAGGTCTCCAAGCATTCAGTTTGGTTGATAGAACTTCTTGTTCTTTTTTTGGCATACTGGCGCTGTTATGTCTGTTATTATGGATTACCCCTGTATCAAGTATTCTTCTTAGACATTTTAACTATTTCATTGATTCTGCTTAGATATCCGGCCATTAAATTGATGCATATGTGACCAAAATATACTTGAAAATATGACAACAAGAAAGGATGGCTAAAATTACTATATATTTCATTCTTTATCTGTTTTTGAGTAATTTGACTAGTAAAATTTTACCAGATTCAAGTACATAATTACCAAATATGCATCACTTTGACCTTATTGTTTGTATCGGACTATTTTAAAGTAGAGCATAATAACATTAATAATATGGCAGAAAGATACCATTTTAAGACCTTAACAATGACGAAGGTATTTGTATAATACACGCCCATCTATCAAATCTCCTATCATTACCTTGGTCAGTTAATATTATAGGAATTAAAATTTCTGTAAATTTTTTCCTCAAGTTACACCTCCATCTTCAGGTAATTCAGTTGTCTTTCGAATTTTTGTTCCCTTCAGCCGACTCTGTAGAAATTATTAGTAGCATGTTAATAACAAAACAAACCAAACTGTTATTTCAATTCAATATACCAAAAAAAGATGCATAAATGTGGTTATGGTCGCTATAGGGTATTCATATTTGACAATATTTGTTTTATTTCGTTTATAAATACCATGTTAAAAAATAGTAAATATTGCTGAAGCAATATTATATCTGCAATCAATAGTTCCTTAGATATAGCATTTGCTTGATGAGCTGTTAAAAGTTGTCAAAAAATGCTTCCTAGAAAAAAAATATGCTGCATTGTGACGTTACAACACAGTAGTGACCACTGAATATCTATGGCCGCATGGACAAAATTAATATCTTAGTATTCTTAATTTTTGATTTTTACATTATAATAAAGGTTTGAAAAATTACTTAGTAATCGATTGTAGGTCGTGGGTTCGATTCCTGCCTCAGGACGTGAAATTTTTCTAGTTTTAATATATTTTAATTACTAATATATTTGTAATTTATTCATTTACACTCATAGTTGCTTTATTAAAAGTTATTATATTTAGTATGAGTAAACCAACAGCATAAATGGTTGAAAATTTCTATGCCACAAAAAAAAAACATACAAAAAAAATGTACTTTGTAAAAGCTTTTTATGTATAAAATAACTCACGTATTCGTAATATAAGAGAAAAACCTACTTTTAACTTGTAGTCAACATCCCTATTTATGTCATTCATTAATTTAATCAATATCAAGATATTCAGTTAATTAATTTGAAGGGACAGTATTTATTAAGTATGTGTCAACCGAAACCAATTTAGGTTACACAATAGCATGCTTTTTGATTCAATGGTTTGAGATTGATGGGTTTACGCAAATACAGATAAACTAGAAGAAATTCTTAGGGTTATCCTTGATAGCTCAGATGGTGAAAGCAGTCACTTGGTTTGTGAATGGTCGCGAGTTTGGTCCACGCCCTCAGCATTTTTTTTTTAATTTAGATATTTTTCTAAGTATCCTTCTAACATTATTATAATGTAAAGAATAAAATAAGAATATCTAATGGATTAAGGCAAAAATAGTTACTTCATGCAGTTTCAATATGCACTTTCAAAACAACTGAGCCTCAAAAAACTCATTTAGTCTATTCACAAGACAGGAATGCAGTCATTTACTAGTATAAAAACTATATAGGTACAGTCAGCAACAGAAAGTCGATTAACACTTTAGTACCTTGTCACACTAGATCATTCACAGTGTTCATACAAATTGACACCTTTTCACCAGCTTTGTGCATACTCTATGCACAAAGTTTGTGAAAAGGTACAAAAGTGTTAATCGACTTTCTGTTGCTGACTGTTGACAATAAACACCAAAGAAAACATAATACATGTGTTTTGTTATGTTTTAGAGTTTACCTTGTTCTTGTTCCTCTGTGTTCTGTGATATAAACTCACGAAGATCTGTGTATGCCTTATCCAAATTGTCATTCATTATTATGATGTGAAAGTTACCAGATTGGTTGCCTGTAAGGAACATTGTTTGATGATGAAAAATTTTCTAAATACCAACATTATTACATTGTCATAGATTTAAGATCATAAGATTCTTATGTAAACTTGATGATGAAATAAGGGATTAAGGTAAATGTTGTAGAAAATTGCCACTATGTGACACTAGCAGTAATATTCCTTTGGGCACTCGAAACGGGTTGGTGTCATGGGCATATGGTTCTCACTCGTCGATTTATATAGATGTCTGATAACGCGCGACGCGGCGACCTGTGAGCCGACCAAAACCTACTGCCATAGAGGTGCCCTGGCCAAATATACTTAAACTACAGTGACACCCGGGGGCTTTCACTCTACAATTTAGGTATGTTTGAAAAAGGGGCAAGGGCCCCTGCTCCCTTCAAAACTTTCCCATAGAGCTCTGGCAACCTACTCTGGCTACTGGCTACTGCAGGAGCACAAATCATGTGTTTAATTAATAGTATATTTAATTCAGTTCTGCAGAATGTGGGGTGTTTATTGGGCAATTTTCATTATATGGTTAATCATCAAATAAATTGCCACATAAAGTCATATGTCCCACTGCTGGGCACAGGCCTTCCTACAAGGGAGAAACACATGAGGAGTTTTGGAAATAACTAAATAACTTTAAAGTTTTTTTAAACTAAATAACTATTTAAAAATTCAAAGTACTTATTAATACAATAATGAAATACCAAAATCAATCTCTCGTATAGCTGTATCAAGACGTTTTCTCAATGTCTCTTCACTTTCAGTGTTGCGAGCACGCAGGCGCCTTTCCAGCTCTTCAATCGAAGGTGGCATCACAAAAACCAGCAATGGATCGAGATCTGTACGCTTCACTTGCTTCACTCCTTCAATTTCAATATCAAGAACACAGATTTTGCCAGTGCGACGGACATCATCGACTGCCCTTTTGCTGGAAAATTTAACAATAAATTAGATCAAGAGACAAAAGTGTGTCTGTCTATTACCTCTAGAAGCTTAAACTACTGAACTGATTTATATGAAATTTAAAAATATTAATTAAAAAGGACATAGGATTCTTTTTGGTGTGATAACCGACATCAACGCGGCCTGGAGCCATGGGTGCAAACTAGTACAGTATATACATACTATATATACTTGCATATAGGGGTAATAGGTTATTCTTATGAGTGATGCTTAGCTCCACTTTTAAGCATGAATTTGATGACAAAATGTTTGCATGCTGTCTGAAAATCCTTTTGTAGGATAAGGAATTAGGTGTATATATTGAAGAAATAATCATTACTGTATTATTTCATTTTAATAAATATTATGATTTACTGACACTTATTTTAATTGATTTTAATATTAATATTTATTTGATATTGATACTTTGAATTTTAATTACATTATGTAATTTAATTATTTTTATTTTTCATGATTTTATAATGATCATTTCATAAATTTATTTCAGGTCATAATTATTATTTAAAATCTAATTGTTAAACGAAATTATCAACATTTCTTTCACTTGGTGTAAATAACACAAAATTTGGTCAGAGTGTCATTCAACTGTAAAGTAGGTAAACAATGACGAAAGCAAAGCATAAAATCTTTGGCGAATAGCCAGTGCTTTTAAAACAACGAGCACATGGTCAAATCCAATTATTTATTTATAAAGCAGTAAATACATAATTCAAATCTTACCTTGTTCCATACATATTGCCACTGAAAGTTGCAGTTTCAAGGAATTCGCCTTTTTCTACAGCTGCTGCCATATCTTCTTTATTTGTAAAATGGTAATGAACACCATTTTTCTCTCCCGGGCGCGGGTTCCTCGTGGTGTGAGACACGCTGAACCCGAATTTTTCTGGATATTCTTTAAGAAGACGTTTAAGGAGGGTGCTTTTACCAGAACCCGAAGGACCACACAACACCAACGGACGAGGACCCTTCTGCACCATGTTAGCGAAAACTATAAAAATTTAATTAGATTATAAACTGAGACCGATGAGGTTAAAAATAAAGTAAAATTTTAGCAAGTATCCCACATGTAAAAAATTTCATTCAATATCAATCTTGGATACGATAAACGTTTTTCTCAGTATGATACAATTTTTCAGTCCATCTAATTTTTAAACAGATTAATGAACGCTCGCACAAGTAAAAAGATTGTTTGTGGTTGGAATTTGTTCAAGTTATTGACGTTTTCGGGCGGAACTTGACTTGACAGATAAATAGATGATTGTTGTTGTTTTTAGTGCAAAAAAGGCAAGGGGACTAATTAGGCTTGGATAAAAAAAATCGAGTGGTGTTTGGCGGGTTTTAATGGCGTCGGTCAAGATTTTTATTTTATTCAAATAATTCTTTAATTCTACATTTATCTAATGCAATAAATGTAGAATTAAAGAAATACTAAAGACATGGCTGTATGGGCATTACTTCCCTTTGCCTTCCCATTAGACCATAGACCAAAACCATAGACAATTTTAGACGGCACGTACGGAGGTGCCTCTTAAACTCTGCATTTTATCACGTTCAATAAGGTCGAAAATTGAATGCATGTTCCTAAATGTCAAATTTTATGACAGCGATCCTTTTCGTATTCATATTGAGAGAAAGAGGTAGACTGAACTTAAATTTAATCGTAGCATGTGTTCGCCAGAATTAGGCCCAATGTTCGCTCCGACACAATTTTAATTATTGTAGTAAAAATTTTGACTGACGCCACAAAAACCCGGCTAACACTCCCTTTTTTAGTTCATTCTCCCTTTAATGGGAAGGCAAAGGGAACTAATGCCCATACAGCCATGTCTTTAGTATTTCTTTAATTCTACATTTATTGCATTGGAATGTATCTTCAATTCAAACGAAAATTGGGGAAACTCGACGCGAAATATATGATGATAGTCTCTATATGATGCTATATTTGATGAGGTGGATAACGAAAAAGTTCTCGTCGTCTTTTATACCATAATCACTTTTATTCTAATAATGGGCCTGATTCTGAAGACATACTCTAATTCTAAATTTAAGTACAGTACATCTCTTTCTCACAATATACTATAGGAAAAAGATAGCAAGAATTTGTTTACAGCTGTCAATTTTTAGATAGATTTCAAAGAAACCATAGAGAATTTTAGACAGCATTTAACATACGGAGGTGCCTCCTAAACACTGTTTTTATAGTGTTCAATAAGGTCGAAAATTGAACGCACGTTTCTAAATGTCTATTTATATGACATCCATCTTTTTCGTATTTATTTTGAGAGAAAGAAATGCACTGAACTTAAATTTAGACTTCGCATGCGTTCTCCAGAATTAGGGTCAATATTTTATTTGCATGTATACGTCAACACAAACACTTGGTTCATAAAACTACACTAGTTTTTTATCGCAACATTCACTCAGTGACAATTTTTAGTTCTTGTAATAAAAATCTTGACTGACACTACCAAACCCCTCCAAACACACACACACCACCATATGCTTCTTTAAGAGACACCGCACATATACAATTTCAAGTTGGCCAACTATCGAACAACTAAATTGCGTGCTTTCATAGGCCGCACACTTCGTCGACTTAGTTGGTGGACAGTGTTGCTAGCGCGGTGAAGTCTGCGATAAAATGCGGAAAAACAACGCACTTCTTAACTTTATAAAAAGAAGACGAAAACAGAACAAAACATTTAGGGTACATCCGATATTTAGTGACAGATTAGAGCGTGAGAAACATTATACATTCTAAACTGAGATGTTACCCAGATAAGTTTATTAAGGGCTTGCCTTTTTTTGACTTCGTCGATCAGCAGTTCTATTTTTTCATTTGTTACAAGAAGAGAATGCAGAGATCGACTGGCTGCGCCGGCTGCGTGCCCGTCGGCAAAAATCCAAGCGTGGGGAAATCACGCGTATGGGTCTGGTCACACTGCATCTCACCGTGAGACTGACCAACTAAGTTGTTATAGTGTGCGGGCTGTCGGCCGATATTTGGCCAACTATTTAGTTGAACGACTTAGTTGATATAATGTGCGGGCTATCATAAGATTCTATGCCTATTAGACATTCTGCGATTTAGTTGTACATACGATTTGAAATTGTATATGTGCGGTGGTTCTAAAATACCATAATGACTATTTCACAGCTTTCATTCATATTATCTTTTTCATTACATACTTAGTAGAAAAAAACAGAGTTTGTTTTCAAAATTGGGCCAGATCATATTATTATCAGCGCCATTTTTATTTGGCTCTAAGATCAAAATTCATTTGCTTATATTATTTTTGACAGGCATTACAAAAATAGAATAGCTGTTTCCCGTTGACTTACCCTTTATGAATTATTGAAGAAGTTGCAATTGAAGCAGTAAAACTCTAATATTTTCGTAAGAAAAAATTTATTTGTGTAATATTTGGATATGTCATAATAGTACTTTATATGTTTTAGTTAAAAAAGTATTTAATTTCGACAGTAACATGACATTGACAATTGTCGAATAAATAGCGGCAACCAATCAGGTTAGCCGCATTTGATTTCAAACAGATCCGTTATTTCAGTTGCGTTTGTGAATGTGATTTCATGACTTTTCTATTTCCACTCCATTCATTCGATAAAATCAAATCAACAGCATCAACAGTCCCCGTTTAATAAAACTTAAACAGCGTGCTTAGATTATAATAACATTAATTTATCTGTGTGATACATTAGCTGAGCATCTTTATTTATTAAATATGGAGTTAGGTAGAAGACAAAGACAGGTAATGGTGTTGATAATTCAGATATTATACTGATAAAACTTCTGAGTATTTCACACATACAGTTTTTGCGTAACTAATACCTTGAAATAATTTAGGTACAGCTGCATGACCAGGAGAATGTGTATGCTATCAAAGGAAAGGCGACGGTGGGTCTTCCGACCAAACGACAGGGCTTGGTTATGAGGGGTGCTCTAGGAGACTTGAATAGTAATGTTCAAGCCCAGCGCGAGATTCACACAGGAAAAGTCGCCGATGCAACAGCTGAATTCGAGAAAAAGGCAACTTTGAATCGTTTAAAAACGTATGGATAAAAATTTTATACAGTTACCCTCCTTGTACATAGACTTTTGATTGGGGAAATGTCTGAGATGATTTTATTTTATTTTTGGGGAATGTAATAAAGTACACTGAAGTTTAAAATTTATGCCAATGCGAGAAAGATAACAGATTAAGCAACATATTAAATATTTTTGTTTTCTAAACTTTTAATTGATTAAAACCTAATTCTAAAATTTAGTACAATAGTATCAATAATTTATTTAAAAACTTAGATTATTAATATGATCATTTTCATAATTTGGATAGTGGTGAAGTAAAATTGAATAAAAGAAAATATTTTTTTATCTTGTTTATCAACTTATTTTTTACCAACAGTAATTACAGACATGTACAGTCAAAGGTGGACACAGGCTTGACTGTGAAAGCAGCTGTTCAACCATCTTCAAGGCCTCCTCTTAGACGAGAAGAAAGCACTGCTGGTTTAGCTGCCCGAGCTGTTGCACGATCTAAGGTTTCTTTTATTCATACATATATTTTATATAAATAATTAAGAGCACTATTGAAGCACTATTGCTTCTACAATATTTATTTTTAATTAAAAATTATATCTGCAAACAACAGTTTCTTAGATATATGTGTGTGTTATGTTTGCAAAGCTATTACCTCCCTAATTAGAAAATGATGCTGAATTGTGACATCCATCACACTTGTAATGGCCACTAAATATGTATGTGTTTACATGCATAGTTAGTAATTAATTTCCTTTTAAAACTTCCATAGTTATTAAGTTTTACATTTAATGGGAGTGTTGCAAAATTTATTTAGACATTTTTATAAAACTTCTATGCCACTTATGATCTATAACATACAAAAATAGGAGATGAATCTCGGTGGCATAGTGGATTGAGTACTCTGGTTTCGATTATGAAAACAGCAAATTTCTATCAAAAATTTGTAATCTCGAGCTCCTCCATGTTTTGAAAGGCTCATTAAGCAGTTGGTCCTGATTGTAACTGCAACTGCTTCAAACCATCAATACACATTGGACCAGAGTGGTGGTGTAATGGCCCATTCTCCTGATGCAATTTTCCCATGTAGGAAGGCATTTGCCCAGTAGTGGGATGTATATAGGCTGATGATAATACAAAAATAATGTACACTTTGAAATGCTTTTTATAACAACAAATATAACAATAGTATTATGGTAAAGTACTTGTTTTAAATTAAAGTTACTACTTTCTTTACTTGTATTTAGAAAAGAGTGTAGAGTGAAGTAATATAATATAGAGTCATGAATAAATAAACAATGATATTGTGAAAATTTGTATCCATATAGTTTAGAGATGAATGAAAATTTTATGGTCTTGTTAATGTTACTGCTTGTTTTCTAGGCTGCTCTAAAGGAGAATAAGTCTACCGAAATCAAGGAATCTATAAATGTTTTCCTACAAACTAAAAAATGCCTCCAAGATGCAAAGAAAACATCAAAGCTCCCAACTGTTAAAGAGAATAAAGAGAGTACGAGCTTGAAACCAATTCTCAAAGAATCAACAGAGTCATTGGGAAAGTTAAAATTGGCAGAGACTAGTGATTATTCTGAACAGACTACAGGTATAATAGATCAGAATAAACTTGAGGAACAGGCAGCATTATTGAAACTGACCCCTGAATTACCTGATGACATTGAAGACATAGATGCGGGCGATAAAAACAGCCCATTGTTAATGTCAATCTACATTAAGGATATTTATAATTATTTGACTGAACTTGAAGTGAAATATGCCATTGAGCCAGAACATTTAAGTAGTCAGGTATATAAATTTATTGAATTCTTCATATTTAACACCTGTTTTAGAGTTTCAATTTAATCTATACACCTTCTTGGTCTTCTTAATTATATCTTTCTTTCTCTTTTGTCATTTATATAATTGTTAAATACAGGAACATGATAATTTCTTCATTGTTAATAAGATTTGTAATTATTATTTCCTTTTAATGTATAGTTTTCTTTTATGTACTTTGCAGACTGTTATTACGGGAAGAATGAGGGCAACTTTAATAGACTGGTTGGTGGAAGTACAGCGACAGTTCACTTTAGTCTTAGAAACATTTCATTTAACTGTTGGCATCCTTGATAGATATTTACAGGTAAAGTTTGTAATTTTCAAGTTTAATCTTACACAATAATGACTTCTATTTTAATAACTACCTCTTTGAATAGTAAGGACATACTTGACATGCTAGGTTCAATTTAACTTTTTTGAGAACCATTGGTGATATGCTTCCCCAGCCCATTTGTGTGAATATATTTGATCAATAGTTCACAAGATATATTATACCTGATTACCACTGAAAAAATACCCTTTTTTGTGAATAAAACTTTTAAAATGTGGTCCCACTACTGTTTTAATTGGTTTTGGTTGATACATATAAGTAAATATGCATTTATGTTTGTAAAAGGTATTGAAGAAATTATTTCATATTATGATTAAAATAAATTAAAATTCCCAGGTGGTACCTAACATCCAGAGAAATCAACTTCAACTAGTTGGGGTGACTGCCATGTTCATTGCCAGCAAGTATGAAGAAATCTACCCACCGGATGTGGGTGACTTTGTGTATGTCACAGACAACGCATACAGCAAGGCGGATGTTTTCCGGTGTGAAAGGGATATCATGTCGAAGCTTGGGTTTTGTCTAGCGAGACCCATTCCAATCAGTTTTCTTAGAAGGTACAATTTTCTTTAAAACTTTTCTAGCCATGATGTTGTCCTTTTTTTTATTATACTACAAGATGAAAAACAAGCTGACGGCCCACCTGATGGTAAGCAGTTACCCCCGCCTATAGACACCTGCAATAATAGGGAGAAAAATCACTTGATATTGCAGGTGCGTTGTCAACCTAAGATGAAATGCCGTCCATGCCCAGTAATTACACTAGCTATCTTTCCCTTCAATCCGAAACACAGCGAACTGTTTCACGGCTGAAATAAGAAAGGCACCTACCCACACAACCCTACATACGGGCCTACCACCTAATAAATGGATAACTTTCGTCCTAATATTAAATTGATTCAGTTGTGCTCACTTTTATTATTTGATTTTAATTCTTTATAATACTTTCCATAAATTTTAGGATTTTCCCTACCTCGAGGGTCTTAATATCATTTGGGTCGATAATGTGTCTCCCCAGATAAAGGTTTTGTTTGTGGATAAAAGGTCCACAGTTGCAAAGTAGGTGATTTGGGGTTTCACGCTAGTTTAGTTTGCAGTGGCCTGTCAAAGCTCTAATCATGGCACTGGTGTTACTCCTGCTGAGCTTTATCAGCTCTTCAGTTCGCTTGGCATGGTAGCCATGTATCAGAGACTGAATTTATCTAGCCAGGTGTCCTTAGCCATTGTTCGGAGGACTCCTGTATGAGTTTGCTTTTATGAAAGTGCATGGCCTGGTTCTATGAGATTCCGCAGAAAGGTTCCGGTCTTATCTGTTGTTTCTGAGCTCTAGCTCTAGCTAGTTCATTGGCCTTTTCGTTGCCTATGATGCCAGAGTGACCAGGTACCCTATCTCAGAGTGATTCTGTTGTTGAGCCCCAGTATTTTACTTACAAGTTTAGAGGAGTCTATTACTAGTAAATAAAACCTAACTGAGGAGCTTGGTGGCGTAGTGGATTGAGCGCTCTGGTTTCGATCACGAAAACAAAGCAACTTTCGCCATGGTCGGTCCTTGGATGGGTCAATCAAATTTATAATCTTGAGCTCCTCCGTGCTTCGGAAGGCACGTTAAGCCGTTGGTCCCGGTTGTTACTGCAACCGCTTTAACCCACCAACCCGCATTGGGCCAGCGTGGTGGTGTTATGGCCCAAACTCCTCATGTGTTTCTGCCATGTAGGAAGGCCTGTGCCCAGCAGTGGGACGTATATAGGCTGGTGATGATGACGATGATCAAAACCTAACAGTTTTATCTTTACGGGGTATTGCAAAGCATGCCGGTTGCAACTAGTAGCTTATAAAGAAACCATAGACAGTTTTAGATGGAATGAGTTATAAGGAGGTGCTTTCCTAAACACTGCATTTTATCATGGTCATTAAGGTCGAAAATTGAACACGTGTTTCTAAATGGCAAATTATATGACTGCCATCCTTTTTGTATTCATATTCAGAGAAAGAGATGCACTGAACATAAATTTAGATTTAGAGTGTGGTCTACAGAATTAAGGCCATTGTTATTATAATGTACAGTTGCGGGAAAAAATGTTTAGCAGGTTGACGAATATTACCATATAGTCGTATAATACCGATACACGAATTATTACGAAAGTCGATATAATTTACAATCTGTGATTTCATTTGCCGTTATAATACGACAAAATTAAAAAATCCTGTACTTGCTAAACAATTAAATTCACCGACTGTGCATGCAAAGTTGCAGTGATTTGAAATCCCAAACAAAATGAATTAAACGATTGTATGCTCTTATTTAATATTTTAATACTTTATTGTTGACAGATTTGTGAAAGCTGCACATGGCACATCAAAAAATCATCATTTAGCTAAGTATTTCGTCGACCTCAGCCTAATTGAATATTCAATGGCACACTACAGACCTTCGGAAATGGCCGCAGCTGCCATTTGCCTGTCGCTGTATCTGCTATCTAGTAAGAAGATGGAAGATGTCTGGACACCTACATTATCGTATTATTCGGGTTATTCACTTGAACACATTGACCCTATCATCAGGAAGTTAGCTAAAATAGTAATTAATGTTGAGAATTCCAAATACAAAGCTGTGTACAACAAATATTTAGACGTAACCTTTGCCAAAGTGGCAAGTCTGCCGCAGCTCAGAGAAGAAGCTATCTATGAACTGGCAAAAATGCCCTCGAATTCATAGGGACATCTTTTTAGCGATTATGAAATATTTGTATGTGTTGTTTTAACAATCTTGTGATGACTTGTCTGAGGGCACGATATTGTATTGATGACTTTACTGTGACAGTGGACTGAGTTGTATATTGTTTGCTTTAGGTACCTGTTTTGATTGCCTAGAATAATATTAGTTATAGGGTAACATTTTACGACGCCAATATTTTTATATTCTTTAGTTAATGTTGACAATATTTATTTATATGTACTATTGCAACCATCTTATAAAAATTCAATACATCTGTTTTAAAATGTAGTTTGATGATTATTTTCGAATATTGTAATTTGTATTAGTATTTGTTTGTATTGTAATCATTTTGTGCAGGTCTTATATGCATGTTTGAGGTTTCCGAAATCTCTTTTAGATTAGTATAATATAGTCATTAGTCCTTGATTTTTATGTAATCGGAAAATGACGTGCATATTTCACTTTTCATGTGAAGTTGCCACATGTTTGACATTATTTCATAATAATTTAAATTATGGGACCAGGACCAATGTATTTTGAATAAGAATAATGGATATTCTAGTTAATGTATTAAATATTAGCATCTCAGAATGAGTTAGGAAATTGTTTGTACTCAAATGACGTAGACCAAATGTTTGTTTGACAATTTTAATGAGACTTGTATTTTTATAATTTATAAGGTAATAGCTATTTCGTAAGATTTTTGCTTCAATGTAATTTGATAGAACTGTGATTAATTTGTTGAAAATAAATAGATACATTTTACTATAAAGATTATTTTATTTGATTTTCTTCTCTAGAGCAAGTCTGCGGGATAGAGGGCGCTTTTAAATTTTTTTTAGGTAGGTAGCTAATGTTCTAGAAAATTAACAAGATGGCGTTTTTTGCATTAGACGAATTTCGATGAAAACCATACCTACTATCGATTTTGAATAATTAATTATATGCACAGTACCTTCCGCATTTAGTTCAAAGTTTTTCCTTGTAGTGTGAAAGTTTTAGATAACTTCCTTTGATTAAAGTTTTAGATACGCTCAGGTTGTGGAATGACCTCCCTGCAGAGGTTTTCTCGAACGAGTACAGAATAGGGTTCTTCAAAAAGGGCTTGAAAAAGTTTTTACAGGGTCAGCAACGCGCAAGTGATACCCCTGGTGTTGCAAGCGTCCATAGGCTACGGTAAACGCTTACCATCAAGTGGGCCGTATGCTTGATTGCCACCTTAGTGGTATAAAAAAAAAACTTTTATAGAGTTGAAAATTCTATTCCTAATAAAATTCTTACCTTTAAGGCCAATGAGGGCAAATTTGTATAAGTACTTAGGTATAGTGGCTGTTGTAATTAGGTACCCATCTTAGCTGAACTGGCTTTAATGTTAAAATACTGCTTAGGGATTTTTGTTATTTTGTAACTAATATTAATGTTAGCAAGAAGTGAGCTGATTACCTGCCTACATTTAATGCAAACATAATTAGTTTTTGGCGCCATTTTAGAGCCACAGTCAAGATTTTGATATAATTTAGCTCTTTATACCGGCAAAAAGCTGTCATACAAAACAATCAACAAACGGAACTAACACGCGAATTATTTTAGTATATGAACCCAAAGAACAGAGAAATCCTCTTTTCTTTGGATAATTCCATCCAGAGGGCCTAGACAAGATGCCTTTCGATAATCGCTATCACTATCTTAAGCAGAAAAATGTATGGGATTCGACATAGGCAATCAAACGTATTTCAAAGTCAAATCGTCATACATTTTGCATTTCGCAATAACGATAGTAATTGTCAAATAGCATCTTTCCTAGCCCCTCAGAAAATTACCAAACGAGTAATACGGTCAGTATCAAGTACCTCCTATGTCACACTAAGCATTCACAATGCTCATATCAATTGTTAAGTTTAGTCTAAATTGTTGTTATGAAAAGGTACTAAAGTGTTATGCAACTTCTGATGTTGACTGTACCTCCTAATGTAAGAGAGAGTGTGAGTTTCAATCGAATCAAAATGTTTCGATCGCGATGCAGTGGTCAAATCCATAAAATAAAAAGGGGTTTAGTAGATATTGGACTAAAAAGTAGCTTCCAATTATTCAGAATAGAGGCGCTGCTGTCGTTTTCTTTCATACAGATTGAACATTTTGACAGTCTTATTCAAAATGTCTAGATTAATAAACGTAGTCAACAATAACGTCTTTACTTTCCTTTAAGCATCAAGTAACGTCTATACTTTATGGCTTAATATGTCAAGTGGCGTCATCCCTCCGGAGGGCTATGACAATCGAAAATCAATGGTGTCTGGAATGTTATGCATGACGTGACGGGTACAATCACAGAACATAGAGAGTAGTGGTACAATAATAATGTGAAGCTTTCATGAAAATAGCTATTTAATTCTCCGAATAGTCGCTTGACATTATGTATTAAACTGCAAATCTTCTTTATCACCATAAAGGCAAACTTAGATTGCAATAAAGTTTTTGAATATAATAGGTTGGGGAAAAAGTTTCTTCGCATTTTTTAAGAAAATTCAAAACATTTTTTAATATATCTAGTTTATTTAAATTTAACTAAAGTAGTTATGTAGGTACAAAGACTATATAACCAATTGACTGCGCTTGCGGGGGCAATCATCTCACTAAGCATATGCTAAAACGAGTTTATGTGCCGATTTCGGCTTCAGTCAGAGTGCTTCTAGCTGCCGCGGGTATCACACAGTGACGTATAATATTATTTAACACGTTAAACGCCATGGGGGTCACTGGTGACCTCATATGTTCTGTCCCAGTACGCCTTGGGGGTCACCAGTGACCTCAAGTCAGACCTGTTTTCAAGAGATTGCCCTGCGCCGTACACGCTAGTTTGTAGCTATTTGGTGTACTGAGATGACCGACATGGCGCCCAAGTATAAAACTTTCGTCTGGGACTTAGGTGCCACAGACGGAAGTTATGAAATTAAGACAGTGTATGAAAAAAAAATGTAAAAATTTTGCGAATCCTTTTTGTTTGTGATTAATGTGATTGTCACTGAAATTATTCAGAAAATGTTTGGCATAAACCATGTGGATAATCATCATAAATATATACTAAATTTATAGCTTCTTTATGAATGATTGATAGATTGAAAAACTACCTATGTTTTCTCGGAAACTACCACTCCGACAGAAAAGTTATGTACCTATAAGAGAAAAAGCTAGTTTATGGAATAAAACAAAACAATATTATTTATATCAGTACACTTTATTAAAACATAGTTAGCAAGAAGGTAAAAAGTTCTTATTTGTATCGGTGCACTCTATTGAAACATGGCAAGCAGTAATAGTCAAAGCACTGCACACAGTAAGTGGACACTTTTTTTGTTTTATTTTTGGCCTCCTTTCTAGGCATGATCTTTTCAGTGTTATCACTGCGAGCAAAACCTCCTTGTATTCTTCACTGGTCCGGGCTTTTTCTTGAGTTCATGTTTCAGTCTCTTTGGTCTTTGATTTTCTTTTGCTTCAGTCTCTGTGTCGCCTGAACGAGTAAGGTACTCCACGAGTTTTTGTCTATAATCTACCATCGATATGTTTTGTCCTGTAGTTTCTGTGTACATTATCATGGCGTTGACCACAGCGGTGTTCAAAATGAGCTCTATGGCCAGCTTCTTGTACCACTTGACAGTTTTGCGCAGAGGAGACGAATACGCAGTCATTTGATCGCTCATGTCAACAGAGGCTTTAGCTTTGTTGTAAGCGAAAACCATTTTAGGTTTTTGAACCGTTTTATTTTCACTTCAAACTCCATACAATCCATGTCAGGTTCACTTTCTAAACACTGTTTATGATTTACCTTCATATTTAATAAATAAAATATCACAATACAACAATATTTAACGCAGCCGAAACAAAACACAGCGCTCTGATTGACTGCCGCTGACAGACTGAGGCGCGGGGGTGACCGGCATAGTGGGCGACGCGGCGCTGCCGTAACGGTTTTTTAATTTTCCGTCACAGGGCGCCATGGGGGACATGGGTGACCTCAGTCAGTTTTTTTAAAATAACTCAAAAACTACATTTCAGATATTAAAATAAAATTATTTGTACACGTATCCGGTTATAAGAAACAAATTTACAGCAAAAAGTTTTTTTACAAAAATCACCAATTCCACCTTGGCGTTTAACGTGTTAAAGAGTCAAAATACGGTAAAAATGCCCAGTTGTGCTATTAAATGGTGTAGGATGTCGAGTTCTACTTCAAATTACAAAAAAGATGGAATAACCTTCCACAGGTAAGTATTATTTAGATGAAATTCGTACAAAATAATTTTCACAAAAATAAATTCTTTTTAATAAATATAAAATTGGCACGCGTTGATGTCTTTCTACCCCTCTCTCTCTTTCCTAGGTTTAATGTACTATGCATTTATCTCTTTCTTGCAAGATAGTGCTGTTACGTGCACTTTCTTCTTGGTATCGATATTAAAATCATTTTGTAAGATTTAATTATATTGTTTTCGTATTATTCAAATCTAAATTCTAATTTGATTAATATAATTTTTATTTCTATTTACAGACTCAAGCCATGTGATTCACTAAGGGATTTTGACCGTTGCTTCTCAATATCTAAAACTTGGAACAGCAAGTTTATTTTTATATCTAGTGTTTAAGTTATGAATATCACTATGTTTTGAAAAGGTATGTTTATATTTGTGAACATAAATTATGTTCTCATATATACAGGGTAGAAAAAATCTATGGGCCCTGGAAGGGAACTACTTTAAATCCTTTAGTTAGCTCATTTTACTGAAAGGAAACATTCCTTTATTTTTGAAAAGAAACAAAACTGCATTTAAAGATCTTCTAAAAGTCGCTTGTCTCACCCGGGAATCGAACCAACTAAAAATTAAAAAAGTAAACCCTCGCTATTTTTTTTATACGTATCGGTAGGATTAATGTTCAGGATAACATTTGTTTAATAAACATTTGGTATTAGGAATAAAAAAAGTAAAAAGTAACATCAATTATTTACGATCGAATACATTCAACATTTTTAACGATTTTAAAAATGTTGAAAGTTGTCGTTCTAATTTCAAATTGCCCCGCGTTGCATTAAAAATTGTGTTCCTTTTTAACTTTTCCTCAGATTGCCTAGTTTAAGAACGAGTTGTGCATAAATTTATTATTACAATTTAATGATTTTCTTATCGAAGTCTTCAATAAGGTACTAAGACATAAATAACATTAGCAAACCTGTATTTCATACAATATCTTTGGATGTTAGAGAGATAATAAAATTAACGTATGGTTTACTTGTTACAAATGAACATTACAGTACTAGGTAGTTAATAAAAAACTTGTAATAAATATTCAATTTCATTGGTATCACGTACAACATATTAGTGTGTTTGCTAGAAAAATTTTATCCTGCACAATATTCCTACCGATTCGTATAAAAAAATAGCGAGGGTTTACTGTTTTAATTTTTAGTTGGTTCGATTCCCAGGTGAGACTAGCAAGTTTTAAAAGATCTTTGAATGCAGTTTTGTGTCTTTTCAAAAATAAAGGAATGCTTTCTTTCAGTAAAATGAGATAACTAAAGGATTTAAAGTAGTTCCCCTCCAGGGCCCATAGATTTTTTACATTCTGTATACAGGGTGTACCAAAAATACAAATAAAGTGAAAAGGGTGTAAATGGGTCCCTTGTGTAGAGTTTATTACCAATGTATGACAACTGTAGTATGACATTATTACATGCTGAAAAATTAATTATTTTTGATAAAATAATAAAATAATCGACATTGAAGCGCAGCTCTATTCTAAGTTCATTCCCCCTAATAGGCGTAATTACCTCCTACTCTTAGAAACTTTTCTACTCCTGGTAGCTAATATTTATTTGATCAACCTAAAATAAATAACCTATAATTCCTCAATTCTAGTATTTATTTTACTAGGCTAAGTACAAAAAAGATAAATAGACATTAGATAACTTTATTGAATACTTCACAAGAAAATTAAGTGAGTGAGAATCAAGATAGGTATGAGTCAACATAAAAACCACAAATAAATTTTAAAGTTGTATTGAAGTAACAATCTGAGTAGGTAGGTTTTATCTACCTAATAGCTCAGACGAATAAACTAAGGTTTTAAGCCGTAAACCAAAAATAAAAATAATTTTAATTGAGTAGGTATGTATTTATCACACACAAGAACCCGTAAGATCGATGAATGTGGTTAAAAATTTATCACGGATCAACCAATTAGGTACTATGTAATTGTACTAGCACTATCCTACCATTTAAAAATAAAAAACAACTTACCTCGAACTAGAAACACTTTTCATACAACAACGCAAGATGACAAGCAAGCTGACGGCTCACCTAACAAGCGGGGACACATAACTCAATCAACACAGCTTTACAGTTCACATGAATATCTTACACAACAACATAACACTTACAACATAGCCCTTAGATTAGAGAAGCAGTTCAAAGTGTACCTACTCCTCCTTGCTGCCTCAACAACGACGGCCGTCGTCGGGACGGACACGGCCTGTGTCGCATTTCGCACCATATTATCGTCATCGTCCTTGTAATCGATGCCAACATACCTACTCATGGCATACACATAGCATTATCTCGCAATATTTAATAAGAATAACGACGATCAGAGATAAAATTATACGCGACTACACTTTATGAACTTATGTTATGATCAACTGAGCTCGGAAAAAGATGAGGTGACACTGTCGACTCGAGCCGACAAAGCGGGAAGCGGCTTTAAATGCGCGTCTGCGCGCGCCGCTCTGCGCCGCTGTTTTTTCCTTCTGCGCATGCGTACGGGGAATGACAGGGATTGTCAACATTTAACTAGTTTTTTAGTTTAGTAAAATTATTTTAGGTATGGATCGCAATAAGTAATTTAAGTATTATTGTATTATTGTGCCCAATAAACTTTTTTCTATTCTATTCTATTCTATTCAATAAACAACTTTGACTTTAGTATCCTTATAACTATTGGGTCCCAGCTAAGGCTGGTACCAAAAAATAATAGTTATGACGAGAACAATACAAGGTTTTCGTTTTCGTTAAGAGGGTTATGTTCGAATTAAATTGCATTTAATTATCGTGGCAAGCAGGAGCTATTTAATTAAATGTTAAGATGATTTTCCGGAGTGAATCTTCTGTATTTGTACTATTATGTATCTGTGGTATAAGAAGTAGTGTAATATAATTACGCCAACGACGCAAACAAACCGCTAAATGCTTGTCTTGCATTCGAAGCCCACTAAGATCCATTTTTTCAACGTTAAAAAAGTAGGTTACAAAATAAGTAAAAACATATCCAAGCGAGCTCGGTCGCAAACACTACCTAATCAACAGTTTATAGGCACTTAGTCATAATCCGGCAGTACTCTGCTCTGTTTTTTTTATATCGAGTATTAAAAAAAATCTTTTGAATAAAATGTTGTGAACCAATGACACATTTGGGGGCGTTTAGGGTTTCATCGGAAAAAATGTAAACCAAATTTTTGAATCTCCTCTGAACTCCTAGTACTTACATTATCTTACAATTTAATTTTGACCGACAAATAACCTTGCTAGATCATGCTCATTTAAAGGAAAAGCTTGTAAAATAAAGGGAAGGCCGGTACATTTTAAATCCAAGTGAAGACTTCGGCCCGCTTTAATGCGTAGGCAATTCCGTCAACAGCAAGTTAATAGTACATGCGCGTTCATTGTGACCACTTACTACTACCATATCATTATTAACATCATCATACCAACCTCTGATGTCCACTACTGAACAAAGGCCTCCCCCACCGATTTCCAAATGAAATGGTTCTTGGCAGCTGCATCCAACGTCTCCCCGCGACTCTGACCAGGTCTTCTGTCCATCTAGCTAGTGGGAGGCCGTCCTTCTTTGCACTTCCCGGTTTGGGTCGCCATTTTAAAACTTGAACGCCCAACCAGCCGTCTGTTCAGCGTGCTATGTGCCCTGCCCACGCCACTTCAACTTGCTAATTCTATGAGCTATGTCAATGACTTACCATACCATACATTTTTTTTTAACAGCAGTCATCAGGTAGGCCATTTTACACGTAATGGTATAAAAACCAGTTTTATTGACCCAGAGCGATGCGTCACGTAGTTAATTTCCATTTAATAGTAATTTTGTACCCTGTTCTCGTTTGACCCGTCGCTTCGATTGTGCAATATCGTGCTGTGACATAAACAAAACAGCTTGAAAATAACATCACACCTTTTCACATCGCGCATTTTTTGATAAAGATAATATGTACCTCCCACCCTGTCACTGTATTTGAATACTCCGGTATGTACGAAAACTTACGTATTATTTAAGTTTAAAAAGTAAATGCGGAACCCAAGGTGTATTTTTTCAAATGGCGGTGAATTCTGCTGCAAGTCTAGTATTTTCAAAGACTAAGCGGTAGCAGCCGAGTGCATAATTAGATTAGTGCAATTTGATTTTGCATACTCTATTTATTTAATGGTGTTTACGTAATATGTGAAATCGATACTAATAGCAATTTATTGCTTAAAAATAATAAACAACACCTAAACAAAAAGATAAATAATTGTTATAAAAATTAAAAAATAAATGATTATTTCAATAAAATTATTATTACTTGTCAAAGTTTTATCGGCAAATAAAGTTTTTTGCATCTCAGAAGGACTCGACGGTACTAATAGTTTGCATATTCTAGTCTTTGGAAATATAGTCTATTGATTTGATGTAAATTTTAGGTTGAATGACATTCACAGCCGATCGCTAGAGTAGTGACATTTTCATTTTGAGTTTTCGATGAAGAATTTCTTTTTTTTGGGTACTTCTAATACACCGTGTATATGAGAACATAATTTATGTTCACAAATATAAACATACCTTTTCAAAACATAGTGATATTCATAACTTAAACACTAGATATAAAAATAAACTTGCTGTTCCAAGTTTTAGACTTCACAAGACAAGTCGCTCATTCACGGGGAAATGTATACACATTTACAACAAAGTCGCACCAAATGTAATTGAACTGCCTTTTCACAAACTTAAGTTATATGTCAAACAAACTTTAATGAAAACAGGCTACTATAAGGTCCAAGAATATTTAGATGATAAGAATGCGTGTACCCATTAAAATTCAGTATTATGACTATTAACCACTGTATACCTATATTGTGATTGTGCATTGTCAGATAGCTTGAAAATGACGATAATACTTTTGACATTGGGTACCTACTTTGTTGGTACGTTGATATACATTCTCTTCTAATATTTTTTTTTTGCGCTGGGCGGCACTGCGCTGCTAAAAGTTATATTTTTTAAAAAAACATTGTAGTTTAATATTTGAAAAGAGTGACTACATGAGTTTGTTGCCGGAATCTTCTCAGTAGTTCAACTTTTGGAACCGGTGTAAATTCAGACATGACAGACAGACAGAGACTATGACGTTGTTAGTTAATATATTTTTGTGATAGTTGTAACAATGTGTTTTTTTGACGATTTAAAAGTGTTTCTTTGTGGCCTATTTAAATAAAATATTTTTTCTTTCTTTCTTACGTTCATTCATTAATATCGTACTAAGTTATTATGTTGTTTAATTACACTAGAAATTCCCTCGCACCAAAGTTGACTTATAGTTTTTATCGATAGTCGATAATATTTTTGGTCTCCCTGCTCCCTACAAAAACAAGTGTAATTGAACTGACCAATCAGCGAAGCCAATGCCTCGTCGCCCCCGCACCGCTAAGCAGTGACCTGTGTTTCTAAGGACGAATGCATCTATGCGCTCTCCACTGGTTAAGTACTCCGTGTGTAGGTACCATTTTGTTCGATAACTTTTTGCCATCTTGTAGGTAGGGACATGATCCCATTGCTATAGAAATTTTGGGGCTTCTGATCAAAATACCGCGACAAGTGGTTTTGGCAGTCCTCTCGTGATGTTAACCTGACACTGCCTAGAGAATTCTGAAGAGAGCGAAACAGGTGGAAATCTGGAGGTGCAAGGTCAGGACTATACGGCGGATGCATTAACACCTCCCAGCCAAACTCTCTTATTTTTTGCTGAGTGGCTAAAGACGTGTGAGGTCTAGCGTTATCATGATGAAAAACCACACCCCTTCTGTTGATTCATTCCGGCCGCTTTCTCTCAACTTCTTGCTCTAATCTCATCAGTTGTTCGCAGTGGAGTTCAGAATCGATGGTCCTGCCTGGTGGTAACAGCTCATAATGAATGAATGAAATGCCCTTCCAATCCCACCACACACACAGCATCACTTTATTGCGAGTTAACCCGGATTTCGCCACAGTCTGTGAAGCCTGACCGGCTTTTGACCACGACCTTTTTCGCACGTACTTGTCGTACGTGATCCACTTCTTATCACCAGTTATCAGCTTCTTCAAAAATGGTTCGGTTTTATTACGTCGTAATAAAGAATCACAAATGAGTACACGGTTCATTAGGTTTCTTTCAGTGAGCTCGTGGGGTACCCAAATATCGAGCTGATTTTTTTTTTAAATGCGCCAAAACTGTTTTGTGGTCAATTCCCAGTTCTTCAGATACGTCGTAACTACTGATATGCCGATCTTGCTCCAGTTTTTCAAAAATGGCATCAATTTTATCCGAAATAGGGCGACCAGAGCGACGTGCATCTTTGACATCAAAATTTCCGGATTGAAAACGCTTTAACCAAATTTGTGCTACTCTCACAGACACTGCACTAGGTCCATAAGCATCGCAAATTTTTTTCGCGGCTTGCGTTGCATTTTTACCTTTTTTGTAGTAAAATTTTAAAATGTATCGAATTTCTTCATTAGATTCACTCATCTTACATCTCACAGCACGAAAAACAAATGGAAAAACACATTTTCCTAATTTGAATTTGGAATTATCTTTTATAAAATCTTTGAATGATACCAAAACCAGCCAGATACAAATAGTACAGCCAAAGAGATTTTATTACAAGTTCGTACATACTATAATGCGAAAAGACTTTTTCCCCAACCTAATAGGTAAGTGACATCTTGTTAGTACTGAGAGTACCTAGTGGAGCGATATGGCACAACGCAACGGTTAATCAAATTTGAATTCCGACACTAGTATTTAAAATAATGCCACCCCTCTCAGAAAAGATAATAAGTAATTTGATTAGTTTCTAAAGCGCAGGTTGATAACATTTTTGATCTTATAGCGGTAAGTATAAAACGAGCAAAGATTTTCCGCATTAAACACTCATTTAATCCGATATCTCGGCGGGCGGGGAGAGGCACAGAATTGACAGGTTTCATTAAAGTTCGACAGCTTTTAATGGCGGAGGAAAAAGATTTAAATTGAAGATCCTTCTACAAATTACAGATCAGTTCGAAGTTAAATCTTGCTTTTGAAAATCATATCTAACATTATCACAATAGCAGGTCTGATTCTGGATTAGGTATAGGTACCTATACTCAAATGTAACCACGCAGTTACTAAGCAGTGCATATGCACTTAAAGGAGATGTCCCAAAAATGTATGGAGACCCGGCCAGGTCTATGTTAAAAACTACACTATACTAAATAAAAGGCAAAAATATGCAGAACTGTTTTTAATAGTCCAGTTTTTTTGTTTGCTTTGTTTCTTGGTACAAAACAATAATTTCCAAGGAAATAGATAATAGCAACACAGCCAAATATTTGTCATGGTGCCTATGTCACTTTGATCACAGATTAATAATAGTTTTGTTGATGTTTATCTAGTGGAGTTTTATGGTGCTCAACATATTACCATATTGAATAATAGTGAAGTTGACGAATCATTTTGTACATTGTAAAACTAAACTATACCTGCATCAAAACGAATCAATTAGGTATTAGTGTATTTCTCGGATTCAGCAGATTTTTCCTGATTATTTGAGTTTGAGTGTACATAGGTACATCTGGCCGGATGTGAAACATCTTTCTGTATTGTGTGTGTACGTGGGTCAAACTGATAGTTCTTAGAAAATCAAAAACTGAGGAAACTAGCAAGTTGTTAGTGTTATTATATATTTTCAAAATAATGTCCATTTACTCGTACATCAATACAGCGCTGCTTCCGAAGTTCCGATGGACCCCTGAGATAAGCACTTTGCTCACTCGTCCTTAGGGGTCTCTTCCACGGCCTATTGAAAAGCAGCCACAGCATCCTCGGTGTTCATAAAAAGTTTTTATTTTATTTTCTGGGAATTTTATGAATTTTTTAAGCAGTACAACTTTAACAATATTCTATGTATTTGAAGTATGAATGGTTTTTATGGGTAACAGTAGCGCACCTATATTTTCCGAATTTATGAAATGTAGCGCCATATTCAAACTTAGGCAACATCCCAATTGTTAGTGTAGGTACTATTCCGCAGGAACTCAAGAACAATTGTCGCGTTGTGATGGTGACCTCGTTCTTCGGAAAAACCGGTGTCCTTCGTCTCTCTTCACTTTAGTTAGCAACTCCTCGGAAAGAAACACCCACTGAGTAGACTGTCTTTAGGTTTCGGGGTCATAACAGTAAATCCAGCTTTCGTCAACAGTAGGTAAGTACCTAAGTAGTAAGATCATAGAGTAAGTACTTATGCCGAACACAGAATTTGAGTCGATTCCGTTAAGTCTTTGACCCACTTCACGACATCAATCAACGCGGCGAAATTTTTAGGCCTCGGTCGGTCAAATTATGAGGTATCCACCGGGCACAAAGCTTTCTGACCGCTAACTGTTCATGGAGGATTTTGTACACTTTACTCATACCGATGCCTAATAAAGAGTCTGCTGAAAGGTCACTCTTTTGTCAGTCTCTATCATTGTCGCACAATACAGATGTTATCGTCAATCGTCGCAGTATAAGGCCGTCCCAAAGAGTACATTTTTTATACGGGTACACGCAGATCATCGGTAAGGTTAGTGCGACGACGTCTAAACTCATTAACCAGTTGTAAACAGTGGCACGAGATGGGGCTTCACTATGTAAAGCCCCATCTCGTGGGGCAATACAATTTAAAATTTCCAATATTTTATATCTAAATAAATAATAAATAAATAAATTTGAATCTAGTGCTTCTTCTCAATGAGGATGGAAAAAGGACAATTGAATAACTTGGTATCTAGCTAGATATACGTTCAGCCTTACCAGCCCGGCAATCACACACAATAAACACGATTGTATGCGAGTGCCGGCGGGCTGGTAAAGAATAGGTTAAATTGGAAAATCACACACTAAGTAGGTATCTACTTTTTTAACAGCTGAGCTCATGCTGTTGAAAATAAATAAAGCATGCTGTTATTTACACACCAAAACCTAACTTATTCCTCTAGGCTCTAGCATGTGGCTTGTGCCAGCACCGTTTGCGGACAGCCAGCGGGTGTCCTCTGCGTTTTCCATGTACCCTGCGCCGCAAATTCGAAGAATTTATTAACGCTTGGCGGTTACCCGTACAGTTTTTAACCCTTTTTTCGGTGACCGAGCTCATGCAGCTGAAAAAGAAAGAATCTGCCGGACTATCCGGGGCTTTGCGAGTTTCGGATTTGTTACAGGTTACATTCGTGACTTGGATTTTAATTTTGTTCAGTCAAATATTTCGATTTGTGAAGGGAGCAGAATTTTAAATTTTTTTGATTGAATCATGTTCTTGTCTCCTAAACAAGTAAAAGGTACCCATTTATGCCCCAGATTTAAGGTTGATAAATTTTGATATATCAATGCATAATAATATTGCAAAATGTTTATGAATGTAGTAATACGGTGTCCAGAATTAGAAAGAAGACATTTCACAATCCGGGTGGGTGCTCTAACCACTGAGCTAACGAGGACTTGACAAAACCTCATTTATTACGTTGAAAGAAAACGTATAGGTAACCTTCATAATGTCGAAATTAAATTTAAAAAAGTCTGATACGTTGGTAATTTTTCAAGCGGCGATATCCCTCCGGAGGGCTATGACAATTGAAAAATTAATTGTGACTAGAATCTGATGCTTGACGGGCTTTTATGCAAAATACAGTTCACAAAAATCTCACCTAAGTATAGGTAAAATTTCATTTAATTCGAATAAATTTATGTTAAATATGCTACATATAATAATGTAATATTAGTTGGGGAAAAAGTCTTTTCGCATTACAGTATGTATGAACTTGTAATAAAATCTCTTTGGCTGTACTATTTGTATCTGGCTGGTTTTGGTATCATTAAAAGTTTAGATTGTAAAAAAGATAATATCAAATTCAAATTAGGAAAATGTGTGTTTTTCATTTGTTTTTCGTACTGTCAGGATGAGTTAATCTAATAAAGATTCGATACATTTTAAAATTTTACTACAAAAAAAATTTGCGATGTTTATGGACCTAGTGCAGTGTCTGTGAGAGTAGCACAACGTTTTCAATCCGGAAATTTTGATGTCAAAGATGCACGTCGCTCTGGTCGCCCTATTACGGATAAAATTGGTGCCATTTTTTAAAAACTGGAGCAAGATCGGTATATCAGTAGTTACGACGTAGCTGAAGAACTGGGAATTGACCACAAAACAGTTTTGGCGCATTTTTTGTTTGTGTGGTTTTTCATCATGATAACGCTAGACCTCACACATCTTTAGCCACTCAGCAAAAAATAAGAGAGTTTGGCTGGGAGGTGTTAATGCATCCGCACTATAGTCCTGACCTTGCAGCTTCAGATTTCCACCTGTTTCGCTCTCTTCAGAATTCTCTAGGCAGTGTCAGGTTAACATCACTAGAGGACTGCCAAAACCACTTGTCGCGGTATTTTGATCAGAAGCCCCAAAATTTCTAAAGCAATGGGATCATGTCCCTATCTACAAGATGGCAAAAAGTTATCGAACAAAATGGTGCCTACATACTTTAGTTAAATGTAAATAAACTATTACCTATATATTAAAAATGTTTTGAATTTTCTTAAAAAATGCGAAGAAACTTTTTCCCCAACCTATTATGACTAAATTTAATTGACTGAAAAACTGGAACAAAGTCAAAAGTAAAGAATAAATTAAAATTGTAACAAAAGTTTACCTTTCCGGGTCAAGCGGTAATCTAGACTAAAATATGCCATAAAAACTTATTCTTTCTAGTTTAATACCACATATTTCACCGCAGAAAAACTACGAGGTAGTGCTGTACAATAGTCAATAGCTAGTATATCTAAATTAAACGAGTAGTTTTATTTGACGGGAGTTTGAAAAGTATTTTATCCAAAAAAAAATAGATAGTAGCCTATTCTCAGACCTACTGAATATACATATAAAATTCCTAGCTGTCCCGGCAAACGTTGTTTTGCCATAAAAAAATGTCCAAAAAAAATTGATAGTAGTCGATTCTCAAACCTACTGAATATACATATAAAATTTCATGAAAATCGGTCAAGCCGTTTCGGAGGAGTAGGTATGGTAACTAAATTTGTGAGTCGAGAATTTTATATATAAGATGTTAACATGGGAAGGTGCTCGTTTGTTATACGCATGCACCTACCAAACATCCTCCAGAATTGTTACTGTTAATTATTTTTATTTTAATTGTAAAAGATCCGTCTCTTGAAACGCTGTGATAGCAGCCATGCTGAATTTTTGCAACTAGCTCGCGCCAATGTATGCAACATTGTCGCCGTAATGCCGCGAAAGCCTGTCTCGTAAATATTTCGCACACGCAATTTACAGCTTTGGGAATCCTCTTAACGGAATACTGGGGCAGTTAGTGAGCCCCCGGATATTTATAATTTTAACTGCGCTTACACTAAACCGCCATTGTGCTGTAGATTGCTTCGAAACTATTGCGCTTGATTTAGAAGCTTCTTATGCAAGTCGTCTGGGTTGTTTAAAGATTGTAGTTAAAACAGCTAGTGATCGTAACAGTAATTATTTTAGATTTCTTTCTTTATTTCAATTGTTTGTTCGAGTATATGTAGGTACCTACTGCAGTGTTTGAGAGAAGGAGAACTATAAAAGATCGACTTCTCTTCCAGCAATATTAATGAGGCTGCTAATAAATATTAAAACGAAAAAAATGCGGTAAAGTGGTTTTAATTCAAAAAAGTTTCTCTTTTTTATGGTGGTTAAAGCGTCACCCGGAGTTTGAAAGTGAAAGGTCGCGGGTTCAGATCCTACCGTCGTCTAGAAGGAGTAAGTGAGGACATGGTCGTTTTAATAGTACCTATAAAATGTTGGGTATCGAAAGCACTGCAGCGCGACTACGTCTGCTTGGTATTTGGATAAACATAAACAATACAAAAATAACGAAAAAAATACAAACAAGCAAGTTCGTTCAACTCAAACTATGACTTTCAACTTAACAATATCAAGGCAAGTGTCGCGTCTAAGTCTTAGGTATGAGCTTAAATATCACTAAGTTTTTCGCAACAAAATGTTTCATATTATTGTCGTATACTTTTCTACTTAGCGCCAAGTCGCAAGTGTCTCGGTAACACCGTTTCTGTTTCTCCAAGTTTTAACGAGTTTGCCGGACACTGGCGAAGCGACCGGCGAAGACAACACAGCCTTTGTTGCACATGACATAAGGACCGCTCATATAATATATTGCAATTTACAAACATGTTTCAACACAACCAAACTACACTCAGTCCTTCGAAGAGCTGGATTGCAATCGCTGCAGCAGGAATCGTAGTAGATTCATCTTATAAGGGATGCTCATACAGTCATTCTGGGACTCTTCGTGTCTCTGTCAATTTTATATCCGTTTTTAAAGTTTTCACGTTTTTGTCGAATATCGCGTCTCTGTTCAGCAGTACGGAGGCTCTGTTTAATTGGAAACTATATTTTAATATAGAGTAACGTTTGACGGAGAATTCACCTTAGAAGCACTTAAAGAAACAATTTTATGTTTTTGTTGACCCTATATTGTTCAGTTAATATTTTTTTATTCGTGTAGAGATTAGGACAAAGTGACAATTTCGACCACCATAACCTTTTATTGGAGTCGTATTAAAGAGTCAAAAGCACGCTTAACGCCATTCAATTTCTAGTGCAGAACTAAACAACATCTATTTAATTATTTCATTTGCAGTTTTGTTCGCTGGCGCGTTCTGGTATCTATCGATAACAAGGCAACATTTGTTATGGCTGATTCTAGATGGGTCCCATCACCCATGACCATACTAACCTACTGGTTATAATGGCTGAATCTCAGAAAATGCGACTTCACTCGACCATGCGTAATGAATGACTAATTGTAAAGAATTTAAAGAAGTCAAGCTTTCTATAAATTCTTCACAATTGGTTATTGTCTCTCTCCTCTATCACTCTACTCCAGTGGTTCCTAACCTTTATAATACTGCTACCCCTGTTACCTGTTAGGAAAACAGATTTTACCCCAACTTAAACACTCAAAGCACCCTGCGATTTCGCCAGCAAGAAAGAGCACACGCCACTGTGACCATGTGTGTTACTGTACTGTTTTTTTATTATTACCAACAATAAAAAAGGTATCCACAAAAATTTAGTGGATACCTTTTTTACAACGATTAAGGAGATTAAGAACAATATTTTGTTAACAAATTGTTCTTGTTACCCCTAAAAAATAGCGTGTTTACCCCCCGGGGGTAATTACCCCCAGGTTCGGAACCCCTGCTCTACTCCTTCGTGGGACGATACACTTAGGCCTCCGGTGACGACATCCTTGCTCCCCACCCATCTGCCTTACTCTTTCCGACCTACTTCGCCTCTCATGCCACTGGTGCGCGTACTCCCGCAGCCTTCCGAAGCTCGGCCCTGAGCTGATCCAGTCATCGCAGTAAACTGGTCCTTATTTTATCCCGTTCATCATGTCCACATACAATGTACGTTCCCACCAAGCGTTGTGAACGTCTTCATAATATGCATCCTGTCCGAGATGGAATCCCTACGTGTGTTCGAAACACTTTACAACGAAAATTATTACATCGATGATTTTACAGCGTTGGCTTGTTTCTGCGAATGATTTTCGTTCGATGTTTGTTTTTTTAAACTTTTGTTCCTCCGATGTAACGTTACTTCGAAAATGTATTGCCAATGCATTAACTGCAAGATAATATTAATTTTATGCAAGTTGTGATGGGAATCAACAAAAAAAGTTTTTGTAATAGTTATTGAAATTATAATACTAACCCGTCAAGCGTAGGCATAACACCGCTTAACAGATTACTAAAATACTTTTCAAAGATGTCATCGCACTATCAAAGCATCGATGTAAAGACATCGATGTAACAATTTTTACAGTAAAGTATTTCGAACACACGTGTGATAGGTAGGTCAAAGAAAAAATTGTAATTTTGAGCTCTTGCGTGATTAGGAAGGCAAGTTTAGTCGTTGGCCCTTTTTTATCGCTGAGTGGAAGCTCTGCCGTTGCAGTTACAACAGGGCCAATGGCTTAGGGCAACTGCAACCGCTTTCAATCAATAATCAGCGTTCAGTCAGGAGTGGTGGTATTATGGCCCATTAACCCCTCACGCGGTTCCTCGGCCAGGAAGGCCTGTGCCTAGCAGTGGAACTTACCCATATAGGCTGTTCATGATTAATAGTTTTCTATTAATCACCGGTTGAAAATACTTTATCATTTCTCATACTCTCGTCATCGTTATCGTTTATCTAAGAAGCGGGCGGAAAGTGATACATTTCTTTCCTAGGGCGGATAAGTATTAAAAAAACTTACGAAGTTTACTTCCTATGTTTTTTTAATACTTCGTATACTATCGTACAAATCTATACAGAGAAAGCAGAGGCTGTAATTATCAAAGCGCACGTATGTCATACGACGTTTTATAACATATTTGCTAGGAAATAAAACTAGACTTTCTTAACGAATACATCTTTAATCACTTGTTAAAGCAGTTATAAAAATTTTAACAATTTGTAAAATGATTATTACGTTGCAAGTTGGCATCTTTAATGTTGTTAAGTTATTATTATATGTTACAATTTCACCAGTCTCTCTCTCACTCTCTTGAGTGATTTATTGTCAAAATTCAACACCAATGCAATGCTTCCTTTGATGTTAAGAAGACTGGCAACTTTCCATCAATGTCTCGTTAGTCTGCCGTAGAAGACACGCGGGATAAGCAGACTCACAGAGTAGATTTGGAAGAATCACCAACAAAGATTCCTTGGTTTTCTTGGGGATGATATCTAAAGAGTGCTTCGTACAGCCTCAACACTGGAAGTTTGAAAATGAGAAGAAGATTTTTTTGCAAGTTAATAATATTGCATGAATAGTTACTTACCTATAGTTGACAGGTGTAGCTACAGTGATCGCCATTACCGCTATTTTCTAATCTAAGTTACAAGAGGTCTGTTTTTCAAGTGGCAGAATGTTTGAATTTAGAAAAAAATATCACTTTCAATAAAGATAGCGGAAGTTTGGATTTTATGATAACGAAGAAGGTATATTAAATTTACAAAAGACTTTTGTGTTATTTTCTTAATTCTGGAGAAATATCATAATAATAATAAAAAAAACACTTATAGCTCTAAAAATAAATGGGTTCCTTTAAAATCATAAAGTATATATACGATATTTACTAAAAGTAGCTCAAATTGAAATTTAATTTGGAGCTACTTTTTTTAGTAAATATCGTAAGTGACGAAATATTAATGGTGATGAAACATGTATTAGATAGTATGTACGAATTCAATAATGGTGCATATATACGATATGCACCTATACGACAGTGCACCTATACGATAGATCGGATTCTCTGAACAATAAGGGCTCTCAGCGCCTCTGTTAGGTTAGAAAGCAAATTTTTCCTGTAAGATTTGTCTGCTTAAACGCCGTCGCACGGTCATGGGATCCCATTGAGACGCAACTAAACAATATATATATATAACTCTATGCTGTGCTATTTTGAAAATTGTAAGGCAATCTCCAGTACCTTGTCCACGATATTCCGCAGAGCGATCAGCGATCCGCCGGACCGCCACGGGTAGCACTTAAAGCTGCCGTTAAAAGGGGCACCGTTTCAAAAGCCCCATATAAATAACGCAGCCAACAGCATTTACGTTAGCGACGATATTTTACGATATTCTTTCATTTCCATTTAGGTACCAATTCAACCAAACCATTTCTATTTGTGTTATGTTTACAGTTCTCTTTCAGTTTAAAGTTAAGTATTTTCTTTCTTTTTTGAATTTAAATTTATTAGATCTGTGATTATTTATTTGAAAAGGATCTTTGAACCGTGTAATATCGACTTTTGGAAGCAGAGCGATCGGGGCCTGCGTTACTCACTCCTGCCTAAATAAGATTCTAGCTGGAGGACCCGCTGGCCGAGTGGCCTGTGCTTTTTGCTATACAGGCTACTAGGTCGGGGGTCTAGGGTTCGAATCCCGGTGGGAGCAAATGTTTGTGTGATGAGTACGAGCATTTGTTCACGAGACATGGATTATGTTTATACGTTTATTTAGTATATTTCTTATATAATACATATTATTATCATTATTTCTCCGTAATTTAGTATCTATAACACAAGCTCTAATGATGCTTACTTTGGGCTAAATATTTATAATTATTTAAAAAAAACTGTTCTCACTGCGATTACACCTTCCTATTTATAGGAAATAGGATAGTGTAATAAATGCTTAAGAGGAGTGGCTGGGATAATCTCTAGAGTTCCAAGGATTGATTTCCAGTCAGATCACTACGGAAGTGAAATTTTCAAAAATGCACCGAAATAATTTAACTTAAACCAAAATCAACCACAAATCTTAAAAGTTGCAGTAATTGAAAAAAGAATTAAAAATATGCTCAACAAATTCACACTGCTTGTAATTATCAAATCATGCGAAAGTAAGGAAAGTAAGTATTTACCCGTGGTATTTACCATAGACCAAATATCATCGTTGCCTAAATTATGTGAGGGGTAATGCGGATCAATGCCAGTTGAGTGAAAAGCAGCAAAAGCTTCCTACAACTGTTTGTAAAATGCAGTAAGTTATTGGCTGCAGATAAAGTTGTGTTTTCAAAGGCCAAAGGCCGTAAAACTCAAACAAGCATAGGGTGAAAACTGTCGACGCGTATGCCGCTCGTCTCACTGCCGAGCTTAGTAATAATTTAGTAAGTATTCCATTTTCGTTGCAGACAATAATTTGTAAATGTTCAAGGGTTAGATTTTTTGCAAGGAATGCATTCTTTTTGCATACTTTCAGAAGATTGCAGTCGATAATAATTGTAATATAGGCATAACCGGGATTCTATGACAGATACCTATAACTTTAATGTTCTGCAATTCGATAACAGTTAGAATATGTCAAATACGCAGAAGTAAACTATATTATGTCTTCTGAGTTGAAAATTAGAAAGTAATCACGCGTCAATCTATTAAATGCCCTTTGAGTTTCTATCGTCATCATCATCATATAAGCCTATGAAGTCCATAGCTGAACAAAGGCCTCCCCCATCGATATCTAGACAAATTGGTTTTATGCAGTTTCTATATTTAGGTTTAGTAAGTTTGTATGTCGACAAATTATAATAAAAATTGTCTTATGCGAGTATCATAGAGTTAGAGAAGAAAGCGTTCAGCGATTTCGGTACTTTTTGTTTTTTATTTATCGGCAATATTTATAAAATACGGAATCGCATTTATGCTAAATTTTGGATGAATTTTTGTTACTCACTCAAATTCACTTAATTTCAAAAAATGATCCCCTCCGCTGTCACTCTCATAACAATACAAATCTATAATAAATTTGGATATCTTAGTGCGTATTATTATTAAAGCGTGTGGCCGCGACAAGATCCTCCCACTAGTGTCGTGAGAGCTGCACTCATCGGCAAAGTTAAGAGAGGCCATACGCGGGACTGGTCGTCTACCATTGGATCCAGCTATTAACACAACAGACCGTTATTATTAAAAAAAGTCTCAACATGTGTATTCGACTGTCATGCTTTTAATATTTTATGAATTTTACTTTATTTCACTCAAAAATAAAAGATGTACCATAATCTGGGTAAGTTTACGATTACGTCACGTAAATGCAACATCCGGCCTTTCTCATAAGTTCGAATATAACTTATTTAAATTTATTTTTCCTATGCATTTTGCAGTGAACAACAGCACAGCAGCAATACTACATAACAGGCGCAACCAACTGAAGACTCGAACTGGTTCGGGGACATATTTTTCCTCCCGCGATTACTTTCCCGTAGTAGACGAAGTCGCGGGCGGATGCTGGTAATTATATATGGTAATTATACAATGGTCCGTTGAGTACCTACTCATATATATGTTAGGTTGGTCAATTGTTACGCAGTCCACGTTTATTCGGATTGTTTGATTTATTTTACTGAAGATTAACGCCTCAATACAAGTGGGGAGGAGGGTCTATTTAGAGGGCTACCATGGGTTTTGTTTAGTTTAATTAAGTTTAGTGATTACGTGCGTTGCTAGTAAGAAGAGCTGTAAAGAAGAGTCGATCAAGATTGTTCAAAGCTGATTTCATGAACCCGTTTAATTTCTAGTGAAAATAGGCTCCATGTTGTGCGTTAGATAACGATGAATCCAAACAATTGGACTCGTTGGTAGCTATTTATGAATGAAATGAAAAATGAATATTGGTTATATAGTTATTACGATCTCTATTTAAAATAATTAGCTACACACACATACACAGGAGGTTGTGGAACAGGCTTAAACAAACCGATTTTCGCACCAGTCCTTCACAATTTTAGGTTATTTCTTATTATAAGGTCTTCCTATTATAATTGTAATGTTTGTGAAGGATAATAATGAAATTATTATTATTATTTATTAGCTACATATACCTTCTCTAACAAAATATTAAACTGTAGAAAATGTATCATTAAAGTCATGAATCCCAATGTAAGGCAGGTTGGCACTCTTGGCACACATGTTGAAATCAACAACGAAAATATAGAATGTGTGGACTCTACAGTATTTTTAGGAATTAAGTTAGATTCAAGTTTACAATGGCATTCTCATATCTCGTCCCTATCTCAAAGACTTATTTCAGCTGCTTATGCGTGATGTAGAAAACAACAAGACTTGCTTAGACGTTGCTAACCGACCCTGTAAAATCCTAATAACTTTTGAAAGGCATATAAAATTATTAATGAATTAACGAAAACAAGAGTGGAAACTTACCTATCGCCACGTGAAATACCTAGCTACTGTCAACTTCATAGGAGTAAAAATAATCATTGTTTTGGATTGAACGAAAAGGTAGCCAGTGTAATTCTTGGGCATGGAAGACATTTCATCTTAGGCCTCACGACGACAACACACCTGCAATACTAAGTAATTTTTTCCAATGATTGCAGGTGTCGACAGGCGACGGTAGTCACTTACCGCCATGTAGGCCATCAGATCGCTTATCTTCTAGTTGTATAAAATAAAAAAAAACAGCCATTTAAAATATAAGTATTCATCTCAATCGACCTTTTTAGGGTTATATCGTAAACAATGACTGTGTATTACGTAAACAGGACTAGTTGATTTACAACGTGTGATCAATAAATTCTAAGGGTAAGACTAGGGTTCCGAATACGCGTCAGCAATACCCAGGACTGGACTGATTGCTCCATCTATCTGCCCAGAGATCAAGGGGTTTGCAAATAAAATAAGACGCAAATAATCGGCACTTTACGAGTAAAAAGGTGCACGACTCAACAGAGATATGAAAAGTGGGGGTTTATTTTTAATCTCGCTGATTCCCAAACGATATTTTACCAGTTTATTTTGCTGCTGCTCCCATATTTGTTTATTTGGCATTATTTTGAACAAAGTTTTAGGCAGTGATATAAAGCTGCGGCCGTATTAAACAGGCATTTCGCGGAACCACTAAAGGTCTACAACACAAAGGGATTTTTTTATGAACCATCAAATTAAAAGCCGTGTTTTTTATTCATGTATTTTCTTTAAATCTACTGGCTATACAAGGAATATATGATTTTAAAGTATCTAGGTGTACCTTCTTTTGAATAAACTTACTTTCTTTTATTAACATTCAGCTTTATGTTTTGGGACTTAGTAAAAGTCGTGTAAATTATCCAATCCTTCTTTTAATATCTAATCGATAAAAGAACATTTGTAGTATTAAAGCGCTTAAATTCCACGTAAATTTTCATTTAAATACATATCAGTTCTTATTTCTTCTCATTGATATTGTGTAAACGCGAGTATCAAAGTCGCAAAATCGGTATGCTAAACGCATAGTGTACTAAATCCTTTATAAGTGGAATTGCAATTTGCTCAACCGCAACTTGTTCCTTTCTGTATTTGCTATAAAATTGCCTCTCGTCGTTTAGCCGGAAGCGGTTTTCAAATGTGTCTTTATAGTCACGTTTCAATCCTTTGGTCTTACAGAGAAAGTATCTATAATAATCGGCTTAAAAAGAATTTATTTTCTGTTTTTTTTTGTAACCATAGACTACGGTAAGCGCTTACCATCAGGTGGGCCACATATGCTTGACTGCCACCTTAGTAATAAAAAAACCAGCTTCATAAATGATAGACAGCTTTCGACACGACAGCCATTTTATTAGACCTATATAAGTTTACCTACTTACGTATTTCTTTTTGTAGATAATAGGGATTGAATATTTCATACTGTCATTCTCAAATAAAAACACTGCTGCGTAAAATTCTTGAAAAATGTCGTATTCCATGAAAGCTATAAAATTGCCCATTGTCGAGACCACGCAACGTCGACATTCATCTGAAAGCGATTTAAAACGGTCTCTTCGTCTGAGTACCTGATGCGATACTATAGAAACCTATGGGGTTGCGCAACAGCTTTTGCAACTTTTTTAGCAATGGAATATTTCACTCAAAAAAAATAATATTATAAACAATGCTTTAAAACACCAGAAACGCAAAAAATAATAAAATTTGAGTTAGTATGTGTTGTTTCTGGAACCGAACAAATCGATTCAGGACTTTACATCCATCGGTAAGCAAGTCGGGCTATTTTAAAAAGTTATTAAAGATTTTTCGAAAAACAGTATAAAAATTGAGTAAGAACTATTTTTGATGTTTGTATATGACTTATAATTACTTTTTTTATTAGACTTTTCAAAATCCTCTGATTGATTTTTAGACTAGCCTGACTTGATTATGCATATTGGAAAGTCGTTTTAGAATCGCTTTGTTCGTTTCCAGTATTGTCGACTTGAGAGTTTTAAGTCTGATAATATTGTTGTTGATTCATTCACATTTTTTATTAAAAAATTTCAAAGTGAAAATAAGATAGGTGACCGTCAGCTTTACCGAATTTTTCGTCTAGCTATCAGTTTCTGGTAGTGCCTTGACCATCACCTCTACCGGGTTCGAATCTTAAGTATATTTATAATATTACAATTATATACGTATTATTATCTTTAATTCGCAGTTAGCTAGTATCCTTAAAACATGCTCCTATAATTTGGGTTAGATAATAGAAGCAAGTGTAGGAATATTAAATTATTATTGATATGAGACGGTTATTTCTACTTAGTTATGTTGAATCAAGTCTGTTGCTTAAAATATATAGTAGGGGAGGGTGAGAGCCCCTAGGAAGCGTCAATTGCTGGATCCCTTCCGGTTCATTGTCGTTTGTTTGTTCATTGTTCAAAACATTGTCGGGATTCAGCTGAAAAATATCATCTTAAGCGGATTTTATATTTATTATGTCGTAGCAATAAAATTCCAGCTAAGAAATTCCAACAAAGTTTAAGCTTTAAGAGAGAAGTCTGTAATAAATGTAGCACTGTTTACAGCAAGACTAAACTATTTTTTCTCTTAGGTAACTTCAATAATGACTTGTTGATATGAAATACCAAAAAAACTAAAGGCATACTTAAGCCAGTCACTCTTATAGCTTAAACCTTAAGACAATTAAAGTATACATTATGTGTTTTCATTGATTTATATTTGTGTGTTCTATTGTACTTAATCTTTAATTGTTTTCAAAATATTGTTTATTTTTCATGAAAAAAATAATCAAAATTAATTGTTTTTGAAATATTATTTTGCTTACTTTAGACTTTCATAGATGGTTTCTTGAATTATTATGTCCATAGAAAAATTTCTTGCTGGATACATTGAACTAAAAATCTGTGTACGTTTATGTAATTGTTCGCTGTTCGCTGTTCGCTGTTCGCTGTTCGCTGTTCGCCACTCGACCTGCTGGTCGAGTAGTCTGTGCCCCTTGCTATATTGCGTGTATGAATAATATTTTTATTATTGTCTTAATTGACAATTTACAAATAAATTAAGCATGTAATAGGGAACATTGATCTAAAGTTACCTTTTAGGGGAATATATTATTTAAAAGTAGATACAGATGAACGTGCAACTAGAGCCGTACGTACGCATACCACGCGTCTGATGAGGAACGATAGCAGCGCTTGACATTATTGTTATGCGAGATGGTTTAGGTCTAAACTGTTTATTACTTTGTATAGCTCACTGTACATTTGTTTTGTTAACTACTTGAAAATGAAAATGAAAAAAAATTAATACTTGTGTTAATCTGTAATTAGCTTCCTAGCACTATGAGTAACTTCTTACCTATTATGTGTATATCAGGTGATGATTTACCGAATAAAATAAAATAATTGAAATAATAAATATAGTGTCTGAAACGTAGCGCCTCGAGCACGAAATATTATTAGGCTCTTAAAAAATAAAAGTGCTAGGTATGTAAAGCTGGGAATAACAAAAAGACGGTGAACCTAACTGTGCCACTGTGATTTTTTTACTGCATATATAATATGTATACTTCACTATTTGTAATTGTTAATAACCTTGCACTGGGTGTGATGGTGGTAGAAATGACATAATTATGAAAATGTTTTTTAGATTATTGAAATTTCGATACTTTATAGAATGGTAGAAAAATTTTGCTCAGATCCAATATAAGCCTATTCCCGGTGAAGCGCAAATTGTTTCGGCTCTTCGCAGGGTAGATAAATTTGTGCATGTCGAGCCAGCTACCGATATTTCTCCTAAAAAGCACAGTTCTGTCCAATTCAAAATTGCATTTCTTTTATACTTCTTGTTTTATCCACTATTTTTGTAGAAACCAAGCTGTTGTCCTATTTTAAAAGTGTATCGAATATTGATTTCGCTTTTTGTAATCAAACTAAAGAATCCACAGGCACGTTCTAATTTAATTATTATATTAAGAAAATAATTCAACTAAATTTCTTAACTTCTCTAGAAGCAAGAGTGGGATCGGGAGTAATAAAAAAATAAGTAAACTCTCGGTTTATGCCATTACACTACCACGATGGCCCAATGCGGGTTGGTGGGTTGAAGCAGTTGCAGTAACAACCGGGACTTTCAAAGCATGGAGGACGGAGGATTGATACATCTCGGGATCGATCATGGCGAAAGTTGCTTTGTGTTCGTGTTCCAAACCAGCTCTTACTCGCTAACTCAAATGACAAGTGGCAGTGGATAAAATATTCGATGTTTTTACATAAATTGATTGATGTTTCACAACGGAACGTTTAGTTGCTTTGCACTCATAGCGTGAAACAGCACCGAAACGCACTGCGCGTTCATAGCGTGAAATGTGAATATATATTTATGTATTATTATTATATATTTATTTATGTATAATTTAAAATTAATTTTCACTTTTTTTCACTTTTTCGTACCTATCACTATTGTCAATTACCTAAGTAAACTCCCTACCACAAGGTAGTCTGGTAGAGATCGCTTCTAGCGAAAAGACCGCCTATTTCGGCAAATTGTGTTTGTTTTATCTTTGTGATGTTTATGTGACTATGCAAAATAAATATTTTTTTTAAATTTATTTATTCAAAACATTACAATTTAACACATCTACAACTCATCTGCGACTCACAAACCATGATGGTTTATCTGTCCGCAACGACTCGCTCAAATAGTCTTTTAATGCATTTTAAAAATTACACTTTCCCTCTGCATATAAGTTTTGAAAGCCGGCAGGCAATTCATTTATATAGTTAGGTATTATATAACTCAGACTTCGTGTGCCGTATACTTTGTTTGTTTGTTTTAGGTAGAATAAATTTCTTATTTCCTATATTTCGCAGGTTGTGCAGCCTGATATAGGTATTTAAGTTATTTACATAGTTAAGTTCAGTTAGAATAGTAAATTTAATTTTGTCATAAATATTCATGATTTTACAATGTCTAAATAAACCGATTTCACTATTTCTATACTTTAATTTTATATATTTTGGGACAATAGTTTTTAGAATTCTTAGTTGTAAGTCATAGATATCTTCCAAGTAGGTTTTTTTATGTCAAACCATAGCTACTTTCTATCTATCTAAACAGCAATGCAGGTATAGTATGAAAGATTTTAGGCACCGACAGTTATCATTTGCGTTAGCAAAGAATGGGGCAGAGCGCCCAAACCACGCCAGCGAGCTTCTCAATATTCAAATTCTCATTTGCAATAATAGACATCATCATCATCATCATGTGTTTTTTTCGTATAGCACTTAGCATTTTAATCCATACCTAATATACTAATCCAACATATAAGAAATGCAAAAGTAACTTGTATATCTCTCTGTCTCTTACATTTCGCACTTCCAAATCACTGATCAAATTTAAATAGAATTCTTCCTAAGAATAGATATGGGCTATCTTTTAGCATGAAAACCGACATCACACGGGCAGAGCCACGTGCTGCCACTAGTAGTTAATAAATAGCAATTGTTTTCCTTTTATGCCTTTTGGAAACCCTTTTGTTATATTGAATTATGTATCCAGGTAAAATACATATAAAAAGTTTCGTAAACAATTTGCTTGTCTTCTTATACGATGGCACAGCAACTGCTTACTAAGTATTCGTTTTGAGGAAACACGAAGTCGGAGCGTTACTTGAACTACTTAAAAGTTGTGTTGCAAATGAAGCGTTACAAAAATGAACGGTCCTGGGTCTTAAGGGGGTTTCGGTCCCGGTTGTTTGAGTTTTCGATAGCGAAAACTACTCTCTTTAAAGTAGTAAGTTCGAACAGGATAAGGCAAAAAGTAATACTGAAAACCAAATAGAAAACAATAAAAAGGCAAAAAATAATCAATTTTAAGCAGGTAATATTTAAAGGTTGTTTTTGGAATCGTTGTTTCACTTTCTGTTATGTCTGAAGCACCAAACAGTGTTTAAGAATTGGTTTTTATTTTACTTTGAATTTTATTTTCACAATTAATTTGTAGTAATTATAGCACCTTTTTGTTTTTGGGGTTCCATACCCAAAGGGTAAAACGGGACCCTATTACTAAGACGTCCGTCTGTCACCAGGCTGTATCTCATGAACCGCGATATTTAGACAGTTGAAATTTTCACAGATGCTGTATTTTTGTTGCCGCTATGACAACCAATACTAATAAACAGAATAAAATAAATATAAGGGTTCTCCCATACAACAAACGTGATTTTTTGCTTGGTTTTGCTCAATATTGATAACACAATGTGTAGACGCTTGTTTATATATTTTTTTAATATCGCTTAAATTTTGACTGTTGGGAAGTCCCGTTCTTCTTCTCCGAGAACTTCATGAGATCACTACCTAGTTTAAATGGGACTAGCAAACAAAAACTTAATAAATATCGGCAATTGTTCTGAGAGCTTTCTCTGAAAAACGAAATACGAAAAGTATTGGGCTAGCGTAGTGGTGTTATGGCCCAAGCTCCTCATGTGTTTCTCCTATTTAAGAAGGCCTATGCCCAGCAGTGATACGTATATAGGCTGATGATGAAAGTTTCAATTTAGTTTTAAATTTTGCTCTAAAACGCCAATACATGTCAGGTGACCGCTAAGTTTTCTATATAATTTTATTTAAAGTTAAATACTGTGTTTTTTAGGATTTCCTTTATAAAATCCACCAAATATATTTTAGAACATATTCAACATCACTATTGTATGAAGCGTGGATTTTTTTTTCTTTAAGTACTGTGCACATCAAAAGCATTCATTCATTGAAAAGAAGAGATATAGTTATACCTACTCGTAGTAATAAACTTCATTGGTTTTCTTTGTGAAATAAAGTTTAATGCAGAATGGATAGATATTTGAGTTGGATATTACATCTCTCTAATTGAGTTCGAAAATCTTCACTGTTTGTACTATTGTAATTTTAGGGGTTCTTTGAGTTCGTTTTCTCTTTACGCCCTGTAAGTTCTAAGTTTAATTTTGTTTCTGTTGGAATTGTAACTTTTCAACAGTGGATATTTGAAAGATTGTATGTGTATTTATGATATAGGTTTGAGGAATGAGTAAAGTAATTGATATTTAAACTTATTACCAGTGATCGGAATTGGGTGAGTATATTTACCTACAGTTTGTTGAACAGTGATAAAAATCGGAGACTTCGTTACAATAAATTTTTTACCTCACCGATAATTTGCCGGAATTTTAACTACGTAAATTCAAAGATCAAATTAATTAAATAGAAAGTACTCCTGCTTAAATATTCTTCATTATAAAATTTTTCACATGGCTCTTCATTTGTAATAACTTTTTTTTTTTTTTTATACATCTAGATGACAAACAAGCTGACGGCTCACCTGGTGGTAAGCGGTTACCGCCGCCTATAGACACCTGCAATAACAAGGAAAAGCACTTTATATTGCAGGTGCGTTGTCATCCTGAGGCCTAAGATGAAATGCCGTCCATGCCCAGTAATTACACTGGCTACCCTTCCCTTCAATCCGAAACACAGCGAACTGTTTCACGGCTGAAATAAGAAAGGCGGTGGTACCTACCCAGGCGACCCTACATATGGGTCTACCACCTAGTAAACTTCAAAAAAAAGGTTTTAATTCGACTATTTTTGATCGTTTTTTTGTATGTTTGCTACGCGGTAAATATTAATAATAAGATGTTTAAGTTCACGTAATTAAAGATCCGGTAAATTTTCCGGTAAATAAAATATGGCAGGGAAGTCTCCAATTTTTATCACTGTTCAACAAACTGTAGGTAAATATACTCAGCCTATTCCGATTACTGCTTATTACATCACAGTAAAATAGACTTTGAGAAATATGCAAGATATTCTAATGCGTTTCTACGTCGTCTGCCACTCTGGTCCGTTAGCTGACTCGCCTGGCAGAGTTGTAGATCCGCTGAAGTCACTTTTAAGCCATTACTTAGTTGCTTGTTTTCGATTTGTTTTTTAGACGAAAAAAGATAGCGTAAAATACGGCGAGGCTAACTTTCGGGCAATCAGCAGGTCCAACTTCGAAAAGGGTTAAATCAAAGGGTTCCGGTTTTATGAAGACTTATTTCAGACTTACCTTCAAGTTGAAATTAGATTTAATCTGGCTCCAAGCTTTAGGATTGAATTTTGTAAACAATTTCGAATACCTCTGCAACTTCCAGGCTTTGTTGAATACCACTGGGAGCTTGGGATACTGTTGTTTAGAAATTCCTTTGAAATGAATTCGTATAAGTATAAAACGTGAGGTCGAATTAGTAAACACAGGGGCTGATTGAATGGGCACGCAATGTTTGCGTTGTTGGTATGATTGACTTTATTTTTCCATTTATTTCCGTTCTAAAACTGTAAATTAAATTTTGAAATGTGGATTACATGAAAGCTGAGTTGCTTTGTTCATAGAGTAATTAATATTCTACTTTTATGTGTATTTTCATTTTTACACGTGGACAGGTATGTTTTATACTAAACGAACGTACTCCTACGTTCTGTATTTGCTATAGAACCCTGGCTCTATTGCACGTGTATTGATTATCACGTCTTATGAAATTCTTTGACAGAGCAATATGAATAAACCTAGCTTTACCAATATAATTATTTAAGTAGGATATGAAATTCCAAGAAAAATATTTGATTATTGCGAGATTCCTTCGTAATAAGAAATTTGAACTTACAAGAAAAATATGTCATCAAGTAATTTTCTATTTTAAAATTATTATTACTTACTATTTTTAAGTAGGTATGTACAGTCGACAGCACATCAAGCGTAACAGTTTGACATTGAGACCGCCGTAATTGACTCGGCTTTCGTAATGCAGCTGTTACATTTGATGTAGGTGGTACTACTAGTGTAGGTCTACACCCGTACGAAGGGTCGTCTGGGTAGGTACCACCGCCTTTCTTATTTCAGCCGTGAAACAGTTCGCTGTGTTTCGGATTGAAGGGAAACGTAGCCAGTGTAATTACTGGGCAAGGACGTCATTTCATCTTAGGCCTCAGGATGACAACGCACCTGCAATATCAAGTGATTTTCCCTTGTTATAGCAGGTGTAACCGCTTACCATCAGGTGGGCCGTCAGCTTGTTTGTCATCTATTTTTATAAAAAAAATAATTGATGTGCTGACGTCTGAACTAAGGCAGGAATGAGACCTTTAAATATCCTAACTTTTTTATTTTTTGCCAAGATAATTATTAATCACATTTCAATGTTTTTGGTGCCTTTAAACGCTTAATTTATTGTCACAATTACAAATAAAGAAAGAAAACGATGAAAAAATATATGCTCCAGGCGGGAATCACACCCGCGTCTCCTGATGTCCGGCCAGACGCGATTACCATTACGCCACCGGAGCACTAGGATATCCTGCAAATTTCTTCACCGCTTTCTATCCTTCTTCTTAACGTTTTTATACGTTTATCAACGGGGTTTCGATTCCCGCCTAGAGCATATATTTTTTCATCGTTTTTTTCTTTATTTGTAATTGTTACAATAAGATAATTATTAGTCAGAAATATAAAAATAGCATGGTTTCTTAGAACTGTGGCTAAAATTCAAGCGAACGAATATTTGTTACTTGTAGTTGGAAATTTCATTTCTCAATAAGGAGGTGTCAAATAGATGATGATTAAGACCGGGTGCTACTTAAAATTTTAATAAAAAATTATTTAACATACACTTGCATTAAAACGAGCCTAAAGACAATTCTGAAAAGGTTAGTACATATTTAGAAAAAAAAACATTTAAAACATGGGTATTGCACCCATAAAAAATATTCGTTCGGATATTGTAAAACAATTTTTTTCAAACATGTTAAAAGAAATAAAAAGGTAATAACAACTTGGTCATGTTATGTGAATGTGAGACGTCAACTAGTGTGTCGAAGTATGAGCCACTTGCGATCGCGTTCGCCTCAGTCGGCAACAATGGAGGAAGGGCCGGAACCGCGCGCTCTTTGTGCTGGCTTTTAAGTTCACCACCAATCGTTGTTGTAGTCTGCAAAAATATAAAAGTGTGAAAAAATATTCCTTACCTAAAATAGTTCTTGAGTATTCAAAAATTACGTTGCTGCCTTGCTTTGTTCTTAATATTATTTGGAGACAGTAATTGATATCAGCGTTCATTTTTAACCCCCGACGACAGAAGAGGGGTGTTATAAGTTTGACGTGTCTGTCTGTGTATCGGTGTGTCTGTTTGTGGCATCGTAGCGCCTAAACGAATGGACCGATTTTGATTTGTTTTTTTTGTTTGAAAGCTGATGTATCTACGATGGTTCTTAGCTATAATTTATGAAGATCAGTTCAGGCGTTTGATGACTATCAGCTCATTTTGTACATGATAATAGGATTTTACTAACTTTTACACATCCGATTGATTTGAAATTTGGTGTACTGTCACTTCGGTGACATTCCCATGACATACTATCCTGAAGCTGATCCTATACCATCAAAAAGTCTGCGAAATGCTTAATTCTTCAGAAACTTACAGCAGATATAGCGTGTTTGGGCTTCGAAATAGTCTCAATGAGATGGTGATAGATAGATGATTAATGACGCCGGGGATTACTTAAATTTTTTAATTTTGTATTTGTCTCTGTTATTCAATATCTCAACATGTGTACTTTCTTAGTAATTACATCATGCAAACTCTTTAGTGCATTTTCTATGAGTACCTAGCAGTACCTAGTTATCACAAAAAGTTTTTATGTTAAATGCAGTTTGTAATACTACCGCTAGATGGCGCCATATTTTGCGGCGTTATTATAAAGAGTGTCAAGAGAAGACAAAAAAACAATAGACGGTGTAATAACTTGTTTATTAACCTGCAAAAGTAGTGATTACAAATTCTCTTTGTAGAATATGTGGAGGGCAATTTCTGAAAAGTATAAAAACGTATTCAAAAAAAGGAGGTAATCTTAGTGAAAAATAGTTTATAAATTGTTCAGCCGCAAACACTTTCAAGGGCATATTACTATGACAATTAAAAACTAATCAATTCTGAATTATGTATCTTGATTTCGACTTTTTGGTGTGAGAAATAACATTATAATTATTTCATTATGTATTTTTTACGCTCGAATTAGGTACCATTACGTTTGCACAGTCTAACCTTGAAGAGTACTTACACGCACATGACCAGCTATAAAAATATTTTCTTAATAAAACCTAAACTCCTTTTTGCTGACACTACGCCAGTCAGCGATCCTGTCCACGGGTATTTCGCCATCACTTTTTCTGGCAGGTATGGCTTTTGTAAACAGTCTGAGGTCCACACACTTTTTTTTCACTGTCCCGATTGCTGGATAGGAAATAGATGACGTGTGTCGAATATAAACCTTTGTTGGCACCGACGTAGGTAGCCGCGGTGGCTTCGCCAATTCTAAAGTGTTTTCATGCTTTTTTAGCTTTTTCGCTGTCTAAAAGATATTGGGACGATTAAAAAAATGGCTTTCTTTTAGCAGTAATAACCATTTGTATCGATATTCTAGATACACTTTATTCAAGCTCTTTCTTCGGTTCTTCATGGTTAAAAGTAAGCTGTGACGAGATTTAAAAATATATTTGCAAAACGTATTTTACAAAATTAAATAGGTATAATTAGTATGAAGCATGATTCATAATTAATTCCGCACAAGTTATGATTCAGGCAAAGATAAAGTAAAAAAACAGTAAAACATGTCACACGTGCCTATAAAAATTTTGGTTTGCCCTCGATTTCCCTGGGATCCCATCATCAGATCCTAACTTGGTGACAGTGGAACTACCTTTGGAGTATACTCTATCGAATGCAAAAAGAATTTTGAAAATCGGTTCACAATTGACAGAAAAATCGGTGAACATACATACAAAAAAATAATACATACAGTGGAATATATAACCTCCTTGTTTTTTGAAGTCGGTAAAAAAGTAGATTGTTACTAACATTATACGATAATTGTTGGTTTACCAAAGCACAATTATTAACAAATTATTAGCTTATCTAATTATTAGCATAATTATGATTACGCATCTAAGGTTCAATACAGTTTGATTAAGTTTGAATTTGTATCGCTGTTTACTAAATTGTTTCGATGGAACAAAAATACTGAAGATATCGCAAAATAAAAACTAAAAGCCTTCAGATTAGACGATTTGCATGAAAATTACGATATCAAAGAAGTAACGTTTTCATTTCAAATTATGCTAATGATAATAGAAATGCCTCCCCTTTTCAGAAACATCTGACAACGAAAGAAAATATGCTGACTGGATTGCGAAAGAGCACGGGTGATTATGTTTTATAGACATATAGTATGGAGGAGGCTAATTACCCCACAGGTCTTTCACCGTTTCGAGTGTTCGTCAAATCGCATGAATCGCTCGCTCATATTTATGGATGGGAGGGAACGACGCACTGAATTAAGCCAACATTTTTTCTAAGTGGGCAGTAAACGCGCTCTCTTCCATATATATTGAAGCGTCGTATATTTTACGATTCATCCCGGTGGAGGGCACTCGTGCAGCGGCAATAGGGTGAACATCCACATCGAGTGGACAAAATTACCTGGAGCCTGTTTCACAAATGGTCCCCACTTTGTTTTAAATACATATTTGGGCGGTTCTTTGGGTTTCTGCTCAGTGGTCAAATAGAAATGGCCTGCTTTCGCTAATGGTAATGTTTTGTAAACGGTTCTGTTTCGTTGGGATTATTTTAATTTGGATAATGGCTGCTATTGTGTTACTTGCGGATTGGACCGTACATGGTTTTTACACGCAATATTAGAAATTATTTACATCATTCCTTGTTTTTCAGATCTTTTAATAAATTTCTCTTTTTTAATCCTAGACTTATTTACAGAGCCAAATTGATGCCATTTACAGAGAAATAAATAAATAAAAAACATACAACAAAGAGGATGGATTTTTGAAAATGGCTATGTTGCAAAAATTAGAGGAAATAAGAATTTAAATTTTATAAAAGATTATCGTAAAGATTACCAGCTAAAGAGTATGAAAGTAAGTTCTTGAATCGCATCAACCCCGGTCCGTAAATTTAAATTACACTGGATATTACAGGAGACAGAGCGTTTCTTCCGCGGACATGCAAACAATTAATTACTGGGGTTATTAATGCGAGGCATTAGTCACAGCGGGCCGTCAGCGGTCTCGGACCCCCGCCCGCACTCTAGACCATATTCTAATTTGTTGTTTAATGTAAACTCCTTTATTGCCTTTAGTGGGTCGCTCGGAATCTTTTTGCAGAAAACGCAGAATAAATGCGACAGTTTTGTCGAGGACAAAATAATGAAGCCTCCAGTCTGTAAATAAATGCACATTTATTCTGTACTTAAAATGCTCAACGGTAATGATGTTATATTGTTTGTGGTTTTCACAAATACTGATATTATTACGTGTCTGTTGTTAATGAGATATTTAGTCCGCATAGGGTGTAGGTAAGCCTCGTCCATTTTCTTGCACAACTATCTTACATTACTTGATATACACCCGCTTCCAGCAATCTGTATTATGTTGTCAGGCCATCCACTTTTTGGCCTGTTAATCGAAATTAAATTTTTTGAAAACGGTATGATGAAGTTTGCAATACTAGATTAATTTTATGCATGATTTTGTTAGACCATAAACATTTATTACGTATTTTTTATTTTCCAGAAAAACATTTATCCGACACTATCAATAACTATTCTTTCTTTCGACGAATAATTTGTTTATACATTTTATTTCTAGAAATATCAAAGATGGCTATAAAATATTATCAAAGTGGTGATATTTTATAGCAGTATTCTAAATGAAAGATTTTTAGCTTTTTAATTATTTTTAATAACCATTTCAAAGTAGGTTTTGCAAGCAAGCAGAATCTTTAACGATAATAAAATTATTTTCTTAGATAATTTTGAGATTGTCTGCCAATCATTATGTACAAAGGGATGCCCCCAGGCGGGCCCATCGCTATCCACACCTAGACCTTTTGTCTTCACTCAAGAACTTTTGTAACCGTGGGGCTGTGTCTGTTCTTTTTAACGTGAACAATAAACATAACTTATTTCCACATTTTATGAACCCCTTGTCTGAATGTCAATTTGTGCAATCATGAGTAAAAGGTATATTCTTTATATTGCAATCATCTTTTTATTTTATTTTTATGCAACAAGGGCGTTAAATAAACCTATCGAAAATAGAATATAAAGTAACGTCTTTAAAGTGGCTTTTAACTTTGTGAAAATTATGAACATACCAACGTTATTTTGACGGTATAGAAAGGAAATCCGCCTCGCAACACAAAGCTTCCAATCAGCTGTGGACACTTCTACAGAAACACAACATAACAACAATACGTACTATAAAGTTGTGATACTTAAAGATCTTCTGTAAGGTAAAAAATGCTTCCCCCTCCTTTTTTCAGTGGAAAACACTTGAAAACAAAACTTATTAAAAAAACTGTAATTGTAATTATGAGGTAGTAAATAAGTGTTCGGTGGCGTGAGGAGCTCGGTGGCGTATTGGTTTGAGCGCTCTGGTTTCGATACGAAAAACAAAGTAACTTTCGCCATGGTCGATCCTGAGATGGGTCAATCAAAGTTTGTTATCTCGAGCTCCTCCGTGCTTCGGAAGGCACGTTAAGCCGTTGGTCAAGGTTGTTGATGCAACCGCTTTAACCCACCAACCCGCATTGGGCCAGCGTGGTGGTGTTATGGGCCAAACTCCCCATGTGTTTCTCTCATGTAGGAAGGCCTGTGCCCAGCAGTGGGACGTATATAGGCCGGTGATGATGATGAAATAAGTGTTCTTCATAAAACCACATTTATATGACATAATAGTTTTTCTTTTGTATGTGCTGCGCCTAAAAAAACAAGGTTAATACTAAAGCTACTATTTATAATGCAGAATAGTTATTTGTTATACAAGAGTGCAAAGTTGCTTTTTAACCGCGTGCTCAATTTTGATGACCGAGCAAGCGAAGGATTCTAAAATTGAATCACAAGCGCAGCGAGTGATTCAAAAATTAGAATCCTAAGCGTTAGCGAGGGAATCAAAAGAGCACGAGGTGAAAAATCTTTGCACTCGAGTGCAACACGTAACTTTTCATCCCACCTCAACGAGGAAATGACCAAATGCACAAAAACATTTGCGCATTATTAACAGTTTTAGTCAATTCTATTGGCATAAAATAAACTGCTTCGTGCTTCTTCTGCTGAATCACTCATTTTAGGTTTTTACTAGTTTTCATTTCTTGTTTTTTTGTTTAAACCTATGGTTTTAACAAATATGTCGCGAAAAGAAAATGGCGCGCAAAGCAAATTAAACAAAAAGTACACCAGGAAGGTGCCAAGTCGAGATTCAAAAAGGTTGTATGATAAATTCGGCACCATGGAGGTTAAAGTTTAAGACGATTCCTGAGTGTAGCGAGGGATTTAAGTTCACCCAAGACAGCTTTATCACCGAGGAAGATACTCTACTTTTCGTACCATTTGCGAAAAAATTAACGCAATAATAATATGAGATAAGCATTTATTAAAATAATGACAATTAAAGGTAAAAGTTAACATTCGAAACATTGGTCCAATTATTGATAGAGAGAGTTACATTTTTGTGCGTATTCCTTTTTCAAAAAGATGTATAATGCTTTAGATACAAACTCAATGGTGTAAACACAGATGTAGTTCAGTATAAATTTCGGTAAGTATTCCAAATTTAAATCACATTTTCCCCCTATAGGGTGAATGAAATTCAGTACAATTTTATTTCCCTGTTTTTAACAGATTAAAAATGACTATTGTTATGTTCGCTTTTTGTGGCATAGAATGTCACTTTTTTGAGCAAATGGTACGAAAATAATATTTATCAAGTATTGCCGCTTCGACTACGACGTCTCTTACTACGAAATCTCTTACTACGACATCGTAGCTGCTACGATTCTTCTACGAAATGTTTGAGTAAGGAAAATGTGAATACAACCAATCTCATTCTCTATGTAAAATAAATAATCTATATTTACAGCTCATTGAATATGCCCTCGATAGCTAATTAAGGTGATTATCTATATGTGATTTCCACTTAATATATTGTTTTTTTTTTAAATAAATGTAATTGAAATTAAAAAAATAATAATTAAGTAAATTTAACGAAAAAGTGCAGTTTTAAACCCCTGACGCAAAAAGAGGGGTGTTATAAGTTTAACGTCCTTGTCTGTATATATGTGTGTCTGTCTGTGTCATTGTAGCTCCTGAACGAATGGACCGATTTTGATACGTTTCTTTTGTTTAACTTTCACAGATCCGATAAAGATGTAGTTCATAATAATCCGGCACAATAGACCATGTGCAGGAAATTAAGGCTTATTCAGGTATAATAATATCAAAATAAAACTTCTTGTTATATCAATGACTTACACATCCAGGTTTAATCGATAAACAAGAGTAAAAAAAACATATTGAAATTCCCGCTTACAATAAAAGAAAAAAAGATATACAGCCAGTGCGCCATAAATTAAGTTCTTTTTAACAAAAGATTATGCAGTGGTCAATTTTATATTTTACTTAAAATTAGAATTAAAACTAATGTAGTTTCCAACAGCGATATCCTTTTGCGAGGCCATTATGACGCAGAAGGAGGTGGCAGTTCAATTCGTCGCAGTATCTGGGACTTCGGGCAGCGGAAGGGAATCGCTGCCTGACTGTATCTACAGCTCAGCCGGTACGCGTATACACACGCGTGCCGGTCAACGTAGAAGGAGGGAGGGTATTGGCAGGGGTTTTAGTGGGTGCGAGTCCCACGGCTAAAAAAATTGTTGAACATTATTGTGAGTAGCTAAAAAAGGTTTCATGAGTGGTATTATGACAGCTGTAGTCTATAAGCCATTAGTATTTGTCCTCATTGTATGAAAATTTATTCCAATATATTATATGGTAAACAAAATAAGAAACATAATTCCAATATCATTAAAGTCATAATTATTGAGATAGCAAATTGTCTACTTATTAACCTTATTTATCCTTTTTAGCATCAAGCCGATACATTTATTATGACTCGTGGAGGCTAATTACCCATCGACAGGGCCAAGTGTGGGCCGGGCTGGGCTGATAACGTACTTGTAATCCGATAAAATATACCACTGCCTGCCGCCGTATCGCTCGTTATTTGTAATTACAACAACGTAGGCCTCTTGTATTTTTACCGAGCTCACATTTTTGTAAGAGTTAATTATAACGTTATTTAAATAAGGACGCTTACGTTTTTTTTTATTTTTAGAGCACGTTAAGCAAGAAGATTTCATCGACAGAAATATAGCTGTGAAGTAACAAATAGCAACTAGCATCATTCAACAACAAAGAAGGTGATTGTAAAAAGCAAAGTTTGACGGCAACAGGTCTCTTATGAACAATTATCATATACCATAGTACAAGCTGCTTAAACGGTACCTCAGCTTAATTGAAAAGGCCCAATTAGTTTTTATACAGTTCTATTTATAAAGTTCATTCATTCGACGGACGCTGAGTTTAATTAGTAAATCCTAAGTGATATTTAAATGCCTTCATGCAGTTCAGTAGGAAGCTTTATACTTTGGTTTTTGATATATCAGATAGTTAACTGTGTAGATGATTGACAGCGACAGAAGAAAAATGATGCTCTACTACTGGAATGCAACGGAGATGACTAGCTAAACTCCTAGCGACGTAATCTAATAGCCAAAACCAGAAATGAGAACAGAAGAATTATAATTTAGGCTTTGGACCCTCTACCCATACAAAAGTAGATAATTTTATAACATGAGGTAAAAAGGAGGACACAGTGAGGTAAAAATGAATTGATATTTTTATCCAGGTAGGTACGGTCAGCAACAGTAGTCGATTAACACTTCAGTAGTTTGTCACACTACGGCATTCATAATTTTCGTACAAACTGTCAAGAGTATGCCTATATGTAATTTTAAAAATGTACTGTAATTTTAATGGACTTCTGTTACTAATTGTATTTTTCTTTAAAAGCCACTAGTTAAAAAACCGAGTTTCTGGAATGGTCCGGGTTTTTGAAATACAAAATAGCTCTATTTGACTCCTCCATAAAATATTCTGGTTATATTTATAGGGTATTAATAATATTACAGAAAAGTAACTTTTGTATCACAATTTTTTGAAAGCAAATTCCTGTTTGTGTATTCCAGTAAAAATTGCAACAAGATTCGTTGAAGGTATACTGTTTACTTTACTAACAGTTAACTATGAGTAAACGACCTACTTCCACCAATTTAAAGGCGAGTTTAGCAAAATGCGTGGAGTTTTAAATAGCTCCAAAACGCCGTATTAAGTAGCATGTTCTTTGCGGAAATATTTTAAGTTATAATTAGTTTTGCGAACTACTTTAATAAATTAGTTTTGATTTCGAGATACTGTATTTGTCGGACGTTTTATAATTTTTTACTGTTAGCTAGAGTTAGCCAGCACTAAACTTAGGTTAAGAATTGATACCTAAACGCGTAGGTACTTAACTATGCGAAAATAATAAATTGTTCGAGCTATATTTTACGACATTTGAAAACATACCCAAATAAATTTATTGTTATAAAATACAAAACACAAAAAAGCTTAAACCAGTCGAAGTGTGTTTCAAGAAGCTATTTATCATATGAATTATGATAAAGATACTAGAACATTATTTTTTGATTTTCAAACAGAACACATAAACAGCAAATTCTTTACTTGTGCAGGGTTGCAATTGCTGTGTAGTTTAAACTCTTACCTAACATATTATTATAAGTAATATTTCGAATAAACCCACAATTATGAGCTTTATGGTTAAATATTCTTCGCTGATTAAAGTTTTTTCAACATCATATTCTGTCAATAAGGAAATGATATGACGAGTTTGATTAGTAACATTTTATTAGGAGTTAAGGCGTTGCCGTTTCTGGACCGTGACTGGACGAGCTTTGACTCGGTCCAATTTCGCTCCGTTTGATGTGTTTAATTACTTTGTTTGTTCTTGTTCGGGTTGCGATGCTTGCCGCGGTCGCCCAAGTCGAAAACGTTTCCAAAACTGTTAGCATTCCCAAATTAAATGTAACCCACGTCAAACTAACCGAATAGTTTTATGCTGTAAACGAAATAATTAAATCCGTATTGGGCACCCACTCCGATCTTATTGTATGGGCGTATTGTAACAGGTTTTGTAAGGACATGCTGATTAATTGTTTTTACTTCAATTCCTCGTGTTATTGTAAGAATTAAGGGAGAAGTACACTTTCACGCCGAGTTGACTACGCAGATACCAACAGTAAGTAATTAATTGTATGAAAGTTTTCCATAGCTACAAAAAATAAAAGTTTAATATTTTATATCGCGGATTGGCTACAATTCATAAAAGAAGTCACGCTGATTATATGATAAAAATGTAGTTATTATTAATTTACACTAATTATTACCACGCTCTCGAAAACAAAGGCAGGTGGCATTGCTTGTGACCTGCTGGGAAAAAAAATCAGCTGTTTCACACTAAATTGTATGGAATGCAAGTTTATTTTCGCGATTACAATTTCATCAGCATTGCAAATACTCTCACTTACACTCTGTTTATCTACGACATCATTACAGTAACGAAATGTCTTGGTACCCCTTTTTTGCCCGTGGTCCTACTGCTTAGTCCTACTGGTAGCACTCAATCCCATTTTCTAACATCGGCAAAATAAAAGTCTTTGCTCGTGTCCATCCTTTTAGTTTAATCATTTAATTTAAGGCACATTCACAATACAACTCTACTAATATTAGTATTTAGTTTCATTTTGTAGTTTTATTTACGAGACAAAACAAATAAAACTTTGAGAAATGGAGCTCCGGTTGTGTTCAGAAGCAGTAACATTAATAACATTGACGATGACTGTACTACCGGATCGGACATAAATAATTATTACGGGCAATTATTTATGTCCGTGATCCTATCTGACTGAATCAAGAAAACGATTATATTGTATGGGCATTGGACCTACTGATCGGGTAGTACAGTCATCGTCAATATTATTAATGTTACTGCTTCTGAACACAACCGGAGCTCCATTTCTCAAAGCTTTATTTATTTTGTCTCGTAAATAAAACTACAAAATGAAACTAAATACTAATATTAGTAGAGTTGTATTGTGAATGTGCCTTAAATTAAATGATTAAACTAAAAGTATGGACACGAGCAAAGACTTTTATTTTGCCGATGTTAGAAAATGGAATTGAGTTTTAAATGAAATGATTTCCTAAGGTCAAAGCTAGATGGGTGACCGTCAACTCAGCACTATCGACTTGTTTGTCTCTCAGTCTTTGGTTGAAATAAATAATATTGTTTCATATTATCGTATTGTATAACTGATAAAGTATTATCTAACTCCACACACCGTTACGGTAACCGTTACCTTCCATCATCAGTGCACCCGAATAACCCGATAGAATACAACTATACGGTAATACGTGCGTATCAGATCCTGACTTGGTGACAATGTGACCACATCAGGAGTATACTTTATCGAATCAAAAAAGACTTTTAAAAATCGGTTCACAATTGATCGTCGGTGAACATACATACAAAGAAATACATACAGTGGAACATAAACATCCCTCTTTTTTGAAGTCGGTTAAAAAACTTGCTCTTATTACTCCTAGTAGAAACTACGGGGCAATGCTACTTGTCAATAGTCTTACGAATAGAACCATGTACAAGAAAAAATGCCCGTGGTACTTAAAGTTGAACTACAGGTAATGCTATTTGCCCATGGTCCTACTGATAGGACCACGGACATAAATAGTTGCCCGTGGTACTACCAGTAGGACTACGCAGTAGGACCACGGACAAAGAATGTTAGTACCTACAGTCGTTACTTTAGATAGCTTAAATAACCTTATTCCTATTGTAATAAGAATCCGGACCTGCCAAAAGTGATTACTTGATTTTGGAGATACTGTCATACTAACTAGAATATTGATCCCAAAGCCTTAGTCCCAGGTTTTAAAGCCAAATTAACGGTGGGTGCGTGGATTATGTCGATATAGCTTTACTATGGCAGTACTGAGACCGTTACTAGTTTAACCTAGGTGAAGAAAATAAATCATTAAAACGGTAAATTTTAAAGTAGCGAGGGCCCGGCGTTCCACAAGGACGGGCCTGGGTCCACAATATATCTTGTGGGCAGGCAACCGCGATTTGACTGACGGCGCTCTCTGAAAGGACATTTATCAGTCTCACTAGCGGGTTACAGTAAACCAAACAACAATGAATTCTCATTGACAAATTATCTTGCCATTTCTTGTTCTCCGTCCTTTATTTAGTTAGACTAATAAGTAACGCGAGAACTTTGAGTTGTTGCTGACACCCGTAATAGCTTCAAGTGAGCCATGTACGCGCAACTTCTTAGAACTTTCCTAACCAAAAATAATACCTATTACCTACATAGAAGGAAAGAAAAAAAAGAGCATTTCGCAAAAATATTAATTAAAAGTAAAAAGATACTATTTACAACAAAATAAAATAGACGTTCCAATAAAGATGTTTACTAATTTTGCTTTAATATTTTATTTTTGTTTGATTGAAAGTTCAGCACAGTTCTAACACATAAGTAACAATTATTTGCAATTCCCCATGTCCTAATTCATATCCATAATTTGGGCCAAGTATTAGGTGTCAGTGTAAATAATATTAATATTACCTATAACGATCTTAAGGCTACTTCATCGCAATAAATTCAGCGCTTTTATTAGATGTATTATGAAATTTAACAATGTTTTAATACTTGGATAAGATGTTGATGACTTACGCATTAATAAATTACTTAATCACATACCCACAGAATAACTTGATAGAATAAGCCTATGAATAAAAGCACGTTATAACAGTGTCTTAAGTTTGTCTAGCAACTCAATTGTTGTAGCTATACCGATTAAGAAAAAATGTGATAAGTTGTTGGGTTTGATTATAAATGTAGGTACGTAGTTTAAATGTAAGCCAGATACAGCAAGGAAGTTATACATAGTGCGCTGTGGCAACGTATTTTCAAGGAAATTCACCTAGTTCGCAAAGCGGAACTGTGTTTGCGACAACAGATAACGGAACTACCCTAGTTACGTGGTAAAATGAAACGGCATCGTTGCAGCTCCTAAAGAAACTGCAATTATTAGAAAAAAATATTCAGTTTCCATGAAATAAGTACCCAAATAACACAAAATAGAATACGTAATAATACAAAATAATCACAACTACTTATTTGAAGAAGAAAATGATGTCGCTTAAACAGAATATTCGACATTAAGGCTAGACATTCATAGGGTTCTCCCAAGTTCTTGGTAGCCCAGCAGTTAGAGCACTCACCCTGATTGTGAAACGTCGCGGGCTGGTTTCCGCCCAAAGACATGTTTTTTAAAATAAAAATATTTTTCGAAATATCTTTGAAACATTTATTATAATGTCTAAATAACATTAAGAATATCTTTACTCTGTTCTATAGTATTATAGTAAGAAAAAAACGGGCAAAAACTAAAATTAAGTTATCCATCTACGTCGTTCTACTTCAATAAAGGCGTAGAGTGACTTTTGGTAGCGTCAATTCAGTTACTCCAAATATTTTTGTCGTTTCATCGAAAATTTTATTTTATTGTAACAATTATTTTAACTAATAAAATTTCAACATTTTTTATTATATTTTTCATCATTTTCTTTCTTTATTTGTTAAAGAAAGAAAATGATGAAAAATATAATAAAAAATGTTGAAATTTTATTTAGTTAAAATAAACAAAATTAAATTTGAATATTGCTACTATAGAAATGCCAAATGAAGTGAGCCATCTGACCTATTCTAGTTGTAATGCAAATAAGTAGCACTGAATTTAAATTTAACTTTTTGTCAAAGGTATACAAATTTAGTAAGTGGTAGCCTAAAAACGCATTTATTATAGCTCCTTGTTTTATTCACGTGTTGCACACCTGTAATTTATTTATGATACTTGTGCAGTAAGTCGGTATTTACAAACGAGTTTTTAAAAACCAAAATCCGCACTTGTGTCGTTTTAAATAACAGTCGGAATGTCGTAACAATCTTTAACGTTCCTAATAATAAAATGGCGCACATTTTCAAATCCTTCATCTCATTTTTTATTTAGTATTAAAATAAGACAATTGTATTGAGATGAATCGCTTCCAAAAAGTTTTGATCATTCAGCCTATTCATTCTTATAATGTCAAACTCCTTGGTGGAATTCTTAAATAATTTTAAAAAGGAAATTAAAAAAAAAACGAAAAGAATACGCACGCCGCCATACAACAGAGCGTGCTACTGCACAGGTATTTCGGTGTGAGTACCTATTTTACCACGCGCTCCGATGTATGGTGCGTAATATTTGACTTTTGAGCAATATACATTGCATTGCATTTTGGTATACACCGGCTTTGTAAATGCATTTTTTGAGCAAATGTGTTAAGAAAATCTTACGAAGCGTAACTCTACTTTTAACACAATGCCTCTTTCATGAGCTCTGGCGACATTAATTACCGTAGGAGCACAATTCAACACAGTATAAATTATTTGGCTCTCATGCTATATCCAATCCCATCGAGCGCTATTTATTAATAAATACATTAAGTGGTCGATACTCTACCTCTCTTGGCGTACACAAATAATTACACAAAAATAATTACAGAACAAAACACTCAAAGTGATCGGAATAGTGCCGAAGCTCGCTATATCCGCATTCGTTAAATGTAAGCCACTTATGAAAATGAATGTAAAACGTGGATAAACCAAAGCCTGTTTTCCGCGCGAAGTAAAGCGGGCGGTTACAAATTGCTTTGGGCAAAGCGTAAATTTTAATTTTATCTCTAATACCCAAATGAGCACCGTGACTCGACATAATAAATGTACTCTTCCCACGTTAGCGCGGTCGATCGCTGCACACTTCTGTCTGCGGATTGCGCTTATTGTATTCTCTAACGAATGCATTTGGTTGGCATATTCAATAGGAGCTTAGGTACCTTTTAGCCTAATGTACTTGAGCCGACTAATGGGTGACCGTCAGCGTAATCAACTTGTCTGTCTTTTAGTCTTTGGTTGAAATACTTCATCTAGTTGTATAAAAAAAAATAGAAAAATAAAAATAAAAAATATTGTTTCATATTATCGTATCGTACTACTGGTAAAGTATTACCTAACTCCAAACAGTTACGGAGAAAACTCCGTAACGGTCTGAAGTACCTAACTGATGATGGAAAGTGAAATCCTTCCATCATCAGTTCACTCGAACAACCCAATAGAATACAACTGTCGGTCTATACATACCTATAATATTTAAAGAATTATCTTTTAACTCCTAACCCAATAAGTAATTGTACCTTCCATCACCAGCTGTAAAAAAACTTTAGAAAAAAATAAAACATGTAAACTAAAAAGCCCTCGGTTTCCCTGTGATCCTATCTTCAGATCTTAACTTGGTGACTATGCGACCATCTCAGAAGTATACTCTATCGAATAAAAAATATTTTTTAAAATCCCTTCACAATTTGAGAAAGAAATCGGTGAACATATATACAGCGGAACATAGAACCTCCCCCTTTTTTGAAGTCGGTTAAAATTGGTATTTTTTTTGGTGGGAGATGTCTCTATAAACGGGAAGGCAAAGAGAACAAGGTAATACAACTTTTATTATACACATAATGCATTTTATTGCTTAGTATACTGGTATAACATTGAACTAATGTGACCTACATTATTCCTTCTGTGTCCAGCACATGCAGCGCTCTTGTTTGATCTCCTGCTATTTCAAAGATGCATTCAACTAAATTTTAAACATTAGCAATATTTTATTTTAGTGAATTTAAAGCGATAGTAATAAGAAGAGTGAACGATTTTTTTTTACCTAATTCACTGTTTCAACCGCCTCTGTGGTCTAGTAATTGAGACCCCCTACCTTCGATCTAGAGGTCCAGGTTTCAATTTGCCGTAATGCAGAAATTTTCTGCTTAATTTTGTTGGTGATAGGGTTTTTTCTAAGTTCGCACGGCTATACAGGGCGTCCCACGGCCATGCCACACGGAGGGAAAGTATATTAAATATTGAACGTAGGATATTTTACTAAAAGAAGACATCATTTTATTTTTAATAATAAGTAGAACTGCATTCACAGATTATTTAAAAGTCGCCTACCTCAACCGGGAATCGAACCCGCCAAATGTGATGGAAAAATTACTTGTATTTTATAATAGCGTTTGAAAGGGCTACTCATAAGCATTATTTTTTCCTAAATAACCTAGCATATTAAATGAAACTAAGATCATAAAATTTTTCATGTTATTTAAAATTTTGTTAAGGGAAATTTCCTCTGACTTGGCCATGCTTCCAACAATTAACATTATCATTTCAAAGACCTACCCACTTGAGATACGAGATTTCCGTGGAGTAAGTACATGATAATAATAAAGCGATACATGAAGTGTAGTAGGTACTTGTATGCATTTCTTCATGAGCTCACAATTACCATGCAACTGGCTGATATTAGTAAAAATAAATAATTCGAAAATGGAACACGTAAATTTTCAAGCGTCTGTTCTTTTGTTTATTGTGAGTTTCATTTTCGTTTATTAGCAATTTTTGTGTTAATTTACTTACCATGGCGTACCAAAATAATTTAGATTTAATAGAAGCATACTTTTTAAATCACAAAGACATTTCATTAGCTTTGCGGTGGTTCCGCGAAAGATATCCCGATAGACGCACACCATCTCGATATGTGTTGAAAAGAATGGTGGATAATTTAACAAATTTAGGACGTTTTGATCATCGCTTACAGCAACCACAGCAGCAGATAATAAACGTCAGCGATGATGAACTCAACATTCTGATTTACTTTGAAGCGTACCCGAAGAGTTCAGTGAGGGAAGGTGAAGAAGAAATTGGACTTTCAAAGAGTAGAATACATCGCGTTCTGAAAAAATACAAGTTTAAAAGTTATGTTGAAGGGCGATTAGTGCAAAAATTACAGCCGGGAGATGCTGAAAGACGATTTAATTTCTGCCAACATATCGAGAGACTCATCCTTGAGGATCAAAATTTTTTGAACACCATTATTTGGTCAGACGAGTCAAACTTTAGTAACAACGGTATGTACAACCGGCGTAATAATCGCATTTGGTCCAGACAGAATCCCTTACGAATCCGCGAGACTAATGATCAAGTGCGTTTTTCTTTCAACTGTTGGTGTGGGATTGTAAGTAACCGGGTTCTCTTAATACATTTTTACGAAGGAACTCTGAACACGGAAAGATATCTAGAAATACTTGAGATTTTAAGATTTATGATAATCTCAGTGATGACAAGACAAAACACCCGAACCAATTTTAATATCCTTGGCGTTATAATTCTAAGTAGGCACTGTTCATAGGTATTTTTATGTCCATACACAATTACCTATATAATTCAGAAATTGCTCTTGATATTTTTTCCTCCTTTTAAAGGTGCTATAAATTTTCATACCTATAAATTTCTTCGCAAGTGATCATAAAATTTGTTACGACTGTACATAGACTAGATTGATCCAATAAGGATTTTAAAATTAAGTGTATATAGTGGCTGAGAAATAGTGAAGCACTAAGGTTCTATAGAGTTTAAGTTTTTTTAAAAAATAGTCTTTACTGGAGTTGGAAATTTGTAAGAACGAAATTGAAAAAAGTGATATTTCTATACAAACAATTTTTAATGTCATTTGAAGATATCTGAACAGATTTTGATTCAATTTCAAATTATAGTTAGATGAAAAACATACAGACGAATTGATATCCTCCTCCTTTTTTTGAAGCCGGGTAAAAAAAGAACTACTATAACGGGGTGTGTCTATCATCGCACCGCTTGCCACCGGCAGGGAGTTCATCCTTACAAATTGGAACCAAAGTGGTCGCGTACTGTACGGTTTCAGAGAAACTTTGAAAAAGCCCGTACGCTCAGATTGTGGAATGAGCTCCCTGAGGAGGTTTTCTCAAATGAGTACAGCATGGGGTTCTTCAAAAAAGGCGTGAAATAGTAGATTGCTTTATAAGGGTGGAAAGGAATCAATCCCTACGAGGTTGTTAGACGCCCGAGCGCAGGGCTATAGTCCGAGTAGGGTTTGATTCCTTTTACCCGTGTGCAGCACTCTACTTTTCATTTCAAATGCAAGGAAAATAAAAAATAGTTTTCTAATAAAATTTATTATTAAACATACTCATAACATGAGTAGAACCTATTTAAAAAGAGTATTTTTAAATTTGGAACACATCGCGTTACCGCCTACTGGCCAATTAAACCAAATACTTTTTCTTTTTTTATTGTACCACAGATTGTACGTAACCAAATTCAGTTCTATTTTTAAATTTTTTATTCCTGCCCTAAGAAAGAAAGCAATTAGTATGAGTTTTTCCCGCCCGGTGGTGGGAACTAGCGTTTTCCTCCCAATACTCAGATCAAGAAAACGCTATTTTCCGAACATGAGGAATAAAAAGGTTTTTACAGGGTCGACAACGCGAAAGTGATACCTCTGATGGTGGACCGTATGCTTGATCGCCACCTTAGTGGTATAAAAAAATGTACTGCTTAGGTATTTCATTTCTTTCTGTTATGTGATTTCAATGAAATGTACTAATACGAGTTAAAATCTAAAAGGAACATGATTTAATATAGATACAATAAAAATTGTCGCAAGAAAACATATAACAATATGTAAAAGTTACAAATAGAATAATAAATACACCTATTTAATTTATGTTATGTGAATAAATTCATTCTTAATTTTTTTATACAAAGCATGGCAAACGAGACAACACCACCTGTTGTGAAAAGTCCAACTACGAAGACAGTTAGAGCAGCATGAAATCACTTTACTAGCCTCCTCCAGCTTGCCATCCTATTAGTGGTTTTTGCACGCCTCTTGAAGAACCGCATGTTATAGAAAGAGAATCATGACGTAGGCTAGAATATTTGGTAAAAAGTCATTGTTTTGGTGAGCATTAAGCTTTTTTGTTGATCTCTTGTATGTATAAAAAAAGGATTAAACAGTAAGTTTTGTATCTCCTTTAAAAGCAAATATAAGAGCTAGCCGTTCTCAATTAGAGTAGTGCGGGTGTGCAAGTCTCGCCGCAGCCCACATCTTGTTATCGGCACGGCATCTTGTATTCGGGCCACCGGTTTTCATCGTTTTGTCTACCTCGCTTGCTGAGCTTCTTCTTGTTGGTTGTGTCTGGAACATAGTTGGTTTTTTTATTTATTATTTAGGACTGTGAGTTTTAGTTAAGGAAAATACCGGTTTTTTTAATTAAACGTTTGTAAGATAATCCTGAAAATTCTTAGAACTCAATACAGTTAAATTACTCACGATTGATTTTATATTGGATTCATGGGTTTACATGACATGACATATCATTACTAACCGACTTAAAAAAAGGAGGAGGTTATCAATTCGTCTGTATGTTTTTTTTATGTTTGTTACCTCAGAACTTTTGACTGGGTGAACCGATATTGATGATTTTTTTTTGTTCGATGCGGAATAGTTCCCATTTGGTCCCATAAAAATGTTTTGAAAATCCACTGGGTAGTTTGGCTTTTAAATCAAAAAAACTGGAAAAATTAAGTCGTCTACGTATACGATATTGCGGATTTTTGCTTTCCTATGAATTTTTAGTGAAATGATACGATAGTAGAAAAACAATATAAGCTCACGGTCACCCATCTAGCTTTGACCTTCAAAAGTTATCACTAAAAATTGTGAAAAAAAAATTAAACAAAAATTAAAACCGACTCCAAGGAGTTGGTGCTTAGTTGTTTCCAGAAACCATAGATAGTGAAGCACCTATCCAAAAATATGTTCCATAGGGGATGAGTATCTACCAACTAAAATTTAATTATGTTATCCTTTTCAGTTTTTTGGAGTCGGTTATAATTCTTGTTTAATTTTTTTTTCAAAACGATCTCCGTACTTTTTATATTTATGTTTTTTTGGGATTAACATTAGAAAAATGCATAATCTAAGTACATTTATTTAGAATATACATTTTTCTAATTATAAAGTGTAATCTCTCAAGGCTTATGAAATATATTTTTAGTCTCTTTTTGAATTACGCCTAAGAAATTTGAAACTGAATTATAACGAAGTAATTTGAATTAATCATAAAATAATAATTCGATATTGCCGTTAGCGGGCGATTGAGCCGGCCTGGACCGGCGGGGTTGATCAGCGTGCGAGTCACGGCGGGACAGTTTATTTCAACTTCGCAACTTCTCTGGGCGTTCGAATGGAGCATAATTTTCATAAGGAACGCGGCGCTGCGCCTCGACACAAAAATTAGATTCATCAACCTTCCAGGCACATTTGCACGAAACATTCGCCTAGCTACAATTCGATTCTACTTCTTAACGAGTGCGTGAACAATGTGATGCCAACTTTTGTACTTTGCATTCCTCTTTCTAACTACATTACTCCCGATAATGAGGCAAATTGAGCGCAGAATTCGAGAAAAATTGCTATAATATTAAACTGTAATACGACTCGGTACCTACTGCTAAATTACGAACCTACGCCATAATTTTTCTTGGAAATGATTAAATGCGGATACTCATAATATACTCAGTTATCTTTGTACCGCAGTTATTCTTTGTTCAAAGCACATTTTACGTAGAATTATTTCCTTCAATTCCTAAAACTCGAGTGGAATTGTTAAACGACTCTTCATCAACGTTTAATATCGGTAATGTATGGAGGTCGTTTGTAATTTTTTTATTACCTTCCTTTGTCGTAGAGGGCCGTACATTCAGCTTTATTTCCATATTTGATATAATAAAGAGGATAGTTACATATGTTCTCTGAGAAGAATACGGTTTTATGAGGTGAAATGTCGTGTGTGAACGTGAAATAAGCCGTACATAATTCGCGAAGATTTTGTTTTACGGTAAAGTGCGCTCCTTAGCTCCGCATCAATAAACCCGGCTATATTTTTTCAGTGTCGCACTCAGCTCGAGTGCTTTGTTTCGTTGACGTTTCGCTCAACGCGCATCGATATCGTAAACGCAGCGTCGCTCGTTCAGAATCAAAGCTATAAAACGTGTGTTGGTAGGAATCGGTAAACGTGTCGCGGGGCACGGAGACTAAGAAGGCTTTAAGACAAGAGACGCGCGACAAAGTTTTTATTTCCCTTGGGGCACACCGATCGCGCCGCCCAGGTGCCCCGCCGATGGAAACCTATATTATTTGTTGGAGAAAACTTTCTGGTCTCGTGTGAGATAAGTAAATTATGTTTGTACCCGGATGCCATGCCACTTGTATTCAATGTCTCGCCCGCCGGTCGGCCACTCAAAAATGTAAATAGCTTTGTGTTTGTTACGTGGGGTGAAATTTTGCAGCATCAATTTTGAACCGTGATTTTTTTACATAAAAGAAATTGTTTAAATGAATTAAACCGTTACCAAATAAGAAATGATTTAAGCCTATTTGTCTGACGACTTGGAACTTCCAAGTTAATAAACTTCCCTACTCAATGGTTCTTTTAAAGGTGTATAACAATTCCATTGCCTCGTAAAGTTGATAATTAACGTCCGCAGTTTCATTCAAATGTCAAATTTTCTCCGAATGACTTCGCTTATATTACTAGTGGCGAAAGTTCCAGACGTTTTCACAAGTTCGATAACTGCTCGGATCTCGGCAGGAATTTTTAAATTAATTCAAAGGAAAAATAAAATTAGAGAAGTTGTCCGAGATTAAATTATGCCCGATGTAATTTGTGTCGCGAAAGTTTGAATGTAGACAGGCCGAGGTGGGCTTGCTCTGAGATGATTCAGTGCACACAGAATTATGTTTGTTGACAATTTTCATCGGCACAATTCGTTTTCTGTTTGTATTAAAATCATTTTAATTTACTGTAACAAGTCACCTTCTTTTATCAATTGAAACTCGAAATGAATTTCTTTAACCTTTTCTCCTATACTCCTATAATAGACCACTGGCGTCTTCTCGACAATAGAATAGATTTTGTAACTGTTTGGTAGGTGCATTTTTAAAAACAAGAAACCATTTTATAGATGACTTTTACCCGCGAATTAGTTCGCGTGAAAAAAGTTTTTTTTTTATAGTTTAGCTTTTGCCCGCAACCGCTATAGATAACCTCCTCATTGTATTAAGTTTAGTACTACGGAGAGGTCAAGTTGTACATTTGCTGTGTGTTTAAGCATGAAGAGGTAACAGACAGACACACTTTCCCATTTATAATATTATTATATGGATATTATGGATTTCTTGTTAGAAAGTTGCAGTACACTGTGGTATATTAATCTACATTAAAAGAATTATAAATCGTACGAGTTTCACTCGAATACATCACATTTATTATCTTTCATAGGTTTCACAAATACACCTTAAGTTTCACACGGTATCCATTAAGAATTAAGTATTACATATTCATATGAAACCATTCAGAAGTCAATAACAATATAACCTCATAATTTTCACAGTGGATCAATTCCGTACCAAGGTATGCAATATACACTCCGCATCCCTCTCACTCAACAGAATCTATAAAATCTTTGAATAAACATTTGCTTTCTTTGCCCTTTTGCACTCGTAAAAGGGGTCTGAGAAACTTCCCCTAAACTTATTTAAACTTTTACCCTAGAAAATCCTTCTCGCAAACAGTTTAAATGTAGAATAGAATATGTATTAGAGAACGGAGCTGGTTTAGGGTACGAATGTTATCTATGAAATTATCAAATTAATATTTCGCTTAGTTTGTTAATAGGAGCATGGGGTTTTATACAAATAAAATTACGATGAGGAGCTTACGTTATCTCTTATGTTATGTATAGCAGTCACTTGTAGTGCTTTGCTTCATCAAATAACTAAGCTACATTGAAATAGATGCTAGATAAAGAATAAACGTATAAAATAACTTTTAAATAAGTATAATTCAAAGCAATTAAACTTTATTATTAAGTAATAAATATTCTTAGTACCTACATTACTGTAACCATTTTATAAACCTTATACAACTTATGTAATTAGTTACTCAGTGCTTTCTTATGATCCTTCTAATGGCATTTTCAATACGAACAAAAAAGATAAAACGTAGGTGAGGTAGCTGATAATATTGCCAGGTTAAATAGTAACAGTTTTGCGATTTTCTCAATTTTCGATTGGTGGTGGAGTTTTATATGACAAAACAATAATGAAAAAGTAGTTATTATATTATATTATTATATTACCCGAACCATTAAGTATATTATTTTTCAATGATTAGTGAATCACTTAATTAACTGTTTTAATAATAGCTAAATGCATAAAGTTCATCTTTTTAAGTTATTATATATATTCTGTAGTTTTATCTAAGTTTGTTATTATTATATGCATAAATTAGATATTGTGTTGCTTTAGTGAGTAATACGGGATCATTAATTATTCACCAAGTACTGATTGGCAACAGTTGAAATTCAACTAAGAAGATGTGTGTTATACGATGAAGTCATCGTATAACACACATCTTCATAGTTCAAATCACATTGGTTATGAAATTTCAACAGTTGCGAATTAAACCATCCAGCATACCCTTCGCCAGTAGGATGTTGAAGCCCATGATAAGGGTAAGCCTACCTAAATACTTTTCAATAACGCACACATACAGATCAACTGTTGGTTTCAAAGCGTCCAAACTTTCAGTTTGCCGAAGGCATCTCTTGATCAACCAGACTGTTTTCTAATTTCAACTTTACTTGCGATTTGCGAATTAACCTCTCACTTTGACGGACTCATTAAGTTTTGTTGATGTTTCAAAGGGTACTTTATTATTTTACTCTGGCAGTTCCTGAGTGCGCTTAAATTATTTGAGAAATAATTAGTAATTCTTTTTGTTTCAGCTTCTTCAACTGCTAGAAGAAGCTTTGATAGTATCGAAATTTTTACTTATGACGAGAAAAGTGAAAGCATTTTTGATATTTAAGTACGAAGATGTTGTTCGCACTAGAGCTTTGTCACGTAACTGGCCATTCTGTTGTCCATAACGTCCATAACTCATTGCGAGTTCGTTTTGTAATAAGATTTGTCGGGCCAAATGACCTGGGCAAGTAATCTCGAGACACATAAGGATCGTTCATCAATATCATACTGAAAAATCTTTATCTAATATTTTCATAACCTCTCTACGTAAAAAAAAGATAAAAATTCATCCCCAATTTTGTTCTTGTCTATCCAATGTTGTGGGGTGTCGCTAGATAGGTCGTCCTAAAATATTGGGGTGTGTGAAAACCATTTTTGATACAGGCATCCTTTTACAAAATATGAATCTTTTAAGTGCTGATTTTATTATTATCCCTTCGGAATTCAATACTCAATACTCAATATTCCCTGAAGTATTAGGGATTACTAAAGTTTAAAGTACATTATATTTTTTCTATTATTATGTAGCTATTGGCGTCATCAACTAGTGCCATAAAACAGCAATCGTTTTCACCCAGCTCCCATTGGGTTAATGTTGATGGCCCATTCTCCTTGTGATTGGAACAGGTATATGACCTGCCAGAGATTTACGTTTGCTGATAAGGAAAAAAGTAGAAATAAAATCACTCTGATTCCGATATAGATAGGAAATAGTTCGGCTCTATGTAGACTTTTCGATAAAGTACTTTAAAAATAGGATATGCCTATCTTCTAACTTGATGGTGGATTTCAATATGGCTATCTGAATCAAAATGTTCTGTTTATTAAATAGAATCAAACTAAGCTATTTAAAATCGTCACCAAATGGTGACGAAAGAAAGAAAGAAAGAAAGAAAACATATTTTATTTAAATAGGCCACAAAGAAGCACTTTTAAATCGTCAAAAAAAACCACATTCTTACAACTATCACAAAAAATATATATACGATTCTGAATAGCTAGCTAGAATAGCGAACCCTGCCACCGCATTGACGAATTAAGCTTTAAAATTTAAGTAATGACAGTTGCAAATTATTTATGCTATACGAGTCCAATATACATATTGTAGGGGTTTGTTCGTTATTTAACTTAAGTTGTTTAATTACTAATTTGTGGAATTTATTTCTTATTACAATGATATTCTAAGTACACCTCTCAAAATACTCGTATAAAAGTTAATAAACTAATATGATTAAATGTAGAGAATTACAATATTATTTTGTGGAATTATATAAAACAATTTATATCTGTAAAACCATAATTTTAAGAAAAGTTACAGGATATGAAACAATAGCAGTTCCGACAATGTTGATTATGGAAAGATGACAGTGGTAAATTTTATCAAACGGTAGAACGTCCGTATGAGTCTCGAATAGGTTTCATTTCAATCTGTTGGTTTGCGGATTAAGCACGCCCGACTCAGTCTGCGGGCGGGAGCTGCCGTGTGTCATTGTTTAGAGATCTAGAGACGACGCCGGAGTCAATATGCGGAACATTTCCTATTACACGCCCACTTCTTCCCGTGAGCGGTGGGAACTTTACAGAGTTGATATTTCCAGGTTTAATAGTAGCTAGTTCTGTGATTTTCTTCATTTTCGGCGGACTTGTAACACTGACAAAACAACATGAAAAGGGAGATATTATATTCAAATATGAATTGTTAACGGCATTTGAACAAAACACCAACCGATACGTGAATTTAAGTTTACAATGATTAAAGAATCACTTATTTAACTGTTTTAACAACGGATAAAAATAAATTGAGCAACAAAAAAATACCAAGTAACTAGGCGACAAAAATCTTAAAGTGACATCTTATCGCCCAAGTGAATAGATGCCCGAATCAGATTTTTTAGATGCCCAGTCTTTTCGTTGGGTTAGTATGATGCTCAGTTTAATACAAGCCTTTGATAACTACCAAAATGAAAGAAATTCATCTGTTTAAGTTTTCTCAACTTTAAAAACTACTTTGTATGAACGATTTACTTTGAAAGCACATAAATGCTGGTGGTTTTAAAACGTTAATTAGGTATTGATAAATTATGATGTTAGTTAGTAATTCGTGGACACTGAATACTCGTGTTTACTTTTATAATTATTATCAGACTTTTTAATGTGTCAAAAATAGGAATACAGCACGCCGTGCCAGTGTAAGCCTTACCAATTTTGTAAAAATTACGACAATGCGGTACTATGCAGTACAAGGCTTAATGCTTTCGCTTTCAATACCACGCTTCCTTGACAACCTCCATGAACACAATACTATATAAGTGTCTCAAGTTCAAGTGCCTGTGACGCTCCGTTAATATTATTTCATGTACGATGTTTACTAAACCCTAAACGTAAATAGAAACGTAAAGAGAAAAAAAACAAAAAATATCGTAGGTATTTCCAGCTCTATATAAATAGAAACATATTTTTATTCCAACACAATTTGTAATGGAAGCGACACGCGGAGACAAGAGAGCAAGCCAGGGCAGGCGGGGCACGGGTCGGGGGCGGGTGACGAAATTACTTGCAAATTCCATTTACGAACTCGGCGGCCAGGCGTCAAAAGAAACCGGCTGTCTCGCGGTCGCTACCAGCTATTCGACTTACGCGGCCTAAGTATTATAGAGTTTGATGTAACCCCCTATTAACTGAGTTAAAGTAGCTTTCTTGTTTTTCATTTGTTATATCTAAATGACATTAAGCTTATTGAAAACCGTCTTATTCTTTTCTTTTGTTCTAAATTACTTGGGTTGATTTATTTAAGTTGATGACCATTAACAAGTTTCAAATGTTAGTAAGGTAAGTACTACATATTTTATACTAGCGACCCGCCCCGGCTTTGCACGGGTGCAATGCTTATGTAAATATTATGCATGAATTATACATATAAACCTAAAGATCTAAGCATACATAGGGACAGATAGACGGCGGATAGCGACTTTGTTTTATACTATGTAGTGATATTACTAAATAAAACACCAAATATCACATATAAATTCTTTTTGATGTATCTTTAACCTTGGAATTATATCGTTGATTCCGCGCGGACGTCATATTTTTTGGTTTTTCTTAGGTTCACCGTGTGCGGCTACTATTTTACGTAATCCCATTGGGTCACGACTAGCAGCGGGTGTCAGAAGTTCGGTCCACTTACTAGCACGATGGTACGCACCTTCAGCGGGCCGTGGGGCTCCCTGAAGGTGCGTACGATGTTTTTTTTTATACTACTAGATAACAAATAAGCTGACGGCCCACTTGACGGTAAGCGGTTACCGCCGTCTATAAACACCTGCAATAACAAGGGAAAATCACTTGATATTGCAGGTGCGTTGTCATCCTGAGGCCTAAGATGAAATGCCATCCATGCCCAGTAATTACACTGGCTACCTTTCCCTTCAATCCGAAACACAGCGAACTGTTTCACGGCTGAAATAAGAAAGGCGGTGGTACCTAGACAACCCTACATACGGGCCTACCACTTAGTACACGGAACGCCACGTCCCACTGAAGGTGAAGAAATTACTGTGTTTTGCCCACCAAGCCCTTTCATTTGATAATCATATCATTGTGGGAAATGCTAAATCGCGTGCAATCGTGCATAGCATCGGAAACTAAACTAGTGTACCAAATTTCAGTTCAATTGGACACTGATAGGTGGGTAAAAGTTTCTATGGAATTGGGCCAGCTTATGAGCACCATTTTTTCCTACAGTTATTTTTGTAAGAATCCATCTTACCTTATCATTTCCATAAATCTTGACTGGTAGAAGCGGTAAAAATTATCTTCAAACAAAAAATTAAACATCACAGAAGTCTCCATTTGCAAGAAAACAAAATGTCAATGTCATAAATCTAGTTTATTACGTTTATACGTTGAAAACTGTTATTTTATTTCTTCATAGCCAGGGTCAACCAATTTAGAAAAATAACAAAAACACTTCAAGCTCACCCAAAACATTCATGTTTGTAAATACGAAATGTCATTTTTTTTTTGGTTTAATTCTCTCTGTAGTGGGTAGGCAAAGGGTACAAATGCCCATACAGCCATGTCTTCAGTATTTCTTTATTTCTTCATTTATTGCATTAAAATGCTGGTGTTACACATTTCATTGCATCATAGGAGTATTTGACGCGAAATATAATATATTTCGCGTCAATACTCCTATTATGATGACAATCTCCATATGATGCTACTTGATGAGGTCGATAACCACATAAAAGTCGTCATCGTCTTTCACACTATAATCACTTTTATTCTAATAATCTTTTAGTTGAACATCAACACAAACACTTGTTTTATACAACTACACCACTTTTATAACACAAAGTTCGCTCCGCTCCGACACAATTTTTAATTATTGTAATAAAAATCTTGACTGACACCACAAAATCCCGCCAAACACTCCCGAAATGATAATTTTAATATATGTCAAAATGACATTAAAGTCAACTTTTTAACAGCTTTGTAGTGGCTATGGACTATGCACTTTTGGGAACTTTTATAAATTATATGTTATGATTTAAACAATACCTACTTATTTTATTTCGGTATTTTTGCAATAAAATAAAAGAGTAATGTTTTATTTAATGGAAACCGTGTTATTCAGTGTTCAATCTGAAATTTCAATACACACGCACCGGAACAGCTGAAAGGGCTGAAGCCACCTAAATAAAAGCTTGTAAAATTGTTATATTTTTTTTATAAGGACCAATTGTATTGCATATTTTGTACGAGGTTTATAACAAAATTATATTTTATAGATTATTTAAAAGTTTAATTATAAGTAAAGGCTTACACCAATTTTGATGCCTACCATGTTTCCCTAAAGATCAAAGATACTTCATCAACTCTTTTAAATTTTATTTTCCACAGTTTTTTTTGTTTCTTCATGTTTGTTCTAAAGACACCCGCTGTAAATAACAGAACATAAACAAATCTCAATATTTATTTTTGAATAGATAAGCAGATGACATGCCTGAAAGTTTGTTAAGTCTTGTTTGTGGCATGATTTTCAAATAGAATAGGACTGGCCATTGGTATGTGAGTTAGAAGGCGTTACGGAAAACTTAACTCATTACGAGAGCCACGCCACTGGAATGACAATGGCGAGAATTTTTAGTTCTTTCCCTTCATTTATTAGGTAGCGAAGTTTGAAAAATGGAATATTTTGTATTATAATGGATTGTTTATACACACATGCGCTGTTTGTATACCTATTTTCTTTATTACAATAAAAATGTCGTCTTAAATATTCTACGTTCGAGTTCTTAAAACTCTTTCTAAACTACTGGAACAAACGTATATAATGCCACAACATAAGTTTTATACTTCTCAACATTTTTACGACTTTGTTATAGATTACAGGAGGTGATTTTCGGGGTTTCTCGGGGCAGCTTTCTGGACCCGAGTGTTTTCTTCATAACCACAATGATTGTGTTAATTTGAAAATTTTTCATATACCTACGCCGATGACAACCTTAATTATCAATGAGACTTGGGATGGGGTATATACAGGGTGGCACATTTAGATCGGTCAAAAACTATAAGACATTCGAAAATCTCTTCTTAGGAACCATGCCATCAATTTTAGTAATAAGAAAAACTGCATTAATACATTTAAAAAAACCGTGTACGCAGGTCGGGAATCGCACCCGGACGTTTTGAAAAATAAAACTAACACTATTTCTATTTAGATATCGACTGTGTTGATCTTAAGCAGTAAACGTTATTATGAAACATGATGTCTAAAATGAATAAAATGCATTGTTTTCGTATCCTTTAATTTATTTTAGTAAGTGTTCGAAATTATTTAAACGTATAAAATTCTGTTAGAAAGAGGGCGACGTTCATTATATACTAAAGGGTTTTAGGCCTTTTTAAGTACCCAGATCGCAGTTGTGTTCAGAATATGGAATTTTATTTATACAAATAATTATGTTAGAATCATGCTTTTTACGCTGCTGGTATAATTTAAACCCGAAGAACTATCAGTTATACACAGAAGTAACTACGTAATCGTATTAGTTTTGTTCTGTCTTTTGTTTTATTGTCAATTATAACTTTGATAATGTTCAGGTACTTAAAATTTGTATAGGTAGACATAAAAGCAGCTTTCTGTAAAAATTGAAGGTGTAATTGCCTATATTACAGGGTTTCTTTGTGTAGATAATTATTGAACGTAAATACGAATTATGTAAGCAATCCCTTGTTAAAAGATTGATGTATACCAATGGTTCCACCCACGTGGATGTCGGTTATCGCACCAAAAGGTAACCCATGTCATGTCTCGGAAAGTAATATATCTCCATGTCAAATTTCGTCTTAATCAGTATAGCGATTTAGGAATGAAAACGTAACAGACAGACTGAAAGACAGACAGAGAGAAAGACAGACGGACAGAGTTACCTTCGCAATTACAATATTAGTAATTATAAGTCTTGAATAATCAGGATAATATAATAATATTAAAGATTGATAGTTTCCCAGTTTTTTAACTATTTTAGTTCATATCGTACACGTGTGTATGCGCGCTGGTTTTGAGAGTGTATAGGTAGTTAGTTATGTTGTGAGTTTGTGTGTATCTGTGTATTCATTCAACAACAAAAACTTCTATCAAAGAAATAAAAGTAAGTAACTTTACAAGTAGGTACCAGTTTACTGTAGGCTCTTAGACCATAAGAACAAGATAGACAGAACGTTTGGAGACAGCGAGTGACACCGCGCAAACTCATCTTATACTTAAAAGTCATCCCATTCGAGTCGCAGTGTGACGGCGCGGCGTGCGCTATTTCGAACGAACGCCGCGAGACATTGTATTAAATTTCTTTTAATACGCTATCCTGTGTTGTAAAAACATGTAAAAAACTATTCCGAAAAACAGAAGAAAGGTGAAGATATCTCATTTCACAGTTTCACATTTTTTTTCATTCTCACATTATACTACCGATTGGAATTTGTTTTCAAAGAAAATATAATTACGTGAATTTAGAACATAAAACATCAATATGCCATCTGTGTGGCTATTACAGTAATGTGATATCCCCACGTTACATTTGTTAAACAGTTTATTTAAAAATATTTTTTTTGTGTCATAATAACTTAAAAGTAACATTCTTAATTTTGTTAAAAGTAACAAGTAATTAATGTTAATAAATAAGTTTACATTGTGTCTTTGTAAGTACATTATACTAAAATAAAGGTAAGCTTTGCTTAAATAGATCTTACCTACCAACTACCTTTTGGATTGAACATTTAATTTAATCTATACAAAAATAAGCGTAGTAGATAGGTAGGTATACTCAACCACGTATCGATGAGTGATATAACGATTGATACTTAGCGATCGAATAGTATGTCATTAATAAAGAAATATTGAAGAATAATATATCTTTAGTAGGTAAATAGTTTTTTGTTTCTTTGGTTATGACATCATAACAAACGAGTCCCTCTGGCCCCATCATAACGCTTTCTCAATGAGTTCTGGCGACCGAACTTACCGCACGAATACAACACAACAAAATGATTTGTCTTCTGAGGTGTGTAATATCTCACCCATAATGTTTAATTATCGTCCATACATCATTACAAGGGTAACTCACTTTTATCTCGCGCCGATAGTGGAATTTATGCTACATTAAATTTAGCAAATGTCCTTTGGGTTCATAGTACGACTATCTATTCCAAGACTTATCACAAACCTTGGTTTATGAATAATTTACGAGCCTGACGCGACCGCAAAGTGTTTATTGTGATAGCGGGCCTGACTCCACAACCGTATTTTCATGTGATAAAACACCTAGATTTTTCCTCTCAATCTCTCGAGGTATGTCTGCGAAAAATTCACGAAACAAAAAGACATAACCACCGCTTCATGCAAACACAAAACTCTATTATATCTCAAGTACACTAAGCTGTTTCGTGTTATTTTTCAAATTGTTTTCCGACGCCGCTTCCGACGACTAAGTCACGTTGTAAGGAGCAACGTTAAAGGATTAGAATAAACCATTTAGTGTCGAATGCTGCTGGCGTAAGGTCGATAATTACTTGCGGCTGTATTTCGTTTACCCGCGAGGGTAGGAATTGAGGTAAGGCAGTAAATAACAAGCGAGATCGGATTATTTCGATAAGATCGTAAAATGAAACAAGGTGTGCCTCGGCGGGACGTTTTCTTTTTGAATGTTTTACACGTTAACCTGAGACCACGCTGGGATCTAAACCGTTTGCTGCGCTGTTTTCTTTGCTTCGTATGTAGATTTCATGGCGACAATGTTACGATGTCTTTGTAGAGCTCTGACAATGTCGTGCGCGCCACAAAGGTGCTTGGAATGAATATTCCACACCTCGTCGTTTTTGCTTTATGTTAATCAGTTTTAGAAATTTGTATGATTGTAAAATTGTAGTATAGATAGGTTTTATTTTGTTATAGTTATAACAAAAATATAAGTATATCTTCTATCAGTAACTATATGATCAGCTTAGAATGATAACGCCTGAAATCATACTTTCATAATATCAATCATTAACCTATTCTGTCGGAAGTGAAAGCAAGCATCGATTCATGTAAGCGTATACCTAGATGATATAATTACGCAGAAAATAACTGCAAATAATTTACAAATAAAGTTGCAATTTGAATGACATTTAGATACTTATATACCAAGTCTAATTAAACATAGAGTCCCTATTAGGTATATGGCATAGCTTTACTAATGTGTCTATACCAAGCTATTGACTATGCCCTGTGGGTTTACGAGTGCGCTAAATAATTAGTTCTATTAAAATACTGTTTACTAATTAGTTCTATTGTGTACTTAAACAAACATCAATTGTAGCCGTAAGCCAGTGATATGCTTTTGAATTACGTATTATAGAAATACCAAATCAATCTAGCCGCTTAGTTTTTTATCATATATTAGTTATCTCATCATCTTAATGAATTTAAAGCACATGTATGATTTCTTCAGATATAATGATAATCGGCTACATCAGTTTTGTATTTTCAAAGTACGTAATACAAAAGTAAATCACAACGGTTTAAATTGATGCATTATTTAAAAAAAAACAGAACCAATTAAGTACGTAATACTTATATTTTGATAGAAATAAGATACTCCTATATCTAAAAGCCTAGCGTCTTCGTTTACAAACAGGGTATGGATTATCGCTAGGTATAGACACATGGTTTACTAGCTTTAAACTGGGAGCCCTAATTTTGTTTCTAGATTTATTATTCTAAAGAGACCCCGTCTCATAAAAGCGAATCGCAATCAAAATTGGTAGAATTTAAGTGTCGCAATCTCTTTCGTAAAGGAAAGAAACACAAGAGACATATGAGACATACAATTTACTAAACACTTCAACTCAATTGTTTTCCTGTTATTGTAAATGTATACTTCATTAGTATGTCCCTAGCGATTTTATCCCCAGTTCTTGGGAAACAGGAATTAACTTGATCTTTTATATTTAACACGTTATACCGCCCATGAAATTAGTGTCTTTTATGAGCAGTAATGCACGTGGAGCGTTTGGTATAGGGTTGCCAAATATATTGACGTCTCGGTAGTTCAACTTTTGGAACCGGTGTAAATTCATATGGACAATATGACATTGTTAGACCATTTCTTTAATAGATATACATAATCTGTGATTTCTGACGATTCGAATCGAAAGAGCTTCTTAGGAGCCTACTTGAATAAACATATTTTTGATTTTGATTTCACTCACTCTCAAAACGGAAGACTAATAATAATTGTTTAACAAATGATAATTGAAATATGCCAAAAGAAGGTAAATCTCACTATGAGGCTTGTAAATGAATTAATTATTATTCATTTCCTTTTTAAAGACCTCCATAGAGTACGATCGCGGTCTTAACATGTTTATCAGTTTTCAAATTAGATTCTCTGTCACACTGTGGGCAGTAAATTCTAAAATGCTAAGTCTAGATACTTATTACTTTTTAATATTTGTGAATTCTAACCATTCTGTCTATTCAATAAAAGAGTAATAAATGACTTTTTGAGGATCAAACTCATTTCTTAATTTAATAATTGTCACATTTATAATGATTTCACAAAAACGTTAGACTTGCATTACTAAACACAATAGGTTGATTGTTAAAAAAATCCGTAGATTTTTTGAGATACTTAAAAGGATTTCTTTATCCTAGTAAACCTTCATAATGCGAGCAATTTTCGTGTGTGAAAAAATCTAATCAAATTATAGTTATCATCAACCCTGTGACACAGATTTGTGCATGCAATTATAAACCTTAAGGTGGTAAAATTTTTTGGCCGCGATTGTACACGACTGATAGCTATAAGAAAAAAACCCCTTCTTTTCATTGTATGTGACGGGGAAAAGAAGGTGATTTTACTCTACATAAAAAACATTTTTTTCCGACTTTTTACTATTTTTAAAAGTTATTAGTTATGTAACTTTTAAAAATAGTAAAAAGTCAGAACATAGGACTTGTTATCATTTTTATGCAGAGGTAGATTCTTACTTACAGATTTTAGGCGTTAAGTCATTTTAGTTAAATATAAATGTAAGTTTGAGAAACCAAACATAGTTCAATAGTGCTTTTTTTCAAAGTGACTTAATCAAGAGAGTGTTAAAATATAATTTAAAGAAGACAACCCTGAGCTGCCGCCTTTTGCTGTCGTTCGGTCCGTACACAATTTAAATTTTCGGAACAGCTTTGCTTGCTGTTGCTTGCGTATGAACAGTTAATGACTTATTTTCTGGGTGCTGTCGTCTATTACCAGTATTCCAATCTACTTGAATAGGTTACTTATCCAACAATTGGCAAAATGCATTCATTGCCTCGGGAGGTGAAATTTACGTCAAAGCTTAGGTCATTACGTGAACTCAATACTTCATAATATAATTTTTCAAATAGGTACTGAGTTTATTTGATGAGAAACACACTCGGGATACTGATAGTCTGAATCTTGAGCATCGTAGCTAGGAGTGTATTTTGTTAGCTTAGAAAGTTGTCGAGAAAAGTTTAAAATGAATATATAAGTGCAAATCATTTACAGTATATTTCACGAGAATACCACAAATATAACTTGTTGTTTATCGCTGCAACTTGCCTGTGATACTTTCGATTCGTAGCCGGATAGTTCGAGTTTGTAGTTCACGTAATACTAGTTGACAGCCCTGAGTCCTGACCCGTTGCTCAGTGCCGTCCGGCGCAATCTTATTTTTCCGTGCCTTGCCCGTAGCTGGCGCGCTGCCGGCGGCTTATTGCCTACGTGCCGGCGGGCCGGTCGCGCGCCCGTCATATTATTCTATCAGGCGACTATCGGCGGCCACCACGCGGACGATATTAGTATAACCGCGCTGCCGTCTTCAGATATTACTCCGGTCCGTAAATAAAACTGCCACCGAACTAACCGCACTCTAAGCTCGACTTATCACCGCAAGGGGACTAGCAACAAATAGTGCCGAGGGTGTGAGGTATCTTTTGGCGAATTCCTCAAGCTAAGAGTAAATTGCGTTCTCTTTATTATGTTGGGATTTTCTTACTGTTTCGAAGCGAAGTTAGTTATTTTAATTACTGCTCCGTCAGAATATTTGCAGACTTATTTTTATTTTCTTTGCTTGTTTTTCGTGGAATTTACTTATTGCTGGGTAATAAAATAATACACTGTTCTAGTAGTAATATTTTTTAAGTCTTATGATATGAAAAGAAAAAAAGAAATATACAGAATAACAAGGCCTGCTACTGTTTTAACGAGGCCTTGAAATAAAATGATAAACTTTTTAAACTCCTACAAGACTTATTTTCAAAACAAAACCCATTTTCAAGGCGAGGAGTACGGATATTGGGCAATAATATTATACAGGGTGGAAAAAATATATGGGCCCTGGAGTTTTTTAGATCCTTTAGTTAGCTCATTTTACTGATAGGAAACATTCCTTTATTTTCGAAAAGAAACAAAACTGCATTCAAAGATCTTTTAAAAGTCGTTTGTCTCACCCGGGAATCGAACCAACTGAAACTTAAAAAAGTAAACCCTCGCAATTTTTTTATACAATATTGTTCAGGACAAAAATTTATTTAATAAACATTTGGTATTTGAAATAAAAATAAAGTTTAATAATGTTGAAAGTTGTCATTCTAATTTCAAATTCATGCCCCGCGTTGCAATAAAAAATACGTTCCATTATTAACTTTTCCTCAGATTGCCTAGTGTTAGAACGATTTGTGCATAAATTTATTGTTATAATTTTAATGGTTTTCATAACGAAGTCTTCAATAAGGTACTTAGAGATAAATAACATTAGCAAACCTGTACTTCATACAATATCTTTGGATGCAAGAGAGATAATAAAATTAACGTATGGTTTACTTGTTACAAACGAACATTACAGTATTAGGTACTAGGTAGTTAATATTTCTTTTAATAAATATTATATTCAATTCCATAGGTATCTCGTACAACAGATTAGTATGTTTGTTATACAAATTTTATCCTGCACAATAATCCTACCGATTCGTTTAATATAAAAGCGACAAGCCAATTTTAGAAGATCTTTGAATGCAGTTTTGTTTCTTTTCAAATATAAAGGAATCCTTCAGTAAAATCCTTTCAGTAAAATGAGCTAACTAAAGGATTTAAAGTAGTTCCCCTCCAGGGCCCCTAAAGTTTTTTCCACCCTGTATACTCACTTTGACTTTACAGTACCTACACACAATACCCGTCAATGGTTACCGTCACCTATAGCACAGTACTACGAACACTTAACTCGTAATGCTCTGACTAAAGACTATTGCAATAACATGGAAAATCGAAAGATGAAATATCTTAAACCCCAGTAAAGTTTACATGCAATAAGAGTAGATTGCTGATGACTGTGCGTCATGTGCATAAGAAAATCATCTGAATGCGAAAATTAGAAAACATCCAGCCAGGGACTGGATGCAAATACAGGTTGCGACAGAATGGATTCCTATGTAAATTTTGCGAAAAATTGATTGAAAAACTCAAATACAAATAGTCAGCAGTTTAACCTGTCAGGCTACATAAGTATTCCTGACACAATGCACTTACGCAAATTAGCAAATTAACTGTTTTCTACCCTCTGCTGATCCCGAACTCTAAGAAAAACATGTCAGAGTATAATCACGTGTAGAAAACGCAGATAGAAGTGAACATTTATGACAAAACTTGAGTATCGCAATTACGTAAACAATAACGTGGTAAGGGCGGCCGCAGCCGGCGTTATTGTCGCCACGAATGTCGCCGCGGAGAGTTGTCGGAAAAAGTGAAAGTTTTTATCAGCGCCGGTCCCGCGCCGCTCGTTCTCATTTCATGGAACCACTTTTGATCACAATCGCCAGTCGTAGGGTTGAACAGCTACGTAATTATTGATGCATTTTAAGTCAGTCGATTTGCTTGTATTATCCGAGTGTATATTTGAGAGTGAGCGAGATGAAAGCCAAGAACTAACATGAATAAAAAAAACGTTTTCTGTAGCTGTAAATTTTGAAATAAGACCACTTTACCGGATTTAACTGGCGTTTAATTAGATGTTATTATTATTATATACCCGACGTTTAAATTACTTTACAGCTATCACGAGAAGACTGAAGATGTCAATTCCTAGAATGTTACATGAGGCCACAGAAATAGAAAAACATCCTAACTTTACTAAAGATGGTTGGAGTGTACCACCAGCTTGGGATCTCATCATGCGAATAATATAGTCCCAAGCCGGTCCGCACACTGTCCGATAAACTGACACCGTGAGCTTCGTATACGTAAATTGGACCGCTTAAAATATAACACAAAGTGACGGTAGTTAACTTATAAACTTGTCGAAGATATCTTCAGTCTTGCCGTGACCACGATCGCTGTAAAGTATTTAAAACGTCGGGTGTATAATACTAATGTAATATCTAAATAAACGCGAGTTAAATCTGGTAAAGTGGTTTTATTTCAAATGTGTAGTGCTCGCGAAAATATAAGACAATATTATGTTTTCTATAGTTTTCGTTCTAGCATACAAGCTCCTTCATGTGGTTTTCCCACGTTGCAAGACTGTGCCAAGCGGTGGGCCTTGAATTATAGGCTGGTATCGATAACAATACAAACATACAATATAAAAAATATCGAAATGAAACAGGAGCTCGGTGGCGAAGTGACTTGAGTGCTGTGATTTCGATTACGAAAACACAACGATTACGAAACTTTTGCCATGGTCGATCCCGAGATGGGTCAGTCATAATTTGTAATCCCGAGCTCCTGGTTGTTACTAGAACCCCTTTAACCCACCGAACCGCATTGGGACAGCGTGGTGGCGTTATGGCAAACTTCTCATATGCTTCTCCCATGAAGAAAGGCATGTACTCAGTGGGACGTATTTAGGCTGGTGATGATGATGATAATGAAACAGGCATTTTATTAATTTCTTACATTTTTGAAAGTTCTTAATTTTTGATTTTAACATTATTATAAATGTTTGAAAAATTACTTAGTAATTAAAATAGAATAAAACTAGAAAAATTTCACGTCCTGAGGCAGGAATCGAACCCGCGACCTTTCGCAATCCGGGCGACTGCTCTGACCACTGAGCCACCCAGGACTTGGGATATCCCTGTGAAATTCTTCTAGTCTATCGTCGTTCGTCTTTTTGAAACTTTACAATAGAATATACTCAATCCTTCATCGGAACGATGTCAAAGTCTGAATTCAGCTGGTTTTCGAAATCTGAATCTTTTTAAAAGAAATGTCACTTTAATGCCAGAAAATACCTTTATGGGTAACTTGCCGCGACGAGGGACCGCGACAGAGGTTATCTTGGACTCCCGTTAGTACTCAACAAGTTACCGAGTAAAAAACTGACAGTGTCTTGGATGCGCTCTGCGATGATAGCGCATCATACGAGAAACTAAGTACCTAGACGTTGTATGATAAGTACGTAGAGTTCTCCAAAAGCGTTGGAGCTTTTGTGGCAAGCAGTGGAGTCCCCTTGCATTACCCGCCACTGACTAAGGCAACATTGGACTTGGCTATATTGCCGCCGCCTAAGGCCTAGTCTTCGTCGGTGGTATGTAAAACGTCACCTACCGTAAGCAATTAAATCTATGCTCCATTATGTCGACGCATATTATTTTGATTTATAATAGAAATAGTACTAAGCAAATGAACAAAAGATGACACTGCTATGAAATGACTGACGATGACTGTTTAATTTATTAATTCTTTACTCAATCAAAACTAATAAAGTATTCGTACTGATTACTATAGGTATGTACTTGAATATAAAAACGAAAAGTGTTTTTTGTAAAAAAAAACCCTTAACTGTTTTTTTTTTGTTATTTCATACAGGAAATAAAATATTTTTTTACCATTAAATAACTACAAGTATCATGATTGTCTTTCTAATAAGATTTGGTACACAATAAAATTAGTCGTGTTAGTGCTGCTAGCACTCTCGTAGATTTGTTTGTCAAGAAGTAATTTTCTTATTAGGGATGAACAAACTGATGTGAGGCCAGAAGCATGTTTAACCATCAAGTGAAATAGGTAATCATAAATAATTGTTATTACTACAATACAAATACCTCTTTACTACAAAATAATTATCTAGCTATTTACTATTTTTTTTTCAAATTACAGAAATATCCAGTACTGAAAAAAGAGTACCTTTAAAGAAATAATATAAAAATCTAATAAATAAATGAACAAAAAGTACCGGCATTTTTTTTTTATTTTGAGCTTAAGATGAAAGAGTCCAATAATCAAATCGTAATTTGATTATTGGAGTTTTTGGAAGCCTTTGTGTCGAGCTGGAGTTTTCCCGCCAAATTATGTTTCTCAATGTTCAGAATAAAACTAATTTGCCAAAATTTACCTTCTATAGACCATCCAAGCTAAAAGCACAGATGAAACAAGCAAAAACAAAACAAACAACCCTATTTTCCTCAGGACTGGAGAACAAAGAAAATGTATATACTCTTGGGGGCGATGCGTCAAAAATTATGTGACCCGCGCTAACCGAGGAGACGAGACTCGCTCGATTTGTATCACCTTGTCGTGATATTTCTTAGTATTTCTCATTAGCTGATTAATTTTTTATTGAAGTTTCTATGACGGTGCTTACGTATTTAGTCAGAACAAGTTAAAATATTCAGTTTTCTTTGAAACGAGGGTGTGAAGAAAAGCTAGATTTATTTTGACAGCGGCGTTATAAACTGTGGCGAAATCTAGGCGTGCGATTCATTTTCTAATGCTATTAGGAATTTATTTCATTTTAGATTCGGATTTTGTTGTTTAAAAACTAAGTTTCTTTCAAAGGCACATTAAAATTATATTGTAAAACACAATTTTAGTGATAAAGGCTTACAGGTTTTCATAATTTTTCGGATGATGATTTTTGATTAATTTGTTGTGAAGTGATTGTGGTAGCCTGTGGTAAGTTTTTTTTATTTTTATTTTTTATACGACCAGATGACAAACAAGCTGACGGGCCACCTGATGGTAAGCGGTTACCGCCGCCTATAGACACGAATTTATTTGTATTAAATGCTATACTTAAATTAAGACTTATTTTTTTATTTCTTATGCAAATTACGGCAAATAACATTGATGAAAAGCAGCCCATATCATGCGAAGACAGCTAGTGCAGCTTACACACATTGCTCTAGCTGCATCTACCTTGCCGGCCTACAAGGTGTCGTCTCACGCCTCCTTTGAAGATATAATTAACAAAGTATCATTTATATTTCTAAGTATAGTAAGCTGTGTGTAACCAATGAAAGCCCAATACGATTATATGTATAAGCGCACCGCTTCGCTGTCGCGCGTCGGTTGCGGAGCGCGGCCCCTATAAAATAAGCGGAGGTAACGGTGTGTTTGCCCTGACGCCCCCGAGATGACAGATAGGGCACGCGCCCGGCCCGTTCTTATAAACTAACCGGTAAGCCGGTGCCGGCCTTAAAAACCACAACTTCGCTGCCAAAAATGTAGTGTTAGCATCCAACGTTACTTCTAGAGTTTTATATTAGGTGGTTATACTTCTAGCAAGTGACTTTTAGTGATGTTTAGCTACTAAAATTGCATTTAGCTTAGAACTGCAATGCGACGAAAGAAAAATTGGTCCATGCGGCGAAAAATTATTATTATCTTCATTGCTCTTATACGAAGAGTACCAAAAAACTACAATAATTCTAAAAATTCTTCTTCTGTAAAATTTGAAAGTCTTCTGTATTTGCGTTATAAGCTAACGTACCCCCTACAACATAGACTAAAGATATCAACAACGGCGAAATATTCTATTTCAACATCCGAACGAGAAGTCAAAAATTAAAAATAGGCATGGCTAATAATTAAGGAAGTATGGCTCTACGTACTAAATTATTTTAGGTAAACGTAAAAGAACCGTAGTTCATGTAGCGTTTAGGTTTCACTGTCATGCATTTAAAATAAAAAAATCTTGTATGTGAGCGCGCATACGGCATTTCCATAACGTTGTCGGCCGACTGAAAAGTGTGAAACTAGGTTAAATTCGTATGTTTGCTTTTTTAGTTTAAAAAATGGGTGTATTGTCCAAAAAAGTTATTTGACGTACGTGCTTATCATGCAGTATATTAACAGTGTGCAATTATTGCTTGATATATTGTGTAAATACAGAAGATAGAAGCGGTTTGTTAGTTTCCAATTTTCCAATATTTACGATTTAAGAGTTTGTATGAAAACCGTGCGATCTTAACGCTCTTAAGCAGTAGCCACACCCCCGTCATGTTATTTAGTCTGTGAGGTACTATCATAATAGAGACAATAGAAAATCAATCATTATGATATGTATGCGGGCTAGAAAAGAACGAAAGGTTAATATATAAACTGTAAGTGTAATTACTGGGCATGGACGGCATTTCATCTTAGACCCCAGGATGACAACGCACCTGCAATATCAAGTGATTTTTCCTTGTTATTGCAGGTGTTTATAGGCGGCGGTAACCACTTACCATCAGGTGGGCCGTCAGCTTGTTTGTCATCTAGTTGTATATATATAAAAAAAACTCTTTATTGCACCATCTCTTTTTTGTTTTACGGTAACTGGTGACTTGTGCTATAAGCAAAAATTAATTGAATTTATTGATTGATTGATCAAAAATAAAAACATATAAAAGTTTTCTCTTGGCCATTTTATTGAATTAATTTGTGCAGTATCCACAAACCAGAAACAATAGATCTATACTCTATTGTAATCGAATCAGAAATAATGAGATCCGCAGGAGAACTAAAGTCGCTGATTTAAGGGGTTATTACATTTGTCTAAACTTAGTTAGCTAAATTCAGCATGCTAACTGATTATGATCGGCAGTCACGACTCTGATTGGCTAATTAGTGTGTCTAAATGGTTTTACATTTGTCTAAATTCAGTCTAACTCATTTAGCTAATTAAATTTAGCCAAATGTAATAACCCCTATAGTCCTAAGAATCGCGAGTCTTAAGTGGCAGTGGGCAGGCCACATTGCAAGGAGGACAGACTTCCCGCTGGGGCGGAAAGGTCCTCGAGTGGCGGCCGCGTACCGGGAGACGCAGAGCTGGTAATGACTAAGTTTTATTATAAAGTAGGTGACAAAAATAAATTAATTGAGGTACAAAGTGTTAATTAACGTGGTGTTTTCAAAATTGGTCTTGTACAGAACAGATCAAAACCAAAACGCTCCTGCCCTGTTTTTAAATGAATTGACCAAAAATTAAATTAAATATATTTTCCATTACACTTAATCCTTCCACGAAAAAACAGGGATTTCCTATGCAGGGAAGTAGCTTTATTTACATAAATATAATAATTAGGACCCTCTGATGAAGTTGATGATTTTCAAATTAAAATCATTTTCATTTTTCTTCACGTGAGAACAGTTAATTATTATGGCTAAATTAATTGAGGAATGCAGGTATGCGATGTTGCATGATCTATACCTAAGTACTAAGAATGAAATTGCGCACATGGCATCATTCTTATTATTTATTAAGTCAGATATGACCTTTCAAATAGTTTAAATCAGTAACTATTACAAAATTGTTTGTTTCAATTATAGGCTACGGTCTATAGACGCTCGTGAATAGGAATCAAAAGGAAAGTGAAACAGCATAAGAATTAGGCAACCTTGTTCCCAACACAACGCTTTCTTCATGAGTTCGGGCGACCTTATTAACTACAGATAAAGTAATCTTATTTAACTGCGATATTCTGTAAGGTCGTCCACCATAAAAGACTGCTATGCCGATGCCCTAGCCTAGCTCTCTTAAAATGTAACTAGTTTGATTCGATTAACCTATCGTTCCTACGAGCCCTTTTATCACATATCTCATGTGATAGTTGTGACAATGCAATACAGGTTCAATAACCGAATAACAATCATATTACATCAGAATACTAACTGGATCAGTAGCCATCAAAGTAATTTTAAGAATTCTCGCTAAAACTCCACTTATATTTTTTAAATGGCATCGAAAATTATTGCTCCCACGTTCCTTATCACGTAAATAATAGAACAACTAGCTCCCAGTGGTCGTAATTCAAAGCCGTTTTGTGTATAAATCAGCAGTTTAATATTATTAAGCCACTGCGCCTAAAGTACGCTTTAAAACTTCCCAGTTTTAATTCGCTTGTGAGAGATTTTAATTTAGCGGGAAACTGTTTCCTCGAACTTATTTTAATGTATTCATATATTAACAAAATACTGACATCCGAGCGCTGGCCGCCCCGAGGCGGCGCCGCCGTCGGCGGATTGCTAACGTTTATTCAATTTTAAAAGAATAAACTTTCTGAATCATTTTGTTGCATTAAGAAAAGGCACTGGGTATGAAAAATAATGTTTATTGACGATTTGCAATTTCATTATTTGCACAGAGAAAGCTGATTGGCTTAAACTGGGATATTTTGTCAATCTCGACTTTCTAATTTTAATTTACACGGTGGACAAATTTAAAAAGCATGTAAATTAAATTGGCAAATTTATCATTTTTTTATAATTTATAATACTATGTTTTTTTAGGAGGAGCTCGGTGGCGTAGTGTTTTGAGCGCTTTGTTTTCGATTACGAAAACAAAGCAACTTTCGCCATGGTTGTTCCTGGGATGGGTCAATCAAATTTATAATCTCGAGCTCCTCCGTGCTTCGGAAGGCACGTTAAGCCGTTGGTCCCGGTTGTTACTGCAACCGCTTTAACCCACCAACCCGCATTGGGCCAGCGTGGTGGTGTTATGGCCCAATCTCCTCATGTGTTTCTCCCATGTAGGAAGGCCTGTGCCCAGCAGTGGGACATATATAGGCTGATGATGATGATGTTTTTTTAAGAAATCAATTATCATCGATTTTTGATAGCTGTCATACACATTATTAGTTTCAAAACTTGACATAGTTGACATTAGTAAGTTTAATATTTTTCTTGTTTTTTCAAGTACTCGTAAGTAATTATATTTTGAAGAAAGTATTTGAGGCTGCACTTCCAATACAGAAAATAATCTGAAAGTAAATTTACGCTGTGTATTTTTATCAGTATAAGACAAATAATACGAATGGATAAAATGATTCTTTGCTTTCACAATTCTTTTAACTTGTACAGATTGGCAACAAAGTAATACCAAAACCTAGCTTATTCTAGCAAAATACATTTTGCGAATTCGCTCTTGTATGTAGGTAGTTAGAGCGAGACGGTAATATTATATGCTGCAGTGACATTAAGAAAAGGGAATTTCAGTTCACATTATTGCGATCGCTCAGTTTAGTTCGCAGCGACAATGTGAACTAGTATGATAGAAAAGAAGAAGGAAAATACAATAAATTTCAAAAACACACATTAGCTCAATTCTTCACTTCAAATAGAGGGTAAATCATCCCTGTATTAAGCGATGAAAATAATATGAAAACGAAGAATCAAAAGATTAGGTATGTTCGTCTCGGTGTGAAACGCTTCGCCGACGAATTTTTCGTCGACGAACATTTCGCCGACACATTCAAAATCCATTCGACAAATACCGCTTCAAGTAATCAATAGAAATAATGGCATTACAAGAGGGTTCATGGTTATTTTTTTATGACCAAGCAGAGTTGGATATTTTGTCCGATATTTAAGAAACGGGCTTTGGATTTGTCGACGAAACCTTCGTCGAAGAAAAATTTGTCTGCGTAGCGTTTCACACGCAAGTAGGTATGTGATTTTTATTTCTCGTGAAATATTCATTTTTATTAGTAAAGCTCAATAGGCAAGTTCATTAGTCAATCATCATCATCACCAGCATATAGGTTCCGCCACTGGGCACAGACAACACTCGAGGAGTTTGGGCCATAACACCACTACGCTAGGCCAAAACGGGTTGGTGACAATAGATCAGAAATAATATACGAAAAACTAAAACAGGGAACTAGTTCACAATTTTTTATTAGTTCTCCTGAACTAGTAAAATTTTCGTTATGAACTGCCATGCGTTGTTTTTATTAATTTTCACTGACCCGACCGAAATAAAAGCTCAAACGAGAAATTCACATAATTTGAATATGCCGTGAAGGGAGTGGAATTTCACATTTAGCTTTGTCTTTGTGAAATGACGAAAATAATTGTTTGAAATTAGTATTTTAATATTCAGGCAATATTATTTGTGAGTCATCGAATATTACTTTATACAGTACAATATAAATAGTCTAATTAAGGCGTTAATCAAAATCAACGCCTGTAACAGAAGTATTTTTAACCCCCGTCAAAAACGACGTTAAGAAGAAATTGACGTGTCTGTGTGTCTGTCTGTGGCATCGCAGCTTCTAAACGAATGGACCGATTTCGATTCGTTTTTTTTTATTTGAACATTCTACATGATAAAAGGGTTTTATAAACTTACACAGATCCAATTGATTTAAAATTTGATGTACTGTCACTTCGGTGACATTCCCATGACATACTAACCTTGAGCTGATCCTATACCATCAAAAAGTCTGCGAGATGCTTAATTCTTCAGAAACTTTTAGCAGGTATAGCGTGTTTGAGCTCTAATGAAAAGTCTCAATGAGATGGTGTTAGATAAATGATTAGTGAGGCCGGGGGTTACTTAATTTTTTTTATTTTATATTTTTTATTTTTGTGTTTATTCTTGTTTGGTTCTCCAAACAAGAACAGCGTAAACCAAGATATTAAAATGCGCACAATTTTATTCGCAATATTTTTTTATACTTTTCAATAAGCAACACATTTTAGAAGCTTTTATTAACCAAAACCCTGCATATCACGCTTTCTGCATATCCGAAACTTGGCTTCAAAAAGGAAAACTGGACTTGATAAATCTGTGTAGATATAAAGTAGTAGCATCATACTGCAGGGAAACTAGGAGTGGAGGTGGCGTCTGCATCCTTCTGCAACAACACATTGACTATGTCGAGAGAAGTGAGATAGCCGACATGTCCATCGAGTACATAGTGGAAGTTTGTGGTATAGAGCTACCTAAAGAAAAATTGTTATTTATAGTAATATACTGGAATAGGAAAGAGGAAGACATATTTTATACACAATTACAAAAAATACTTATATATATAAAGCAAAAAATTTCAAAATATAATATTATACTTGGAGGTGATTTTAATATAAATTTATTAATCAAGAATTCAAAAAGTAATAAACTTTTAAATATAATGCTTGAACACAACCTTACACAGTATATAAAAGATCCAACCCATATTACACAAACAGCGGCAACATGCCTTGATTTGATATTTACAAATTTCGACAAATGTAACTTTAAAACGTCCGTTGAAGAGTTTAGTTTTTCCGATCACTGCGCGACTATAATAAATGTGAAGTCTTATCAAAAAACTAAGCCATCTCACAACTGGTATATTGAAAAAAGATTATATACTACAGCTGAAATGGAACTATTTAAAATAAACTTAAACGCTATAAATTGGCAGAATATAATAAAACCTTCTAATAATATTAATAAGAACTATAAAACATTCGATACCGTTATTAAAGACATTCTAAATAAATGTATACCGAAACGTAAAATAAAATTAAAAACAAACTATAAAAAACATTGGCTCACGGTTGGTATCAAGGTATCTTCTCATAACAAAAGATTATTAAAAATACTTACATTAAAAACAAATAATAAAATTTTAATAAACTATTATAAAAATTATGAAAAACTATTAAAAAAATCAGTTATTACCTCAAAAAAATTGCACTATATTTCTAAAATGCAAAAATCACAAAATAAAATAAAAACAATGTGGAGTATAGTGAATGAATGTACAAATAAGAAAAATATTAAAGACAAATCTAATATACAATTACAAATAAATAACAAAATTATCTCTGAACCACATGAAATTGCAAACATATTTAACAATTACTTCGCTTCAATCAATCTTTTGCAGAGGGGGTTTTTCCTGATCTATTAAAAAAACATTAATAAAACCAATGCATAAGAAAAAAGATAAAAAAGATCCTAATAACTATCGGCCTATTGCCCTTCTGCCAGCTGCATCAAAAGTTTTTGAGAAGGCAATGTGTAATCGTGTCTATAACTTCTGTGAAAAATACGAAATCTTTGATGATTGTCAAAATGGTTTTCGCAAGAAGCGATCGACAGTTCTGGCAGTATATAAATATATACAGGAAATTCTAAAAGTACTTAATGATAAAAAATATGCAATTGGATTGATTTTAGATATGACTAAAGCCTATGATAAAGTGCAATTCAATATATTATTAAATAAACTCTACGGAATAGGCATCCGTAGAGAATCATACAACTGGTTTAAATCTTATTTAAAAGACCGAGAACAATTTGTAGACTTAGAATATTTCAACTATAGCTCCAAAGAAATAAAACATATTAGATCTAATCGTAAAATCACAAATGCTTCCATTCCGCAGGGAAGCGTGACTGGATGCTTGTTATTTTTAATTTACATAAATGATCTCCCCAAGCTTACAAAGGAACCCTGCGTAATGTTTGCGGATGATGTATCACTCCTGACTTCTTGTCATAGTAATATCAACTTAAATAATAAACTGGAGTTGATACTTAACAAAATAAATAGTTGGATGAATGATCACAATTTAGAAATTAACTTCTCAAAAACAAAAATAATTACTTTCCACCCTCACCAAAAAAACCGTTTAAATTTTAATTTTACGTATAACAATATAAAATTAAATGTAGTTAATAAGTTCACGCTCCTAGGATTAGTCATAGACACAAACATAAATTGGAAAGCGCACATCCAAAAACTTAAAAGTAAAATTTCTAACTTTGTTTACGCCTTTTACGAAGTTAAAAAATTGACAAATATACAAACGGCGCTAAATACATACTATGCGTACGCACATACATGGCTGAGTTACGGAATCATCACGTGGGGAAATAGTACGGACGCTCCTGATTTACTTATACTTCAAAAAAAACTAATTCGAATAATATTCAATATAAAAAATACAGATAGTTGTAAGCCCTACTTTGTCAAGCATAAAATACTTACTCTTCCATGTTTGTATATATTGGAAATATGCAAATTTGTAAAAAAAATACAAGGAGTTTTATAAAACGCGTGAACATACAAATAATAGATATATGTTACGACATAACGCCAATCTATTGTTTCCAACCTCCCGCCTAAAGCTATATTCAGCAGGCCCTCAAATCATGTCCATCAAAATTTATAATAAATTGCCACAATCAATTAAAAATATACACAAGGAGCTCGACTTTTTGAAACAAATAAAACAACTATTGCTTGGCAAGCATTACTATAGCTTAAATGAATATTTAAATGATAATCTATAAATTAAAATGATAAATCAACTACATTATAATTTTTAAATTTCTTCTATATTTACTCAAATATATTAGTACCTACATATTAATAAAATTTAATAAATAACACGATTATTCTAACAATTATAATTAACAATTTAATAATAATATTTTTGACATAATAATAATAATAAAAAAATGTGTAATATCATATTCTAAATAAGTGTTCCTCTCGCCTAAGTTGCCGTGCCTGACAGGGTCCATGATGATCTAATTATAATAATGTAACACCTACTTTACATTGTGAAGTGCAATAAATATATTGAGTATTGAGTATACAACTAGATCACCAATAAGCTGACGGTCCACCCGGTGGTAAGAGGTTACCGCCGCCTATAGACACCTGCAATAATAAGGAGAAATCACTTGATATTGCAGGTGCGTTGTCATCCTGATGCCTAAGTTGAAATGCCTTCGATGCCCAGTAATTACACTGGCTACCTTAAGTTGTATAAAATATGAAAATATACCTCCGTAATAGGCGTTGATTTCAACTACCGCCTTAATAGGACTGTTTACGTTATACCAGTTAAAAGTTGAAAAGCAAAATTGATGAAATAGTTTAATCATGATTTTACATACTTTTTAAAGGAGCCCGGCCCAAAGATGAGAGAATAGAAATAAATGGTTATACACTCTGCCAAATTGTAAAATCATGTTTTGTATATTAAACTTTCAACCAGTTCGTACATTATATGCATAGGTTAGGCAAACCATAACAACTAGGAATTTTTTTATTAGGCGCTTATAAAACGTTTAATTTTGGCTTATTTACAAAGCTAATGCAGTCATAATATGCTAAGCTCCATAGCAAACTTTTCATGAATATGCGTACTTTATTTTAATTAAATTTGCTCGGACTTCATTTAATTCTATCGCTGTGTGCTAACTGGCTTTTCACACTGAGGAACGTGCTCGTATACAGCTTGGAGACCAAGTTCGATGACATTTACGAGGTATTTTTAAAACAGCTAGTGCGAGTTTTGATTTTTCGTAACGTTTCTACCGTTTCTCTACTACAACATTATTTCTACTTTTTATGTTACCGACCCAAGAGACTTGCTTTGGATGGTTTGATACTAGATACCAATATTTTAATGTAAGATCAAGTCTAACGTTAAACTTTAAACTAGAAAATTATTTTGTAGTTTAGAAAACATTGGGTATAAAAGCTCCAATGAGTCATATAGTAGTCGTAAGTTTAGTGCGCACACTCCGTCATGATAAACCAGTACCCCTAGCACGAACATTTTTAAATTTCGAATCAAGTGTAGAATTTTGAGTTTTTGGATTTGGAATTTAAATTTATATTTGGATTTTATAGATAGAAATCTCACATTAATATTTATTTAAGTAATGTATAAGCTTATGAGTTTAAGTATTTATCTATATATTTTTGTCTTTATATGAATTGAATATGTATATATGTGTGTGTGTATGTAATTATGTAACTAGGTATGTATGCGTGTGTACATGTGTAATTATACAAATCTATAAATGTATTAAGTACATTGTTTTGTTTCACGTCATATGCAAATGGTATAATGAAGGAAAACCTGTAATTAGCTGTACTCATAGTTATAAGTACCATATAAGAAAATTTGTGTATTGCGCAGTTGGTTTTCTAAATACAATAAAATAAAAATATCAACACTACATTGACGCTGACGGGTTGATCTGTGGAAACGATTGCTTAACTTTCCTAACTGTGCGCACATGGATAAAAAAAATTCCTTTGTAAACTGAACAAATGAGACGAGAATCCATACTTTGCCGTAACAGAGTTTCAAGCTAGCACGGAATCCACTCCTTCATACCATACTGGCGTATCGATAAAAGTATTAGAATTGATATGTTAACTGCAAGTTTATTTTCTACAAAATGAAATTTAACAAATATTTAATATAAAATTCATTATCATTCTTAATATTTGTTTACAAATAAAATAAAACATTCAGAACGATGGAAGGAATTTGAGAACTTTTTAATAATCCATGCAGGATTAAACATGGGTAAATTTGCTTTGTATTCTTAGCAAAAAACATGCCCATCTTATTACTACGACAGTGAGCACCTCTGAGGGGTTCTTATCTATTTTCATTTTACATTGCCATTAAACGCACCGCTTAGTGATTTTGTAGGAGAAGAAACACGCACCTCAATAATATTAATATTCTCACACTCACCTCGATTACTTAGAAGAAATTAGGCATAATTAACATATGTATTTACGCTAAATAACAGATTAGAACCTTCTTAAATGTACGCCCGTGACTCCGCGTGAGGATGTCATCTCTCCTTGTCTTTCATCTAAATCGGTTCAGCGGATTAGTAGGGAAAACGTAGCAGACAGAAAGACAGAGTTGCATTTTTAATATTAATGTGGATACAAACATGTCCAACATTGTCCCGAGTTACAGGGATTCTAACTCAGAACTTTATCTTTGTAGACAAGAGTAGGCCGTCAGAAATATGTCTGTTGAATTCAAGAATTGATAGCTTAAAATTTTCACGTTATTGTCGACTTCTAATTACAGGAACAATTTCGTCGGCACAGTATCACGTATTTGAAATTCAGCAGGAACTTGAGACATTGCAATTAATGTAATTGCAATTAACTGTCGCCAATGATCTCTTATATAATAGTAGTATTCTTACGTCCCACTGCTGGGCACAGGCCTACCTACATGGGAGTAAAAAGTTTTAATATCCAAAATCATTCGGGGGCGTCCGACCCTACCAAAGTTTCATCACAATCTGATCAATGGCTTCGGAACGCCAAGGGGACAAACATACAAACATTGATTTTTATTTATATACATATGTTTTTTTTATACAACTAGATGACAAACAAACTGACGGCCCACGGGTAAGCGGTGTATGTGTATGAATTTTAAAAATATACCTACTTAATAAACATACGAAAATCCATGACTCATGAACAATGTTCGTATTCATCTTACAAACATTTACCCCTACCGGAATTCAAACCAGAACCCTTTGCTTTAGTAGACGGAATCACTCTCGGATCACTCAAACAGAGAGCCGTCAGATTGTATTGGAGTTGTTAACAATTGAAATTTGAAGCTCTGTTATACTTGTGGGGAATCATTTGGCTATATCATTATCAAGTGATAACTTATCCCGCTCGGCTCATCGGGTAATTCCACGGCTCACGAGGAATTGATTCGACAACTTAACGACTCATTCAAGGAGTCATAAAGTCGCGGGCTCACTGCTTAATATAGCCGCGTTGCAAGAAACAATTAGACTGGGGTACAATCATCCTAGAGTGTTTATACGATGCAGAAAAGAAATTCGGATTGTGGACGTGGCATGGGGATGATGTGTGTATGTATTTTTTATAATAAGAAAGAAAATTCGCGTTTAAGGTTCAATGTTCTTTGATTTGGGAGTCCTATTTACTTCAGGGGTAGTGGTCACCGTAGTCTATATTCCGATACTCGTAGTATGACAAATATTGCATCAATTAACTTCTGTAAAGTAGTGCTCTCCTCTAATTATGTTGTTTTATTGAAAAAAAAACTTCACACTTCATAGGCTTTATAGGTGGACTTCATAGGCTGATATGATGATGGTGATTAAAAAAAATGACATCAGTAGGTACTCTATGCTCTTCATCATTCGGTCGACAGACATCATAAATATCGTGAAATTATATGACCACTATACCTGTAAAGTGGTCGTAAAATTTGTTATTCGACTTGTTTTTTAAATGTATACTTACCATAAAATACTTCAAAGTATTTGTTTTTTACGTACACTGAAATATAATAATATCCCTTTTTGAAAGATCGTTAAATTTTTATGTACAAAACAAATAATTTCGATTTATCTACTCTCGTAGCTGTACACGCTCACACACAATACAAGCAATCTATTGTTTCTGTAATGAAGTATTTAGTTGAAGAAAGATTTTAAATTTATTTTTCTTATCCATTATTATTCGTTCCCCCTGTCTGGTGCGGCAACGTGTCGAATGGCGTGTAATATGGCGGGTATAAATTGTGAAGACACCGTGACGAGAGCGGGGCGCACTTACACGCGGAATGAGAGACATCCGCGTCTCTGAGAACGCGCCAAAATTCCCTTTTAATTGTCACACTCGTACGAACCTCATATCATCTAATACGAAACGCTATATTAACGCCGCATTCAATATCAATTAACGCTATCCCCCTCAACAAAACGAGTGCTTTTATGAGCACTTTATATTTAAACTGTTTAAACGCTATAACCCTGGGTAATGGTGAACTTGCACAATATTCAAATGAAATTGCATCTTTGCCAAAACTAGCGGGAGAATGGCGTCGCAAACATTAATATACAATAGAAATTCTGACCCTCCTTGTGTCGCGGAGGCTCTTCGTTTTTATAGCTTGTTGGATAAGCGTTAACTAAGTAATTCCTGTGGCCAGGTACGAATTGCATGGATCTTGCACTTTATTGCCACGAAAGTACAAGTTGAATTAATAATCTTATTTGTATTCATAAATCTAATTACTAATTTGGACAGAAAATGGTTGAAGTCGATGGTAATATAGATATAAGTCAATGGTTGGAGTATTATCCGTGAATGTGAAAAATGCTCCGTCGTTGAGTCACAATAACATGAAAGAGTCTTACAATGGTTTAAAACTTAAAATAATATTAACTATTTAAAAAACAAACAAACATGATTATTATATTATATCATAAATCAAAATGCATGTCACATGTTCAACAGTTAAGGCTCATTTACATGATGCAAGTTTCTTGCCAGTAGCATACAATTAAATTTAAGCAAGAATTCACTTGCATAGTCTTAATGACATATTAGACTATGGAAGTCATTTCTTGCTTCTTTTAATTGTATGGTACAGGCAACAAACTTGCATCGTGTAAATGGGCCTTTACTGTAAAAATCAAGCAAAGAGATCGTATTTATTTTTTACTGTACATATTGTTCGTAGTAATAAAACTTCCTTTTAAGCATTGCAGGATTTTACAAAGAATATTTTTGTTCCATTTTTAAAACTATTTGACCGTACCTAAGTTGGCAAAGTGCAAAATAGTCTGAACGGACTCCTTTTAGAAAATAACTTAACGAGCAAAGTTTATCCTTTTATTCTCGGTGGAAGCGCAGTAGATGTGGTTGTTAGGTGCTACTGTCTATAATAATAGTTTGCAAGGCAAAACATTGCTACTGCTGAAAATATTAAAAGAGAAGAATATTTCTTTGTAGTAATACCTAGCAGCACACGGTTTTTTGAAGAATAACCAGCGATGGTCGAGCCGAGCAAAAGATAATCAATGAAATACTTGTATCACTTCAACATTGTATATTAGCTCTGCTTCTTACAACGAATATTTTTCACGACAGCTAACACATCAGTCAAAACTATTCTCTTCATAAATCCATAAACAAATAATCCAATAGACAATATTCCTAACACCTCCTCTCAATGTTAAATTTAACAAAATTTAAGATTGCTAAACATTATATAAACAAATGAAGTCATTGTCTGAAACAAAAGTTAGTTACATCCGATAACTCCTCTAAATAATACATTAATAACACGTCTAATTAAGTCATACAAGTTTCAGCTTCCTTACAAAATAAGCATGTTTTACAGAATTAAGAGGTTTTGTGAAAATATCAGCAATATTTTCATTGGTAGGAACATAAGACATAATAAACTTTTTCTCATCAAATGCATCTTTAATAAAGTGAAATTTGATGTCGATGTGCTTAGTTCGCTTACTGTTTTCATTGCACTCTATCATCCTAATCGCACTTTGACTGTCTATTAGCAGATGTGTCTCAACGTCTAAGTAGTTAAAGCTGCTTAAAATACCTTGTAAATATAATAATTCAGCAGTTGTTGTCGCTGCGGCAACATACTCCGCCTCGGCAGAAGATAAAGACATGGTACTTTACTTTTTAGTAAACCAAGATATGAGGTTACCACAATAGTAGATAGCACAGCCACTGACACTTTTTCTGTCGACTTTATCAGAAGCCCAATCTGCGTCGCTATAAGCTAGAAGTTGCTTCTTACCTGTACTGCATGTGTAAGTCAAACCTTTATTAGATGTCGCCTTTAAATACCGCAGAACTCTTTTGGCTGCTGTCCACAAAGTTTTAGTAGGCTTATCTAAATACTTACTGAGAAATGAAGTCGCAAAAGTTATGTCTGGACGAGATGTTGTCGAAATATAAGTAAGGCATCCTACTAGTTCTCTATAAGGAACGTTATGTATTACCTCCTCCTCTGAACTTATATTTATTTGTTCCATAGGTGACAGAACTCCTTTACAATCGTCCATCCCGAATCTCTTCAAAACTTTTTCTATGAGTCTTTCCTGTTTTACTGTCAATTCACCGTCTTTTCTTAGTATCTCCATGCCCAAGTATTCGCTTACATCACCTATCTCCTTCACATTGAATTCCTTTCTCAATGCTTTTATTATAGGTTCGTGGTCTCCCATGACTAGTATGTCATCGACCCAAATAAGAATCCATGTTTTTGAATTTGAACTTATATACAAACAGAAATCATACTTCGAACTTATGAAATTTTGTGAAATTATAAATTTATGAAACCTCTCATTCCAGCACTTGGGAGCTTCTTTCAGCCCATATAACGATCGCTTTAACCTTAAAACTTTATTTCCTCCAGTCTTTACACCTTCAGGTGGTTTTATGTACACTTCTTCACCCATAACATTATTGTCATTACTATTTTGATCATTTATTTCATTACTTTCATTTATGTCTTCAATGGTCTCTTTTCTTTCAAAGATCACCTTCTCTTTTTCTTCTTCATCATCATATCCATTTTTATTTATGTTATTAGTTTCTTTAGTTTCATTATTTTCTTTATAGACAATATCATTTTCATCGAAACGTGCATCACGCGAAATTGTAATTTTATTGCTATCCGGGTCCCATAAACGAAATCCATTAGGAGTATAACCAACCATTCTCATCTCATGTCCTCTTTCTTTAAATTTACTTTTTCTTGGTAATACTACTGCCCACGCTTTACTTCCAAATGCGCGAAGTCTTTTCAGATCTGTACTGCCAGTCATTATTTCTGCTGGTATCTTAAAATTTATCGCTGATGAAGGACATCTATTCAATTGGTAAGCCGAAGCCATTATAGCTTCTCCCCATAAATGTTTCGGCAAACTTGACTCTACTAGCTGAGTTCTTGCTTTATCATAAAGTGTCCTGTTCATTCTTTCAGATACTCCGTTCTGTTGTGGAGAGTAAGGTTGAGTATATTGTATATCGATACCTTTATATCTACAAAAGCTTTCTAGTTTGTGATTTTTGAATTCTCTACCATTATCACACCTTATCCTTTTGACTGTCGCTCCGTTCTGTGTTTCTATTTTCCTTATGTAATTTATTACATTGTTTGCTGCTTCACCTTTATTTTGTAACAGGCAAACTACTAAAAAATGAGAGAAATCGTCAATAATTACCTGATAATAACGTTCTCCGTGAATACCTCTTACGTTAATAGGTCCGGCTACGTCAGTGTGTATCAAATCACCAACATGTTGCGATCTCGGCTTTGGAACCGCGACAAAAGGCAATCTACATGCTTTCCCTTGCATACATGGCCCACATGTTACTTTACTTACCGGCACACCCATCAATTTTAGTCCTCGGCGATTAAGATGGCCTAAACGCCTGTGCCATAGACTGTCAGAGTTACTTTCTGCAGTAAAAGCTAATTCTGTATTTATTGTAAATAATTTACCTCGATTGAAACCTATTAAAGTTGCATTTGTATTTCTGTCGTAAATGTATACTTTGTTATTGCAAAATTTAACAGTATATCCCTTCTTTAAAATCTTAATAACTGATAATAAATTGAATTTTAAATTTTTAACTATCAAAGCCTTGAAATTAAGTGAAAACCCGTTTACTACTAACGCTATTTCGCCGATCTTGTCTGCAACTAAATAATCACCATTTGCGATGTGTATCTTAATTTCTTTATCTAATTTCTTGACATCTTTCATATAACTTTCGTAACTTTCCTGTATTAGATGTTCAGTGCAACCTGAGTCGATAATCCACTCTACCTCTCCAACTTTATATGTAGTGTTGCAGCAATCAGTTGATGATATAAAGCCAAATGCTATGTTAGCAGTTGTTCTTTGTTGGCCTCTTCCTTGTGCATGGGTGGTTCTTCCACGTTGATTGGACCAACGTCCACGACCTCTATGTTGGCCTCTGCTTCTGCATTGGATAGCTTTATGCCCTGGTTTGTTGCATCGAAAACACACAAATGCTGTATCCACAGGTAACATATCATTTTGATTTGTTAACATCAGTTTCAGTTCTTCATCTAACAAACGTGATTTCACAAATTCGATCTTTAGATCTTTATGACTCAGAGTTTCTATTGCTGTTATGACGTTGTCATATTTGTCACTCAATCCGATTAATAGATAGCATATTTTATCCGTTTCGCTTAATTTTTCATCTGCACATTCAAGCTCTCTTATTATATCGTCGAATCTCGCAAAATACTCTTCGAGTTTTTCGCTATTCGAATTTTTAATGTTTAACAGTTTTCTACGGAAGTGTATTTTAGAGATTACGCTTTTTCTTTGAAATGTTTCTCTAATTTTATCTAGCATTTCATGTGTAGTGGTACAATCTTTTACTATATTTAAATGCTTATCTGGTAAACATTGCACTATGATGCTTTTTGCTTTTGCATCTTTCGATATAAAACTGTCATTCTTATCTTCATTTTTCTCACATGCCTCTTTTAAACCTTTTTCATCCAGAATACATTTAACTCTAAATATCCAGTTATTATAATTATCAGCTTGTAGTTGCGGATAATTTGTTGAAGTCGACGCCATTTCCTTTTGTCTTCCTTACCTTTATTTTTACTACTTTTCTTACCTTTGCTTTAGCTCTATTTCACGCAAACTATTCTGGGCCCATAACCTTTTGAAGAATAACCAGCGATGGTCGAGCCGAGCAAAAGATAATCAATGAAATACTTGTATCACTTCAACATTGTATATTAGCTCTGCTTCTTACAACGAATATTTTTCACGACAGCTAACACATCAGTCAAAACATCAGTGTAAACAAATAATCCAATAGACAATATTCCTAACACGGTTCACAAATTGATGACAATGAAATGGTAGCCAGTGAAAAATTGTAATGTAGATTTTTATACAACTATTCCTATGAATTGTTTGTAAATTACTTTCGAGTATTTCGAATACAACTTTCATATTTCACATAATCTTAACAACATCAAGGTTAATTTGGTGAAAACCTTGTATTTAATGTAAGTGAATATCTACGAATGTTTTGTAAGATTGCACACATGCAAAAACTAAATTATTACCGTTGACGTAATTTTTTCAGAGTTTCAACAACGTTATCTAAGCTTTGATCTCTGCTACTTGCATACAAACGACAAAGAAAAAGACTTACATCAGTACGAGCATTTTTAATAAGCTTATGAATTAACAAAGCTTTCGTATTTAAACCGCACCGCAAATCAATTAGTCAATTTGCAATATTACTCGCTGTAGTACTTAGCTAATAGTTCTGGCTAGGTATTTACCGGCCGGAGCTGTAGGCCCACATCAATAGCAAACGCAATTAGTTGGAGTGCACCGTTTTTGATGTAGTGGCGAGTGTCGACAGCCTCCTATGTGAAGAGTCTGTCCTGTATAAATAATCCAGAGCAGTAATCACTGGCACCGATATTATTTTAGAACTGTGCGAGATTGGCCTATACGCTTAAAACGAAAATGAATTCGGTTCTGTTATCCCCGTGTTTTGTTTGTTTATTCTTGTTGTCATGTCTCCGTAAAATACCCCTTTTCTAATGAAGTAGTTAGGTACTAGCGATGTAAGTAAAAACTCCGCATTTCATGTTGTTTGCCTTAATTATAGTAAATAAGGCCTATTTGCTTTAATTTTATATACACTTGGGTGGCAAATGAAAATTAGAATAATCACTATTTGTTGAACGAAAAAACTTGATAAACTGATAAAAAGTATTGCTAATAACCATACTGAAATAATTAAACCTCACTCCTATTTTAGTATGTATCATATTATTATACGGCTAATATTATTTTACGTGTATTTGTATTTTTGCTGTTATTTGATACATTATCAAATTGAATGGTAAACAAAAGTAAGCAACTGGAAATATTTCCCTTAATCTAATTTAAATTGAACGTGGAATGAGCTCAATAAATTATCTGTCAAAGAAGTAATTTGATTCACTCTAGTCTTCCTTATAGGCCATCGAAAACTACAGGCCATTTTTCACTTTTAATAGGTGTTATTTGTTCGAATAATTGACAGGCAATAAAGCCGTTCATCAAGCTTGGTTTTAATTCTATTAATTAACAAGGTGCCTGTCGAGTTGGGATAATGTTGGTGCGAGGAACATTTGAGTTGAAATCTGTCGATGTGCGCTGGCCTGTTGATTTACGATTTCATTAGTTGCGCGCGTGACGGGCGCGGGCGCTGCAGTATGTAACAGTGTTGATTGCAACGATTATGCGTGTTTGTCGACGATTCAACAGTAATATTTGGTTAAATCTAAATCTTGCGTAAATGTGACTGTTGGTTGTAGAGTCAAACCACCATTATCGTTTCACGTTTGTAATAAGACTTTTTGAGAAAACAATAGAATGTAGAAAAACATAGGAAAATCCAGCCAGTCCACAACAGTGACATTTTAATGAAATGCTCGTTCATACTTAGATATGAATATAAACATAATGCGAAAATATGATTGCAATAATGAAAAAGCTTCTAGAAACTACATAGGTACTACAATTTTTCCTCGGTATAAACCAATATAGTTACTTAACATAGTATACTTAACAGAATTATATTCAAGGCACAAGAAACAAGATAAAAACTGTTTTATCTTTTCCACATAAATAGGGAACCAAGAATATCGCCTTCAACGAATCACCGTTTCATGGCACCAAAAACACTATTCGTTTGCAGTTGAAATGTTACGCGAGTGAAAATTAAAAAGAAAAAGAGTTCCCAAATAAATGTTGTTATTATTTTCTTTGTAGTTACTTTGGACATGTTCCAGGAAAGTAATAAGTTTGCTCGGAGTCGGCATATGCACTACGTAATTTGGGGCAGGCTTACAGATAACATTTTCTGTACTAAATGTTATTTTGAACCCCCGACGAAAAAAGAGGGGTGTTATAAGTTTGACGTGTCTGTCTGTGTATCTGTGTGTCTGTCTGTGGCATCGTAGCGCCTAAACGAATGGACCGATTTTGATTTGTTTTTTTTTGTTTAAAAGCTGATGTGACTACGATGGTTCTTAGCTATAATTTATGAAGATCAGTTCAGCCCCTCAATTCTGCTATTGTATTTTGATCTGTAACGAATCGGAAACGCTTAAGTTACAACGCTTTTGTATACTGCTAACTCAACGCAATCGAAACGTAACCGAAACGCATCAGTTTGGTATTCTACTAACAAACACGTAACGCGAACCGTTCGGTTCAATCATTGTTTCGTATTCTGCTAAATATTTAACATTTGTAGCAGCCGAAACGCATCGGTAGTTCTTTGGTTAAACTGTCAAAAGTTACGGTTTTACAACGGCGGTAATTGTGTAACGTTTGATTTCGCAAAATAGAATAACAAGTACTCTATAACTTAGTTCCTGCCCCTCAATTCTGCTATTTATTTACCTTAACGGATCGGCAGCGTTTCGGTATCGTTACTATTGCGCTATTGATAAAAAAAGGTATTCCACTAACATTGCTTATAAAATCGGAACGCTAACGAAACGCTCTCGGTTGGTTTAACTATTTGACAACTGAATCGTTGGTGACATAAACATTTAAAAGTTGTGAAATTCGGTATGTATATCGTGTTTTTGGTAGTCTTTGTAAATCATATTTATTTAAAATAAAATTAGAGGGTCGATTCTGCTATTTATTTACCTAACCGAATCGGCAGCGACTCGGTATGCGGTTGGGTTATAAAATAGGTATTCCACTAACATTGTTTATAAAGCCGGAACGCTAACGAAACGCTCTCGGATGGATAAACTATTGGTTGGTGACAGAAACTGTCAAAAGTTAAAAAATTCGGTATATATGTACGTATATATATATTTACTAGGTGGTAGACCCATATGTACGGTCGCCTGGGTAGGTACCACCGCCTTTCTTATTTCAGCCGTGAAACAGTTCGCTGTGTTTCAGATTGAAGGGAAAGGTAGCCAGTGTAATTACTGGGCATGGACGGCATTTCATCTTAGGCCTCAGGATGGCAACGCACCTGTAATATCAAGTGCTTTTCCGTGTTATTGCAGGTGTCTATAGGCGGCGGTAACCGCTTACCACCAGGTGGGCCGTCAGCTTGTTTGTCATCTAGTTGTATAAAAATAAAATAAAAAAATATAGTGTTTTTGGTAGTTATATTTGTTTAAAAAATAGTTAAAGTAGTTTTAAAATAAATTAAATAGTAATTATATTACATATAACTAAATGTGAAATTGTTTTATTTTCCAAAAATATAGGAAAAAATCATCCATTCATGATAATTATGATGACTCGTCCAAGGTTTTTTATCCAAATTATACTTGATGCAATCCTTTAAGCACAGGAACTAAGTTATAGAGTACTTTTTATTCTATTTTGAGAAATTAAACGTTACACAATTACTGCCGTTGTAAAACCGTAACTTTTGACAGTTCAACCAAAGCACTACCGATGCGTTTCGGCTGCCACAAATGTTAAATATTTAGCAGATACGAAACAATGATTGAACCGAACGGTTCGCGTTACGTGTTTGTTAGTAGAATACCAAACTGATGCGTTTCGGCTACGTTTCGATTGCGTTGAATAGCAGAATACAAAAACGTTGTAACTTAAGCGTTTCCGATTCGTTTCAGATCAAAATACAATAGCAGAATTGGGGGCTGTGCCTAAAGGATTGCATGAAGTATAATTTGGATAAAAAACCTTAGACGAGTCATAATAATTATCATGAATGTATGATTTTTTCCGATATTTTTGGAAAATAAAACATTTTCACATTTAGTTATATGTAGTAAAATTACTATTCAATTTATTTTAAAACTACTTCAACTATTTATTAAACAAATATAACTACCAAAAACATTATATACGTAAGTATATACCGAATTTTTAACTTTTGACAGTTTCTGTTGTCAAATAGTTAAACCAACCGAGTGCGTTTCATTAGCGTTCCGGCTTTATGTTAGTGGAATACCGATTTTATAACACAACCGCATTACCAGTCGCTGCCGATTCGTTTAGGTAAATAAATAGCAGAATCGACCCTCTAATTATATTAAAAATTAATATGATTTACAAAGACTACCAAAAACAGGATATACATACCAAATTTCACAACTTTTAAATGTTTATGTCACCTACGTTTCAGTTGTCAAATAGTTGAACCAACCGAGAGCGTTTCGTTAGCGTTCCGATTTTATAAGCAATGTTAGTGGAATACCTTTTTTTATCAATAGCGCAATAGTAACGAAATCGAAACGCTGCCGATCTGTTTAGGTAAATAAATAGCAGAATTGAGGGGCAGGTGATTGATGTCTATCAGCTCATTTTCTACACGATAATAGGAATTTACTAAATTTTACAGATCCGATTGATTTCAAAATTGCTGTACTGTCACTTCGATGACATTCCCATGACTTACTAACTTTGAGTTGATGCTATACCATCAAAAGTCTGTGAAATGCTTAATTCTTCAGAAACTTACAGCAGCTATAGCGTGTTTGGGCTCTTATGAATAGTCTTAATGAGATGGTGTTACATAGATGATCAATGTCGCCAGGGGTTACTTAAAATTTTTAATTTTGTAATTATATTATTATATTCCTCTTATGATAATTGACCCCTCTATTAAAAATATTTAGTAAGTAGACCTTTTTATTACCAATTCCTTTTCTATCGTAATTTAAAAGATTGTAGTGTAGCCAAAACACAGAAGGGTCATAAATTCTATTCTTACTTACCTAAAAATTGTATAGTCTTCATTTTTGTCTTTTAATTTATAAAAAAATATAAAGTTCTTGCGTGTTCTGAAAGTATTCATATTATTATGATTGTTTAATTTTAATTGATACGATTTTTTTAAACTTCGAGTAAAAACTCGCTGGGGTTTATAGGTTACAATGCTCTGGTTTCGATTATGAAAACAAAGCAAAATTCATCATGGTTGATTCCAGATGGGTCAGACAAAATCTGTAATCTCGAACTGCTCCGTCCTTCGGAAGGCCTCAGAATCAGAAGCAAGCAACAAATGAACGGAATAAATGTCCATTATTCGGTAACGCCGTATTTATTTTTGAGCACGCGTCAACGACAGGCGCAGCGTGTCGAGTGCGAGCGACGCACGACGCGTCCCAATTATGCACTCGCCATGTTTTATATGCGATGGCGTGAATGCAATCCATCTGCACCAATCCTGATCGATGACTACATTCCGGATGGAGGTACAATTTATGTTATTATTTTTAGAAATCGGCTTTTTGGCTTCTTTAATTATATCAAGAACTTTTGAGTAGTATCTTATGTGCTATGTATCTACATTGGCAATAAATTATAAAGTGCCAGACTTAGATATCTTGATACAGAGCTCTGTAGAAGAGACTGCGAACAAAAAGTAAATTTGGAATAAAGTAAACTATACGTGCCTTTTGTAAATTTTTTGCTCAAATATGTATTTCACTTGAAATTTTAAACCTACATCATACACATAGTGTTTTTTTTTATAATAACAAATTAGAACATAACCGTTCCTAGAGAGGTGTACTACTATTTATCTAGTGTTGAATGTTCCAAATATCCAAACGTACGAGTATCTGTGTGCTCAAGCTATGATATAAATATCTATTTATAATAACTGTATCCCTGCCATAAGGCAAATTAATTCTGATTAGTTTAAAATCGGTTCTTCGCGAAAATCATTTCAGTCTGACATAAAATCGCATACAATTTGGTGGATGCACATCATATAGGTGGGTACGTCGAGTGCGAGCTACATATGCCGCATCCAATTACACTGTTGCTATATTTTATATCCAAATGGTGCGAACGCAATCAATCTGCACCGATCTTCATCAAGTGACGAGAATCTCTATTTCACTTGAAATTTTAAACCTACATCACACACGTATTGTTTTTTTTTATAATAAAAAATTGTAACATAGACGTTCCTAGTGAGGTGTAGTATTTCGTTTGAAATTAAAAAACTATGTAATACGCTCAGTGTGGCTAATGAATGACGCACTCTGAGGCGTAATAGGTCTCAACGACACTGTCAACGGTTACCTCATCATATCAGCCGAGAGACGCCCATAGCTGGGCATAAACCTCCCCCAGGGATCTCTAAGCCGATTGGTCCTGCGCTGCCCGCTTCCATCGGCTTCCCGCGATCCTCACCAGATCGTCGGTCATCACACATTACATATAAATTATATATATAGTACAAGCAATACAAGTGAGTTTTACGTTGTAGGTACCAAGCAAAGAAACAGGTGTTAAAATTAAACTCACATATGAAAGTGCACAAATTCACAATGTCTAACATCTAACAATAATAGATAGGTAACTTAAAATATGTAAGAGTTGCGGCGAGTTTTATTTATTGACAGATGTCAGTTTAATTTCTTGAATAGCGTCAATGAAGAAGTTAATTAGTCTACATTTTACTTGTGGATGGTTAGTGAGGCCTTCTTAAGTCTTAGAGCATGCTCGTGAATGTAATAATTAACAATTAATAATACAACAATAATACATTATTATTAATACAACCATAAGCTTGTTATCGAAAAGTTTCTGATACTAAACAAAATGCGGACTAGTAATTGATAGCAACTTCTCACCACGCAATTCAAAATAAAGTTTTGTTGTGTTTTAAAATCGTGTTATTTTTCTACTAGTGGCAGTTTCGCCCGCCTGGGTGTCGGTTATAGCGTCTAAAAGTATCTTATGTCCAAATCCTTTGTTATCGTTATGTTAATCTTATGTTAAAGTATCTTATGTTATATCCATCTAATCGGTTCAGCGGTTCAAGCGTGAAAAAATAGCAGACATACAGATAGATAGACAGACGGAGTTAGTTTCGCATATATAATATTAATCAGTTTAGACACCAAAATTCGTTAAATTGTCAAGCTCTGTTTCTAAAAGTTTTTTTTCCATTTTGATACGTTTTGTGTGTCCCGATCGTGTCGTAACGAAAATAGTTCCCTCACACTTGAGGTGAGAGGGGGTCTTGAATCGAATATACGAAAGTGGAGGAAATGCGACCCGTTCGGGGCCAGACAACCCGCTCGATTTCTGAATCCGGCCCTCAAACGACTTAGAATAGACTTGTGCATGCTTATTCTGTTTCTGTTATCGTATGTAAAATGGCTATTAGGTTTTCTTCGACGATATCTAGATATTTGCCTTTTTGTTTGCAATTTTTGGTTTCATTTGGGAATCACTTGGTATAATTCAAATATGTGTCTATTACTTGTAAAAATATTTCGTTTTGGGATATTTAATTTCAGCCAAAGTATTTTCGCATGGTTTATAAATTTTAATCCACTGTGCGTTTTATTAAACTATAAATTTTAAAATGTGAAATCGCGAAGGTTGTAGGCCATTAGTTCATTAATCCAAAGATACGCATTTGCCAACTAGCTTATATAAATAATGTCGTTCTAGCCGTTGAGCAAATTTTAAGAGTTCACTAAAATGTAAAATAAATTCTGCTCACAAAGAATGCAGCATATTTACTTTTACGGCAATATGGACTGTTTACTCTCGGCCAGCCTGAAAGTAAATGCTTTCCAAAGGTTCTATTTCCACAGTTTGTGGTCACAGCCCCAGTTTTAACGAAACGGCGCCACAAACATTTTTGAGCGCATTTTGGCGCCCAAACTAGATCACAGAAATTGTCTAGGTTTTTTGTTTTTTTTATAAGGGCCTTTTATCAAACGTTTTATCCGCGACCGCACGGTGCCGGTGGGTAGTTGAATAGTGCTCGACGTTTTATTTTTCAAGCTCTCAGTAAAATGTTTTGAAAGGACCGATTTCACTTTGCGTCAGTGGTTCCCCGCTCCCCCTCCCGCCCGCATGTCTCCGCTGCCTGCTATTGTAAGGGCAACTACAATCGCACATTATTGTTTCGCGAGAGGTGTACCTATTCCTTTTTAATTCTGGCTCCATGCAAAACCATATCTTTGCACGGTTGAGTTATGGAGATGAAATTAAAACGGGCTTTTAGCCGGGTATTCTGTTTCAATCGTCGGTCGGTTGTAGTTGTGTGATACTGTTCTGAATTTTTATGGACATTATTATTTTTATGATCCCATTCAATTTGAAATACTGTGAATTTATAGCGGGTTGAAGATGAATGTTTAAGGATGAATCTTTGAGTGGAATTTATTTGGTTTTCATTGTGATGTACCTATGTTGAAAAATAAAGGAATTGAATTTGAACATTAAAATAAGCTACCGTTTGTGAGAGTTGATTCCAATATCCATTATCTCTAATTTTAGTTTTAGACAAGGAAGCTAGATTTTAATAGACATCACAATTGGTCTACTTTGTAGTTGTATTATCTCCATAAAATCAACTGCAGTTTACTGAATAGTAATCGTCCAGTTTTGCCTGAGAACGACTACAACGCGGTATTTTATCATGTTTGCATTAGATTAAAGTTAGTTTAGACTGCATACGGCGGACAGGGTCGTATTACGTAGATATTGACCAAAAAAAGTATTTTTTTACGATTTGGTACATTATTCCGAAAACATTATTATAATTATAAAGTTTTGGATTTATATAATACAGTGCTGATTCTCCAAAGTTGTATAAATATTATTCATGCCTATACATGCTTACACGCAGTTCATGCTTACAAGGTAACAGCATAAAAAATAGTTTTCATTGTATTATCTTCTTTCTATGCTTTTGCACAATTACATGGAGTCATAATTTTATTTCTAGTTTTACCAAGCGATCGAAGTTCATGCACATTGATGTTCAGGAAGACACGTGCAACATTGGAACACCAGTAAATTTAGCGACTTGAACTCGAATAAGGTACAGGAATAAGTGTTGCCGTAAAATGTACACACGCCTGCAAATTGAATTATGTAATTGGACATTTGTGAATAGGTTGCGTAATCTGTTGCACAATAATTATTATTTTGATATGTCATGCATGACGTTTATTTTATTTTTATTTATTTATGCCTACCCCTAATTGGACAGTTGACCTGCCCCCTTATTCTCAACTGTCGGAAAATATTCGAATTTCGGAAACTCTATACCGGTCACTTTCTGTCGCGGTGCGTCTAAGCGAGACGGCATGTGACTTTTCGAATCGGATTCGTGATCCGACAACGATGATCAACAACAACAACCGACGATCAACAGTGAACATTATAGGCTGATATGATGATGATAGCTTCATTTACAAAAATATGTTTATAGAGATTTTTTCAAATAATCGAGGATATATTATTTGACGACCGCCTGGCCGAGTGGTCTGTACCCCAGGCTACTCGGTCAAGAGGTCCCGGGTTCGAATCCCGGTAGGAACAAATGTTTGTATGATGAGTACGAACATTTGTTTACGAGTCATGGATGTTTATATGTTTATTTAGTATATTTCAAATATTTACATACATATTATTATCATTATTTCTCCGTTATCTAGTATCCATAATACAAGCTCTTAATGATGCTTACTTTGGGCTAGATAATAGGTGTGAGTGTATAAATATTATTATTATTATTATAAATGTACAGCGAACTGACAGGTATATTTAGGTCACATGCGAGTGGATGGAACATCACAAGCAAATCAATTTTTATAGGCGTTGAATTAATTTCAAAGCGATGCAGTTGATCGCTACCTCTGCACCAGTCAAGTGTACCATTTATCGGTCTCGCCCTGTGAACGCCCCTGGCCGATTATACGTAGAGCTAGACTGCAAATCATTAGCAGGATAGAGACGGCTGCGGCGGACCACACTTGCTGTTTGCATTTGTAATTAATACACTGTTTGCTCTTCTGATTTACGATAGCGTCTGTTGTGCTCCTAATGTGTTAATAGCTTCGAAAATTAATAATTATAATAGAAATGTATTACTTGCCAAATTTTTATTATGGCTTAGATGTTCAAGTCTTCTACACAATACGAATCAGAACCGCTGGATCCTGAACAGAAAACTCGTCTATCTTGACAAATGTCATATGACCCAGTCTATTTCAGCTCCAGCCACCACTGTCCACCTTCTATAGATCGTCTAGCCAGACACTCATCTAGCCAGGGAATGCTTTTTCCTACGTTTGGCAAGTCATGGTTTCCATTTGAGAACCTTTTTACTTCAGCGCATTACGATATTGCAACAGAAGTGAAGCATACACACAGCAGCAGAAAGCAGAGCAGGTTTGTTTGTCGAGTGAAGCAGTGCTTCACTTCTGGAAGATGTTAACAACTTTGGGCCTACGACGAAGAACCTCGTTGCGTTAGCAAAACCTTCTGCATGAAGTCTTCTTAAGCAGGCCATACGGTACACCTGACAAGTTTGCCTGTACAGTTTATCTGTATAGTCAAACTTGAGTTAAGTAGAGACCATACACGTAGCGGTAAACCTTTACAAACACTCAGTTGGTACCATGGCCTCCTATTTTTTTTAGTAACATCGTCCTCTGTGGTATTCGTCTCCAAATTTCTTTAATTTTATGTCAGTATTTCATGGCAGCCTGTGAAAAACTGACATAAAAATTAATATAAAAAAAACTGACATAAATTACAGATAAACTGTACAGACAAACTTGTCAGGTATCGTCGTAGCGTGTATGGCCTTTTTCAATTAAAGAAAACATTGAAAACATAGAAAACTGAAAATGTTGTTGTTGTACAACATAGCAACATTTGTTTAGTTTACGTATTTTTATGTGACTGAAGTTGGTAATATGTGTACTCATGGCTAAAATATGGCTGACGTGTAGACTGCTGCTTCAAAAAAACCAAATTAATTAATTAAAGGCTTAAGCTTTTTTATTTTTAATTCTGTAATGATTTTAAGCGTTTAACATTAATTAAAGCATCTTCTAAAACTACTTTCTTTAAAACCTTAGCGGAATATTCAAGTTTGCTATAGAGACAAGCTCTTTTAGCAGTGAAGGTGCTCGCGCATGTTCTGATTAAGTTCCTAATAACAAACAAGCGCGGATGATAAACTTCAGCTACAACATAAACGAAACGGAGCTTAAAATCACGTCGTGTAATAATGAAATACCGGCGAATGATGGAGGACGGAGTTTTGATAATACCGGTACCTACATTTAATGTACTACAATAGTAGATCTATTTATTTACAGGGGATTTTGAAATGAAATGACTTGAATGAACGCAAAAGTAAATGTTTTCAGTTTATAAATCGAGTGAAATCTTTAACTTCAGTTACACTGTCAATCGCAATGAATGATCCTGTCTATATTTTTTCTTTTTACTTGCATTATCCTTTCTCTGCCTATCCATTTTGCCTGTTCTTACCTAAGTTGTTTTTCCGCCTATGATGATTGCTGTCCTCCCTATCCATTACCAAACGGCATGATATTTTGCAGCTTGCAAACCGTCGCCATTTACTATATTCTAAATTTATGAAAATAACACGATCATAAAATTTATACCAAAGATACGAGTTGATGATAAAATAAAAGCCGACGGAGCGATTTCGTGAAGGTAAGTATTAATTTTTTATTAATAGTTTGACGATCGTATGAGGTAGATCATATTAGACTCCAATACAAAGTCAGTTGAACCGACTTCGGGTCTCGGTGGTGGATGATATTTGTTTATGAGTCACTCTATACGTTTATTCGGGTATATTATATTATACAGGATGGTGATGACCATACGACAATTAATTAAAACATGGGCTATATTTAGTTCATACAAATGATTTGTGACTATCAAATACATCTTATTCCTTTGATAGCATTATAACATTTTTATGAAATAATGTACCCTATATTGAATTATTTCATACAAATGTCATGAAATAATAAAATGAATGAATTTGAATGTTGCAAAACATTTCTATGAACTAATATAATATTCATACTAATATTCACTAGGTGGTAGACCCATATGTAGAGTCGCCTGGGTAGGTACCACCGCCTTTCTTATTTCAGCCGTGAAACAGTTCGCTGTGTTTCGGATTGAAGGGAAAGGTAGCCAGTGTAATTACTGGGCATGGACGGCATTTCATCTTAGGCCTCAGGATGACAACGCACCTGCAATATCAAGTGCTTTTCCTTGTTATTGCAGGTGTCTATAGGCGGCGGTTACCGCTTTCCACCAGGTGGGCCGTCAGCTTGTTTGTTATCTAGTTGTATGAAAAACAATTTATATATAGCCCATGTTTTAATAATGACTGCCGTATTGTCTTCACCACCCTGTATAATTCATATTAATAATATCAAGGACTCGTTCTTGATAATATTAGTGCGAAACTTTACATTTCTAAGCCGCACAACTGATTCAGATAAAATTTAGCACGGAAATAGATAACATCCGAAGAATAAGTTATATTTTGCAGCGATAACCAACATCCACGTTGGTGGAGTGAGTTATAGAGGCCTGAGGCCGCCCTTACTGTGTTCGTAATAGAGGCGGCTTTCGAAGTGCAACTGTTACACTTCGTTGCTATCGTTTATCCGTTATCCAGTATTTATATCAAAAGTTCTTTGGCTAGATGGTTAGTACCAATATTATTAATTTTAGTTTATTTAATTACCTTGTTGTTTTATGTGGTTACAAAAAATAAAAAAGATAATTTAGGAACCCATTTCTTTTAGATATTATTTTCTTTGTAAGTTTCTTAATACACTTTACATTCCGATACCTTTTAGAGTTGTATTCACCATGATATTTACATGAGTAGTATTTAGGTTTTCACTCCACTATTTATGTTTTAGTACTAAAATATTGTGATTGATCAATAAAGTACAATATGTTTGACATTTTTCATTGATTTCCATCAACTTGTTTCATACAGAGGTGTCAATATTAGTACATTTAAAAATTATCCAACATCTTGGTTGTTTTCTTTGTTAAGAAAACGGTAACAGTTTATTCTAACACCCTGCGGGCCTAGGGGAGTGTCTTGCTCATTTTGGTTTGGTGAAAAATTGTATCTCCCCGTCCCTAAGTCAGCTTTCGGGTGTAGGCGTGTCGCGGAATTTGCATTTTTAGCGAAAGTACGATGACGCACGTCTCTAGCAGACAGATTGTGTAGGAGATGAATGATCCATCGACACTCCTCATGCAAGGTTTTCATAATGACTGATAAATAAATCTTATTGTGGTATTCAAACCTGGCTACGCCGAAACAAAGTGCCTACGCCGTAGCAAAGTGACTACGATTCGTAGCATGTATCTTTGATCCGATCAATTTGTAGGCATAACTGTTTTTTAGTGGAAATAATGTATTTAATATATTGCTATACGTGATTATTGATTGCCATGATTGGAATGTTTACTTATATTTTACTCCTAACACTAACAAAGAAGCTTAGTAAATGTCAGCAATAAAAAGATTTAGATGTAAGGGATCGTTTGGATTTTTTCAATTAATTGAAGTGGTATTCAATTCGAAAGCCTGCAATAACCACATATTATAAGCAATCGTATCATTATGAACAAATGAGCTCTTGGTTGCGAACGTTAAACAATATTAAATACATGGAAGTTTTATAAAGCCTGCTTTCTGCATGTCTAAACAAAGGCGTAGACGGTGTGTTCTATTAAAATTTTAATATTATTGCGTCTCACGTTCTTTGGAAGCAATAAAAATCTAAAAGTTAGTTTTGCAAGCGAAGTTTCGCTTCGCTTTCGGCTCCGGCGGCCGACTCGAGTGGATCGCAACCCGGCCCTACAAGGAATGGGCGTGTGCTGAATGCATAATAAAGATGGAGATTAAAAACTACAAAGCCTTGTCAATAACAGTCCTGAGTCTCTTGATGGCACCGAAGCTGGTGCGTTTATCTTTGACGTTTCTTTATTATCTATGTGTCTCTGACAAAATTGTTAGTCTTTTGAATTTCTTCTGATATTTTAAAATGTTGTGCCTTTAAGCATCTATAGCATATTTAAATGGTATGTACAACATTCAAAAGGGGTGTTATAAAACATTACAAATTTTAAGGAATATTGTAATAATTTAAAGGAATATTGCGATGAAAATCTCGCAGGTCACAAAACTTTAATATTTACCTTAATTTTAATAGTTCAATTGAATTTTGCTAAAAGGGTTATGATTTGCTATTGTCTTTACATATTTGGTTTGCTTTTAACTATTATATTTTAATTCACAAACACAAGACCAGGCTGTAGGCATAAATAATCAGGGAAAGACAAAACTAAAACAGTTTAAAACAAAAGATTGTAAAAAGAGCAAGACGGCCTAAAGTGACACGTGAAAGCCGACCCGAATATTAGATGATATGAATTTTTCAGATCTAAAAAACAGGAGCCAGGAATAGTGAGACAGTTTGGGAACCATTACTTTAAGTGCATGCTCCGATGTCGCCTCGGTTTGCTTGTCTTTTTAAATCCATAGAACGGCATCGTACCGACCTTCTTTTAGTCAACTCTGGCGTTTTTCTAAGTTGAAAATGTAATCACAAAGTTATTAAAAGAGAAATAACAACCATGGATAGATAAATATGTAACATGTATTTATTTAAAATAAGAATTATGCTCTTCTTAGCCTTTTTAAAGTGAATACTATTGTAGCGTACTATTTAATCATAAACTAAATATTTTAAGGCACTTCTCTTCCAGAAGATAGATTCAACGACAAACTCTTTGATGACTTTTGATAGCTTTCGACTTCCACCTATGTAAAAATACTTATTAGTATTAGTTTTAAAATTAGGACAGCTTAACTTTAGTTGGAACAGCTTTACTTTACTATAAAGTATATAGCTGTTCTAATTTTAAAACTAAAACTATTAAGTATTTTCAAAAAAATAAATAGTGGAACAGCTTAACTTAAGTGTAAAAGTAAGGGGTCTACCTACTGTCGCAGAACTTTTTACGTCATAATTTTATTATGCATAACAGCGGAAAGCATAAACTTCATTTGGCAGAAAATCATTTGGCACACTCTCATTAATCATACATTCAAAACCCATAATTTTATAAGTCAGAATCATCTTTAGGCATATATTTAATATCCATAATAATCCAGAGGCAGAACTATCATATCGCAAAAAGTTTATATTCAGAATCATCTTTATGCATAAATTTGATATCCATAATAATAGGTTGGGGAAAAAGTTTCTTCGCATTTCTTAAAAAAATACAAAACATTTTTTAAATAGTTTATTTACATTTAACTAAAGTATGTAGGTACATTCAATAACTTTTTGCCATCTTGTAGGTAGGGTCATGCTTCCATTGCTATAGAAATTTTGGGGCTTCTGATCAATATACCGCGACAAGTGGTTTTGGCAGTCCTCTTGTGATGGTAACATGACACTGCCTAGAGAATTCTGAAGAGAGCGAAACAGGTGGAAATCTGAAGGTGCAGGGTCAGGACTATACGGCGGATGCATTAACACCTCCCAGCCAAATTCTCTTAATTTTTGCTAAGTGGCTAAAGATGTGTGAGGTCTAGCGTTATCATGATGAAAAACTACACCCCTTCTGTTGATTAATTCCGGCCGCTTTCTATCAACTTCTTGCTTTAATTTCATCAGTTGTTCGCAGAAGAGTTCAGAATCGATGGTCCTGCCTGGTGGTAACAGCTCATAATGAATAATGCCCTTCCAATCCCACCACACACACAGCATCACCTTGTTGCGAGTTAACCCGGGTTTCGCCACAGACTGTGAAGCCTGACCGGCCTTTGACCACGACCTTTTTCGCACGTTCTTGTCGTACGTGATCCACTTTTCATCACCAGTTATCAGCTTCTTCAAAAATGGTTCGGTTTTATTACGTCGTAATAAAGAATCACAAATGAGTACACGGTTCATTAGGTTTGTTTTCAGTGAGCTCGTGGGGTACCCAAATATCGAGCTTTTTTGTGTACCCATTTTTTTTAAATGCGCTTAAACTATTTTGTGGTCAATCCCCAGTTCTTCAGCTACGTCGTAACTACTGATATGCCGATCTTGCTCCAGTTTTTCAAAAATGGTATCAATTTTATCCATAAAAGGGCGACCAGAGCGACGTGCATCTTTGACATCAAAATTTCCGGATTGAAAACGCTTAAACCAAATTTGTGCTACTCTCACAGACACTGCACTAGGTCCATAAACATCGCAATTTTTTTTCGCGGCTTGCGTAGCATTTTTACCTTTTTTGTAGTAAAATTTTAAAATGTATCGAATTTCTTCATTAGATTCACACATCTTGAAAGTACGAAAAACAAATGAAAAACACGCATTTTCCCAATTTGAATTTATAATTATCTTTTTTTAAATCTAAACTTTTAATGATACCAAAACCATCTAGATACAAATAGTACAGCCAAAGAGATTTTATTACAAGTTCATACATACTATAATGCGAAAAGACTTTTTCCCCAACCTAATATTAAGAGGCAGAACCATCATATCGCAGAAAGTCAGTATTCAGAAGCTATACTAGCATCCACCATGCACGCATGCAGTATGCAAGCAACAGTCAGCATGCAAACAGCAGGCAGCAAGCAAGCATGCAGCATGCAAGCACGCATGCAGCATGCAAGGTTTTTGTCACGGCTCCGGCGCTGCGGGGCTCCGGCGGTCCCACGCGCCATATCGTCGCAGATTGTTTTTAGCACACCACCGCAGGTTCGGCTTGCTGGCCGGCTCCTCCGCCTCCGCGCCTACGCGGGCTTGCATTACACTCTAGGGGTAGGACAGACAAGACTACGTGGAGTCAGTTTTGCAGCGATTCGTTTCTGTCACTACTTAATGTAGCACAATCTTCAGAAACTACCCTTTATCGCCAACATTTTTATGTCACAATATTATATATGCCTATATGTCGATAGCATAATTCATTAGAAATAGTATGCCAAGGGAAATTATACCGAGTAATCGTCGCACTAAATAAGTGTTATGCTAAACGAAATTATGCGTAGTGAAATTTTGCTAACTAAAATTATGCCTAGTGAAAATCTCCCATCTTAAAAGTATGCCATTGGGAATTCGGACATATATACATTCGGCCAAATGATAATTATACTAAATGATTATTATGCATTGAACATATTCGTTTCAAGAAAATTATGCCAAGTGTGTTATGCCAAATAAAATTCGGAACAACAAAATTCTGCCAGATAGAAGGAACCCAAAGGTAAGCTGTTCTAACTTTAAAAGTAACACACTTAGTATTTTTACATAGAAGAAGTCAAAAGGTATCAAAAGTGATTAAAGAGTTTTGACGTTGACTGTATCAAAGATTATTTCCTATTTGCTATTTTTTGCAAATTAACTTACTACTTAGCCCGTAATTTTCATATAATGGACGTGATATTCACTTTATCATACTTACAGTTAATTGCGCCGTTAACATTATAAACGACAAGAGAACAGCCTCCACACGTTCTCGTTCCAAAAGGTACTTTATTGCTATTGATATAAGAATGTGTGTTGGTAGTGTGGTATGTGTATCTTATTTACGGGGAAGCAATATAATAAGCATTTTTCCAGCGAGACGATGTCTCAGGTGTTGGGCCGCCACTGAATATTGAAACGAGTGTGATCAGAATCGAGATGCAGTTTTATTGTCACTTCTGTCGAGTAAAGCTATGAAATTTTATTGGTTTCTTTGAAAATTTCAAGGAAATTGTCCACGTCTCGATATATGCATTCGTACGTGCTATGACGTCTCAGGTACTCATTGGAAATTATTTGATAATAGTCTCGCGTCGTTTTTCACAAATAAAATACATATAAAATATTTTCCTGTGATGTAACGTGACCTAGTTTTTGTAGACATTGAAATGAATATAGTGTTATGGAAATTAAAGATTAACTTCAAAAATACTAATATCACAAAATGTGGACTAAATTTAAATATGGTTTAAAACTATGGCTGTTGTTTTTATTTACTAGAAGAAAGTCTGAGTCCGCGTTAGGCTGTGCTGTTAGATCTGTGCGGCGAGCGGGGCGATGCGGGCGGCGGCAGCAGTGCGGGAGCGGCGCGTTCCAATATAGAGATTCAAAATTCTATAGTTTAGTACTAGATTTATTCTGTGGTAATCGGCGACCGATAATAACATAGACGAGTAACTAGCCCATCCAAAATGACACCCCCAAAGAGACTCCAAAGTGGGCGGGGCTTAAATCGGACTCCGCGCCATGATTTAGTTTGTCATTGACTGCGTCACGGTGATGTACTCGAAAAAAATAATAAAATCTCAGTAAATATGTCCAAAAGTGAAGTAAAATGGTGTGTTAGTCGCGTAGGTGAACATAATAAGAGGACTGGAATTTAATTTTACATGTAAGTCTCTCCTAAACCTTTATAATCGAGTCAAATATAAACAAAAATATTGGCCGCCATGTTGGGCCAATATTTGTGGACAATTTGAACAAATACACGAGTGGATGATGTTATGCAGTCATTTGTGTGTGACAGTATTTATTTATTTTCAACTCAACTTTTAACTCTGCAAACTTTTATGACGACTTATTGTTATTGTGTTTGTTTAATAGTTAATTTACCTACTAATAATCAATTATGGCTTTATACATCGTTGCCTTACATAATTTTTGTAAGAATGATAAACAAACCTCCAATTTATGGATATTTTGCCACAGTTCCTTACAATATGATGCCATTTTCTACACCTTTCTCAATAAATTTAAGTGTTATTATTTAACATGTGTATGTTTAATTATTACTTTAATAATTTACATTTACAATATGATGTGGAAATAGTATAGGTATCTATTTTAAACTGTTAAGGATAAGTCGTAGTAAGTAAAGTTGTAGACTGCAAGATAGTTTCGTGAGGTTATTGAAATAAAACAACATCATAATTTGAATAGAGAAGATAGTTGGACCACACCAGCTTGGGATCTTATCATTCAAATTACAAAGTCTCAAGCCCGTATTTACTCTTCCTTCGGACACTGTAAGCTCCATGGCGTGAATGGGAACACTCAAAATATAACTATAAAAAATATGACGGTAGTTAATATTAAACTTATCAAAGACAACTGACATCTTTACTTCAGTCTTCCCGAGACCTTGATCGCTAAAAAGTAATCGAAACATTGGGTATAAAAAATCATAATGTGACAGATATCTAATTAAACGTAAGTTAAATCCAGTAAAGTGGTTTTATTTCAAGAAATAATTTATTTCATTAAATTTATTTCAAGAAATAAAACCACTTGATGACAATTTTTTTTTTCTTATGTCCTTAATACAAATAAATAATGTCATGACAGACATTTAGATTTTTTTTATTTAAATGAATGAAGCGAACCCATTTCATTTCTGATCTTTAAAAATAGATAATTAAGACATTACGTTAAATTGACTGTTTAAATCAGTATTATTCGTCTCAACTCTAAAATTGTATAAGTGGACCGATTTACAACATTGCTATATTTATTAAAAATGACGATATATAATTATGAAAGTCGTCATAAAATTTTGCATGGTTACATTGTGCATATATGAGCCGTCCGGCGCGTGTAAATCAGAAGACCGAGAGGGCGCTATACAATTTCGATATTAGCCGATTTTATCCGACGTTCTCTTCTAGCCGCCGAGGGTACCCATTTTGCGACGAGTTTTGTATGAAGTTATGCTTCTAGGCTCTCTACGTTCGCCGGTGGTAATAGTTTCTATACTCTTGCTGTGGTCATAGAATTTACCGAGAAATTGTCTTTGTTCTTCATAATTCCGGTGAAACAAGCCCTTTGTTTACTTGCTCTACTTTATTACATTGCAAAGATATATGAATCAAAAAAATGTTATCGCCGCTGTTTAGCTATTTCGTTTGCGCAAAAATAAGTATATCTGTCCTAGCACCGCCGCTCCGGTGCTGCGGGAACTGCCCGCTGACTTCGTGTTCGGGGCTGCGTCGCCGCGTCGCTCGACGAGATTGTGGCCGCAGCTTTACCTACTTTTAAGCCAGGTGTAGCTTTAGTCCACGTTTTATAATAGGGGATATGTTTTTTTGTAGGAAACGAGGTTGACAATTTAATTGAAAATCATTATATCCTGTAGAATACAATATACGGGTCACACGCCTGTTAATTCATTGTTTTGTCAAGATATAACTGAAGTTCGTTATGATAACGTAAAAGCTTAGTATGTAAAAGTGTTGACGAATCCACTGAGTCACTGGTTTGACTCCTAACAGGGATAGATGCTTGTTCTGTGAATAGTCGAGCATAACTATATAGTCGTTTTTATGTATTTGAGGTATATTTCTTAACTTTCTGTATTATTAATTTGGGCTTCAAAATTTTGGAGTAAAAGGTATTGAGGAGGCACTTTATCAACACGTAGTAAAACTAGCTGTGACTTATGTAATTAAATTTATTATTGTAACGTAATTACAACTTTTAATTAGCTTGTAACATCAAACATACTAACATGATCTACAGCGCCAAGTAAACCCGCGAATGTCGGAGGAAATGAGCTCTGTATCTTAGGATTCACACGCGACTGGGCCGACTCAGATTGTCACGAAATGTGCCGTCACTAATGCAGCTAATGTCGTATGAAAAGGACGCTATTGCTTTATCTTAATCGGTGCGTTTCGTGTGTCGCGGTCGCGCCGAAATTGATGATTAGTACGGTAGCTATTTATATGAGTAACAGGGTTGGTACAACTAATTTTTCGTGACTAAAATTGAGCTGATCTTTAATTTTGTATGTAATGAATCGAGTAGTAAATACAGTGGTATTTACACATCAGATTTCAAGCGCTACCTTTTTTCCTTTTTTTAAAGATTTGAAAAAGCAAATGAAAATATATTAAGATCACGAATCGATTTATTTTTTATGTTTTCGGATTTTATTCCTTATTCTCTTTTAAAATTAGGTGTGGAGTTAACACAGACCACTACCATTATTGCTTGATTACTTTTACTTCTAATTGGAAATTGTTTATTGAATGAATTTGAAAATAAAATGACACATGTGTGCAGGTATTCTCAGCGACGTTACACGGAACACCCAGTAACACTGCAACCACTTCTTTTCGGATCATAGTTTGTAAGTAGAGGGACCCACTCATGAAACCTGTGCGCCGGCAAATGCCCCCCCAGCGTCGCGAAACAACTCTTTTTCTCCTTATGGCGACCGACGTAGGATTTTCCTTGCGGGACCGCTCTTCGTTCTCTTTAACCTTCAACAGGTTTATAAACTAGTTTAAGCTTGATTTCGCATAATATTCAAGATATATTATCGTATCGAGTATTTATTCATTGACTAAAGATTTTTTTATTTCGGGAGTAAAAGTTTTATTTACCTTGTACGGCTTAAGTAGGTACATTATTAGACCCCATAGATACTTATAGGCGTCAATATATTCCTTAATAATTTACATAAGCAATGTGTGGCTTGTCATATCAAAAATTAATTAAAATATGTTATACTTTCACACATAAGTAATTGCACATCCATACATCAATTATACATAATCTTTGTCCATCGAGGGCCGGCGACGGCAATACATCAATCAGCTGTCGTGACGGGAGCTCGCAATCAAATAAAATTTAACTGGAAAAGCCGCTAGCTCGCTAATAAACGAACATTGCTTGGATCATTGGGATTTCATTATTATTAAATTACTATAATTAACTATGCATTTGTCTAAGTTTTTAAGTTTGTTAAGTATTAGGAGATATGAAGAGTTTATGTAACTGTCATCTGAGCCACCGAGGTTCTCAGTGCGGCGGCCCATAAATACCGAGCAATTAGCCCGAGTTAAAAATTATTTTTTATTCACTGATTTATGTACACATAAATAATTCAAAAGAGAATACATAAAACACTATTGAGCACTGCTTATTTTTAGTGAAATCTCTAATAGCAGACCTACGACAGGAATACGAGAAAAAAATTGACACAGTGTGTAAATTATACACCTAATATTATATACGTCACAACAATCATATCAGCACAATTTATTAGGTACCTATTAAGGAAACACGCAATATATTTTATATTTAATTTAATTTTCTAGTTCAGTTCGTTTGCATACATCATGCCATCAGTTCAGTTGCGCGTTCTCAACTTACCATCAAACCCATTCTGGTAAAATCAAGTTATAAATTAAATAAGTATCTTCTATCCAATCAAACAATAAGTATCATTATTTCATCCCCCATCTCAAATCGTACGGCCTCCCCGTACATATTATGAAAATTTAAATGAATAATAAATAATACGCATACCTGCTTAGAGGAGCTCGGTGGCGCAGTTTTTTGAGCGCTCTCTGGTTTCGATAACAAAAACAAAGCAACTTTCGCCCTGGTCGATCCCGGGGTTAATCAAATTTAAAATCTCGAGTTCCTCCGTGCTTCGGAAGGCACGTTAAGCCGTTGGTCCCGGTTGTTACTGCAACCGCTTTAGCCCACCTACCCGCATTGGGCCAGCGTGGTGGTTTTATGGCCCAAGCTCCTCATGTGTTTCTCCCATGTAGGAAGGCCTGTGCCCAGCAGTGGGACGCATATAGGCTGATGATGATGATAATGATACCTATGGTTGTATCGTGTAAGTATACGATACAATTTTAAATGATTTTTTTTATGCTAACGACTACAAGCCAATGAAAAGCTATCACAAATGTTATTATGTTAAAATTCTTCTTCTTGAAAACTTACCATCATTATGATACATGGCACTAGCAACAAAACAATTATGCATGGTAAAATTGTCAGCGTACCTTACTCAAGTTGGTCCAGCAACCTTACACACTACACGGGAATACAATACTAATAAAACTTTAATATATTTCACAGATAAACAGAAAATTTAATTCGAAAATTTCTATCAAAGATACTAATGCGATCAGTAAAATTACAACGGACAGTTCAACCGGATTGTTTGAAACAATAGACGGAAGTGGCCGCGAGCGAGGACGCGGACATCCTCCTAATCATGAAGCACCTTCCCTCTAACTTTCATAATTGTTTCTCAAAGTTTGGCCCAGTCTATGTGTTCAGTTTTCTGAATAACGTGTTACGTGTACACAACACATCACATAGCGATTTGATATTGCTAGTTAGGTACAGTCGGGGAATTTAAGTGTTTAGCAAGTTGATGAATACTCGCATTTATTTGTATCATAGCGATACATTAACTATTACGGAGAATAGAAAAGAAATAATTTACAATATGCCATCTTATTTGCTATAATACAAACAAAAGAAAAGAATCTTTTAATTGCTAAACAATTAAAGTCCCCGACTGTTTATTGTATATGAAACCAAGGAAAAGCCCCACTTGTAAATTATTACATCTTTAGGCTTTACATATTAATTTGTGAAATATCAAGTAACGTTAAAAGGTTCTTGTCTGGTTTATTTGAAAGTTTTGTACCGCGATTAATATTATTAAAAATGTGTATGTAACTACCTTCAAATACTGAAAAAAGTGCCAACCAAGCCAACCAAGATTTAAAAGCAATTTGAATAAAATTTAGTAATTTAGTAATTTAATTTTTAGTAATTTAGTTTAGTATTTTTAAGCAAGCTTTGTTATTCAGCGTTTTTATACAATTCTAGTGGCTGCTGGCGTGGCTTTCTCAAGACGTTCTGTAAATGTAAGAGATACAGATTTTTTAGCATTTATAGTACTGGTGCGGATTGTGGATCAAACAACTATACGGCGGCCCGCCATTAAGCGTTTGCTGTAGTCTTATATCTGTAAGGTATGCTTATAATATTCCTCACGCACTGCCTACCCTATAAAATCATTGACTGATTATATCGCTAGCTGTATAAGTATCCCCTGCTCTACACAACTCTTCCTCTGTAAGTTCTGATGGCGGCCTTCTTTACGCAGGAATATACATTATAAAGTAGCATAATTGGGCGGCCATCATGTGTATGGGTGATAACATAAAGAAACAGGTTACCGGCGCCGACTAACTGCTTCCTTATATTATCACCCTAAGGTAGAGTAAAAAGCAGAAAATATTACAATGCCCTACCTCTCCACTACTTTATATGAATCGAGATAATTTATGCCTCAACAAAGAGCTTTGACTACTTTACTGCACAAGATCTCTCTTTATTTAAATTCAATATTATGTATTTTCCAGAATTTTTACCTAGTATAATTTTTAGCCAAGGATATCGTAAGATCCGTAGGGTTCTTTTGGTAAGTAGTTTAGAAACATCGTTCATTATTCATAGAAAATTTATTTTTAATTGTTAAGCTGATTATAGACGTCATAAAAACGAAACATAAACTGCTACTTCACGCTTATTAACCACATCGCTCTGTAATCGACATAGCTTGGATGACGTCGCACGCACTGTTGGTTTTAAATGTATCGAGTGGTTTATCGATATAGAGTCAGTTGGCAGCTGTCGGTCACACGACGCTCTGTATGTCGTGACTATGACAAAAGATTTCAGTGTTGACGAAGACAAATAAAAGGACTTTAAATTTATGACATACACCTGTTCAATTACAGTAATATCGTAGTTCTGTTACAGTAATATCGCACATACTCTTGAAAATATATCGATAAAAAAGCGCACAGCATGTAGGGTAAGGGAGCCCAAAGCAGGGTACCCTGCCTATACCGGGGAAGTCCCTATGTATGCCCGTATTAAACGTTACTGAGAATTTTGATTGTAATGAATGGCTGGCCCCGACCATTCCCATCCAAGCTATTCGTGGTACACTCACAGATTTTCTCACTAACGCTTGTTACGGTGATACACAGGGACTTACCCGGCTTCGACAGGGTACACGATTTTGGTTCCTTTCCCCTGTCTAGTGAAGGATATAATTTATTTTGCTACTTAAAATTTATGTGTTGCTGTTAATTATTTTTTCACACAAAAACATAGCTGGTCGCTCACACGAGGTAACTTCAAGGAAACCTGTCCTGGACATAGCTCCACAGTGTTTCGGCTCTGTCAATGAAATATCTTCCTTCAAAGGAGACCAAGAAGAATAACCTGCTTCTTCTAAGCTTTGACCTGAAACCAAATATATTAACGACACATATTTACTAAACATAACAATAAAACAAATATAGAAATAATTATTAAGTAGTTCGTTTCTTTGTGTTCCCTCCTTCCTACGGTCTCGTATAACATGGGTGCCTTTGAAAAGGCACCTTATGGGTCGGCAAGGTGGAGGCAGCTAGTACAGTGCGCTGTCTTTAACTGTTTTTGCTTATGAACTCTTCTTATTGCTTTTGGTCAGGTTCATTGTAACTTAATAATTGAAAAGAGTGACTACACGAGTTTGTTGCCGGAATCTTCTCGGTACTTAGTTCAACTTTTGGAACCGGTGTAAATTCAGACAGACTGACTGACACAGACAGTCAAACTGACCGACAGATCGACAGACAGACCGATCGACAGACTGACATTATAACATTGTTAGCTTACGTAGATCCAGACAAGACAGAAAGACATTGTTAGTTAATAATAGGTTGGGGAAAAAGATTTTTCGCATTTTTTAAGAAAATTCCAAAGATTTTATAATATAGTTTATTTACATTTAACTAAAGTATGTAGGTACCATTTTGTTCGATAACTTTTTGCCATCTTGTAGGTAGGGACAAGATCCCATTGCTATAGACATTTTGGGGCTTCTGATCAAAATACCGCGACAAGTGGTTTTGGCAGTCCTCTCGTGATGTTAACCTGACACTGCCTAGAGAATTCTGAAGAGAGCGGAACAGGTGGAAATCTGAAGGTGCAAGGTCAGGACTAAAAGACGGATGCATTAACACCTCCCAGCCAAACTCTCTTAATTTTTGCTGAGTGGCTAAAGATGTGTGAGGTCTAGCGTTATCATGATGAAAAACCACACCCGTTCTGTTGATTAATTTCGGCCGCTTTCTCTCAACTTCTTGCTTTAATCTCATCAGTTGTTCGCAGTAGAGTTCAGAATCGATGGTCCTGCCTGGTGGTAACAGCTCATAATGAATAATGCCCTTCCAATCCCACCACACACACAGCATCACCTTGTTGCGAGTTAACCCGGGTTTCGCCACAGTCTGTGAAGCCTGACCGGCCTTTGACCACGATTTTTTTCGCACGTTCTTGTCGTACGTGATCCACTTTTCATCACCAGTTATCAGCTTCTTCAAGAATAGTTCGGTTTCATTACGTTTTTTTATACAACTAGATGACAAACAAGCTGACGGCCCACCTGGTGGTAAGCGGTTACCGCCGCCTATAGATACCTGCAATAACAAAGAAAAGCACTTGATATTGCAGGTGCGCTGTCATCCTGAGGCCTAAGATGAAATGCCGTCCATGCCCAGTAATTTCACTGGCTACCTTTCCTTCAATCCGAAACACAGCGAACTGTTTCATGGCTGAAATATGAAAGGCGGTGGTACCTACCCAGGCGACCCTACATATGGATCTACCACCTAGTAAAGGTACCGGTAGTAAAGGTACCTAGTATGAGGACACGGTTCATTAGGTTTCTTTCAGGGAGCTCGTGGGGTACCTACCCAAATATCGAGCTTTTTTGTGTACCCATTTTTTTTAAAATGCGCCATATCTGTTTTGTGGTCAATTCCCAGTTCTTCAGCTACGTCGTAACTACTGATATGCCGATCTTGCTCCAGTTTTTCAAAAATGGCATCAATTTTATCCGTAATAGGGCGTGGTCGCCCTAGGCGAGCGACGTGCATCATTGACATCAAAATTTCCGGAACACACTGCACTAGGTCCATAAACATCGCGAATTTTTTTCACCGCTTGCGTTGCATTATTACCTTTTCTGTAGTAAAAATTTAAAATGTATCGAATTTCTTCATTAGATTCACTCATCTTGACAGTACGAAAAACAAATGAAAAACACACATTTTCCTAATTTGAATTTGAAATTATCTTTCTTAAAATCTAAACTTTTAATAATACCAAAACCAGACAGATACAAATAGTACAGCCAAAGAGATTTTATTACAAGTTCATACATACTATAATGCGAAAAGACTTCTTCCCCAACCTAATATAAGGGTTTTTTGACTAATCGAAAGTGCTTCTTGGGGGGCCTAATTGAATAAAGATATTTTAATTTTCATTTTTCACTTTGTATTTACGAAATATCTCGTATTTGTAAATATCTAGTATAAAAAAAGCCACCCACCCGGATTCCACCCGGATCCATGCGTAAATTTCCATGCGTGGAAGTTGATCCCGCAACCTATCAAGGTTACGGGATCAACTCCCACGCATGGACATAAATTTATCTTAGTCTAGATATTTATATAAATACATTGAAAATATTTTATTGCAATGCTTAAAATAAAAAAAAAACGTGAAAGGATTTCTCTACCTTTAAGATACGATACTTTAAAAAAGGTTATATTTTAAAGGCCCTAATCTTGGTGCTCCATTATTTACTAACGAAATATACGACTAGTTACATTTCGATGGTTTTTGATAATAATAAAAATAAAAAAAAACAGACGACATTATTATGGAACTATCTAAATATTCTTTTTTATAATAAGTACTAAAATAATTAAATCGAACACCAATAGTAGTACTATCTGCAAAATAGTGTTCATATAATAAGAAATAAAAAAAACACTGAAACATTTTTTTTTCTAAACTTAATAGCTATATTATTCATTCAATTATTAAATATCTATCCTATATGAGCCTTACCGTTTATAGTCCTATAATGAAACGGAAACATCAAATCACTAAAGCCTATGAATAAAACATTAGGATCAGGGGCGTTGCTACTAAGGTGATCTCCGAGGAGTTTAGTGATGAAAGCCGCTTCTTCAGATGACCTGATCACTGCCAGTTGACCTTCTTCTGCCTTGCAAACTAAGTAAGCATCGTGCCAGTTCAGGGGCTCTTCGTGAAATTTGTAGCATTTGCCATTACTGTGAGGTTCGTAGCCTGCAGCAGAAATAATGATAAAAATGTAATGCACGGATTTTAGAAAGTAAGATTCCTGAACTGCTTAAATAGTCATCACTGTAAAGTATTTTGTATGTCAGATTTACCAAAAAATGTCAAAACAATTAGCAACAAACCTGCGTCAAAATTATTACATTTCTCGTTAAATTTTGTCTTATCTCCTAATATTTTGCAGACAAATGGGTACACAGCATCGCAGCGTTTGTCATCGAACAGACCTTCCCTTGTCATGATGGCACAATGTTCTTGACCATCTTTATTGTCAGGTAAGCCTTCGCCCCAAAGAAGGTCTAAATCAGTTCCCATAATAGGTTGTCCTTAAAAACATGAATATGTTCGTAAATGGTAAAAGAATTTTCTTTAACCTCCAGTTCCATAAATGCGAAGCTATAATATTTACCTGTGAGGTTTACAAAGTTCCCATTAGAGAACTGATCATGTAGTCCAATGAATATGCCAGTGTAGTGGGCTTTCATGTTGCTTATTAGTATTTTGAGATTTTCCATTTCATCCAAATTGTCAGGTACAAGCAGATGTGTACCTTCAGCCTCGCAGATCTGTCGGGCTTGATGCCATTTAGTAGCAACATCATGCAGGCGGTAAAAGGTCTTGAAAGTATGTGCCCACATATAATCCACCCGGAATTTCTGTGCTAATGACGTAGATACATTATATCACTAATCTGTGCTAACGACGGAGTCATTACTTTTTAATTTATATGTCAATCGCACATTGAAAAAACAGTATTACTAGTAGTCTATATTAGTCAAAATAGGACCAGAATCTCCAAATTGGAGATAGTCGGCTATAAACTTTTATAAACCTTTATTTTCACATCCTAAAACTTGTCTTAAAACCTTATTGTGGAGTGCAACTACTACAGATATCTAAAGTTAAAAGCACGTTTTTTGCAAATCTCGTTTCTATGGGTTCTGTGTTATTTGTGTTTTTCTTTTATAAATATTGTAGAGAATCAAATTATCTACAACTTTTCATTTATTTTTTTATATTGAAATATTTTGACTGGACACTATAGTACCTACATATCTTGAATCGGATTGACTGGTCTATAGTACATAATCAAAAGACGGCTTTATTTAGTTTGACAAAATAAATAAAATTTTGAACTTGGAATGTGAAAAAAATTTCACTAAGAATTTTTTCGTTCAGATCTTGAAAAATATGTAATAATAAATATACGAAACCTTTAGGTACTCAATTTCCCCCCTTATGATTGTGAACGGATATCTTACCACTTGTACATGTTGCTAACAAAATTATTATTGAAACAAGCATAACAAGTGGCTTTGTGTAAAGTCAAATAAAAGTGAATTCGATTAGAGTTATCAACGGTATCAAATTTTCATTTTCCGTAAAAATAATTACAGTTGCAAAATATTTTGTGTAACGAAAATGGTTGAGTAATTGGTATGGAGCGACAAGAAGTGAAGCGGGGATGATTCCAATTCAATCTCAAACACTCGAGTGAACGAGCCGATTCAATTGGCTGGTATCGGGTTCCGCGCGATCGCTTGTTCAGATAACACGGTATCAGTTATTTTTGTCGGCTACACGAAGCAGTCCGGGCGGTTCGGCCTCACTTGGTCCTTCGTACACGCTTATTTGAATCTTCCTAAGCGACTTCCTTTTCTGTGAGTGTCAGGTAATTATCTGTGTGGCATTCCAATTTTCCGATCGAACGGTTAATTCAGTTTAAATCTCTTCGTGTAATACGTACTCGTCTATAGCACTGCCTAATCCTAGCCCCTCCAACCAGTCCTCGGGTCGGGTGGATCTGATTGTGTGGAGAGAGACTCCTTAAAAACATACTCTTCATACTATTTAACTACACGTTTTTGTCTATTGAGCTATGAGATTAAAGATGCTGATTTAAAAATACTATTATCCTTTGAGTATGACATACGTTTCCGAAAAGCGTTTAATGTAAAAATGATCTTTCTATATTTAAAAGAATATAATAAAGACTATTTATTATTAATAGTTTTGCTGTATCTAGAACATTAAATTTACCTTTTTTAACAGATTAAGACATTACAGTACATTACCGCCTATAGACACACTTGCAATAACAAGGAAAACATCACTTGGTATTGCAGGTGCGTTGTCATCCTGAGGCCTAAGATGAAATGCCGTCCATGCCCAGTAATTACACTGTTTGAACAGCATATTACAAAGTAATGTCTATGTTCAAGTTTAAACATTATAAAATTATACATGTAATTATTGTCTACTAATTTAATACAAAGAAATTACTTGCCAACTTATAAAGCAATTACAACAAAAGTTTTGACATAGGAATAATGTGAATTTAATTTAACAAATTAGAATTATTCTCCTTACTCGATGGCTGGTGTAACTTTGATTCGAAACATAGTATCCATTACGAAATAACTTTACCTGATATCCCAATTCCGTCTCCATTGAATCGAATCGTTTCAGTAAATAAAGTTCGGTGCCAACTCATCAGCCGCAGTGGGCCAGGATCTGATAAAAGTTGTCTAGAACTTTCTTTTACGATATCGCCACCTTCGTCATGTAAATTGGACAAGTTGATGCGGAGCTCATGCTTGTTTCATTGGTAAATATAGATTAGCTCTTAATCTGACCACTTTTCGTACAAAATTGTTTCCAGATGAACGGAGGGCGGGTCGGGTTGGGTCAAGCTTTTGGACAAACTCCGAGTAGCTATATTGATACTTGCGGTTTCCATAATTAATTAGATGTTTGTTTAAATGTTTAATATGATTGAGGTTTGTTTCGCTTCGTGAATTTTGGAATGTAGTCAGAAAATTTATTTTTCGTAATACCAGGCGCAGTTTAATAAATTTTACATAAGATTAATAGGTTAATTTCTAAAATGAGTTAATCTAATAGGTAAAGATTATTTTTATACTAGAAGTCATATAGGTAAGAATATTAAGACATATTTTAGTATTCACCGAAAACAAACCTATTCCCTTCTAAAAAAGACTATACAATGCAATAGTAGCAATTGTTTCGAAAAGGATTGAAAGTTTCTATTGAGTCGACGTCGATCCAAAAAGTAAACGCGTACACTTTTATCCTCGGAGCGGGTTAACCCGTAAACCATCTCAGTTTAAGGAGGCATTAAATCGCAACTCAAACAAGAACCGTTACACTGAAGTTAACTCACATATTGCTTTGTGTCACGAACGCTGAAGCGAATAGTGTAGAACTGAGTTTCCTCTGCTAGAACGAGAGGGCAGATGGCAGAAGGGAGAGCGGGCGGAGGGTGTAAAAGGAGAAAAACTACAATGCTAAAAGTGAATGCGGTCGAAAGCCTCGCTTATTTCAACGCTAAGTGCATGGATTTTTTTTCAAGTGATGCTGTTCGCGTGTGTTGTCGAGAGCTATGGCGCGGTACCACCACAAAGCATCGAGGTTTATACCCTTGTATCTGCATTTTGTGTAACGCTATTCGAGAATAAAGGGAAATGTAATTAAACGCGGATGGCTGCGCTCAAGTACAAAATGGCACATATATTACAATATAGCTTCATGAATAGAAATGTTTGTGAGAAAATTCCTTTATTACATTTGATGCGGCTGAAAAGTCGTGGAAAACAACAACATCCCAATAATAAACTAAGTTTTTAAGAAAAAAAATTGAAGACTTATTTTTATAGGTACATTGATTAAATCTTTAGAATAGAATGCTGCCACTTTGAAAGATGAATAAATTTTATGAGATTAATTCGTTTAAGTAAAACAGAAAACTATGTAGCTTGATTGTATAGTATTTTTGTATTCTTTCAACAAAAATACGTCATCAATACCATCATCATCATTTCAGCCGAGAGACGCCCACTGCTGGGCATAAGTCACCCCCAGGGATCTCCAAACCGATCGGTCCTGCGTTGCCCGCAACCATACGCTTCCCGCGACCCTCACCAGATCGTCGGTCCACCTTATGGGGCCTACCAACGCTACAATTAAGCTATTTTATATAAATGATAGGATCAACTTTTTTCATATTTAAAAGCAGCAGGTTCCCTGGATAAGATTCATCATCGTCATCATCACCAGGCAATAAACGTCCCACTGCTGGGTACAGGCCTTCCCACATGGGAGAAACACATGACAAGGTTGGGCCATAGCACCACCACGATGGCCCAATGCGGGTTGGTGGGTTGGTGGCGGTTGCAGTTAAAACCATTACAAACGGCTTTAAGTGCCAAAGCACGGAGGAGCTCGAGATTGAAACTTTGGTTGACCCATCCCGGGATCGACCATGGTGAAAGTTGCTTTGTTTTCGTAATCGAAACCAGAGCGTTCAAACCACTACGCCACCGAGCTCCTCTGCCTGGATGAGATTACTGTTTGGCAATTAGGCCGCCTATTAATTGTACTATGTTTAATTTATGTTATCTATCACATTGTGTCCTTGTGCAATAAAGTGTATTTGATTGATTGATTAATTGACAACATACATGCAGCTGATCTAATGGTAAACTGTCACCAAAGTCTATGTTAAATCAAGGGTGATAATCGCGTGTGGTTGATCTTGTAATATTCAATAAATTTGTTGAGCAATGCAGTGCTTCATTCTAAGGCAAGTAAGGTAAAAAAAAACTACGATAGTATTTTTATTTTCGTGTTTAATTCTCAAATGCGTTTGGGAAACGTCGATTAAAAAGGTCTTTAGAAATTTTGGATGGGTAAATTCCATTTTGATGTTCCTACAGCAAGTGTAGTGTAACAGTCGCACTACGAAAGCCGCCTCTATTACGAATGTAGTAAGAGCGTTCTCAAGGTCATACTGTTACGCTTGATGTGCTGTCAACTGTACTTTAGTTTATTCAAACGAGAATAAAACACTAAAATAAAAACACCGCCGTGATTAGAGCCGATCTTAAGAGCGTTTACGTCGCACGGCATTTCATACTTTTCAAGTCAAAAATATTGGAAAAACAAACCGATTTTCATAAGACTTACTTATGCATAATCAAGTCAGTTTAGTCGCAATAAATGTCCGAAGATTTTTCGTAAAACAGTCTTATATTCCTCTGATAAACTTTAAAACTAGCCTGACTTGCAAGTATTTGCTTATGCATACCAACTTTGGTTACAATAACTAGGTTTTTTTTGGTATGTTCGTTATAATAATATTTTCAACTTGAGAGTTTGTTTGAAGTTTTTACCTCATACTTATTAGCTCCGTGTGCTACTAAAAAGTCTAGCCTTTGATTTAAAAACTCGGCAATCATTGTGTATGATGATAAAAAGATTAATGCCACAATAATAGAGTAAACAATGAATCCTCCTCACCCCCATTTTACGTGGATATAATGTGGGATTATTTACACTTCACGGCTGACATTAATTCTTTTTCCTCGCCATGGTGGCACGTATAATATTTTTTGCCGGTATCTCATATTATAAATAAGTTAGGGATGGGTTTTTCGCAATGTAATAGAGCACGTGATTTACATTATATTGGTTCTAAAGATAACGAATATTATAGGTATAGGTATATGTTAATGTAAAAACTTGAATTATGGTAAATCTTAGGATTTAGGAGCTAAAGCACAACACTAAACTAACCTAACCTACCGGTAAATTCTAGGAGTTATCGGTAGCCTGGGGGTGGGCTGGTGAAATTGCTTCGGCAGAGCCTAGGCTACCCCGCGAAAGGCAATGGAGTTACCGGGAGTTTTAGTGGGTATTCCCCGTGTCATTGGCGCTGGGCGACCCCCACACACGCCTGTCGCCTAGCCAGCGGCGGGTAGGTCTGCAATCAGATTTCTCCTCGAAAAAAAAAGGATTTATCGGTAAATCTTAGATTTACCATACTTCGGGATTTAGCAGTAACATATATAAAGCTCATAGTTTTATTTCTCAACAAGTTTTTTGTTTCTTGGTTTTAGAGGTTTTTATTGAAAAGACTACATTTAGTTAATAAATTAAAATATGAAAATATAGATATAATAAAAAAAATATAAAAATAACTGTACGAAAAATGGTGCTCATGAGATGTCCCAAATCTCATAGATACTTTCACTATGTCCTTTCACTCTCCGTAGCTCAAAATTTTTAAGATGCTTGCTTTAAAAAAAGCATGTAAAAAATCTCTCAAAAATATTTGTTCAAAAATACGGTCTGACTAGAAGACCCTGACTCAAAAAATATAAAATACAAAGAAAAAAAACTTTATATGACTTTTTTTGTCATAAAAGTACCAAACTCACCTGTATATTAAATAAATAATAGTATTATAAAATAATTTTAAATTATTCAAATATTTTTTGTTTTTATACAACTGGATGACAAACAAGCTGACGGCCCACCTGATGGAAAGCGGTAACCGCCGCCTATAGATTTTACCTAGACTTTTTTCAGCTCATTAGCTTTTGGGGGAAATAGTGAAAAACAACTCTAACATACAGACATACTTACTTACAGACTTAAAAATAGACCTAAATTGCAATGAAAATTTATTAAAAGTAAATAAGGATTTTCTGTGCATTGTTACTTTTTATTCAAATAAATAATATGGAAGTAGATACCTATTTATGATATTCATTACATTTTGTAGTAATTTTATGTAAATATAACACAAATTTGATACCTATAGATAAGCAACAGCCAACGGTAACTTGATATTTTTGATTATAGTTATTTCATAATTGACTATTTCCAATTAGGAGAATAATATAAAACAATATTATTAAAGGTTAGTTTGTTTTTGGCATTTACCATGCCATTAGTTAATGTCGAAGAAGCTGTCCATATAACATCAAGAACGAAATTTACGTCTAAATAATATAATTTAATAAAAAATAATCATTTATAATTATTTAATATTTTTTGTTCCAGCTAAGACGCTAACTATAGCATGAGCCTTTTAGCTTACTACATTTACAGCTCAATATGAGGTACTTTAATTCCCATTTTTAGCGCAAAATTTATCTAATAAAGATGATCCCAAGTTGTCTATGGTAAATACAGTTAATTTTTTTTCGGCAACGTGTAAATAATGCCGCGGGTATTGCAAGTGTCCATTATCATTATAGGCTATTGTTACTGTGTACTGTAAAATGTAAAGCTTAGTACACTATTCTAAGGATGAACATTTAAACAATTGTTTAATCACCGTGTGTCAATTTAAATATCACGTGTCGACACGCGTACTTTTTCTTGATATAGGTACCTATTTGTCTCTGTCACATGCACTTAGTAAATAAGGACGTAAGAAAATTGCTTTTGGAAATATCGTGTAAACCTAGTTACTGGGATGGGCACTAGCACTAATGGATGCGGCACATAGCGGCGGCAGATGAAATTATTTTAAAGTTATCTACCACTTAATTGATCAGCCATTAAAGAGCGACAGGCTGGTTCCAAATTGTGTGGTTTTAGTCATAAAGCAGCATGTTTTAATCAAAGTGAAGCTGAAATGTTGATTTGATTGATCACAGTATAGTGGTAATTAAATTTTAAATGTTATTTTATTGATTGCAAAAAACAATGTATAATATTTATTCTTTTTTAACATTTTCCTTTAACATTATACTTTAAGCATTTTTATAGAACGCAGGCACAACATGTAGTATGATTGTACAATTATTCTCTTATAGTTATGTAATGTACATCGTTGATCATCGACTTAATTGGCCGGTCATTTAGTATCTCGATCAGTGCAGACTGATGATATTGCACACAGTGGGAATGATTACAGCATTATTACTTGGCGTATATTGGACCTAACATAATAATACATACTATTACTCTTATGAGTACAGCAATCTATTACAATGTATAAATAAATAATATAAATATTTTGTCCCTCAGCTTTGTCATTATTTTTGTGATTTGTTCTTTAAAGTGCTACTTATTCTTCTTTGCGATACTAGCACAGCAATCAACTCCACGCGATGCTGAGCGCTAAGAAAAGTCCCAAACTCCACAGTACTCCAAGAGAGTAGGTCTTTTCGGTAAAATCCGGTTGTGCCCTCTATCTATTTTTGGCGTAGCAGCTGGTTATCAAAAGCTTAGGCCTGTAAAAAAGACAATCAGCAAACTACTGGATCTACTGTGATTTTCGCTGAAATGTAACGACTACTTGTTCGTTAAAATATGATAGGTATGCGTCAAACCCGTGATTTTGTTTGTGGTGCTCCATTAAAGAGACCTAAAGAGAGAAAGAGAGAGTAGAGTGCCTAATGAGCTGAGGTCTACAGGTGCAATACGACAATACATTAAAACAAAGGCTATATAAATACAGAATGGTGCCGTCAATACGACAATAAATTAAAACATGGGATATATTAGTTCATAAAAATGGTTTCCCACTTTCAAAAACATCTTATTCATTTGATAATTTCAGGAAATTTCTATGAAATAATGCATCCAATGTCATATTGACAGTTCCATCCTGCATACTAAGTGAACTAAATTTTTTTGTAAATATACTTGTTTACTTTTACAGAAACTAAGGTAAAACTGCATGAACAGTTCGAATGTTGCCCTATGTCACTTGTAGCTCTCACCTCTATATTAAAATGGGGGTAGTTTTGTTATTGTTATAATTTTTATGCCATAAACTAAATGTATATTTAACATTTAGTAGAAATAAAAATTGAGTTTTGCTTTTTTACGGCCATGGGAATTGAAGAGTATTGTTAGAATTTATGACACAATAGAGATAGATAGGCGCATACGCCTCATGTGGGCTGCCTACGCAAAACTGGACTTAGCTTTGAAAATTAATTTAACGGCGGTACAGAAAGCCAGATTGTTCGATCAGTGTACCGGTACTTACCTATGGAGCTGAAACCTGGGTCCTGACAAAGGAGAGTATCAACAAGATACAAGTCGCCTAGAGGCAACTGGTGGGGATTACACTGAGAGACCACAAGACTAACACCTGGCTTAGAGAGCAAAGTAAGGTCCCCGATGCTGTTAAACAAATAGCAACCTTGAAGTGGCAGTGGGCCGGACACATAGCCCGTAAGCATGGCTCGTGGGGAAGGACGGTCTTGGAATGGCGGCCTTGGGGCGAGAAACGACCTAGAGGAAGACCACAGATGCGATGGAAGGATGACGTCAAGCGAACTGCAGGGACGAATTGGATGGAAGTAGCGCAAGATCGAGCTAGATGTCGTAATTTGAAGGCGGCCTACACCAAAAGGGTTGAGAACGGCTGAGAAGAAGAAGACGACACAATAGAGATCAGTTTACTGTTAATCAGTTTATCCAAGCCTTGACCGCTACGACTAATTTGCCTTTCTTTTGCGATCATTACGCGAACGCACAAGGAAATAATAATATGCTACCGTGTTGTTCTTACGAAAACATTTTAAATATCCATTTTTGAAAGTGCATACCAAAAAAAAATGTGTATGCAAGTCTATAGGTATACTGATATCGCTTTCTATAATATCGTTATTCAATAAATTCCAATAGTAAGGACAATTTTATCGAATCGATTGTAACAATACAATTCACGGTTTAAAAGTAAATAAAAGTAACGTGTTTTTGACATTCATACGGTGAGTGCGTGGGTCGGGCGCACCTGGGGCCCAAGACATTCACAATGGGCCCTCACAATAAGCCCGCGAACTAAACTGAATAACTTTATTTAAGAACACAATAAACCACTTTTTACTAGAAAGGTCTGAATTGTGTTATGGTTCTCTGGTTCGTGCGGCGAAAAAACATCGCCATTTTTATCGCAGCCTCACGCGGTTTAATAGGTAATGTAGGTATAGATTCATAGCAGCATATTATTGTCTGTATCTTTACTGGATCTTTCGATTACATCATAATTTACGGAATCAGAAGGTTATACCACTCAAAAAATGAAAAATATTTTTCATTTTAAGTTTCTGTATCTTTTTATTAATATTTTTTTACATTATTAGTAATCAAAGGTAACAAAATTTCCTAAATTAAATAAATAACTGCTTATAAAAATTTGTAGGTATCCAAGAGAGCTACTTTCATTTGAACTTGTATTTTTTACTCTTTATTTTTCATTTACCTAATTCCTTTCTTGTCTATCATAAGCCAAGTTCTATTATAGTGCCCTTAAAAGAACTGAATTATTATGTCAAGTAGGAAATGAGTAACTATTTTTTTTCTTTCTTGAGCTCAAATAGTGATTCTTTGTTTATTAATACACGAGTGGAATGTTACATTTATTTTTTTTCCCTAGGGGGCTTAACATTCCTTATATTCGAAAGAAAAGCATAGTAACTAGAAAGAAGGATTTTATGAGATTTAATTCAAAAATATTGATATTTTTATCTGGTAGGTAAGTACCGTTTATGGTTATAGAATATATCTAGCATGCCGTGGTAATTTTTCCACTCCTCTAGGATAGTCAGTGGCTGTTACCTTTTCACAGAAGAACGACTTTTTTAAGCGCTAAGTGATGCTTTATTTCATTACCACATTTATGAAATAGTACCTCAATTTAATTTTTTACTTCTAAAAATGAATATTTTAAGTGAAGCAGACTAAACCTAATTATTTCAAGCAAAGAAGATAAGGCAATAACTGAAAAAAGTACTATTTATTTCAATTGATTGCGAGCGGATTACAATTAATTCATTATTTTACCGTATAATAATTATGCACCGATTAAAAGCTCTGAAAAGTAGAAACGAAACAAAAACTTCGTTAGTGTTTGATAACCTTGATAACCTGTCGTGTTGCAATCTACTATATTTCCATGTAGATAGTTTGAAGAGACTTACGCTTGTAAGTCATGAAAAATCTTATCAAGTTAAGTAATAAAATGTTTTATTTCAGTATGTAAAGCGTCGTCATACAGAAGACAGGGAGACGACTTACGCGACTTTTGATGAACTATAACATTGTACTGAAGTAAATTGAAATTTTATCTATTTTGAAGTCAAGCTGTGTGCCGTAATAAAATGTGTCGAGCGCAAACTAACTGTGTGAACTATGTGTGACGTCGCGAGTTAGAATAAAGTCGGGGTGAAAACAAATTGCTGCGAGTTTGTCGTGTCTCTAATCGCAGTCGGTGGCTGTGTATCCTACTGAGACCGCCAGTGGATTTGGAGAGAACCCAGCGCGTCGTTTATCTCTTTGTCTGTACGAATATATTCACTGCCGTGTAAATCAAAGGGTTGGAATTTGTATTACTTTGCGTTTGTATAGAAGTTGCAATGGCAAAGTTCTCGTAAACGAAAGCAGATGGCAGTCATCATTTTAAACATGACTTGTTAAAAAATAAATTGCCAAAAAATCGGCTATTTTATACTAAATTGTAATACCTTTACGATCTGGTCTATATGAAACAGTTGATTTATTTTGCTTTTATAAAATTTTCTTCACAATTTTTTTTTATGCTATCTGGTATCGTTTCTCCAAACATCCTGTGTAGTAAACACTTATGGTTTGGTAATGGGTTACACTGTTTTCATTTCAACAAATTTTTGCATATTCAGGGCTAAAAATTAACTTTTGACACTTCATGCCATAACAAAAGAAGTATTATTTTGTTAGAGACGAAAATTCAAAATTTTTCTTTTTTTATACGAAGCACGACAAACAACACACTGCTCTAGCGGCCTCCACCTTGCCGGCCCAAAAGTACTTTTCCACGCCTCTTTTGAAGGAACCCATGATACAGGATGGAGGAAACACATTTGCCAGCAAAGAATTCCAAGTTTAGGAAGTACGACAACGAAATGAGTTTTTTTTGCGCGTGATGTTGAGGCTAGCTAAGCAACATAATGTCTCGACGCAGTTGCAAATGATACGGACAGCACGACGCTGAAATCTGTCTAATGCATCGAGGAGGTTCTTGACGGAGCTAACCCACAAGTTTCACGTAAGACCGGGCCTGACCTTTATAAAGCAAGATTAGAAACTGCGGCTGAATACTCAAACGTCATGTTTTAAGTCGTGCTTCCACCACACGTTTTTCTCTGTTAGAAAACTGAAGTGTCTTCATTATCGTGCTATTACTCCCCCATCGATTTGCAAACAGAGCGGTTCAGCCTGCATCCAACGGCTACCCGCGACTCTGAGCAGGCCGACTGTCCATCTAGTGGGAGCATATTTTTTGCTTTCCTATACGCATATTTTGCCATGCTAGAACTTCAACGGCCAGGCCACGGGAACGGGCGGTGGCGTCTCGGCAACCAGTGCGCGGTCATTATGACGCGCTGAGAGGCCGACGTGGTTGCCGAGACGCCGCCGCCCGTTCCCGTGGCCAGGCAGTATAACGCCTCATTGGCCGTCCGTTCTGTGTGAAGTGTATTAAGTATAATTACAAAATAAATTTTTTTAAGTAACCCTCGGCGTCATTAATCATCTCTTTAACACCATCTAATTAAGACTATTCATAAGAGCCCATACACGCTATATCTGCTGTAAGTTTCTGAAGAATTAACAATTTCGCAGACTTTTGGATGGTATAGGATCAGCTCAAAGTTAGTAGGTATGTCATGGGAATGTCACCAAAGTGACAGTACACCAAATTTGAAATCAAGCGGATCTGTAAAAGTAAGTAAAATCATTTTATCATGTAGAAAATGAGCTGATAGTCATCAAACGCCTGGACTGATATTCATAAATTATAGCTAAGAACCATCGTAGCCACATCAGCTTTCAAAAAAAAACCGAATCAAAATCGGTCCATTCGTTTAGGTCCTACGATGCCACAGACAGACACACAGGTACACAGATACACCGATACACAGACAGACACGTCAAACTTATAACACCCCTCTTTTTTCGTCGGGGGTTAAAAATATAGACGTTTAAATTATAAGGCGTGCTCAAAAATATTAGGACTTTAACAATACTTAAATAAATATTCGTTCGTAATGGAATTTAATCTAGAAAAGTTTGGTAAATATATTAAAAAAAAAATAGTAAGAAAGCCTTTCAAAATATTATAAATGAAATCAACATGATTTCTGAGCTAAGAGCATACATAATGAAACGTTATTAAAATACACAAATTACAGTAAAAACACCACCACTTTAGGGAACCTCCGAGACCACAGATCAATCCTATTACATTGTGTTCGCATTAAATTCTCATACATAGTTGAGACAAAGGGTCGTGGCGTCTTATAGCCGAGTTCGTCCTCTTCATTAAGGCATGAATTATGAAAAGGGACAGCATTAGCATCCATCTGGAGCGAGGCGGCTATGGAACACCATTGTTATGCAGATTGTCGCCGGACGTCCGCCGATGGTATTCCCCAGTATGGAATGCTCATAAACAAATACACCTACGATGATATATTGATGTACACTGAGTTAATCTGATTTCGGTCTTTGGATAACTTGTTGCATCTATAAGTTACTGCAAACTTAATATTATGAGAGTAGGGCATAGTGATGTTTTCCATTCAGTCAACAAAAGTCCATTAAAATTTACTACCTTGTCAAATTATCATCAATTATCAAATTGGCATGTTGCTATTGACAATTTATATAAACACTGTAAATGAAATAGCGTGACATGATACTAAATTGGTAATCGAGTTCTGTTGCTGACCGTACCTCCACCTTACAGAAAATCGAAGCTGATAAGACTACTATGCTGTGGTTCTTGAAACGAAGGTTGGCTGAGCTTCAGTAGGAGAATCGTCTCTTAAGTAAAGATTTCTCTCGATGTTTATAGGGTAGACCATGTGTAAGCTACTGGAGCATCTCATAGATTACGGTAACCGCTTACCATCAGGTGGACCGTAAGCTTGTAGGCTACCCTGGTTATCCACAAGATGAATCTAAAAGAGCTAAAAAGCTTGTGTTATCATCAGCATCATCTCCAGCCTATATACGTCCCACTGCTGGGCACAGGGCTTCCTAGATGGGAAAAACACATGAGGAGTTTATGCCAAAACACCATCACGCTAGCCATTGCGGGTTGGTGGTTCTGATTGCAGTAACAACCGGGATCAACGGCTTAACGTGCCTTCCGAAGCAAGGAGGAGCTCGAAATTACAAATATAGTTTGCCTGGTCCCGGAATCGACCATGGCGAAAGTTGCTTCGTTTTTGTAACAGAAATCAGAGCGCTCAAACTACGCCATCGAGCTCCACACGCCACGCCAGCTTGTGTATTATAGGTTAATTTTATAGACGAATAAACATGCAGTGTTTTTCATAATCTTAAAATTTTATTCCAACTAAGGATTAAAGCATTTATAATTTAAACGGATTATGGAATCTTGCTCTAGTCCATAATCGATAAATAGATTATGGACAAGAGCAAGATACACGAGTTAGTATTTTTTGAATGTAAAAATAAATAAGTAAGTACCCTATTTACGAATCGACCAAATAGTAATTTAGGTTTTAACAATACCTAGCTTATTTTACTAACAAACGTCAAAGAACCATGTTTTGTAATGTGACCACAATGATTCCAAAACATGTTCAATTAACATTTCACAACTAGTCCTTCCCAGCATGCTAATTTAATCTCGTTAATTATCATAGACTGAGGAAGAAAATGTAAATAGCGTCTAAAAGTAAATGAATCTTACCAATTCTCTTAGCTGTTTCAATAAATTAAAACTTTCGCAGTTGTGAGATAAAGATTTTAGAAATAACAGAGGAAATTACGTTGTCTTCCCTAGTATGTGACCCAAATGGACTAAGTGTTATGGTATATTGTTGCCATTTGTGAATAACAAGCATTATCAAATTTAAGTCATTTGTTGTCAAATTTAAGTCATTTAGTATCAAATTTAAGTCATGTGTTGTTTAATGTATTCGAAATAAGACGTGTAATTACTTTTATGTAAAAACAAATAAATATATTTAGGCGGTCATTGGGCCTAACATTACAAGAAAGTGAATATATCTGACATTACGTTAACCGTTCGAAATAGTGACTCTCTTCATCTAGCGCAGCAATCTCCAGCGGCCACAATAGTCCAAATACGTGATCCGTTAACATGCCTATAAAGCCAGTCCTCAACCGCGAGTGTCCTTAAAATTTTACAAACACTACCTTTCATAAAAGTTGCAGAAAACTTTAAAACTTATTCGAAATAAATTAATAAATTTCTCATAGACTTTCAACCAACAATAACTTAGAAATAAACATCGTGTTGGTATCACCTAGAACTTGGTATCACAAGTCGAAAATTGTGATATAGTACGTGGTCGCGTACTGTACGGTTTCAGAGAAACTTTCTCCCTCGTATGCTCAGATTGTGAAATGAGCTCCCTACTTCTCTCGAACGATTACAACATGGTGTCTTGCAAGTAGTTTTTGCAAGCGTAGGGGAAAGTGGGGTAGTTACGGACGCGGGGTAGATCAGAGAACGCTGTTTACATCATGACAAACATGCTCAGGTTCTTTAGGATGAGACTCATCTCTATTCAAGGAGAAATAGATTATCAAGTATTATTATTATTTAACGGCTTTCAAGTGATGTAAACGGCTTTGTATGAAATTACCCCTACATGTTAGGGTAATCGCTTACCATTAGGTGGGTCGCATGCTTACCACCTTATTAATTTCAAATCAATTTGTTTTTTATTCGTATTAAATACAAACTGATTTTAAATTTGGTTTGTTTTCCTCTATTAATAATATTTTTAGCTTATCTATTTCATTCATCTTACCATTTACCAATAAAGTCTAAAATCAGTCACCGATTCCAGATTCAGTGAACCACAAACAATCTGTGTTTGTAGAGTAGTTAAGATGCAAACCGTGATATGGCGTTAGCGTCCTCAGGGAGATTGGGGACGTGCATGGGCCTATTGGGTTACTGTCCTACTTCAGACCGTCCATAACAAAGATGCCGCCTCCTTTGACTACGACAAACGTAAACTGGATACAGTAAAGGCAAAAAATAAAGAAGTGAACACTCGAAATGTAATAGGTAACTACATATATGAAATTTTACAAATCAATGTTGGCATTTTTTGGGATAACATTTGTTTTTGTCTTTTAGTAAGTGAAATTATAATAAATAAGGAGGGGTAACACATTTTAATGATTAGTACCTTTCTGAATTTTTGGAATAAATTTTGATGAAAGTGTTACATTCTTTAAGTTAAAAAAAAATCAAGACAGAATTCAGTTACGCGAACATGATTCAATTAAAAATAATGAACACCAATTGCTGTTAAAAGGTTTAGAAAAATAATATTTCCTTTGTCACCATTTACCAAAATAAGAATTGATAATTTGGGATTCGTTATAAGGTATTTTAGTAAGATTAGTTTTAGTAACTAAGACAAGAAAACAATAGCCGCATACAAACAAGTTTCCTTAATTCTACTTAATACGATGTGTAGAAAAACCCTACCCTCTCTTGATATTGCTATTCGAACTGCAACTTTAAATATCTCGAAGGTTCGTGCAGCGAGGTATTTCAGTGATAATAATAAAGGCCCAGGTAATTTCGCTAATGCAAGCGGTTACACACTATCTAGATCACATTTACACGCCGCCGTGTGCCTATTAAGAGGGTCCACACTCGTGATATTGCCAGACCCTTTCCCAAATTGTCTATTTTGACTAAGTGTTAAATTAAGGTACAAGATCTTAGGACAGGGAGTCTTATTCCTTGTAAGCTGGTTATATTCTGTTATGGTGTTACGCAATTGCTTGAGAATAAGACGTCGTAGCTGTGTAATTGTTATTTAAAATTTCAGCACTCGAGATGTGTTTGAGGTCGCAGCTTGCTTATTGTATGAGGAAAATTCAAACCTTGTCAAGACTAGTATCGCCTGACTGAAATATTCTATCTTAGTAAAAGCTCGAAAAATACAATCTACGTAGATAACAAGTATAGACCCGTATGTAGGGTCGTCTGGGTAGGTACCACCGCCTTTCTAATTTCAGCTGTCTAATAGTTCGCTGTGTTTCGGATTGAAGGGAAAGGTAGCCAGTGTAATTACTGGGCATGGACGGTATTTCATCTTAGGCCCTAGGATAACAACGCACCTGCAATATCAAGTGAAATTTTCCTTGTTATTGCAGGTGTCTATAGGCGGCGGTAACCTCTTACCATCAGGTGGGCCGTCAGCTTGCTTGTCATCTAGTTGTATATAAAAAACAGGTTATGAGAAACTAGTTCAATTGAGTCTTGTGCTCTATCTCATACAAAATAAAAATATTTCAATAAAACGCTGTCAATTGTCACGCATGCTAGTAGGAACACCTACATTCAAATTAAAATTAAAAATATTTATTCAATTACTGTATAAAATCTACTTTTATGAACCTCAAAATCTATTACTCTTTATTCGAAAATCCACCAGTAGGTCTCTAGAAATTAATTCAAATAATAGGTAAGTATGTCATTGGACGTCATTTGACGACCGGCTGGCCGAGTGGTCTGCACCCCAGGCTACTCGGTCAAGAGGTCCCGGGTTCGAATCCCGGTAGGAACAAATGTTTGTATGATGAGTACGAGCATTTTTTTACGAGTCATGGATGTTTATATGTTTATTTAGTATATTTCTAATATTTATATACATATTATTATCATTATTTCTCCGTTATCTAGTATCCATAACACAAGCTCATAATGATGCTTACTTTGGGCTAGATAATAGGTGTGAGTGTATGAATATTATTATTATATTATTATTATTATGTACAGGCATGCATTGCACATCATCATATCAGCTGAGAGACGCCCACTGCTGGTTATAGGCCTCTTTTGTGCATTGCACAAAAGATGTGCAATTAGTCCAAAAAATACCAGATGGGTAACAAAAAACAAAATAATGACATTCAGACCCGTCAAGCAGCAGATTCCAGACACAATTGATTTTTCCATTGTCATAGCCCTCCGGTGGGTTAACGCCGCTTAAGGGGTCTCGTAAATATTTAAAAAATATGTATTTTCTAACCCTTTATACGCTCCGGAATCACTGAGACAAATAGTTTCCATAAAACTTCCCAAAAAAGGAGTTTGTTGGAGTTGAAGAGTTTTGTCATACAAATAACTTTGAAATTTTATCTCAGAATGCATCATTGTCATGTCATTCAAGTTTTACGTAGGTATATATTTCTCGAATAAGTATTAATTTATTTAGTAAGAAGGAAAACATAATTAACTACACAAAATTACTCGTACTTAGTGTTTTTCTTAGTGTCATCCATACTTTTTTATACTACTAAGGTGGCAACCATGCATACGGCGCACCTGATGGTAAGCGGTTACCGTAGCTTATGTACGCTTGCAACACCAGAGGTATCACTAGCGCGTTGCCGACCCTATAAAAACCTTTTCTTGCCCTTTTTGAAGAACCCCATGCTATACTCGTTTGAGTACGCGGGAGAAAGTTTCTTTGAAACCGCACAGTACAAGATCATTTTGGTACAATAGTATTTCTTTGGTGACAACTCGCAAGTGGTTTTATTTTACAATGGAGGTCGATGGAACAGTTAATATGCTCGACTAACGAAAATAGTGCAGGTAAGAACTTCAAACTTAAACACAAAGCAACTCAAAGACGTAACTTAAAACCCGTTTGACTTGTCATTTTTGATTTGAAATTTGACTGAAAAATGGCAAAACGTGAAGTTTTTCAGTACGATCAAGATATTCACTAAGGATATCGTATGTACTTTAGTCAATTCATATACTGAATGAATTTAAATGACCATTTAATGGGTGATGTGATATTGAAAGGAATATATTACTCTACATGTAAAAAAGTATAAGTACAGAATTCTACTAACGGAGAAGCGGTTTAAAAATATTTATTACTTGCGGTTAAGCTTTAATTCAATATTAGAGATTGAGAAAGTTTACTTAAAAAATACAAAACCGCTTGTAATTAAAAACTGTTATTTTTCCAGACTCAGGCATCGGGTAAATGAAAGGCGTGCTTGGACGTTACTGTGTTTATATTTGTTTCGCAGGCAGTATTATACATTTATATAAGGCCGTTATATAAAAACTGTCAGAGTTATTACAAGTGTATATATATCATGAGAAGAAAACAAAAATACAATATCTACATTTACGTACGTTCTGCAAAGACATCTGTTGATTCACATTACAACTAAACATCTACTCAACGGGCATAATAATTTTAATTGCTTACAAATAATTGTTCATAAAATTCAACAATATTAAAACATTAACAATTTACAAAATATTCTAGTCATTATAACATACTTTTTAAAATGTACATTCCTTTATATAAAATGCTAAATTAATATTTGACAGAAGATTTACATAGCAAATAAATATTTATTTTTGATAAAATATATTTAAACATTAAGAAAATTAAATGAATAAATGTCTTTAATTTCATTAAAGCTATGTTATATACACACACTTTAACTCTTCGTCATAGAATACAAAATTACGACAGTATTATTATTATCTTTGCTTACATGACTTTGTGAAATCGATTAACATGTATAGAAAAAACGAAAATTTTGAAAAGTTTTACTTTGTCGAGAAACTTGACATTTTATAGTTCATGTTAAACATCATAGTAATTAAAGACATCTCAATTATAAATTTTTAAGATAATTTTATTTATGTATTTGTAAATAAATGAAGTAGGAAAATAAACACATTACACTTAGGTATATTTTTATGAATTATTAATATTCATGGATCCCAATTTAATATTATCAAAATTAAAGATGATTTGTCTATTTTAAGCATTTACAGTTTCACCATAAGCTTGGTTCAGTAAATATTACTACTTAGATTTAAGTCACATTACATTATTTATCTCAGCTTTGAAGATAACTAAGTTAGTTTCCTATTCGGTGTCTAAGTATAATCCGGTATAAAGTATAAGTCTATTCGCTGTACATTCACACGTCAGTCAATAATCAAACACGTTCACATTGTCCTGAAGTATATAATGAGTTGCTATCAGAAGCAACTTTATTTAATACGCCGCGTGTACTAAGACTGATATTAACAAGGTAGTGGATGATGTAATGAGGGTAGCTGAGCCATGGTGGGGTCCGTTTCCACCCAAGAACCCAGCGTCTTCCCTGGGTCCACCTTCTCGCAGTGGACCTTGGAGACTGGACCGCACGTCATTCGTTTCCTCGAAGGAGTTGGATAGCTCGTCCTCGTCTCGTGATTTTCGATGTGGCAGTTCCATTTCTGTACCAAAATTAACGGTTAGTAATGTATAATCTCTAGCTTAGAAATTTTAAAATTAAATCCTGTCTGTTTATTAAATAATCAAAGTTCTGACAGGCCGATATATCAACGCACAGCTGGCCGATCGAATCCAAAATTGGTAGACATATTCTTAATTTTAGATTTTAACATTATTATAAATGTTTGAAAAATTACTTAGTAATTAAAATATACAACTAGAAATATTTCACGTCCTGAGGTGGGAATCAAACCCGCGACCTTTCGCAATCCGGGCGACTGCTCTAACCAACTGAGCCACCCAGGACTTGGGATATCCCTGTGAAATTCTTCTAGTCTATTTGTTTTTGCGTTTATGAGCTAACGTCCACCCTACAATGTCGAGATGTTCTATTTCAACATCCGACACGAGTATTTTTACAAATACCCACGATTCGATTAAGTTGGGGCAGTGCTTTTAAATATTAGACTTATAAAGGTATTAGACATATTTTACAAATAAAATCAAAAGACACGTGTATTACAGTTTTTTCAAAATCCTGCAATGCGTGCACGGGGGAGTGGGAGTGGTTGTAAAGTTTGCTTCTGAAAGCAATGTGTTATGTTTCCTGTAGGTTAAGTAGGCGAAGCCACGGATAGAAATGCACGTTGTAATAACATAATATGATAAGGAAAACACGAACCATACAATCTAATGTTCCCCTCGGCGTCACCTATGGAGTTCTTGGAGATGCATTTGTACCCGCCCAGATCACTCCTCTGTATATTTTTGACGATGAGACGCATCTGAACGCTGTACGCGGAGCTGTTTATTTCGCTCATCTGGTACTTGTCGTTGGATATTATCATCTCACCTGCAAAGAGAAGGCTGTTGAAACACTTGACAGTATCATTAATAACAACATAAGGAATTAATCAACCTATAACAAATTACAAAAGTACATAAAATAGTGGCGAGCTTGAAGTTTTGTTAGAGGTCGGTAATGTGTTTATATTATTAAGTAGAAGAGCGCAAATGCGAACAATAACACGATAAACTTCATGATGAAGAAACTAGCTCCTAACTTATCGGTCGATCAAAGGGCTGTAGTGTGCACGGGCTCTAAGTATTAATCATTTTATATTACATTTATATTGCATTGACTTGAATATGAAAAGTTTTTGTTGGTTTTTGTTGCTGAATATACTTCCTACCCAGGTGCAACCTTCAAGTACTACCTTTCTGCTTCCCGACTGCAGGACTCCTTGACAATTATGACACCGCGTGACTTGTGTGGCGGGTGTGGGTTGTATCCGTATGCCAGTTGTTTTATTTTATTTTACAAACAGTATCTAAAAAGTATTACCTAAACCCGAATATAGACCCACACTTGTAACTAACAAAAGACTATAGCAGATATTGTTTGTTCCTCTGAACCTTTTCATACAAATTTTCGATTTTTTAGATAGAATTGTAGATTTCTTAACAAAAGAAAACACTCCTCTTAATCCATTTACTCTATGTATAGTCCCGAGCAATAACATGTACCCACTGTGCTTTTTCATAATACGGGTATTTTCTCTCATCACTGGGCTACACCAACGACTTTGGAACCCTATGAACTTCCTCTAGTCTTTCTGTTTTTACGATATAAGCTATGGTCTTTCGGCACAATTTCGATATTATATTTCAAATATTTATTATAGTGTTAAAAATAGACTAAGGAAAACAATGTTTATTTTATATTTTACAGTTGAGCTGGGATTTCCATTTTTCCATCGGTAGACATAGCGAAATAACAAACCTCTTCTGGTTTCCAGATGAATAGATTCAAATAGCTATTACCTTTCACAGCGTCCGTTTCGTTTAATATAGTTATTTGCACCGGCACCCTTTCTCGATAGGCAGAAGCCTTTCCGACCATTCATATTCGCTCACTTCCGTCCATTGTCCCGATATCGAATTGAAATATGTTGTTTCGGCGTGTCATATACCGGACAATGCTCAGCGCTCCAACGATATGGGTACTTTTCGACATAGCATTAAAGCCAACTACAACACAAAATCCGAGTAAAATAATATTCCATTTCCGTCGCACGATGCAGTGTCAACAGCCAAATGTTGATTTTGAGAGCAAGTGTTAACATTATTTGTATGCCGTTAAATTTATCAGTCAGAAAATTCGTGTTCATGCAATTGAATCCGTTTAGTGATTAATTATCATTAGTAAGTAGAAATGCTTACAAACCTTATTACATAATTGTTTATAATTAAAATCAATCCTGATTAGTTTTTTACTAATGTAATAAATGAAAAAGTAAAGGTTAACGTTTAGTCGTATTGGTTTAGTTCTCCTTTTTGAGTTACTCTGAGCCCTAAGTGCAGTTTTGACATTTCTAAAATGCTACTACCCAAAGAATAGTTTAGCAGCGTCTAAGGAAACGTTAGCAACACCATAGATAATCAAGAAGAATTCAAGTCCATTTTTTTTGTACACTCGAGTGCAAAGCACTCGATGAATGCCATAATTACGATGTGTACGTCACACTAGACGCACTGTATGTGGAGTACCGTAATGGAATACATCGGTGGGCTCTATTGAAAAAATAATGGTTTTCATGAAAAATTAATTCTGGCTTTATCTGTCATTGTTTCCATTACGATCTAAATATTTATGATATTGAAGAACTGAATGTGGATAACAACGGTTTAAGTTATTTAGCACAGTCATAAATAGCAGGAAAAGGGTTAATATTTGCGGGTGCTCCAAAACTTTAAACTTTTTTTGCCGTACGAGTTTATGTTAAATCGAAACGACACAAATGAAATCAGAACCAACCTTAGGTACAGGGAGGGTGTGATCTTCTACCTTGATAACGCCAGACCCCACACATTTTGAGCCACTTGACATATAAATAGAGCTTAGCTCGCAAGTTTTGGTCATTCCGTAATACAACCTTGAGTTGAACGCGCCTTACCACCTGATTTGGAAACATCGGAAACCTGATCTAAAAATGAAGAATTACTTCAGTCTTGTTTCCTAAATAGTGGGATTATCACGTTGCCTATGGTTAGATTTACTTTAGTCATAGCGGATTTTCTTCAAAACATAGAGCAGCCCATTTTCGTTTACTTCTTCGTGTAACGTAAGCTATAATACATAAAACCAAAACACTCTCTCCCCGCTCAAATATTACCGCGACCATAGGTCGTGTTCGTTCTACATTAAAAATTGCTTGCATTCTTCTTGCTCCGCTTATTTTGCGGAGCTGATTTTATTTTTATTTCCATTCATTCCATCAGTTACAAAGATATTTAATTGAAATTTTTCACTTTTTTGGCGATAGCTATTTCATTATGGGATTCTTGGAACTCTAGTTGCGTGCAGGAATTTTTGCGGAAGAACAAATTATTTAGACGGTGTGTCAAAAAAATGTATTTTTATTTTAAGTTTCAGGTGATAATGTGTAATTTTTATTACTACGTTTTCAGTACAAATTTTGTTAAAACTGGGTCTAGATCACTATGGTAGTCTATAACGCTTGTCTTGTTCTTTGTTGAATTGAACAGATGAAAATTTAAAATGATGATTTAAATTTAGGCAGAGCCTTCCATACATACATCCTAAAATCGTTGCAAAACTTGATGTAAAGTCGTTTCGAGTGGTCTAGTGTCTCCTTTCGTTCATTGTAAATAACGTCGCCTGTATTTGGCGTGGGCGAATACCTCGGTCTATTTGTTATTCAAACTTCATTATTAACTGCGGTCCAGCAAAGACAACGAGGTCGGTCAAGAGAGCTCGACCTGCGAGTCGACCACAAATCTGTGGTGTTCTGTCGGTGACACCTCGATGGTGGTCACTAGCCACAGACACGCCCTCTTTTGTTTATTGTACGACAACTTAATTAATTAATTGTCAATATTCCAACTATTCAAAATCGAAGTTTTTGTCGATGTGAAGCAGATTTATATAGTACGATAGTTTGGCTATTCAAATGACACAATTGATTTTCTATGAGTGCTTGCGGGCTAGTAATGGACGAAAGGTTAATTAATAATTAATTTTATCTGTTTTTAACCCCCGACGAAAAAAGAGGACGTTATAAGTTTGACGTGTCTGTCTGTGTATCTGTGTGTCTGTCTGTGGCATCGTAGCGCCTAAACGAATGGACCGATTTTGATTCGTTTTTTTTTGTTTGAAAGCTGATGTGACTACGATGGTTCTTACCTATAATTTATGAAGATCAGTTCAAGCGTTTGATGACTATCAGCTCATTTTCTACATGAAATTAGAATTTTACTAACTTTTACAGATCCGATTGATTTCAAATTTCGTGTACTGTCACTTCGATGACATTCCCATGACATACCCATGACATTCCCTTTGAGCTGATCCTATACCATCAAAAAGTCTTCGAAATGGTTAATTCTTCAGAAACTTACAGCAGATATAGCGTGTTTGGACTCTTATGAATAGTCTTAATGAGATGGTGTTAGATAGATGATTCACGACGCTGGGGGTTACTTGAAATTTTTAATTTTGCAATTATTTAATTTAATATTTGTCTGCTTACTTTATGGATTTCAAATTTTTCATACAAACGTTTTTGAGCAAATTTTGCTTAGTCTTATCCGTTCTTCTCGGGACAAGACTCCCGGTAGATTTACGAAAGGATGGGTTAGGATTGATGTTCAATAAGAGCAGAGCTGAATAAAACACTTTTCACTTTAATATCTACAGTTTTCATACGGCGTAACCGTTTCAAGTAGCATTAAACTTTGATTGGAATTTGTTTGACAAATATAATATCAAAAAGTTAGGGGTGCGCTCACATCGATGTGGTGCGAGCCCCACCCATTCCGTGTCAGCTGCCCGCTCGTCGCTCTCGTCACGGTCTGTATTACCTAATTTAATTTGTACTCTCCGCAATTTATGGCCTCAGAAGAGCTGTCTGTTTGCCAACGTGCTTGCCAGACAGATACTACGTCACATAGCCACTCGCTACATTGATTGAAGACTCACTGCAACTGTAACCGTGACTGTTATTGAAATTCTAAATTGAATTTTGATTTGCACGAATATTGTTGTAGTTACGCGAGAGTAAATATGGGGACTGCGGCCTAAAGCAATTTGGAGCGGGCGGGCCAGCGGTCTTTGTTGCATATCAGGCGGTAATAGAATTTGGTTCGCTTTTTGCCCGGTCGGTCGCTGTAGCCGCGTAATGGCGAGCTCGGTTGCCTTTGTAACTGCATCTAAATCTGCCTGTACTATGTATCCTGCTGGTTATGGTACAACCAATAATCCACTAGTGATGGCCATGTTTAGTGCAAATGTTATTTGGATTCGGACTGATTAAAGCTTTAAGAATAAGTGACAACAGTCGAGCAGTGCAATTTCAGATTATTACTTTTGACTTAACCACTTTAACTTATGAAACAAATCATTTTTAACCCCCGACGTGTTGACGTGTCTGCCTTTGTTTCTGTGTGTCTGTCTGTAGCATTGTAGCTCCTAAACGAATACACCGATTTTGATTCGATTTATTTTGAAGCTGACGTGATCGAAATGGTTCTTGGCTGTAATTTATTAGGTCTGTTTAGGCGTTTGATGTTAATCAGCCTATTAGGGTGTTAATAACGTTACTGCAGTGGTATTTACAAGACATGTCAATCTTCAGCTGATACTATAGCATGAAATATATAAGAATGGTGGCTTATAAGAATGGTCTCAGCGAGAAGGTGTCCAATGGACGATGTTCGATGCCGGGAACAACTTAAAACTTTAATTTTATATTATTGTAAGTTAGAGGCTATTTAAATGATCTAGTTTTGAAAGTCGTTGATTAATTAAAACAAAGCAATACGCTTCAGAAGTTTATCAGGAAAAATTAAAAACACAAACCACTTTTAAAAAGAATTGCGACAAAGCACGTCGATTTTTGCAATTCTGTATTAACAGAGAGCTAATCGAATTTCAAACATTAATTTGCTGTACTCAAACTCGATGTCGCGTAAACTGTTCAATTAGTTGAACAAAAATATAAGCTTAAAGACCGCATTGCGAAAAAGTTCTGTTCGTTTTGCCGGCGCACGGTCGGGCAGCTGCGGTCCGCTCACACATGTCGCGGGCGCGGCCGCCGCCGTAAATCCATTGCTAACTCGAGTTTAGTGGCACTGCCGCGTTGTCGCTTCGGACGCTCTCAACGCTCTCGACGCTCGCTCGAACGCATTATCCACCCCAATATCGTCATTCCTTTACCAAAGAAGCCTTACGCTTACTTTAGTGTGCTAGCTTTATACACGAGCATTATTTTATTTTAGTTTACGCTGCAACAACCAAGAGTAGTAAGAGTGAATTTATGTTTGTAGTTAATATTATTTAGTATCATTAGCTCTGAAAAAATAAATATATTTGATTTTATTTAATTTTGTGAAATCCGTGATCTTTCATACTGTTTGGTTTTATTTTTCTTTTTATAAACTTTTTTATGGGTGTATATTGTAGCACTGTTCTACACACTAAATCGGCTTCCCGCGACCTTACCAGATGGACGGCCAACATACCTTAACTAAAACTATCTAAAGCTAGATTTTAATATCTTAAATTTGTAAATGCGCTACTACTTATCCGTAATCTTTAAGAAACCCGCGCACCTATTTCCAATATTCTTTTGGTAGTAATAATTGCATCAGAGAACAATCTCGATTCGTATTAATTTAAGCAGAGAACAGGAATGGAATCAAATGGCATGGTTTTTTTAAGAATAACAGCATTTATGCACCAATGACATTTAATTACATACCTAAATGACTCTTAAAGAATACCTACTAACTAATATTGTAGCTACTTCAAAGCTCTCTCAATGGAAGTGCCCTTTGTTTAGAAACTACATAGTTTTACATATGACTGTATCTCTGCTGTTTTATCTGGACGAATAGAGACATAGCAATGTAAATACTGAAATTATCTTTGCTCACTGCCCCACAAAGCGAGGTCTGCTTTTGTCCATCTGTCACCGCTCACTAAATAAGCAATTTTATCCAAGGGCGCTATTTTAATAAGAAATAATGAAGTTCTCGACCCGACCCCAAGGACTTGTGTTTTGTTAGGTTAAGAGCCCTATTTATTTTAGTTAGCAGGTGTTTTTATTGAGATCACTTTGTGGTTTTAATTTGACTGCACTTTGGGTTCAGGGCAGCGGTTTACGATAACAACCTTGAACATACGAATCACATAGACAGTCACACAAAAGCACTTCGATTTAAATGACCTGCCTGGGCATCTAATTGAAAGGCTGATTTAACCAGCTGACTGACACGACGTTCAGCCGTCTGGTTAAATGTTACGCTCTATGACTTGGCTAGTTGTCCTTTAGCCGCTTCTTTGGCTATCATTATAGTGTGCATGAGCAAGTCAATAATTTTTATTGTGTTTTTTTTGTTCGTTCAGAGCTCAAGTTTGTTTTTTGAGTTCTTCGAAACGCTGCTACCACACTCAGCGTCTCTAGAAAAGTTTAATCTTCGTCCCATGCGAGCGTACATGATGCTTACATAACTATTGTGAGTGAGCGTTCAGTTTGTCGAATTTCCTATTGAAAATCTATTGTGTCTAATACGTGGATACCGGTTAAAGCATAGAATAGAATATAAGTCATTAATTTTAACACCACGGTCACAGATTTTACATTTTTATTTGAAACATTAAATTAAGTATATTAAATTAAATGAAAACAAAAAAAATTTCAAATTCTGTGGATTTAACTCGCGTTAAGATGTTATATTATTATTATACACCCGATGTTTCGATAGCTGTTCGTGGTGTAGTGCTCGCGAAAATGTAAGAAAATACTAGGTCTAGCTAGGTACATAAATTGTAAAATGAAATTTCCGTTATTATTAGTAACTTCCATTATTATTACAATGCTATATATCATAACGTCATCTCATAATAATTATGGGGTCGTTAAGTCGTACCATCGACGCTATATGATCAAAGTCCAAATAAATCTCATCCAAATGAAAAACGGACATGAAATAACCGCATAATTTTCCTTTTTAAATGGGGGAGGAACATAAAAATGCCGTAACTTGTAGCAAACACTAGCATTGGAGCTGTCAGGAGGATACCAGGATTATGAATAACGGGCAGTTTAATGAGCGCCTTAACGCTTCCAATATGCTTTATGAATAATGAAATTAGTTGCTTATTCCGTTCTTGAGGTTCGTGCTTGGGACTTAATAAGCCTTATAGTTTATGAGCAGCGCAAACATTTGTTTCGGTTGTAAAGATTATCGTTTATTAGGCATTTTATAGATGGAGGCTGTAAACAGATTGATTTTCATATAGGCCAGTCGTAACATATCCGGTAATAGATGAGAGTTGTTCCAGATTACGAGCGGAGCCGACTGCGTACTAACTCCGCTGACTTATAAAGGCGAAATTAATAAAAGCGTTACGCTGTATTTAGAGTAGTGTGAAGCAAACTTAGTTCATGGGGTCCATACTGAAACTGCAATGCGTATCATATGTTTATTAAGATTGTAGTAGTTGAATATGAAGTTAATACGGTCTCCGTATCTGTTGTAGAATGGCGGACGTATTCAATATTGTTTTGCAATATCAGTGGCACGAGTAGAAAACTCCTTATTTTTAACAATAGCATAACTGTTCCGCTGTACTATGCAAAAAAAAACAGAACGCATAAATTCCAAAATTTGTAGCAACTGTAGCAAAATCAGTGAGTGTACCATCTTAGAAAACACATGACTAGCGACATTTTTTAAAAATAAAAAAAACATATCAAATAGCCCACTAGAAGGTTCATCGGCAGGTAGGTACAGGTTTATCTATTATTTTCGCCACACCCTGTTTGTAATGCCACTTATTCTATTCAGAAGAATCTGATTTATAATCTTACCATTTTCTCTAGTCCAATAGTTGATGGCTTTGGGCGAGGCCTCGACGTGACACTGCAAGGTGACGTCTGTCCCCGTTGGCGCTCCCACCAGCTGGTTCGGTACTTGGACTAGAGGATGAACTGAGGACAAAATTCAAAATAGGTAATCGACACAATTTTATATTTGTTCTGTAAAGAGGTTATAAGAAATTGTTTATACAAACGTATTGCGCATGTGGTTTTTAGAGAGGAATCCCCTTACCTACCCGCCGTTTAGGGGTCAACCAACGCCTGATCGTTATTGCATTGGAAATACTCACTAAAACTCCCCGGTAACTCCACTGCCCTTCAAGGCGGTAGCTTGGGCTCTGCCGAAGCAACTGTATTAGCTTATCCTCAGAAGTACAGTGTTGCAAAGGCTAGCCGTAAAATATCTCTGGCAATGACGAGAGTTATTGGGAAGTATGAGCGGGGCGATGGTGAGGAGCTCGGTGGCGTATTGGTTTGAGCGCTCTGGTTTCAATACGAAAAACAAAGCAACTTTCGCCCTGGTCGATCCTGGGATGGGTCAGTCAAAGTTTGTTATCTCGAGCTCCTCCGTGCTTCGGAAGACACGATAACCCCGTTAACCCTTGGTCCCGGTTGTTCCTGCAACCGCTTTAACCCACTAACCCGCATTGGGCCAGCGTGGTGGTGTTATGGCCCAAACTCGTCATGTGTTTCTCCCATGTAGGAAGGCCTGTTCCCAGCAGTGGGGCGTATACTATAGGCTGGTGATGATGATGATGATGAGCGGAGCGGACTCCGTCGGAAGTCCGCTGACTTACAACGGTAAAATTCATAGAAGCGTTACGCTGGCTGTATAATTATAAAACTTCTATGAATTTCCGTACTGAGTCTCCTATGCTTATAATACTTAGAAAGTCTAAATTAAGATATTGAGAATGACCTGTAAGTGTGATTTTTATTTTTTCTCACAGCAGCAGCAGACCCTTGAAGTACCAGATTCTAATTGTGATACTAAATTTTGCAGCTATCCAACGCTATTAATTTAACAAAGACTTAAGCCAGATACAATCATTTTCGTCGCTAGTTTTAATACTCAAATATGCTGTAATTATAAGATTAGTCAACTCACGGTTATTTATATAATAGGATAGTACGAGTATAATTTAAATGCTTTATATTCGGCATGAGAATGGAGTGATTGCGGAGTGACACCGAACAAGGCCGTATTCATCATGTTTAGAAAACTAAAGAACATGGGTGTACCTAAGTATCAATCAGTAGAAAGAGACTATCAATTATCCTTTTTTTTATGATGTCCGCGACCTACCGCAACTCTCCTCTACTACATCTTCATTTTAACTACTTAGCTAAATATAAATACCCACGTATCTTTAAAATATTACGGATTGACTGCGATATAAAACTATCGCGGAAAATAAAACCGCCTTTCTTATTTCAGCCGTGAAACAGTTCGCTGTGTTTCGGATTGAAGGGAAAAGTAGCTAGTGTAATTACTGGAATTACTGGGCTTGTAAGGTATTTCATCTTGGGCCTCAGGATGACAACGCACCTGAAATATCAAGTGATTTTTCTTCGTTATTGCAGGTCTGTAGGCGGCGGTAACCGCTTACCATTAGGTGGGCCGTCAGCTTGTTTGTCATCTAGTGGTATAAAAAAATCATGGAATTGTGACATATTGTGTTTTATATAAATGTTTTTTTTGTTTGGTTTATGTTGATTCAACTTTTTAATTTATATTCCAAAGCTTTACCTAATAAAAACTTATTGCGGCAAAGAAAACGAGCTCGTATCCAATATGTGAATATTCTCGCAGTCACAACATTTAAACGGAACCCGCATGACCGTAGCTTTTTATTCCCTATATCCGCAAACAGGAGCAGTGTGCAAACCTTCTAAACTACACTGCAATCCAGGCGTATTTTTGTTTACATAACTTTCCATTTGCGTTTATTCACTGCCGGAATTCGCTTGAACCTAAACGTTTGCGTGCAAGCAAAGCCTCATACATTTCTCCCAGGTGAATGGTCATAATATGCTTGCAACGCTTACCAGCATACCAAAACTGGGAATGGGATAGAGTAACATTTCCCTGTTTAATATTACAATAATTTCCTACAATTTCTTAATGTTGAATTCGTCGGAAGCTAAATAATTTAAATCAAATTTTTAGCTTCCATCGCTATTCTTTTACTCGTAGTAAAATCTAGTTAACGTTTGCTATAGTATAGCCGCGGTATGTGGTCACCATTTCGAGGCTAAACCGTAGAAAACCTAAACAATAGGTTAGCATCTTGGAACGTTGCACCTTGCTGCTATTGCATGATGAAAGATAATAAAAATAGGCCATACTTCAAAGGTGGATTGGACAGTCTGATAAATTTACCATTATTAAGTATCTGGACGTTATAATGTTGTACTACTTCTTTCTGACCCGTATTTTTTATTAAACTAGATGACATACAAGCTGACGGCCCACCTGGTGGTAAGCGGTTACCGCCGCCTATAGACACCTGCAATAAGAAGTAAAAATTAGTTGATATTAAACGACCGGCTGGTCGAGTGGTCTGTACCCCTTGCTATTCGGGCTGCTCGATCAAGAGGTCCCGGGTTCGAATCCCGGTAGGAGCAAATGTTTGTATGATGAATACGAGCATTTGTTCACGATTCATGGATGTTTATATGTTTATTTAGTATATTTCTAATATTTATATACATATTATTATCAATATTTATCCGTTATCTATAATCCATAACACAAGCTCTTAATGATGCTTACTTTGGGATAGATAATAGGTTTGAATGTATGAATATTATTATTATTAAGGCGCGTTGTCATCCTGCGGCCTTAAAATGAAATGCCGTCCATACCCTGTAATTACACTTTTTATGTCATTAAATTGAAATATTTACTTGCCATTAAAATAGCATAGATAATTTTAAGTAGCCCACGGCCTCGTTAATCATCTATCTAACACCATCTGCACACACGCTATATCTGCTGTAAGTTTCAGAAGAATTGAGCATCCCGCAGACTATTAGATAGTACAGGATCATCAGGTTAGAATATGTTGGAATTACCACCGAAGTAACAGTAAACCAAATTTAAAAACAATCGGATCAGTGGAAGTTAGTAAGACCCTTTTGTTAAGTAGGAAATGAGATGATAGTCATCAAACACCTGAACAAATTTCGTGACTTATAGCTAAGAACCATCTGGATCAAAAAACGAAATCAAAATCGGTCCATTTGTTTAAAAGCTACAATGCCACAGATACACAGACAGACACGTCAAACTTACAACACCCCTCTTTTTTCGTCGGGGTTTAAAATTATTTTTTGTAGACATGTCAGTTATTTTTAGTTTGCAACACCAGTCCGCGTAAAATGGAGGGGCAATCTGGAAAAGCACAGCAGTGATATTCGCTAATAAGTAGCGAAAGTTGCCAACGTTGTTGACTTTTGGTAGCGTGTATGCGCGGCTGCATTAGCTCGCTCGCCTCCCGCGCATGTTTGAACTGAGTCGCGCCACTTCGGTGCAAACTCGTTGCGAGTGTCAGCTGTTTGCGCTGGATATTATCCGAACTGCATACGTTTGCATCGACTGTTTACATTAGTTCGAGTCGATTAAAGACGTATCGCTGCGGCGAAAACTTCAAGATGCAGATTATATCAATGGATTATTCAATGAAGATTATCATTAATGTTTATAAATTATCATAACAAGAAACTACTGTACTTTTTATTTATATAAAAAAGTAAATACCCATTTAGAAACTAGATTAATATCCTAAATCATTTTGGTAGACCGATGGTTAAAATTTGAGTCTGTGAACGATTATCCAACTCAGCTTTTGCACTAAAGACGAGAAGGACTTAACACTTCCACTTTAGTAAGACACAAGGAAAAATATCGGCACAAGGAATGCCTGTAAAGTAAGGAACCTATAACCACACTACCAATTAAGCCTAAGCTTAACTAAAATAAGATAAAAATTTCAATTTATATTATATTTAATACTTAAGTAGGTATTTAAAAATTACAAAATAAAAATAATTAGTGGTTGTTTTAAAAGGAAAATTAAAGGAAACCCACTTATTTCCCTTACAAAAATAGGAAACATTTTCACAGACGATTTTAAGAAAACAATACAAAGGTTCATCCAATAAAACGTATCAAAGGAATAAAAGCGTTAAATCTTTCTTTAAAAGAACGGATTATTCTCAAATGTAAACAATCGTGCCGACAACCCCAGAAGTCTGTTTAGGGTGAATTAAGGAAAACGGAATTTTCTTCCTCGACCTTAGATCGGAGCTTATTTGCGGTTATTCTCTTTGACCGTCGTTAAGTTCCTTTGGATGGCTTTTACGAGTTCGAGTGGCCAATTTAGCGAACAAAATCTGAACGATCAGAATTTTTGTTCTAATTAATAACTCGGCGGGGCTGAGGGTTACCTTTATCAAATAAAGCGGAATAATGAACCGTAGAAATGTTAATGTAATTAATACTGGGCCCGTTGGCGAAAGAAATTAATAGTTTACCGAAAATTCAATACCAAGCGTGAAGATTAAACGAGGTGATCAAGGTATCGCTAAATATATAAGTAGATAGAAGCACAGCGGCAATCAAAAGTTACGGGGAGTTTTCTTGGGAAGGATTCCGCGCGGAATTCTTGAAGTGACAGTTTGATTAACCGAACGGCGCACACGCTCTGCCCGTTTTCGGATTTGTCGGCATTTTCCAGAGTATTTTAGTTTCCTAGAAAGTCAAATGGCTTATGCGAAAGAAGAGTGTAAAACAGGAATCGTTTACACTAGTGATTTCAGACGGAAGTTGCGAAACAAACATTAAAAGAAAGCATCCGAAAATTAATTACGCTGAACGGTTGGATCCTGTGCAAATTGATCGCGATTTGTACACTTCGTTTGTTATGTTTCTCTTTTTCTCTAAACTCAATTTGCCGTTTCCCCGGCTTCTGTGAATCAACTAAAAGAAACTCATCGCGTTACGAAGCACTTACTGTTACAAATGAATTGCTTCACTCCTGGAGTCTAAAAAGTGTTTTTACGTCGGCCGCTCTCGGCCGCAAGTCTGCACGACCCACTGTTATCATTCGTTTTCGGGGAAGGAAATTTAAATTAAATATTTGAGAGCGTTAATTTTGTCTCCTCATCGAGCGAACGCGACGCATTCTTTGTGAAGTAATTAAACTGAGTGGAAGGGTTTCAGACGGCAGTAGTTTGTTTGTTCGCTTGAAATTGCGTTTCCTATGAAGTGAATTTCTCCCAGTTGTCGTCAAGTCGAGCAGTTAAGATCTATAAGTGGCTATATGCTTTGAGCTATTTGTGGACGGTAAAATGAGCAAGGAAATCACTTAAACTACCTTAATTACTTTCTTGGCATTAATGTCGCATTATTACATTTTTTTATTAAATACTTAATTTGTTATTTATTTCGAAGAGAAAAAAATGTGTGCACTTTTTTAAAAATACTTAACGGGGTAGACCTTGGCCTTCATCTCATCTAAAAGTAAGTGATGATAAGACAGAAGATGGAGGTATGCTACACTCGGATTTTTTACCAATGATGAACTGGCTAGCGTACCTCCAGCTGCCAGAGCACACCAATTCTGTTAATATTATTGCTTCGGCGGCAGACTTAGATGTTAGTAGCAAGCTAGGAGGACTTAGAAAATACAAACAAAGCCTATAATAATTTATATGGAGACTAACCAACTAGACCACAGAGGTTGTTATAATGTTATGGTAAAAAAATAAGTAATATTCTTTATAAAATTATATAACAAACAAGCTGACGGCCCATCTGCTGGTAAGTGGTAACCGCTGCCTATAGACACCTGCAATAACAAGGAAAAATTGCTTGATATAGCAGGTGCGTTGTCACCCTGAGGCCTATGATGAAATGCTGTCCATGCCCAGTAATCACACTGGCTACCTTTCCCCTTCAATCCGAAACACAGCGGACTGTTTTACGACCTACTGTCTACCACCCACATAGGTACAAAAATACAAATTTATTAATCAATCACTTTCAACTAGCGAAAAACACATCAGACCTCTGGTTCGCTTTATTGATTTATAAATAAATATATTTGTTCAATTCGACGAGTGTTTACATCGGAACTGCCAATAACAGAATGCAAATATTCACAGACAACATGGCCCGCCCGGTGTGCTTCTGTTAGTCACTATAGTAATTTGGTCTCTTTTGGAACTCGGAAACTTTTTAATTCATTTATTTTCCATTGATTGGTTGAGGGGCATATAGAGTTGCCTTACCTTACTTTAAAACAAAAGCAGATATCATGAATGATATTATGTTGCGATAAAGTCGCCCTATGTACACTTTCATATTCAGTTATTCACGATTAGTTTTGTTACAATATGGCACATTAATACAGTAGGTTAGGTCTTAGATTACTTGCACAAATTTACCTTCTCAAGGCTTTGTGAATTTTATATATATTTAATGCATTTATTGTTTGATATTTTTATAGAACTAGAAGACAAACAAGCTGACGGCGCACCTGGTGGTAATGCTAAGTGGTTACCGTGACCTATAGACACCTGCTATAACAAGGAAAAAATCACTTGGTATTGCAGGTGCATCCTGAGACGTGAGATGAAATGCTTTCCATGCCCAGTAATTCACCTGGTGATCTTTCCCGTCAATCCAAAACACAGCGAACTGTTTCACGGCTGAAATAAGAGAGACGGTGGTACCTACGCAGACGACCCTACATACGGGCTTACCACCTAGTAAAGTTAAATAAGTTATGTACAAGAAAATGTCACAATTGTTATTAAAAATAAAAATGTCTTATAAAGATGTTTTATTTTATTTAACAAAAGAAACATACAGCTTAAACAATATATTTAAACACAATTAAAATTAGGTAAATCATTAGCCTAGACAATTTCCAAAGCCAATAAAACAGCCTTATTGAAAATGAAAATTAATCAAAGCCAAAATGTGATGGGCAATGAGAAGGCTGACGAGTTGGCAAGAAAAAGCTTAGATGATTCACATGTAAGCCCTGATCCCTTTCTAGCATTTTCACAAAATTTTATAAGCTAATCCATTAAAAATCAAGGTAACTACAGACAAAAATTTGAATAGCAAAATTCAATGGGATCAAAACGCTAAAAAAAGGAGGATTGAGTGAAAATATCTATGCTATTGATAGAGTTGGCTTGCTTTTCAACTGGAGCGATCACAGGGCATTTTGCACCTAATCACATGTTGCACGAAATACAACTCTCCACAGCACAACTTTGTCGATGGTGTGTCGAGGCCAGAAATCGATGGAATACTTGCGTGTCGGGTGTTAATGCGATGCCCTGGTAAGAACCGAAATGAGTTTTTTGAAAGTAAGAAGACTACAGGAGCTCCATGTTCGGAGACATGGCGTATGGTAGCAATTTTCTGCAAATTGCTACCATACGGTAGCAATTTTCTGGATACATCAGGGAGAGTACAAACAGGTCAGGCAAAAAAGATCAAAGTGTACCGAGACGTTTGTCATTGCCCCATCTTACTATAAGATAAGATAAGCACTTACAAATGAAAAAGTGTTTAACTACATAGTTAGGAAAAAAAGTTTTATGAATGTAGTGCTCTGCATCGATTTGGCTAAGACATCAACCTGTCCAGCAGCAAATTCCAGACTCAATTGGTTTTAATTGTCACATGCCTCACGGGAGTCCTACGTGACTAGACAAATTAGACGGACAGCATTAAATCATAAGACATGCTAAAACCTCATCGATTCTCTGGACACCGAGACGGAATCAAATTCTGGAATTAGTTACGTCCGAGTTTTCGAATTCATGAAATGTTGCAACACCAATCCCCAGCGTATAGAGCTATCCATGCAATGGAAATGAGCGTATGGCCTTATGTATATATCTACGTTGCTCGGTCCCCACTGTCCGTGGCGCAAATTTTGTGGATTGCGTTCGGTAGGGTTGCTTATGGATATGGTAAATGAGCCCTCGTTTTTGTACCATGGAGTTTTATTGTCACATCAAACAATGACCAACAAACAGCTAGCGTACTTTACGATACTAATGTGCCTAATGTTAAGTGTAATTATCGCCTAATAACACCTGTACTATGGCCGCTTTGTGTTGCAGATTGCAGACGTTATGGAGATGACAGACACGAATGACATATAAATACTGGTGACCTTTCCCTTCACACTGAAACCTAGCGATCTGCTTCACGGCCGAAAAAAGAAAAATGGCATTACTCACTGACCGAGACGCACTTTGCAAGATAGGTCCAATGTAATACAAAAGTAAGATTGCTTTAGTAAGCCATCTGAAGGACGCCTATTGAAAGAGTACAAATAGTCGGCAAAACTACACGTCAAATCAAAAATAAACAACTCGGCAATGATAATCAATTTTACTACCTATCCGAAATGAATGTATAGGTACAAAAAAAAACTTTTATAGATATGTTTTCAAAATTGACAACCCTAATTCCAAAACACAGCTACAACTAATTTGTTTGAGTGCAATGCAATCAAAAAAGAATCTATGCGAATGGTGTAGTCGATGAAATCTGTGCATTGTAATTATTTAGGGATAATGCAGGACGGATTCAGTAGCTCGGTTGTTGGCTGGATTTGAAATGCGTTGTCAGGCTTATTTAATATTTTGCTGTGCTCGTGGTTACTGTGATACTGACGCCATCTGGTCCTGTTTAAATTTGTTCATAAATGTTATTAATTTTGGATAATTTTTCAAACATTTAGATGTAAAGTACGTGAAGAAAAGTAACGTAAAGTGATATGGCTTCAATAAAATTGAGTAAGCAGAAATATTAGTTTTTTTTTACAAAGCATGGCAAACGACTTAACACCACACGATGAGAAGCGGTAAGAAGAGTCAATATGCGAATACAACAAATGTTGCATGTATTCTCTGTTCTAACCACGTCCACCTTTCTGACGTTTAGGGTGCCTTTTCAAGTCTCTTTTGAAGAAAGCCATGTTCTAAGAAAGACTGTACTAGTGCGCTGGTAAAAAAATCCAGGTTTTGGAAGTACGACAAAGAAACGAATTACTTAAGTTCTGTGTGCGTGATATTCAGGTGGAGACAACGAATTGATGGCACGCGTGGTTTTGAGTAGAAAGGGGAAAGTTGGGATAAGGTCGAAAAATACTTCAGAGTACTCTCTAAGTAAGATACACTATGAAAGCGGTTAGCTGGGCAATGATTTATACGTGATGAGACTGATGAACATTTTAAAATATTGTTCAATTAATGAAGCATTTAATTGGTCTTGACTCAGTCCATTTTTAAAGATGCGCCTTTTTATTTCATTTAAGTAGGGAAACCAAAGAGTACAATGCCAAAAGAAGGAAACGAAGTAGAAATACACACTCAAAAGTTCTTTCATCTAAAGCGCTTAATACTCCCGAGTTTCTTAGTCAACAGGCAACCGGTAAGTTGTACTAAACATTTGTTGAGAGCCACATTCGGATGCAAGCCACGCACCAAAGATGATACGTGATAACACGAAAATCTCCCAATTGCTTACGTGTTCGAGCCGAGAGCCCCGTCCCGGCAGACCGTTGAATAAACTCCCCGCTTATAAATTAGTCTGGATAGGGACGTTCGGCGGTTTAATCAGGATGAATTATTTAATATCACAGGGAGCAGTTTCTTTTCTTTTCTGTCAATGAAATTTTAAATCAAGTTTTTAATGAAAATACAATTGTTAACAGTCCGACGAGAAAAACATACATTACATTTTTAATTTTACATTAACCTGCTCAGGTCTAATCTAAAAAATTGTAAAAGTACTTATTACATATTATCAATAAAATCGTAAGCGTAAATAAATTTTGCCGATGCTGGATTAGGCTGCAATATCAATCACTGCCTTCCGTAAATAGAAGTTTGAAAACTTATTGTAAAAATCTTTATTGTAATCCCTTTGTTAGTATAAATTAATTTATAATTATTTTTTTTATCTCTATATGTTATCAATAGTTTAACAGATCGTCATCATTCTACTGCTGGGCACGGGCTTTGTAACGTGGGAGAAACTCGTGAAGAGTTTGGGCTATAACACTGGTTGGTGAGCTAAAGCGGTTGCAATAACAACTGGGACCGCCAGCTTAACGTGTGTTCCAAAGCACAATGTGCTTTCCGAAGCACAACGTGCTTTTCAAAACACGGAGGAGCTGGAAATTACATATCATTTTGATTGACCTATCCCGGCATCGACCATGGGGAAAATTGCTGTGTTTTCGTAATCGTAACAAGAGCTCTCAAGCCACTACGCCACCAAGCTCCTCAACTAACCACAGACCACGGATAATGTTGCTAAAGTGGTCCGTTGGTAATAATTTTCATTTTTCTATCGATACCACAGTCTATAACGAACCGACATCACTAGCTAAGAAAGCAAGATAAGTAGCTACGCGTTACCGGTTTTTGCCCTGCTTCACGCAGGTGAGTACACTTTATCGATGGACCAATTGATTCACGTCGTGAATTCAAATCAGTACCCACCTTCATGAGGAGTGTTGGGACGGGATTATTTATGTGCTCTTGCTTATCCATCCTTGTCTGCTTTTTATGTGCTGACTTTTCTTATTGGCTATTTTCTTACGTTTTTATTATTTTATTTGGTATCAGTAAATTTAACGATATATTATCCACATAGTTGATTAATGATAATCATTATTTGAAAATAAAATCCGGAAGTTCATTTTGATTGTATATATTTAAGATACTATTGTTTAAATTTTTAATTTATTGTGATACATTGTATGTTTACTAACACCTAAATGGGTAAGTATCTAAACATCCTCTTTTGCAATATTTTTGGTGACCCCCTTTTAATAAGTGACGATGTGGTCTACGGTATAATATAATTATTGACCTATGAGATGCTTCTTTAATCTAGTTTTGAATAGGCGGTACGGAATAGGCGGCGGCAGAAAAGGAACAATAAATAGAGAGAAAAATAATTATAAATAAATTCGAAAAAAGAAAATGGGGAAAAAGAAATAAAAAATCATAGAAAATAGTATTGGTTGAGGAACACTCTAGATGGTCGGGCAATGCCCCACACTGTACGCATTACAAAGAGATTTCATATTTGTGTGTGTGTCTGTATCTAATAGACTTACAATGTACATGTAGCATTATCCTTTTGCTGACTGAAGGCGGCACACCATTGGCTGCGATGCAAAGGTACGCGCCCATCTCCGAACGAGTCACCTTCGTCAGGTTCACCACCTCACCCTCCAATGAGGTCACTGCGTACAAAGAAAATGCGATAGAACTTAATCTTAGAATATTTTTTTATGTATTTGTATTCCTAGAATTAATTGTAATGTACCTATTACGAAAGCAAACCAGTTTTTTGATATAATTTACTGAAGTTCTCACACAACAAACACAATAGGCTTACGATATTTTACACATTAGTTCAATTAGGTATAATTTAATTTTAACATTACTTTAAAATATTTTGTGATTACCACTCGAATATCAAATGAAAAAGATAAACAGTGTTTTAGCTAAAATGGGTTTATATAAAATGTGTCGGTCTGTAAACACATAATAAAGTGTATACTGACCGATACACATTCTATACTAATAATAATAATTTCGTTTAAAAATTCATACTGCAGCGTCTGCTGATTATTTTCTTCGGGTGATACTTAAAGAGGTTCTAGTTCCAGGCGGTCAAAGAGTAACTAAATAATACAGTCGGTGCGTAAATCTTTTTTAAAAGGGACGCTTTGCTTTAATATGAATTTTCATAAACACAGAACACGCTAACTTTGAAGTCCTATATTAGCCGGGTAGTAAGAATATATAATGCAAGTTTAAGCTCTGCTTAGTGATACGATGTTGAAATGTTTTACTAGTTGATAATCTGTTAATTTGTTTGTAACGTTTTTAGAACCTAAAGACTTTTGAGCAGAAGTTTTCATACGTGTAGACCTAGTGTCAGTTATAATTATATAATATCCAGAATGTTATTTACGCCAAGATTCGCGTCTCTTGTATTTTATTTTTAATAAAGAGGCCATAAGAAGATCGTGGAATTACATTTTAGATAAAACTTGTCTTGCACTACTTAGTTACTTACACTCAGCAGTGAGATTCATTAACATAAATGTTCGACGTCGAGCTTGACGTCAAACCGCCATTGATTTTGACGTTTGAACATAGAGGTGCGCGTAAGCGTATTCACTACAACTGAACATCGATCTGTTGGCTGTTTTAGAGATACGACATGAAGTAAAATCGATATTTTTCGATTTACTTTTTCTTGTGTTTAAAATATATCGTAATGACTTTGTTTATTATTTGACTGACTTCTACATATATGTCGCCGCAGCAATCAACTGACGGTTATTTATTATAAATAAAGTGATTAGCTTAAGTTTTAAGATAATAATTCTATTCTAATATTATTACTTAGATTTAAAATTTAAACAATTACTACTTGTACTCCGATTGTGAGATTTAAAAATAATAAATGTCGGCGCAGAAATCAACTGACGGTTATCTTTTATAAATAAAGTGATTACCTTAAGTGTTTAGATTAGAATTCTTTCTAAAATTATTAACTTTATAATTTAAACGATTAATAATTGTATTGCGATTGTGAGATTTGAAAATAGTAAACAAATAACATTGTGTTGACTGTTGATCGTCAAATACCATGTGGTACATCGAAATAAGTAATGTCTTTCGTATTGCAAGGCTGTTTGCCTTAGATTAATTTGTAAATAAGCTCCGTTAAATAGATTATGAATTTTGTAAGTTGCTTTAAATAAGTAATTACCGATTTACTGATACTTTAAGAAAATATTATTGAAACGTATGCGCCTGCAGCGCCATCTGACACCCGTAACTCATTTTGACTGGGCGGAAAAGATGGCGTTGCTAAGCAGCTATAAATAGAACGAGAGTTCAGTTTGTGTAGATCTTTCGAGCTGAAAAAAATTGTAAGTAGAACGTATGCCGATTTTCTTTTGTTTGTTGTTTAAAAATCAAATTAGATTTGTAGTAACAAAAGTGATTATAATTCATGAATGGATAAACAATGGTTGATTTATTTTTACCTCTCTTTTATTTATTGCTTATGCTTTAAGGCAAATACTTAGTATCTTTTGGGTAAATTACGCTAGGCCCCTTTTGATTGAATCGATAGATAGTTTTGTAGTTTATTTTCTTGATCAGAACCAGCGGCCGTCTAGAAGGCCAAAGGTTCTGAATATTATTATTTTTTTAATTCCTTTTTATGATTTTTACGACATATATATATATAAAAACAAACAACGCCGTGTTCATCGGTCGAAATGCTGGTGTCGCCAACGGTTGTCAAATGGCTATCAAACAAATGCCAAAAAGTAAGACACAACCGCAAATTGAAGGCTGCTGACTGTAGAGAATCGCGTAGCAGGACAGTCCTTCTTTTGTTTTGATAATGTTTATTGCTGTACGCGAGTTACTTCATATTTATGTACTTTGTCATGCCACAAATCACCCGAGCTTAACTAAAACATATTTCCAAAGTCAACAGCAGTTGGTCTGAGCACTATCTTCAAGTGCTTACTTTACATTTCGTCTAGTACCGTTAGAAAACACTTCCATTCGGCAAAAGTTGACGGGTTCGGTAAACAAGCGCCGTTAGTGGCAAAGTCGAGCTGTTTTCCTGACACCTTGCTCAAATGGCGCCCGAGTACGTTTACGACCATTATTCAAACAAGAGGATAAAAAGCTGGGGCAATATTTTCCGAAGGGGCTGAAGGTTGATGGTTTAAAGTGTAGAGCTCTCGAGCCCGGCCACGAAGCTTCGTTAGCAAACAATGCGCGCACAGCGAAAATGTAGAGTGGCTTTGTTATTATAATCGTCGGGACTAATTAAATAAATCAACATTTCTCTTTCCTAGTGTTCTAGTTCTCAGTTGTACCAAAACAGAATTTAATTGTTACATCGTAAAAAGTAGATTTTTATTCTAGATTTATACTTATTATAATTTTAGGAAATCTAGAATTTTCTTAGTTAAAAAGGTTCACTGTGAAATCTTTCCCCCTACAGGCCCTGCCACTATAAAATTGCTGTAGATACTCAACAGAAAAGAATGTTACATAAATAACGGTTCTCAATATAGAATGTAACCCATGAGAATTTATCAAGTGCAAGTGCACTTTGAGTTAGACAACGACGAAAACACAAATTTAAAACTTATAATGGAGTGTCGTCTCCGTGTATTCGCTGCGCTGTCTCGAGGCGGGTGGTAAGTAAACTCGGCCTGTCGATGTGTCATAAGTCAAGTGATGCCCATTTGCGGACTCCAGTGGTTGCCACAGACAAACGCACAAGGGGATAAGGCAATAAACAACTAACATTAATTTCGAAACGGTGTTTCAATCACAAAATTATACAATGTGTTTTTGTTGACATCCCATAACTCTAGGTCGGTATTAATGAGAACATATAAAAAAATAGGATATGTTTTTTTTTTCATAAATCATCTAAATCAGCTTTACGTTAAGAATGACAACGTTTCATTACGTTTCGTAAAATTTGAGAGCACTCAGGTTCATTTCCTTTTTCTTTTTTTAGCAAAAAAGGAGCATTTCGATCAGGTTACAGGAGATGCTTACTATCCGGCCAGGTTTAAGTACCCTATTTTTAAAAAATCAAAAAATAACATCATAATTTAATTGTACAAAAGTTGTAATTTTTCGTCGATTTCACCATTATTCAATATGTCAATATAGCGGGCGACATAGAAATCAACTAAACGTCACCGCAGTGACGTAGCCGCCATGATGAATATTTGGCTGTGTTCGTTTTTTTCATGAAAATCCTTGTTTTATACCTTGACCTGGCCGGGACTTCATCCATTTTTGGAACATCTCTATTTGTGCTGAGTACAATAAGTAATAGTGAATCTTAGGATTGAAAATAAGGGACTACGTTAGCAAGCATTGACTGTCCTGAATAATATTATTAATTTTATTTTTACAATTATCACGATTTTAATATTTTTTTCGGAAAAACAGAATACATTTTTTTTATTCAATTCGTAATAAATTTTTTATGCTTATCGTTTATGTCGTAAATTTAATAAATGGCTTTTTTATTGGTAGGCACCTACTTAGATAAATATCTAAGTAATTTTTTTTTTACTATTCGAGCTACCAAGGACTTGGGATAAACCTCTGAAGTTCTTTTAGACTTATTTGTATTTGCGTAACAAGCTAACGTATACCGTAATTCCAATTAGTATTCTCTTCAGTAAGATTATGATAATAATTTATCTGGTGCAATTGGGTGAACTTACTTACGTTAATCGTTTTTATTTAAAAGGATAAATAAAGAGAAAATTTTAAAATCCACATTCTGTTTCAGATAGATTATTTTGTGTAAGTGATACACAACCCTGATGTCTTTCGAGTATTCTATAGTTTGACAAAGTCAACCATAAATGGATGAAAGTTCCGTGGCTTTTCCTTCATTAGATGATACGGTGACGTACGCCGATGTACGTTTGGCAACGTCGTAAACTAAAGCCTCGTAATACATGTGACATTTTTTAAGTATTTAAATTATAAACGCTGTTGTCTTCGAAACTATGCATTTTGGAACCCATGTTTTTATGTTTTTAATATTATTTTTATTCAAGAATATAACTTTATAGCTGTGGGATATTAACAAAAACACGTTGTTTATGTGATTTTTGTAATTTCGAAGAAGTCAAATCATAAATTCATACTTTACGAAAGTGTTTTTCTTAAGATTTTTTGTGAATGAATTTGTGACATTTCTTTCCACTTCAAATGAGGTTTTGATTAAAACTTTCGAAGTGCACGTGTTCTTCAGATTAGGTTTAACTCAAAGGTCTCAAATATGTCCGTATAATATGCGCTGATGCAAAGTAACCACGAGTAGCTTGCGTCCGGGCATACTTTACCACTTTCAATTTCCCACAGAAAATCGGGTTGACTGGGATTTACTTATTTTTGTCAGACGTGTGTATTTTAATATTGAACTCTGCAGTTTTTATTTTTATCGACCAAAATTCTATCGCCTATTTGTCTGACATGGGTATAGGTATATGACATCATAGGTAGCCTGAATAATTAAGTGAAACTGTAAATATAAATGAGATAGGTTCCTTCATTAAGCTTACCAAGATGCGGTCTTCCAGTGCTCTCAACTATAATGAAAAGTCAACACTAGGCCACTCTTTGTTACAAAGTTATAATTTTAATTATGAACTTGAAAGTGTTGTGCTAAATTGGTAATTATTAATTTCTATTATGAAGGACGGTTAGTAGTCCTTCGCAAGAGTGAACTAAATTAGCTGCGGGCAGATAAGTGTTCGTAGATTCTCTTATAATTGGATCAGTTAAGAAATTCCCTTAGAGCACTCATTGAAACGTTCCGTTCAAAAATATGATTAAATATTCAAGTCATTTGATAGCAGAGATTAACAAGTCCGCGTTATCCTGTATCAGTTTCAAACTTTGTAGATGAAAAGCGTCCAATAGAAGGATGGCTAAGTTAATTTGCATCAGTCTCGGAGCAAGTTTCCGCCATTCATTCGCTTATCTGCATAATTTGCTGTAGAATATGAAACAAATAGGCACGCGACACGGCGTCGTTGTCAGTGGAATATGTTTTATGCGAAACAATAAAGGGCGAATTTTGAATAATACCCTTTGTTTACTAGTCTCGCCATTATGATTATTGCGCTATCCCTCCATGAATATCTTATGACGCTCGAGTGGTTTGGATGTGTTTTTACAGATGAAACAAAATAAAAATGTAACTCTATCCATATTTTTTAATAAATGTGAAATAAAAAAAAATACACAAACTTATTGACTTTTTATGGTAAATTAATAGTGCTTTTTGAATGAACTAAATTTATGATATTACTGTTCTTATACCCAGGCTTAATGCGAAATATAATTTAGAGCAAATATCTCGCAAGATGATTAATATAACTAGTTCAACATCGACTCTCCCAGATTTATCACGGGAACTGCAAAACAAGTATTGCACTTAAAAGTGATTTATGTAACAAACTCTTAAGTTGGGATAGCAAATTTGAAAGAGGCCGTTCATTAAAAAACTATATTTGTCGAGTTGAACCCTCCAAGTTTCCACATTGGAATATTAAGTGGAGAAACATTGGCCTAAGTAATGGATAGCCTGTATTGTTTCCAGCTCAGATTTATGGAGGTAACTTGTAACGGCTTCTTTAATTAGACTTCTTCACTCAAATTGATGATTGTTATTGATGTCAGTTAATTTAAAATTGGTCGGGGCGGGGCTTCATTCTGGTGTAGGATATAGTCAATTACAGATAATTTGGAAAGTTCTTTTGTGGTGTCGTGTTTCTTTAATAGGTATATTTTTTACTGTTTTACCTGCTTACTTTGTAAATAGATAATTATAATTTCACACAATTTCATTTTAACAGCAGTTGAAGTTAATTATAGTGTATTATAATTAGTTGTGTTAATATTATCGTTAAGGGGGCGCATGCACAATCAATACTTTGACAAAATACTAAAGACCCAAAAGTTTGTACTAAGTATACATATATGATAAGAGTAAATAAATTGTGACTTAAAGATCTCGTAAATAAGATTAAGAAAACATGTACGTACATTGCCCTAACAAGTTAATTGTTATTAAAATAAAATTTACAGAATATATTGCTATCATAAAATTTTTGATACGTCATAATTTCAAAATTCCATGGTATTACATATTTAAGGAAACTATTAAGGCGTCATTGACCCTATATTGGCGAATTTACACGAAGTTTTTTTTTACTTATAGTTAGTTTTCTATGAATAAATAAAAATTAAAAAGAAATTACTGATTAAGAAAAGCAAATAATTAGAGAAAACTTTTGAATTGGTTTTAATATTTTCGAATGAATAAATATTAGTCTTAAATTTATCAAACGTATAAGCAAGATCCTTCAAGAAGATATTTTTTTATTTGCAAAAAATAGAAGTACTTACTATTTTTTGTCAAAAACTTACCTATACAGACACACACACACACACACACTCACACTTCAACGTTCTTATAAGTTTTTGATATATTTACAAAACAGATGCTGTTTTATGACGACTAAAAGATATATGGAAGATATAATATAATGGAACCAAAGACGAAATCTTACAATAATACTATTGCGTAAATAATACTATTGCGCGTTTTAGGTGTGAACCATTACCCGTCGTACTTTGTTAGCTTAATGAATTGACTGATGGCTGTAGAAGGCCTGAACAGTGGTGGGGTTAAGTGGTACCAGCTGATTAATTATTGCTGTCACTGCCGCATTCAGTTGCTACTTACGAATTCTCGGATAAGACTATACAAGTCAACATTTTGAATAAACGTTTAATTAGAAAATTATCAGGGCGTTTATTAAAAAAAATAAGGATAAGAAAGGCCAGAAATAGCAAGAAAGAAAGTAATGACTTATTAGGACATTACATAATTCAACGTCATCATTATATAATTGTATGTAATCAAACCCGGGACTTCTTTTATTAGACAGGTACTGACCACTTGACCGTTCTTTTACTTATAGAACTTTACTAAGCTATTGTAATTATTATAAAAAAGATGACTCAGAGTTATAAACAAAACTAGCTTACCCCGCAAACGTTTTTTTTGCCGTAAAAAAATCTCCAAAAAATAAAATAGATGGTAGTCGATTCTCAGACCTACTGAATATACATGTAAAATTTCTTAAATATCGGTCAAGAAAAAAAAATACCAAAAAATAAAAATAAATAGATAGTAGCCGATTCTCAGACCTACTGAATATACATATAAAATTTCATAAAAATCGGTCAAGCCGTTTCGGAGGAGTATGGTAACTAAATTTGTGAGTCGAGAATTTTATATATAAGAAGATAGATTATGTATAAAATTTATTTAAGGAGAAATTTATTTAAATTATATATAAGAAGATAGATTAAATAAAAAACGTCTGGAGTTTTTTAAAATCTATTGGTTTGGCAAGCCCACTGATACAAGTAAGTGTACCGCGGATCTAAATGCCCTAAATAATCACTTCTCTTCTCCTCCTATCATTTTAGATTCCCTGTCTAAATCTTCAACTCTTTCTTACCTTGCCAATCTTCCCCTACCAGACTGTCCTTCCTTTTCATTTAGTCCTGTTACTGTAGATGCCGTTACGAGGAATATCAAGGCTATATCTAGCAAAGCCATTGGTAGCGATGGCCTTAGTCTCGATATGGTTTTACCTGTGCTGGATGAAATTGCAGTTACTCTCACCCACATTATTAATTTCTCATTAACGCGCAGTGTTTTTCCAGCATCATGGAGAAAAGCTTACGTTATACCCTTGCCTAAAATCCATAATCCGTCTACTCTATCCGATTACCGCCCTATATCCATTCTACACATTCTGTCCAAAGTTCTCGAATCCAACGTACACCAGCAACTGTATTCCTTCCTCACCACCAATACTCTATTGTGTCCCTTCCAATCTGTTTTCCGTCCTTCCCAGAGTACTGTTGGAGCGCTACTGAATGTGACTGAGGACATTCGCTGGGCAATGGATAACACCCAACTTACGGCTCTTGTCCTTTTGGACTTCAGTAGCGCTTTCAACTCTGTTGATTTCGATATACTCCTTGGTATTCTTCGTACGGATAATATTTCGTCCTCTGTAATCCTATGGCTCCATTCCTACCTTTTTGGCCGCCAACAGCAGGTTAAAATTGATGATTCCTCGTCTGACTGGTGTAGCCTAACTGCTGGTGTGCCTCAAGGTGGGGTTCTGTCTCCCTTGCTTTTTTTAATTTTTAGTAACAAAATTTCTTCAGTCATTTTCTCCTCGTTTCACCTGTACGCTGACGATCTTCAGGTTTATAGGCATTTTGAGTTGTCTAATATCAATGTAGCTATCACTGCCTTAAATTGGGACCTTTCTGCTGTCGTCACTTGGACCAAGTCTTTTGGACTCATCGTAAATCCAGCCAAATCACAGGCCATGATTGTAGGTAGCAGCAGGTTGAGAAGCAGAGTAAATTTGAGCTTGATACCTCCAATAGTTTATGATGGGATTCCCATAGCTTACACAGACAAAGCAAAAAATCTTGGCTTAGCTTTCGATTGCACTATGTCCTGGACATGTCAAATAAATTAATTAAATAATTAAATTAAATAATTGTTTATTTTTCCCACCAGAATGTTACATATCTCTAAACTTATAGCTGATCTAAATCAGTGACATCATTAATATAACAAATGAATGGAGAAAGCATAAAAAAGAAAAAATACAAGAAATAGGAGAAAGAAAATATAACATTTGGAAGGACTGGAGCCTAAACTAGGATATTCCTGTATTTCAGGACTCCAGGGTCTCCCACCCAAGCCATGTGCCATTACAATAACAAACATTTACAGATTAACACTTAAAGTACAGTGACAAAAATATAAAATATACTAGACTTATCTATTGCAATGTATTATACTTTATTAGAGTAGATAGAATTTAGCGTAATGTGCGCGAGCGTGAGTTGTGTGTGCGTGCGTGTGTGTGCGGTAAATATGCGCGTGTGTGTGTGTGATTGTGTGTGTGTGTGTGTGTGATTGTGTGTGTGTGTGTGTGTGTGTGATTGAGTGTGTGTGTGTGTGTGTTTATACATATATACGTGATTATTTCATTTATTTTAGCAGGGATTCCGTCTCATGGTAGTTCAGTTTTAGTAGGTAGTTCTTTAGGGAGATCTTGCAATCGAATAATATTTTAGGATAAATATCAAGGCTCGCGTTAAGTTTATTGTAAAGGTGACTCGAAAGGAAGACGGTTTGGCGTCGGAAGAAGGCAGTCTTGTGACTACTCGCCTGACAAATTTTTCTTTTCGGCCTACGACAATTGGTTTGGATTAGAGGGCTGTAACTCAATTTTTTATGCTGCCGTATTGTTATCTGCATGATAAACAGCTGTCTTACTGTCATGACTTTCGCATCTTGGTATAGCTGTTGTGTGGAATAACGGAAAGGTTTCCTGTGCATTACCTTTAGCAATGATCGCTGAGCACGTTCCAATTCAATTAATCTAGTCTTGCATGCCCCACCCCAGACTGGAATACAGTAGATCAAAACTGATTGAGCAAGGGCGTAGTAAATAGTTTTTAATAGAGATGGTTTAAGGATGTTACGGAGTTTCTTGAATATCCAGATTAGTTTCCTTACACGAGCTGACAGAAGATCGACCTGTGCGTTCCAGGACAGCGTTTCGTCTAATTGGACACCGAGATACCTTATTGCCTTCACTCTTTGTAGTGGGGAGCATGAGCATGTTGTTAGGGTTGGAGTAGAGCATGTGTGGAGTTTTAGGGTAATCTCGTTTGGTGTAGGTTGGGTTGATCTATTAATGGAGAAGGCTATAAATTTTGATTTATTTATGTTAAGAGTGAGAAGGTTTTTCTTGAACCAGGATGAGGCTTGCAGTAGTCCTTGTTCAGTATTCGAGGTTGTCTCTGCCCAAGTCCTCCCCCGAAATATAAGAGCTGTGTCATCGGCGTATGAAATTATTTTGCCATTATATGGTGCAAGTTGACAGAGCTCATTTATGTAAATCAGAAAAAGACTCGGGCCTAGAACACTTCCTTGTGGGACGCCACAGGTAACAGGGAGGGGATGACTAATGTGATCACCTATTTTAATAGATTGGTATCTGTTAGTTAGGAAGTTTTCGAACAGTTTTAGAGGAATTCCGCGGATACCAATCTTTTCCAGCTTTTTTACTAATATGTTAAAAGTAAATTAAGTAGACGTATGCATTACTCCTTTCACTCTCTCAAGCCGCTTAAATTTTTTCTTCCGATTAAAACCAAAATTATGCTTGCGCAAGCTTTTCTACTTCCCATTCTATACTACGCCGATGTTTGCTACTTGGATGTGTCCGAGGATCTGCTTAATAAGCTCGAGCGGCTCCAAAATTTGGCTATACGATTTATATTTGGTTTAAGAAAGTATGACCACGTTTCGATTTTTCGTGCGGAGCTGAAATGGCTTCCAATTCGTGAACGCCGTAAGTTGCATATACTTTCTGCTTTGTACAAAATTCTAAATGATCCTAATTCTCCTTCCTACCTTCGTTCCCGGTTCCAGTTAATTTCACCTCCTTCTCGCCCTAGGCGGCCGTGTAGTATCACTAAGATGCTCGAGCTTCCCCGATGTAACACTAACTTTCTCCTTAACTCTTTTAGTTTATTGTGGAACAGTCTTCCAACTGTAATCCAAGAGAGTCCTTCCATCACAACATTTAAAATTAGGTTAAAGAATCACTACTTAGCACAAGTCACTGCTTAATCATTACAAGTTTTATCATACATCTCACTGTCAAATGTCATCTATGTATGTTTCTATTTACTATAGTTCAAATATATATATTTATATATTTTATAATATTGATATATACATATATCTAGAATATGCATATGTAATATGTTTATTATTTTTAACATGTATTAGTATTCAAATAAAATCTATATTGTTTTATTAATATTTTTGATGCACTCGGTGCTGCCTGCTTTCACAAAGTGATGTCTCACACATTTATGGGTTGGCTGGAAGAGATCTCTTATAGAGATAAATCCACCCTTGCTAACTTACTGTTTAAGTAATTGTTATTTGTAATTTTAAAGTGCAATAAAGAGTATAAAAATAAACTACAGGAAAATAATTAAATGTAACAAATACTAATTTCATGACAGACGCTCATGAATGTGTCAGGCAGGTGTGCCATCATAATACTTTGCGCATGCATGAGCCATAGTAGCTATAGCTTGTAATGATAATTGATCTCTCTTCATTAATTATCATACCTTTAACCGTAATGTGCTTAATATTTAGTCATTAGTATACAAATTTTAAAACATATTTGAATTGCAAGTCAAGTGCTAACTTACCTGTGAATACTACTGTGTGTATTACTGTTCTCTTTACTCCTTGTGCTTTCAAATCCAGTACCTCTAATATTCTTATGGCTTAATTTAAGCAAATGTATTTAAAATGTACGTGTTAGCTTATTATTGGAAATAAGTATTTACGATATTTATTTGTTGAATATTGCTGTAAGATATCGGGATAACACAAAATAAAATATTCACCATAGTAAAAATCCAATCGTAAGAAAGTGAAAAATAATAGCACACTAAAAAAACTGACCGATTAAGATTAATACTAAGTCTCTAGCACTCGTTTTATTTGATTCAGTACAGAGATGAGTAGGTAAGTAATTATTCCCGGACCGTCTGGAGCTTGTAATCCTGTGGGATTAGAAAGGGCGGTGTGAATGGTAATAGCAGTTCCCAGAGGTGCTGTGGTGTGATTTACTGCTAAGATTCAATAGTGAATATTTTAAGCTGTGATTTATCTGCTGCCCGTTTCTTGTACTTGAGACGTAAGTCAAGTTACTTTCTTTGCAATGTCAGTTAAAACAATTTCGATTGTTTTCTGAGTAAATATAGAAATTATAAACTTGATACTTCGTCGATTTACCTTTGAGCACTCATTATTGTTTCCTACCATTAATACTGATATAGGTCCCTAAGACTCCCATAGAGAAAACTGGCAATATTTTACAAACGACTATTATTTTCTTGATGTATTTTTATTAAATTTATAAATTAAATACTAAGCAATATTTAAGCAATAAATACATGAACATTTAGGATTTTTTTATGCCAAAACAAATTAAGGCCCTTTTTGATTCTTACACTAACAAAACATCACAAAAAACTATTAAAATATTTTTAATTCTAGGCGTGAAATTCACTTCTCACCTGCAATAGCAAGGAAAAATTTCTTCTAATATCAAGAAATTTTTCCTTGCTATTGCAGGTCTCTATAGGCGGCGGTAACCGCTTTCCACCTGGTGGGCCGTAAGCTTGTTTGTCATCTAGTTGTATAAAAAAAAAGGTCATGAAAAATTCTTTTGGTTTTGGTTTTATTAATTCTGGTCATTTGTATGCTTGTATTGAAATAAAACTTATTTCGGATACCTAAAGCTTCATCTAAAGCGATCCAACTAAGTGGGCTAACATTGTCGCGATCGTTTTTAGATTCTGATTAAGGTCTTCGATAGCAGATGTAGCTACCAACATGCACCAGGCTGTTTCCAGTTCTTTGTCAGCAGAATAAATTTGAATAAGAATATGACTGCATGACATCTATATCAAAATTATTATCAATATCTGAATCTCCGCCAAAATCACTACAAAACCTATTTTTCTAACCTTGAAGCCGAGACAGATTCCGAAATTTTGATTGCACATGGTTTCCGTAAGCAATTATGTACCTGCTTGGTCACAATTCATCCTAAAAACAAAATACACATTTTTATAGAAACGTACGTATGCACTGTTATAGGTCTGTGGTCTGTGGTTGCTATAGAAAATTTTCAAACTTCGATACTGGCCTCTGAAACGTGCGAAACAGCTTCATCCCTTTACTGGCAGCAGCTCAGTAACCAACTTAAAGATACTGAGACGTACGACTCGATCGAGAAATAGAAATAGATTATTTTCGGTACGGGAGTCTATTAGACATATATTAGTGCTTGAGGGTTATTGACGTAAAACTTGTATAAAGTCCTTTGTATGTTTCGCAAGGATATTCCAATAGATTTAGTGAAACTTTTTTACTAGCATTTGAAATACTTCAAGACAGCTGTCTTAGAGTACGTAGTAAGCTATGACCAGAAATATATATTTGATGTTAATATAAAACTAAATAGTTAATTGATATAAATTTCTTTCACTTATGTTTAGAGAAAAATGACTAATTTCTTTAACTGATATTTTGTGATTCAGTTTTTTTAAAGAAAATTTCTGAAAAGGTTTTGCAATTATGTAATATTTTTTTGGAAAATGATACACCCATATGAATAAAAATTAACCGCCAAAATGAATGTATGCGGATAATTACCGAACAACTGAACCAAATTGTTTTTGTTATTGTTAGGACAATGTTTGTAAATAAGAAATTTATAAAAAAATGTTTTTTTTTTAAAATCTCATACTAAGAAAAGTGAGTGAATGAGTGAGACAGAAGACAGTGCGATCTTCAATATTTCGACAAAACACTCGAATATTTTTTACACCGCCGTTTTACACATTTTGTAACCGCAAATAAAAAGTTAAATATGTTTAAATTTCCCTTTTTCATTTACTTTTGCTTTTTTTAAAAGTTGGCGTTACGAATAAGAATTATTTTAACGAGTAGTAGAACTAGGTTACAGAGTTCGCACACGCTGATATTCTGTTTGAGATGGGTCAAGCGCTTGCACAAGTTTTATGAGGCAGTGCATACACCGAGTGCAGTTTCACGGATAATTTTAATTAAAATAAAGCGAAGCACGCGGGCTTTGGAGTGGTTGGAAGACTAAGACCGAACTTAGTCGATGTGTTTAGGGTTAATTAGTTGTAATGAGTCGGGCTCATTAAGCAAAGTACTAAGAATACAGTGGGTTGTTTTTGTTTATCGTGATTTATCAGATTAAATGTAAGTATGTTTATAAATAAGGGTAAAGAGAATTTGGCATTAGTAACTAAATTGACGAAATATTTCAATTTGCTAATCATTATTATATTATGTTTAAAATTCAAAATGTACAAATTGCGATACTTGAGTTTAAATATTTGATATACCTAATTAAAAATAGTTACCTTTTTAATTTTATCGAATCTAAGGCAATATAAGATATAATCAATATTCAGAAAAACAACCAGGAAACTCAAGGTAAAAGTAACCCCAAGATTGACCATTTTTATAAATTTTCTAACCCATACAATTTTAACAATATTCTATAACTTTTAATTGTGAATTATTTTTATTGGTAACAGTAGCATATATAATCTGAATTTGTGAAAAATAGGCGCCAATATAAATCTTTGACAACATCTCTATTCGCTTTAAGAACACACGATCAACGCGAGACGTGAATTTCATGCCCAGTTCCGCTTTCTGTGCGGCGAAGCCTACATGTAAGTTTCATCGATTCTATCAATTAATTTTGAATAAAGATTGGGCACTGTATGCACAATAGGTCTGTAAAATGCAGCAACTGCTTCTTTACATCCTTTTTTTATAAATTGATGTCTAATGTCAAAATAAAATACAGACAAAATCCCTGACCACTGATTTCCCCCACTATAATAAATAACATGTAAGCATGGCAAGATTATTGAACTAAATCCAAGAATGTTTCACGGTCCGTTCTATCGTGTAAATTATGTAGTAATTTACTTAATCCAAGTGAGTAGGTAACTAAAGTAAATAATATGGATGTGACACGCAACCCTTTAATAGGTTTTAATTATAAACCAAGTAGGCAAGGCATAACAAATAGCTAGTAAGCAAAGTGGCTTTGTAGGATTATAAGTTGTTGTTGTGTAGCTCAGTGGCGGAAAAACTCGGTGGCCTAGTGGTTTTAGCGCTCTGGCTTCAATTACAAAACCAAAGCAATTTTCGCCATGGTCGATCCCGGGATGGGTCAATCAAAAATCGAGCTCCTACGTGCGGTGGAACGCACGATAAGCCATTGGTTCTGTTTGTTGTGCAACCAATTTAACCCACTAACCCGCATTGGGCCAGCGTGGTGGGGTTATGGCCCAAACCCTCGTGTGTTTCTCCCATTTAGAAATGCCTGTGCCCAGCAGTGGTAAGTATATAGGCTGGTGATGATGATGACATTTCAGTCAACAAGAAAGTTATGGTAGACTTCGATCGGCTTTTCATGACGGAGCCACATTTTGTGTCACTGTCTACATTAATCTTACCGATGATCTGCGTGATGGATGGCCTTCTACTGTGACGACGGAAATTAACATCAGTATAGTGCGGCATATGATAGAGACTGAGAAAAGCTATCTATCAGCAGAATCGGAAAAGCTTAGTTATCTGTATGAGTCAAGTGCACAAAATCCTTCATGAACAGTTAGCTTTGTGCCCGGTGGATACCACATAATATGACCGAGGCCCAAAAACTCCGTTGTGTTGATTGGTGGGTTGAAATGGTTCAAAGATTAACGGAAGTGACTCAAAGGCTGTTATATACTTACGGGTGACAAAAGCTGGATTTACTGTTATGATCCCAAAACTAAAAGACAGTGTATTCAGTGGGTGTTTCCTTCCGAGGAGTTGCCAACAAAAGTGAAGAGAGGACGAAGCGCGGGAAGAAAGATGGTAGCCTCGTTCTTGGAAGGACAGGCCATTACGATGTTTATAGGATTAAAAGAAAGTTACTGCAGAGTGGTACAGTACAATTGTTTGCCACTTGTCTTGGAAAATTTTTGGGAGAACCGACCTCGCAGTAGGATCTTCCTTCACCACGACAACGCTTCTTCGCACACCACCAGACGAACGATCGACTATTTGGCAACGTCAGACGTAGATTACCCTGCCGTATAGGCCCGACATCGCATCTTGCGATTTTGATTTATTCCCGAAAATAATAGAAAAACTTCGAGGAAAACCTTTTATGAACGCTAAGGAAGCAGTGGCTGCGTTTGAAAAGGCCGTCGAGGAAACCCCAAAGGACAAGTGGGCAAACTGCTTTTCCCAGTGGTTCCATCGAATGCACGATGTATTGAGTGAATGGGGACTTTTTTGAAAAGATATAATAAAACTAATAACCTGATATTTCGCGCAGTTTTTCATTTTCTTAGAACTTTCAGTTTGACATTCGTTTTTTCACAAGCTTTTATTTAACTGACGATATATGTATATAACTATGTTTGTTCGGATGGAATCTTGGAACCCAATTTCAAATATTTATGATTGTGCTAAAATTTTGTATACAAGTTTAGTTTGGATGACAATGCATAGTTAGCTGTGTAAAGTCATTCTAATCCATATTCAACATGGCGGACCACCCAAGAAGTTGGACTAGTTATTTTTGATGCACTCCTACAATATGGGTATCAAACGAAACGGCTTGCCGAGAATAACTCGAAAACTAAAATGACTTCACTCTAAATCCAATATGACGGACTTTTAAAGATGGCAGACTATTTTTTTTTGTGTTTTTCTACAGTATGGGTATCAAATTGACTGGGAAACCTGTCCAGCGATAGTTAAAAAGTAAAAGTCAATTTATAACGTCATTACACAATTTAATGATATTAAATCTTGTCACCAGTACCCCTTAGCACGAATAGTTTTAAATTTCGAATCGCCATCATATCGAGTACTTACGTTAGCTTTTGTCTGGCTTTTGCTTTAAATTTTAACGATACGATTGCAATTCGAAATTTAAAAATGTTTGTGCTAGGGGTACTGATTTACCTGTGTAGTAAACAAGTAAATTATATAACTTGAACTGATTGATTTTAATTTTGAATATTTTTATACTAACTAAATAGGTACGAGTACTTAAATTACACGACAAGTTTTAATATCATATAAATTGTGTAATAACGTTTTGAGTTGATAGTAAAAAAATTAAAGAAAAAGTTAATTTTATTCTTACTTACCTGTTTAAATAAGAGCTTGTTTTTAAAAAAGTATTTTAACTTTTATTTTTTACAGTTTAACTGTCAAACTTATCCTATCTAAAAATTGTTATCCGAGGATTAAAACATCAAAATATAATCTGTTTGACATGTATCGTTAAACAGTATATATTTATGAATTTATAAAGGTAGGTCCATATATTTTACGGTCTGTGAATATATTAGAAAGAGACGTCAAAAGGTTGATACAATATAGTCTCAATTGTATCCTTATTTATTAAAGTATTCGAAATTAAGGAAACCGTTCTGTAAAATAGTGAAAATATCACTTAAAAAATCTAAAATACTGATTTTATTAATATAAAAAGGACGAAAAATGTTAGACGGGTGTAAATATTGAAAACAATGACATACATAACTAATTTATATTTTTTAAGGTAAACCGAACACGCCTTTATAGTAGGTACAATGTTGAACCAATTCTCAGAAAGATTTTAAAATATCATATTTTCTGATAAATCTGATAAGTTTGTTAAAATTAAATGTTAAATAACCTGTCAAATAACGCAGGTAAAATTTAACAGAGAACACTGCTTTTGTGTCTCTTGATAATGGTCACTCCAAATAAATTTTAATACTCCAATTGGGTGCTGTACGGTCTTTATTGATAATAAATATTTGAACAAAATGCTATCTATTTCATAATTATACATGTACGTATATTATTGTTGGTGTCGCTTAACTTCTATATTAGGACATACTAGGTGTCATTATGATAATGCGTCCACGCGAAATATAGACATTTTGGCAGCGGCAGCACGACTCGGGCGACGGATGATTTGATTTACAGACGTGTAATTTGGGCTGGTAGAATTGTTGGACCATTTATGAACTGAATTAAGTACCGTGTGAAATATTTTTGTTATTTACGCATACCTACATGAGCCTGTCGGATTTTTATAATGTCCATACTTATAATTATTTCATAAATACGAAGGTAGCTATGTCTGTCTGTCACCTTTTTACGCTTAAACCACTAAACCGATTAAGATGAAATTCGGTATGAATATAGTTGGAGACCCTGGGAAGGACATAGAACACTTTTTGAAGCGATAACCGACATTGACGCGGGCGGAGCCGGAATTTTTATATAATTGAAGCTTGAAATCAAACGCAAATGATTCTATATACAAAGGCAACGAGTCGTAGATGGGAATTGGCGGCCGTCTTCTTAAGTGATAATTATCACTGCCTACCTAACTAAGGGATCCGGGTTCGAATCACGGGTGGTGCTGATGGGTGAGTACGAACATTTCTTCACGAGAAATGGATGTTTGCAGATTTATTTTGTATATTACTAATATTTTATTACATACTTTCTTCAATATTTATTTGTATTTTAGTAACCATAGCAAGCTCTTAAGAATGCTTAATTTAAGCAAGGTAACAGGTGTAAGTGTGAGATTATTCTATTAGTATTGATTATCATCACCAGCCTATATACATCCCACTGTTAGGCACAGGCCTTCTTACGTGGGAGAGAGACATGAGGAGTTTGGGCCATAACACCACCACGCTGGCCCAATGCGGGTTGGTGCGCTGAAGCGGTTGCAGTATCAACCGGGACCAACGGCTTAACGTGCCTTCCAAAGCACGAAACTAAACGGAGAGTTCTAGCGTACGTATTTTGGGACAACGCTAGTATAAGAGATAATAATGGGAATAGTTTGTACCTTTACATTATTGTTCTATACCAAGGCCAGCGTGTTTGCTTATATTTACTAGGTAGTAGGCGGTAGGTGGTATGTAGGGTCGTCTGGGTTGGTACCACCGCCTTTCTTATTTCAGCCGTGTTACAGTTCGCTGTGTGTCGGATTGAAGGGAAAGGTTGCCAGTGAAATTACTGAGCATGGAAGGCATTTTATTAAAATTATTGGCAATTCAACAATTTCAAAAATTGAAGAAAAAATACTTTGCTATTCTGAACTATTTCCAATGAAAATATTTTTTCCGTTGTACCCTGGCGAATTTTCTAAAGATTTCACCGTGGTATATCTTTAGCATGTTGGCTGAAATTTTGATAAAATTAAAAATTGGAGTTCGGAAACAACTCTTGACTCAAGGTTCATACGCTGTAGGTGTTACCCTAAGTTATGTAGTCACTTTTTTGAGCTACAGGTAGTCGAAAGTTCAGTTGTCATTTTTAACAGTGCAGGGGTAATCATAGTCGCTGGTTACCAGCGCCTGTTGATCTCTGAAGTCAAGAGAAGATACTGACGATACAATCGAAAGACCATCTCCTTGTTCATGGACATATTACATACTACAAGTATTGTATTCTAGACTAGATCGCGTTACCGTCGTTTCACTTTAATTGTATAATATACATTTCTTCCACACCTTTAACTTGTCTCCTACGCTCCTAGAGATTGGAGTGCGACAAAGAGTTTGAATCAATCCCTAAAGATCTATGAATAATTCCGGGATAAGAGCTATCCTTTTTAAGTAGTAACCTTTCTGCTAAATTTAATTACAGCGAAGTTCAAAAGTCTCAATGTGGATGAATAACAAAGACTTCGGATTTATAAGCTATTACACAGTGATATGGTTCAGTTAATGTCTACTCTATCATTTTTATTTAAGTCTGTGGATTAAGTGCCTTTTTCACAGAAAAATATTTAGAGAAAGGCCTACCGTCCTATCCATCTCCTCGGGGACAAAGGTGGGAAGCTTAAGACTTACACCCATTAAAAAAATTGCTGGGTTGCTCCTCCACCAGTAAGTCACTTAATTTGGGAGTCATCTGAACCGGCGATCTCCAGCCAGAACTAAACCTCTTTAAGAACCTCGTGGAGACAAGCATGCGAAATCTTAAGCTGGTAGGGTAGCTAGCCGATTCCCTAGGCCTACTGTCACGGCTGTTTAGGGCAAATAAGACAGTTCAAAGCCACTCTCCTTCCTCCTCATCACAATCCTCACCGTGGTGCCATCTTGCTGTTGGTCCTCTCTTGGCAATTTGACACAGTTTAACCCTTAAATAGTCAAGCAGTCATGCCCTGAGAACACGTGGATTAAGTACCTACCTTCATAACCTCTTTTCTCAGTTCTGTGTACACATTAATTTTAGTGAATACAATTTAATTGTTGTTTTGTTTGTCTTCCTTATTTTCATTTTTTTTTTATTTTAATGTTATTATAAATGTTTGAAAAATTACTAAGTAATTAAAATATAAAACTAGAAAAATTTCACGTCCTGAGGCAGGAATCGAACCCGCGACCTTTCGCAATCCGGGCGACTGCTCTCACCACTGAGCCACCCAGGACTTGGGATATCCCTGTGAAATTCTTCTAGTCTATCTGTATTTGCATTTATGAGCTAACGTCCACCCTACAATGTCGAAATATTCTATTTCAACATCCGAAACGAGTATTTTTACAAATACCTACGATTCGGTTAAGTTGGGGCGGCTTTCAAATATTCTGTATTTTTTGATTTTAACATTATTATAAATGTTTGAAAAATTACTAAGTAATTAAAATATAAAACTAGAAAAATTTCACGTCCTGATTTTTCAGCAAGTAATTAAAATATAGAACTAGAAAAATCAGGTCGTGAAATTTTTTATTTTTATATTTTAATTACTTAATTTATTTTTCAAACATTTATAATAATGTTAAAATCAAAAAATTAAGAATATTTGAAAGCAGCCCCTACTTAACCGAATCGTAGGTATTTGTAAAAATACTCGTTTCGGTTGTTGAAATACGACGTTAGCTTATAAACGCAAATACAGATAGATAGACTAGAAGAATTTCACAGGGATATCCCAAGTCCTGGGTGGCTCAGTGGCAAGAGCAGTCGCCCGGATTGCGAAAGGTCGCGGGTTCGATTCCTGCCCCAAGACGTGAAATTTTTCTAGTTTCATATTTTAATTACTTCCTTATTTTCTTTGTTTGTTTACTTTGTGCTTATTTTTCATGAATTCCAGGTTTGTCTCAATGAGTCTTAATTTGTTTTGACGTCGAACACAGCGTTTGAGTCATCTCTGTTAAATCTTGGAACCATTTTACGGCACCAATCAACACGACAGAGGTTTTGGGTCTAGGTTAGAATAAGATAATTTTATTTACCGGGCACAACGCTTCCTGATCGCAATTGTTCATGGAAGATTTTGTGCACTTGACTCATATCGATACTTAAGCTTTTTCAAATCTGCTGATAGATCACTCTTTTGTCAGTCTCTATCATACGCCGCAAAATACTGATGTTATCTTCAGTCGTCACAGTAGAAGGCCCTTCTTCACGAAGATCATCAGTAAAATTAGTGACACCACGTAAAACTAGTCTTCATTAACCAATCAAAGACTATCATAACTTTCTTGTTGACTTATATAGTAATAAAAAAATCACACGAAAATTTTCTCGCGTTAAATTAATGCTGAAGTGACTCAGACAATTTTCAATTTGCCCAAAATAAATAATGAAACAAATGACAAATGAATGTTATACATACTCAATAATATAGGAAAATAGTTTCATTTTCAAATTTGAAACTGATTTTTTGTATTTTATTGTTTACCAGAAACCCAGTTCTAAAAACTTTTAGCATCGCACACGTATGTTTACAAGTTTACCTTTTTTAGTAATTAAAATATAATAAAACTAGAAAAATTTCACGTCCTGAGGCAGGAATCGAACCCGCGACCTTTCGCAATCCGGGCGACTGCTCTGACCACTGAGCCACCCAGGACTTGGGATATCCCTGTGAAATTCTTCTAGTCTATCTGTATTTGCGTTTATGAGCTAACGTCCACCCTACAATGTCGAAATATTCTATTTCAACATCCGAAACGAGTATTTTTACAAATACCGATGATTCGGTTAAGTTGGGGCAGTGCTTTCAAATATTCTTAATTTTTGATTTTAACATTATTATAAATGTTTGAAAAATTACTTAGTAATTAAAATATAATAAAACTAGAAAAATTTCACGTCCTGAGGCAGGAATCGAACCCGCGACCTTTCGCAACCCGGGCGACTGCTCTGACCACTGAGCCACCAATTTTTTCTAGTTTTATTATATTTTAATTACTAAGTAATTTTTCAAACATTTATAATAATGTTAAAATCAAAAATTAAGAATATTTGAAAGCACTGCCCCAACTTAACCGAATCATCGGTATTTGTAAAAATACTCGTTTCGGATGTTGAAATAGAATATTTCGACATTGTAGGGTGGACGTTAGCTCATAAACGCTAATACAGATAGACTAGAAGAATTTCACAGGGACATCCCAAGTCCTGGGTGGCTCAGTGGTCAGAGCAGTCGCCCGGATTGCGAAAGGTCGCGGGTTCGATTCCTGCCTCAGGATGTGAAATTTTTTCTAGTTTTATTATATTTTAATTACTAAGTAATTTTTCAAACATTTATAATAATGTTAAAATCAAAAATTAAGAATATTTGAAAGCACTGCCCCAACTTAACCGAATCATCGGTATTTGTAAAAATACTCGTTTCGGATGTTGAAAATTTCGACATTGTAGGGTGGACGTTAGCTCATAAACGCAAATACAGATAGACTAGAAGAATTTCACAGGGATATCCCAAGTCCTGGGTGGCTCAGTGGTCAGATCAGTCGCCCGGATTGCGAAAGGTCGCGGGTTCGATTCCTGCCGCAGGACGTGAAATTTTTCTAGTTTTATTATATTTTAATTACTAAGTAATTTTTCAAACATTTAAAATAATGTTAAAATCAAAAATTAAGAAAGTTTACCTTTTGTTTTTCCCTGAGGCCCTCCTCTTGAAATGATGTCCCCGCCATCTTCCCTGCGCCAGACTATTTTGGGGGGTGGGTACCCCCTCGCTTTGCAGACCAGCTTGGCTGAACCACCTTCGGGAACCATCATGTCGCCAGACGTCTCTTCGTAGACGATGTCAGGCGGTATTACGACCTCCAGAAATGCTGTCTGGGATAAATATATTTACGGTTAGTAACTATAGTTATTGGCATGAAGTGAACAAAATTTTTCTTGATGCTCGGAGGCGTAGTGTTTTGGACGCTCTGGTTTTGATTATGAAAACAAAGCGATTTCGTCATGGTCGACCCCAGATGGGTCAATTAAAACTTGTAATCTCGAGAAGGCACGTTAAGCCGTTGATCTCGGTTGTTATTGCAACCACTTTACCCACATTGAGCCAGCGTGGTGGTGTTCTGGTCCAAACTCCTCTTGTGTTTCTCCGGTTTAGGAAGGCCTGTGCCCACCAGTGGGACGTCTAAAGGCTGGTGGTTTATATATTTTAAATAACAAGGGTGTCAGTCAAACATATCCACGACCTGTTTGATGATAAGCGGTTACCGCAGCCTATAGCGCTTTGTAACACCAAAGGTAACAAATCAAGAGGAAGCGGAATGTTGACACCAGAAGAAAAAAGGCCCTCTGGTCCCAGCATAACGCTTCTAATAAAACAAAGAACAGAAGAAGATAGCAGCCAAATAACACTAGTCAGGACTAGGTAGTGTTATTTGGCTGCTATCTTCTGTGAGGTCACCACGTATAATTTAACGTACCCAACTGTGTTACACAGTCGGCTGATTTAAATTCTATATGTTTTGAATGAACTAAAAATTGATTTACATACGTTTTTTTTTTCATTTTGCTATCCATTTCACAGTTAACTTTCAAGCTTTAATTAAATTAAGTTGTAACACACCTCCAATGCCGAGGCCAAAGTCAGCAAAATCAAAACATTCTTGAAGTTTGATGCTTAGAAGCTTTAAGATCTTACATATGACAAACGATACTTTCTAACTTTGTAACATAATCCTATTACATTTTAATATAGGTAGGTAGAATTCCAACATATCACATAATTATGTGATATCAAACGTGTTTTACAGACACGTGCTGTCGTGTATTGAATTTCAGACACGCGTGGGCAGAGAATTTACAAAAATAAATTCGATTTGAATGGTGATAAAAATAACGACGCTATATTCATTGCATACCTGCATTTTCATCGGGTCCGTGTTTACTTGGCACATGTATTGTCCTCTGTCTTCCCGTTTGACCCCTCTAATGTTCAGCGTCCAAGTATTGTAGTCGTTGTGTGTGACGCTGAGCCTCGCATTGTTCGTTATAACATGCTCGTGGATAGCAAGAATCGCTTTTGTGTCCGCTTTGATCCACGCCACCTGATACCACGTACAATCCGAACCACGCAGCGCCAAAGGAAATCAAGCAAACATCCCTTTTAATACAAGTAACAAACACCATAATACAGGAAAAAACGTCATATTTCTGTGTCGATTATCTCAGCTTATCGCGCTTACTCGAGCAAGGGCGACAAAGACTTTTGAGGGAACAAGTCCAATTACAAGCGAATACTTCCCGAGAGGCAGTCGCGACAACGATCCTCGTGCCGGCAACACTATCTTGTTGCGAGCTGCTAGCAAAATGCCCTCGGAATTTTTAATTACATTTTGGCCTGGTCGCCGCTATGAGCCGCGCTGCGGGCACACTGTGAAAACGGCCCTCGTTCCACCCGTTTTACCAAAAGCGTCGACATCGCAATAGAAGCTAATTTCCTGCATAGCGCGTAACAAAAAACGAACAGAAATATGGCATTTATACTTCTCTGGGGTGCGCTCTGAGTACGGTATTAAAACTTTATTGTTAAAAACAACATTCACTACTTGGAAGTTAATACTTTTCAATAATTATGACAACAAGAATTTTGCAAGATCTGTCGTTTGATACTGTTATAATTTGCGGGAACTTTGTATTATTATTGCATTCTAAAGTTATCTTATGGCTTACAAAGAGACTTTTGAATTTCATAAAATTTATGTGAAGAGAGTGCAAGAAAGAGTGCACTAAGAGGTGTTGGTGCAAAGGTGACATACACTTCTACAGGTTGATAGTTTTATAGTTAGTGCTTGTGCAATAACACTAATTCTGTTACTAATAGGATGCCTATAGCGGAATTACACTCTACACAGAAACAAGAAAACATTCAAGTGTAAAAAGAGACGAAACAACACTTGGATGCTTTCGCTCTGTTTACAAAGCCTTACTATCCTTTCTTTGCAATGTTTCGTTCCGGTTGGTGTTATCTGCATTATTCAAATGAACTATGAAAGGATTGTAAGGCTAAGAGTTCGATGCAATTCCAAGACTACTTCATTTGTGAAATTGCTTAACAGCTTGTATTTCTCAAACGGAATATAAGTACTTTGTTTCTTCGTATGGCTTAGTATACTTATTTGACAACATATTTTTGTATGGATTATTCTATCTTCATCAGTTCTTTTTGTAAGATTCAATAAACTTGGAATTGCATTACTTGAATGTGTATTTATAAAGAAAAGGTAGGTATAGTTACCACATTTCCAACTCATCCATACCAGCGGTGCATATCGAAGTTGTGTGTGAACTATTATATATAATTGGTTGTGTATAATTTTGTACATGCGAGAAAGTATTGCCTACACCTCTTGGGTAACAATTTAAGTAGCTTCATAGCCATATTTATTATAAAGCATAAAACATTGTCAGTGTCTGCTAGCTATCTATTTCGATGTAAATCATCTTTAAACATAGAAAAAGAAAGTTTATGAATCATGTAAAAATCATTCATAAGAAGCTAGAGATTAAATTTTATGAATACCTATCCGAAACCTACGCAAGGTTATAATTTTTGGTCTAAATTTATCACAAGGTTCATCTCATCCCCTTGAGGCCATAATCATTGGTCAGACGTTATTACAGTTGTGTAATTACTTACACCGATAGCCGCAGAGTAAATATGTGACGATCGAGGGATTCCGAGTATCGTAAGAAATCGAGTGACCAACTAACGGTCCCTGGGAGACTATTATCGGGTCTTGTTTGTTGTGAGATCGTTTCGTGCTCGATTCGAGTGTGTGCTTTCTAGTTTAATGGCAGGTAGATATTGTGATTCTTTACTGAAGGTATTATGTGTAATAAAATAAAACTTAAGCGAATTTCCTGATTTTATATAGAGTAAGAGGGATACCATAAAACTATAGCTTTGCGAAATTGATATAGCTAGCTTTAAAAATGCGAAAATGTGTATTTAGATGAAATTCAGCATAAAGATAGTTTGAGTCTCAGGAAAGGACAGATTTTATCCCAGATATCATCTTTTAAGAGGGTGAAAAGGGGGATGGAAGTTTGTAAGGTGAATCAATAACCGCTAAACCGATTTAGATGTAATTTGGTGTGTAATAGAAATCAGAAAATTTGGAAAATAATAGATCGAAAATTAATGTTTTTTAATCGCGGTATAATAAATTAATATTCTTATTTGTCCTAAGCAATGTTCTGAATTATTTATAATACGAGTGTAAAGTACATTTAAAGTGTACAGACGACAGCACATCAAGCGTAACAGTTGTACTACGGTAGCCGGCTCTATGATAAAACGGAGTAATGTCGATGTCAAGATCAAACCGCTACTCTTGATGTGCTGTCGACTGTAGGCAACACTGAACATGGTGAAATTAACGTAAATCGCCTAGTTATATGTATAAGGGATAACAAAGTAAGGTATGTTGTTCGGTTGTCTGCGGAAAGGGTGCATTGAACTGAGTTATAATTTTGAAAGTAGACTATTGTAAGTTTGTTCCATTGGCGTTTATCCCTACTTCTGTGGTGTGAGAAAAGTATCTTTATTTTCGTTATTACATCAGTATATTAAATACTTATGTGATTGATCAAAGGCTACTTTAACCTACCTATTACTTGGACTTTTAGTTTTCTGCACAATTACAGAGCAAGATTGTTTCATTTTTCACGCAAAATTAACTGTTTTAAAATAATAAGTTGGCGTACGTCCAAAACCTTTAGCCTTTATTTTCCCTTTGCATAAAGATCTCGTCTCAACTTATTAATGAGGCACACTCGAGCGTTTAAATTAGTAGAAAATTAAAATCCTTTACAAAGAAAAAAAAACATACTAAGTTTCAGTCAATTTATTGTTTTATATTCGAATAATGCTCTAGCCTTAATCTAAAAGAAACATAAGATAAGGATAATACTTTTGTAATGCTCTTGTATACTAAAATCATGATAAGAAAAATAATATTACATTCTAAAAGGTAGGTACTGCCTTAATCTGTCAAGCGCCGTTTTAATTATCTAAGACCTCTGGAGGTCTTAGATAATTGAAAAATCAGCTGTGTCTGGAATCTAATGTTTGATGGGATGATTATTATTTTAATTAAGATACTTTATATCTATCCTATTTGAAGATGAAAATAATCATAATTAGTAATAGACTTTATTACTGTCGGTTTGGACTTGCGACTATGAATAGGTCCACATAAAGTAGTATGTATAGATAATAACATTATATTTGTTATAAATACTCGCACCTACATTATTTTACAAAACTTTCTTAACACATAATTAACTTATGATTTACTCGTACTTGTTGTGACATAAACATATTTCTCTGTTATCGATTCGTTAGATTGTGAACTAGATTAATTCCCGGGACAGTTTGAGAGCAGTGCCTCTCGAAATGATTGAACGGGGACCAAGGGGTTTGCCCTGGCTTTATTTTAATTTCGTAAAGTAACTGTTTTGCAACGTAGACGCCTAAGGAGGGGAGGCCTCGTGGTTTGTCCAACGGCCTTTGTTTTGACAATGATTGACTTATCCTTCACTAGGCTTAACGAGGAACAGGAATATTTACCAGAAATAATTTAAAACAAAAGTATTACTAGCTTTTAAGAATCAGTGCACTTGGCATGCTTATGATTTGAGTATCAAATTCTGATTGGATCTTTTCATTTGCAAAATATCATGAAACATTTTTAATTTTATGAACAGAATTTGATACTACTGAAAAAAAAAAAATATTTTTATTAGAAACGTTTAGAGAGTAGATGAATAATCCTAAAGTGCATAGGAAGTAGTGCAAAGTTGGGTGAAACTCATAAACTATTTAATTGTAATGTGTGCAAACAAAGAAATATTCAGTATTATTGAGTGTTGGCTCTTAATTTAGTGTGTCTAGTGCAAGTAATACCAGTGTCTAACTCTACGGCTATTGTGAACAAAGTTACAGTTTATTGTGCAAATATTAGTTCAGTGTACAATATCACATCCAATAAGATGTATACAGTAAGTCAGCATCTTGGAAACTTTGTAGTAAATTGCCCCACATGCGAGTGGATTTTGAACGGAAAATTTTAATGCGATCCTAATTAAATATTTTAACAAATCTGAAGCTCAAGTAGAATTGTTTTGATTATTCCAATAATAATATTTTTATGCAAATAATTATTATCATTGTTTTTAATTTTATTGCCACTTTAGATTAAAATGGATAGCCATGTATTTCATAGAAATGTTTTTGACGAAGTCGACTTACTGCATAGTTTTATTTTTTGCGATCATATTCTATTCTAGTAGTATATTGAGAAAGGTTCTATTAGATTGTGCTTGTGAGTCAGAAAGTGCGAAGAAGTGCATTGAAGGTTGTGTGCTATATAAGTGTGGAAGTTAGTGCAAAAGTCTATAGGATGAGATCTATAATGTCATTGCGTTCACGATTCTTTAAATTCGAGACCTGCTTTTCTACTTTTTAACTGGATTGATTTTTAACTTTGACATAAGCCAGTGAGATAGTTCTGAAAGCGGGGTAATTTAGACAAAGGCGGCTAACGTAGGGCCCATATTTAGTGCGTGGGCACCTTTTAGACAGCAGAAGTAGATTACTAATTATCCTTTTTTATCATGACGAAAGCGGCTTAGATCGGTGTTACTCTGTGTTCGGAATTAAACCGTTCTTCCGTACTAAGGCTGATTAAACCATCGGTAAGTTTTTGAAGTTTATATTGTACTATAATGTTATTGAAAGGTAACAAAACTTAATGAGCTTAATATGCACTTAATTAAACTTGGGAAAAGATAAAAAATGAAAATTATCTTAAAAAATACGTCGTCTAATCTAAACCAGACGTCTAAATATGGAAAAGTTGAGACATTATAGACCTCAACCTTCAAGTGCTGAGTGGGAGTGCTCCTCTAGTGCTAGCTGTAATGAGTCAGTTTGATACACACCCTGGCAGTGGCGGAGTCGCCACTCACCCTGTAACCACCCAGGTTATTCACCACGCACGTGAACATTGCGTCCCGGCCTTGAGCGATGGTCACATTCTCCAGCGGGTAAAGAAAGTCTGGCTCCAGACCTAGAGCTGTGAACAAAAAATCTAATTGTATTTATTTGAAACAATTTACTTTTTGGAGTAGATTTATAAATGATGAGTTGGTGGCGTAATGATTTCGCCATGCCCGATTCCGGGATAGATCAATCAAAATGTAATCTTGGGCAACTCCGTGTTTCAGAAGGCACGTTAAGCAGTTGATCGCGGTTTTTCACTGCAACCTTTTAGCCCACCAACCCGCATCGGGGGTGTTTTGGCCCAAACTCCTCATATTTCTCCCATGTAGAAAGGTATCCAGCAGGTGACGTAGTATGTTGTGCAGGGGGATTCGTCTCATATGCTGTCCACTTAATGCTGTTACTTGAATTTTACAGGGTCTGAAAGACGTCGTAGTGCCCGCAAGGTGCTATGGTAATCTCTAACAACCAGGTTCTAAGCTCACATCTTGGAAAGCACGCCACACAGTGATCACATTCTCTTTGTGCACACCGAAAAACACCTAGAACGTATAATTATTGGTAAATTTACTAGGTGGTAGGCCCGTATGAAGGGTAGCCTGGGCAGGTACCACTGCCTTTCTTATTTCAGCCGTGAAACAGTTCGCTGTGTTTCGGATTAAAGGTAAAGTTAGCCAGTGTAATTACTGGACATGAAGGGCATTACATCTTAGGACTCAGGATGACAACGCACCTACAATATCAAATGATTTTTCCCTGTTATTGCAGGTGTCTAAGTATAGGCGGCGGTAACCGCTTACCATCAGGTGGGCCGCCAGCTTGTTTGTCATCTAGTTGTATAAAAAAAAAGTTTAAAAGATTCTACGCCTTGCATTAACTAAATAAAATTGTTGTAACATTAGAGAACATTTAAATTTCTATAATAAACTCTCAATACAGTGGCCGATACACCGTCAAAGCTTTTAATGTACTAAAATAAACCTGAAGCCTTTACAACGCTACACATTTATTTACGTCCATACAACACAGCCGTGAACAAATAAAAAACCCAAAAAAATGTAATTTCAAACCTCCCTCTAATCGCCTGTTTTATAATATCGTTTCATTTATATGGTTCAAATATTTTGGAATTGCTGCCAAACTTCGCTTCTCGCCATTTATGCAAATCGCAATGGCGTCGCAGACGTCGGGGGCGAAAATCACTTACCGCGCCAGTAAACCTGCGATATCAATGCCGTGGACTCTCGTGAATGTAAAAAGGAAGAATTAAGGAGCCCGGAAGTAGTCTGTTTGCAAATTTAAATCTATACTACGAGTTACATTTCTCTAGCTCTCTTTCAAAATATATTCTCTATAGTATCTGTCTAAGATGGATTTGCTGCGCGTGGAATATGCTTTTGCGATACAAAGTAAGCTCAATCACATAATAAAGTTCATGTTTTCAACGTATCATTAAGACGCGGAAAGTATAAACTTTCCGTCCGTCTTTCTTGTTATAGTCGATTTTCTCTATTAACTAGTGGGTACAAAATGTTCATAGAGGTATATTAATATACAGGAATTATTTAATTCGCTTTGGGACCCATTTTCAAAAGTATGAAAGAGCACCATTAATACTTATTTGATAATAGAATTTATGTCGTATACCTAAGTTGGTGCGGAATCCTCTAAAAATGCCCAATAGGCTGTTACCTAGTTTCTTATAGTATGAAAGCGACGAACAAACTTAAAGCCTTAAAGCGTTGGTTATCCTTTAAGGGTGAAGAGGAGTTTTAGTTCTTGCAATGCAATAAAATAAACAACGTTCAAACCCCATTACTACTTTTTTCAAATAAATATAAACTACACCAGTTCCAGCAAGCAAAAGTATTCATTCAAGTTTTCTATTCACGAAAGCCCAGCTTAGTAAGTTTGCAAAACGCTTACTACGTAGTACCTACAGGCGTTTTATGTCCTTACAAGTTCTGTAAGGATGATTTATATCTGTGTCCCACATAAAAATGTCCCTGAGAGTAGGTATTGTCGGGATAGCTGGAGGCGTCAATATTCTACGTGACTACCCCCGTGTCGTCCAAGGAAACATGTGTCGGAAGTGAGAACTATCTATTTGCTCGCAGAATGGCGATCGCACTGCTAAATTATTTGTATGTATAGACGGTGGACGAGATTGCATCTGCATTACGTTTGTTAGGGTTCAATTTTTAAGTGTCCATTACTAATTTGACCAGGCACGCTTTCCGAATTCAGTTACTCCTTAATGTGACCAAGCTGTTAGACCCATTTAGGTATTCGCTTTCGACTTCTCTATTAATTAAAAAAAACATATTTATCTTACTAAGGAAGTTCATTTTAAGGCGATACATTGAAAACATTCGCACTTATAAGTATATGTAATATCATAGATCGCTGAAAGAATATTGGAAAACGATAATTTCTATTAAATAGGAAATTACTTTGAGTAGTATTATTTGGTCCATGGTTGTAGATATCATTAATATTCACAATCGTGCAGTTTGTAATCTTTATGGTTATTTTTTAATAAAATAATTATTGTATTTTCGCTTACTTTACACGCGCGATCGCTCATTTGTCTTTTTCCTCCCGCTGGGTCAGTCATATCTCTATTCTAATCTGTCTCGGCCGAAACAACGTTTCGATAGATCACCTCGTGAGTCTTCGAAGCGTGAAGGGATTATATAAATAAAAAATTGCTTGCAGTCTCTGTGTAGCACAGACCCTGATTGCAATCTGTGTTTGTTCCCCAGCGAGATACATTACAATGATTTATTTATTTGCGATGTAGTCTGCGTTAAGGCACGTAATTTACATTGTGTCATAAAAAGTAGATAAGTACACGAGTGTTATTGCATTTCAACTGTGAACCGACCGCCCGATCTTTAAATGCAGTGCAAGGGAGAATTCATAAAGTCGGTTTTGAGATGATTCGACAACTTAAAAGACTTTATTTTGGTTCTAGATTTTTATGACTTCAACCTTTCTGTTATTCAGAATGTATTTATAACGCTTAAACAGAGTGTTAGGGGGATGCTCTCGAAAAAGAATTCAAAATTTTTTTCTTACAAGTCGTGTTTTTCGGTTTCGAGAACTTCTCCCTAACAGCCTGTATATACTAATCTAACCTATCAAATAAATTCCTAATCACTACAGTTTAGCTAAAATATTACTGAATAATTTTGGACTTTTAAGCGATCCTAAAAGTTTGCTGCATGCTCCGCCAACCGTCGACATATTTCGCAGCAATAAAGATGACCTTAAAATTACCAACCCATATATTGGCGTCCACGCATGGCGGCCTGTAATGGGTCAGCTAAAACACAGGGACAAATGTCGACAAGCTGAAATGCCGGAGCCTACAAACAAGCCTTTTCCACTCTATTTCATTTGTAGCTTAAATATCAAAGCTAAATTGTGAGCCTCTTAACGTCTATAATAATTTGCCTACAGTTTTGTTTTGATTAGTTATCGCTAAAATTACGCGTTCCGGTACGGTCATTTGTGTACAATTAAAGACAATTAGTGGTAACACAATCAGCTTTGTTACTAGCGAATATAATCCCAGTACCGAATTTAAATGATTGAATGCCTTTCAATACGAAGTAATATTTAGAATATAATACTACTCTGTCAAGAAAGTACCGGGAAAATATCAATAATACACAAAATGCTAGTTATTCATTCAAATTTATTTTATCACCTTCAAAGTATGCTCCGTCAGATACGATACACTTACGCCAACTAATAATCCAATAATCAAAATATTTTTTAAACGCTGTTTCCGGAATTGAGTTCAGTTCTTGCCGCGAATTCTCCTTTATGTCTTCTACCGTTAGAAAAGGGGTGCCACGAAGTGGTAATTTGAGTTTCGGAAAAAGAAAGCCTTCTGTAACATTTTCAGTGACTCCAAACACAAAAAAATGATGTTGGTACCATTAACAAATCATCCACTCCCGGTATTTTTATGACTGAATGTTTTTATCATTTATTTAATTACATGACATTTCGGATTTATTCATAAGTTCACAAGTTTTGTACAGTCGACATCACATCAAGCGTAACAGTTTGACCTTGAGACCGCCCTTACTGCGTTCGTAATAGTGGCGGCTATCGTACTGCATCTGTTACACTTAATGTGCTATCGCCTGTACATAAACAAAAGATATGGTAATACTGCTTTACATTACTGCTTGAAATTTCTCGGAATAGTAATGTATTTGGAAAGATGAATTTAAAAGATGTTGTTATTTGCAAATGCGCTTCCAACGCAATCGCTACGTCCAGATGTACGGTCCGATTGACTGAAATGATTTTCGGAATCCGCATTGAATATCAAGTGTCCTCTTAGAGAAGCCCTGAAAGTAAATAGACGATTTGTATAGCGACGGTGATCGGACTACCAATAACTGAGCTATTGGATGCTACGGTACGAGCAGAAAATTTGAATTCGGCGAGTAAGGTGCTAGGCAACATATTTTTTATGATAGATTTGACAGTTTGCTGACATTGATACATTACGAAAACGTATTAGTTGTATTACAATTACGAGTTTTTTTTAGAGTCAAGCCGTAGTTTTGTGTAAAACCCAAACAATAAAATCCGACAAGGAACTTTCATCTTATGTACAAAGAAAGGTAAAAACTAAAGTATATTATTAACATCGCAAAAGCAATTTATATTGTAGGATATCCTACTAAAGGTATAAAGCTACATATAAAATGCAACGTTAGTCTGTCTGTTTGCACGCTTTAGCTTGAGAACCACTAAATGGATTTTGCCGTGGGTTTTACTGTAAAGCAAAATATTTCTTCATAGGTTCCAGATTTATAGTGAACTTGTGGCCAAAAAAGTATAAGTACTGTGCACTTCCCAGGGTCACAAACTATCTCCATACCAAATTGCATCTAAATCGGTTTAGTGCTTAAGCGTGAAAAGGTAACAGACATAATTATTTTGTTACTTTTGTATTTGCAATATTATTATGGATACCTCCATATTATGTGTATGAAATAAAAGATTAATATACAAGACAATTATTATGTTAAACTAATGAATTAGCACTGAATTTATCGGGGCTTAATGAGACAATTAAATACAGTTTTTCTCGACGTTTCAGCCAGGGTGCACTAGCCGTGGTCACGAGTGAGCGGACACGTCGTTTGAGCAAAAAACATATTTAAATTTAAATGTCGCGTTAAAACCCGTTAAATTCCGCGTTCGTTCATTACAACGCAACGCGAAGGTTCAAAATCTTATACTCGTACATAAAAACTTTTACATAATGCATATGTAGCAGCCGTCTGGTCAAATTAGCCGCTTAACTGGACGCCTAGCCTATTGATTGAACGCCGGCATCCAATCAAATGCCTAGGCCGATAGTAAATTGAACTACACTCACCTATCGTTTAACGACTTGGCGTGTTGAAAGGATCGTTTTGTACCGAAGATTTTTGGTTGGATTTGTGGGTTCAAGGTTATCTTTTATGACCACTTATAAGCGACGTCGTTTTGGTTATATGTGGTCATAAAAAAATTACCTTGAACCCACCAATCACTCAAATAGTCACACAAAAGCTTACCGATTTAAACGACCTGCCTAGGCGTCCAATTGAATAGCTAATTTAACCATACGGCTGACATGACGTTCTGCCATCTGGTTAAACGTTGCGCTCAATGACTTGGCTAGTTGTCCTTCAGCCGTTTCATTGATTGCCGGCATTCAATCAACGGGCTAGGCGTCCAGTTAAGCGCCTAATTCAACCAGAAGGCTGCGACACATATAAAACATAGTATATTTACAACACAAAATAGTATTTGGTACATTCAATATTTTTGTACTCAACCACTTGCTTCCGTTAGTTTGGTTAGGTTTAATATGGTGAACAGGTGAAAATAAGCTTTATTAAAGTAATCATAGTACCGATGTTTAATTGATCCATTTAGTTAGCAGTTGGTGCTTCTGTTCCCTTCGATTTGTTTACAGCAAACGGGGCTCTTTGTTGGAATATTGCTGACTTTCAATAGCAAATACAATGAGCATTCTGGCGTAGTTTTCACCATTCACAATAAATCCATACTAATATTATAAACGCGAATGTAACTCTGTCTGTCTGTCTCATCTATCTGTCTATTTAATTTTTACTCCTAAGCCGCTAAACCTATTTAGATGAAAATTGGTAGAGTACATATTGAGAAAGGACTTATGCTACCTTTTGGTGCGACAATCGCTATTTACGTGGGCGAAGCCACAGGCGGAGCCACGGGCAGTCACTAGAATCCATATCATTATCTGGTATTAACATTACCTCTTAAAATCATATAATTAGTATTCTTTTTTTCTTTTAATGATTATCCATAACACGCCTGTCATAAGAATCAGATCCCATAAGATTTTTAATACCACAATTATCCAAAATATTGAAAAAAGAAATTTGAATAACAATTTATAGTATAATTTTGAACGTTATGATTATTAGCAGCAAGTAGCATTATCAAATGTGGAAATTATGGTTTAAAACACAGGTTTCTATAAAGTATTCATTTTGTACTATTTCGGTTTTTTAAAAATTAAATATAGACCGTACGTACCGTACCGTAGATACTCTTGGTCCGTGCGTTTTTTAGTTTAGAGTTTTAATTATTAGTAAAATGTTATTTTAATACGCTCCGCAGGGATTCCAATTTTAGGATTTTATAATTATTTATATCATAACTAGTAATAAACCGGAATAATTATTATTTTATTTTAAAATGTGAGAAATACTCCTTTGAAAACCATTACACAATGATATAGGCCACAGAAATATAATGTTCCTACTCCTACACCCAAATGACATGATCTGAAATAGGCATGATTCCAGATGGGTAGCTAGTTTTTTTTATTGAGTTTCTCATCAATAAGTTTATTGGAATATTATGTTAAGTTTTAAAAAAATGGCATTCATAAGCAATAATTGGTCAAATTATTTTTTAACAATTTCATATTTTTTTTAACGCACTTCAAACAAGAATATACAAACGTGAACAAAAATTTATGCACCGATAAAATAAATCCTTTTTTTTCTCTTAATTTGCAGTGGATTCGGTCATTTCGCTCGAGTTTCAAGAGCTTTTAGAGCAGGGAGAGTGGATCGAGCTATTGTTGGTATAAACTTGAATAGTTCCGTGGTATGATTGTTAAACTCTATAACATCTTACTTAAAATTGAATTAATATTTGCAGTTGTAATTGTGAATGTGAACTTGATCCCGCTAGTAAAATGACGACAAAAACAACACTGATTTGGGCTTAGAAACAATACGTTCTTTATGCATTACACGAAGCTATCAATATTTTCAGTTACGAAGGTGTTTTTGGATTTTATTATATTTATGATTAATCGGTGCTTTAATTCGAATTCTGTTATTTAAGAGAATCATACTTTAATGAAAAAGAACTCGCTCCGAGAACAATCTTAGATACGAAAATTCAAAGCCTTTGAACGATTGAAACTATTTCACGTACGATCAGTTCAATGATGTAAGGCAACTGCATTAATACCCTAATGCAACTACGCTGCTTCATTTGCAGATGGTCCAGTGATTTCGTTTGGGCTCGTTCAACTACGCTCCCGTTGGAGTGAACCGTTTCCTATTGTCCGCATAGAGGCAAAGGAGCGTGCACTCCACGCTCCGGAATATGTTTGGATGTTCCACTATTATTTTAATCACTGGCATAGATTAAAAGTCCTCATTTGATGTTGAAATGCTTCGGATTTAGAGTTAATAAAATTGGCTACGATTACGATTCGAATTGAAAAAGCTACGCAACTTAATAAATGACAATAATACATGCTTTTTACTGGTCACCAATTTCGTTTTTTTTTCTGATTGATTTTTCATGACAAATCAGCGTTTCAGGAGCTATGACCTACAATTATACGGTAGGAAATAATTACTGAACATGGTTGGGTTTTTTACGTAAGTTTTTTATGTGAAGACCTAACAAAATAGCACTGAGACGTCCAGGTAATATTTTTTTAAAATATATGAAATTTCCATAAATTTATGAAAGCTCAAAAAGTCTCTGATTAAAAATGATTTCATTAGTTTTTGTTTGTTGCTTAGTAACTACTCCTCATAATTTACACACGTATGATGTGATTTTTAAAGAAAGGTATCATCGTATTTTGTCTAATTTGAGCCATGATCATAATGAATAATCAAAACATTCAATACTCGTATTGCAACGCTTCTAAAGAAACTTTGCAATTGCGACCTAGTTTTTGAAATAACTTGGAATAGGCTGATTAACTCGAAGTAGATATCACAATAAAGCGGTTGGGGGCGTTACTAGTTACGGAGTGTTCCGATAAGAGATTATCTAGTAGCTTATGTAGTAGGGACAGCAAAAGTACTACATAAGCTATTAGAATTTCCATTAAATGTATGTTTTGGGATCTTATGGAGATGAATGTAAGCTTTGCTTGCGAACGCATAAAGAGAAGCGCTAAAAGGAATAGTAAAGAATGATGGGCACATTGGCCCCTATAACCAATATAAATCTCATGTACACCACGTGAAAGCTAGTGACATAAGCTTCATTTTCTAATACGGAGACAAACTTGAAAAACCCTGAAGAAGAGTGTTATCAGCCTTCAAATATTCACACACACACAACGTTTATTACTACACTAGCTGTGCCCCGCATGCGTTGCAAGTTGCAATGCTATTTCCCGTATATCCGACTCACGCTTGGCCATTTTTTTACTTTAAACTATTCCTCATGAAACTGGCTAGCATGCACAAAAAGATTTATTCCAATCCGACGGGTGGTTCGAAAGATTACCCCGTTTAAACAAACAAAAAAACTCTTCTGCTTTATTATATTAGTATAGATTTATTCTTAAAAATAAATACAATAGCACTCATTAAATAGTTGCAAATCAAATCTTCCACACCATTTAATTGAAAACTAAAGTCACAAGGCAAACTGATGTGCAGTTTTAATTCTAAGTCCTGAGTTTGTCCTTAACACAGCCCCATAGAGTTGAAACTTACCCACGTTTTCATTCCGGGTCTGTACGAACTTAAATATTTCATCATAAAATATCTCGATTCTCCCAGCCTTCACAGTCGAGTCGTCATAATAACAATTACAGCATATAGTGGGATCGATAAGCCTACATATGTTATAATTCTATTGGTGATTGGGCTAGGTTCCATACATTTTTGCCCATCATTCTTTGTAATTTATTTACGCAGTTGTATTAAAGCAGTTGCAGCTACAAAGAAATTCCCCTTAAATAATTACTACGTCTTGTTATGGTATCAAAACTAATTAGTAATTCATTCATCTATGCATAAATGAAGGCGCAGATCTTAACTTACAGATACACTGAAGAAAGAAAGAATAGGCATTAAGCTTAACTACTCTAAATAATACATTTAAAACAGGTGCAGTTATAATATTAAATTGGTTTGCTGTCGTTACGGTAAAGTTTAGCGGGCGTTTCGAAAACTACTATTGTACCACTCGCACTTAAGGTTTGTCCCATCAACTAGTTAAATGTTGGTCCCAACTTATTTCGGACTAGCACTTGGCGAAGTCTCCTTGTTAAAGTCTCCTTATTCTAGTGCATCTTCAGTGACCAAACAACTTTCCATATTAGCACAATTATTTATTATTCTATCACTGTCACGTTTGAAGACCTGTGCTGCTAGCACGAACATTCGTAATCGTACCAAATTTTGAACAACTCGTTTAGCGGCAAAGATCTTTGCCTAGAGAGCCTTAACGTTACGATTATAATTCGAAAGTAAAAAGTGTTCTTGCTAGGGATAGGTACTGTCTTCTTTAAAATATGCTAGGTGACTACAAAATATTAACTATATTACTAAGTATAAGTTACTATTAGTTTGTTTGATTCACAACTATTTACTACCTACATTGGACAGTATAATCTGTTTGGAAGCTCACAACAAGGAGAGTGATAGAAGTTTTAAATTAAACGAGTAACTGAAAGAAGTTGTAAATGTAGTTGGTAATTTAAATAATCTACTACTACTTATTTAGAAATAAGTGGTTTCTAGACATAAAGCGATAGGAAATTGATGTAACGAAATGGATAATTAGAATAACGTCCACATTATGTGCAAGTATTCACAATAGAGATTAAATAGAAACAATTCATTTAAATAAGTAAACGTTCATAATCGTAAGAATTTACAATATATTAAGATAATTATTATCCTCCAAATATTAGAAGGAAAGAAAATCGAATTCAAGCAATAAATGTGAAACAATGTTAAGCGAGATCAAGAATTCTGGTTTGAGGTTACTGAGTTCACTCGCTGTAAGGAAATTCTTCACCAACATTGTTTCTAAATTAAAACAATCTCATAATTGCACATTCTCTAACTTCTTTGATGCAGCGTAGGTATTTCGGAAGGGGTGTACAAGGATTGGAACGAAACCTTAGGGAGAGATCGCCTAGGGTAAGTTTTGAGGCGAAGTTAAGCCGATTAAGTGTCATTTCCGCCGCAGAACTAGCACTGTTCATTAAATATTTCGAGTGACTTAATTGCTGAGGTCGGTCGTCTGCTAAGTTTTGAAATGTGAATAGATTTGTACCTCGTATTTTGTTGCGCGAAGTTAAGGGGGTTTACGCGGCATGGCTTTCGATATAATCTTTCAAGTCGAAAATATTGGAAATAAACAAACCAAATTTAATAAGACTTTACATGCATAAGCAAATCTTATACTAATATTATAAAACTGAATAGTTTGTTTGTATGGTTGTCCAAAATCCTTTTGTGTTTAATAGTTCATTTATCAAGGTATTATAAAGGCTAAATAACATTACGCTTCGACTAATGGGAGCTGAGCATCAATGAAAAATGTTGCAAAAATGGGAAAAAATATTCCTTTTCAGAGTTTTTGTTGCGTGCGCTGCGTAAACGGTTATAGTAACGCAAAAATCAGGCATGCCGGAATAGTTCTCCTTTAAAAGTTCTAAAAAAAAGTAAGCAACAGCAATTGTCTATCTTTTATGGTAGACCCACCATAACCTTTTTGGGTAATTAAATTTGTTCTAAAATAATGCATTATCTGCGAAGGTATTTACAAAATAAATACATTATTCACCATAAGTGCCATAAGTATTAAATTTTAAAGAAAATTGTTCTGGTCATCATTTGATTTCAAAGAATATTTTCAGAAATATCATCAAAGTTTTAAATAACCCCGCAACAAATCAAGTACTTACCTCGCACGCATTTATGATAGCCAAGCGGGCAGGCGCGGGCGGGGCGATTATGAAAACATGACTTAAATCCTTAACCAAGTGAATACTCAGGTATAATCATGTAACCTACGTACGACATGTTGTTATTTTCAGCCATCCACGCGAACGAAGTCGCGGGCACAGCTAGTTAGTTATAAAGGATTTTTTTTAAAAGTCTAAGTACTAATAATTGAGTAACATAAAATTTTACCTTTATATTACAGACAAAAAATCGCGAATCAATTATTTATTATTGGACTTTTCGAAAATCCTCTTATAACTAATTAGAGTAACCAAACTTGCTCATACATGACAAGTTTTGTTAGAATTGGTTTGTTAGTTTCCATACTTTTTAGCCGACTTCAAAAACGAGGAGGTTCTCAATTCGGCCGGTATGTTTTTTTTTTTTTTTCTATGTATGTACACCGATTACGCCGAGATTACTGATCCGATTTACGTGATTCTTTTTTTGTTCGATGCATAATAGCTGCCATTTGGTCTCATAAAATTTTTTTCAGAAACAGTTGGGTACTTTGGTTTTAAATGTAAAAAAACTGAAATTATGAAGTCGTCTACATATGCGTAATTGTTAATTTTTCCTTTTCCAATGACTTTTTAGTGAATCGATACGATAGTAGGAAACAATATAATTTGACGGTTACCCATCTAGCTTTGACCGTAAAAAGTTATCACTAAAAATTGTGAAAAAAAAATTTTAAACAAAAATTAAAACCGACTTCAAAAAACTGAAAAGGATAAAATAATTAAATTTAAGTAGGTATTCATCCCCTAGAAACATATTTTTGGAGTTGGTGCTAAGTGGTTTCCAGAAACAATAGAAAGTGAAGCACCGACTCCAAAAATATGTTTCTAGGGGATGAATACCTACTTAAATTTAATTATTTTATCCTTTTCAGTTTTTTGAAGTCGGTTTTAATTTTTGTTTAAAATTTTTTTTGACTTAAAAGTTTCTATCGAAAGCCGTGCCGCGTAAACCCCCTTAAGACCAAGAAAAGTTCCTGTCACAGGCCTAAATTGTGTAATAGTTTTAATGCTACATTACGTTACGAGCACACTACAAAATATTTCCTAATAAGGAATCTCGTGGAAGTGACGACGAGACAGTAGGACACGTGGCGGACACAAAGTCCATTACACTCAATACGTCTGCACGTATTCTCACTTGTAAACGAATTACCTCCGCCTGATAAATAAACGAAAGCCCGGCTAAAACAGTATAACAAATTAAAGCTGGGACAATAAAAATGGCGATGTAAGTGGTTGGCCAGTGTTTGTCCGGCTAATAACTTTTGTTAGAAAGACACTATTTAATGTTTTATGTTGACTAAAATACTTTGTACAGCTTTTCTTAGTAAGGATTAATTTTAAGTCCTATTTTGACACAAAATGTATGTTACTCTATTATGTCTTTTTTTTGTTCGGAATAATTAGTAAATGAAAATAAGCGAAAGAATAAAACATGTAGGTATACTATCCATTATACCTTGTAAAGCTACGAACTACGGAAAACAAAAAAAACCCTATAAGCTTTCAAGTCGTTGAGGTAAGTTTGATAATTAAGTTTTCAATTGGTTTTCTGCCGATGCACAAAATAAGAGATGGAAACTATAAATATGTTCAGAAGAATATAATACAATCGTCCTAGTAACATTAGTTAATTACGTTTCGCAGGACACATGTTGCTTGGGAAAAAGCTTCAGGGCATAAAAATATTACAAAGCGAGTGTTGTCAAATAAACTTTGGTTTTACAAATGCATTCTTCGCTTTGTCTCTTATTTTATTTACTTTTGAATCTTGTGATGTTGGTAGTGGTTCTTGTTCATGTTGTGTCATTCTAAAACGATCACAAGAGCGTTAACGTTGCACGGCTTGTCATACAAACTCTCAAGTCGAAAACATTGGAAGCGAAGAAAACGATCTCAATCAAACTTTGCATGCACAAATAAGTCAGACTAGTCTGAAAACTGACAGATGATTTTTAGTAAAAAAATATTGTCTATTTCCAGTTTCAATAAAATGAAAAAAAATGCTCTTACTCAACTATAACACAGTTTCCCGAAAAATCGTTGACAACAATTTGACCAGCCCGACTTTCTTAAATATGAGAAATCTTATTAGAATCGTCACTAATATTTTCGACATAAGAGTTTGCATGAAAAGCCGTGTGACGTTAATAGACGGCCTTGACATAAATTAATAACGCCATAATAATAAGAATAATAAGACCCTCAGTAATAAAATAATAATAATATTCATACACTCACTCATAATCATCATCATCAGCCTATATACGTCCCACTGCTGGGTACAGGCCTTCCTACATGGGAGAAACACATGAGAAGTTTGGGCCATAACACCACCACGCTCTGGATCAATGCGGGTTGGTGAGTTAAAGCGGTTGCAGCAATAACCGGGAATAACGGCTTAACGTGTCTTCCGAAGCACGAAGGAGCTCGAGATAACAAATTTTTATTGACCCATCCTGGGATCGACCATAGCGAAAGTTGCCTTGTTTTCGTAATCGAAATCAAAGCGCTCAAACCACTCCGCCACCGAGGTCCTCACTCCTAATACCTAGCTCAAATTAAACATCATTAAGAGTTTGTGTTATGGATACTAGATGACGGAGAGCCTATTGTTCACATTATTAAAATTTTCCTTAATCTTTCGGTAAAAGTCAATTATTTTAGCATCTAAAATTATTAATGATGCCTCGGTCTGTTGCTATTATCGTTGTGATATCCCTCACAAATTAATAACAAGCGGATTCGAGTTGTGACTGGCGTAGTAAGCAGCTACGTGATTTCTGTTTGTACATATTTGTCGATATCAAACCAATTTGCTCGGGGTTATTGTATTAACAGTTTGAGGGGCTTGTTCTACCATTGTTACGGAAAGCATTCTTACGAATTACGGTAGCTAATAGATTTGTGTTCAAATAATGCTATGAGTATTTATTTATTAATATCCCAATTCTTTTACCACAAATATTATTTGACGGATATTTAGCAGAGTGGTTGGTACTAAGCCAGAGGTCGCGGGTTCGGAATCCTGTAGGGGCATATACTTGTATGAATTAATCAATCAATCATCACCAGCCTATATACGTCGCACTGCTGGGCACAGGCCTTCCTTCATGGAAGAAACACATTACGCTGGCCTAATGCGTGTTGGTGGGTTATAGTGATTGCAAGAACAACCGGGACCAACGGCTTAACGTGCCTTCCGAAGCACGGAGGAGCTAGAGATAACAAACTATGATTGACACATCCCAGGATCGACCATGGCGAAAGTGGCATTATTTTTCATATCGAAACCAGAATGCTCAAACCAATACGCCACCAAGCTTCACATACTTGTATGAATATAGATATCTAATACAATTTGGATGTTTTTATGTACATTTAGTATATTTGTAATATTTTTATGTTTATATCTAAATGGTTAAAGAATGCTACAATTTGTGGGGCGAATACTGGATTTTCTTCACTAAAAGAAATGACAGCAGAAATTTTGACTACCTGTAGCTTAAAAAAGTGTTTTCATTATTCAGAGTAACATCTAGCCATAAATTAAGTTGTATAGAGATGCACGCCGTTTTTAACCGACTTCAAAAAAGGAGGAGGTTATCAATTCGTCTGTATATTTTTTTGTTAAATCGAATAAACTGTAATTACACTTCGCCAAATTTCTGTTATTACAAATGTAACCGAAGTAGTTATTTTTTTCAGTGCACATTATCGGCGAAAAGGGAACATCTTTCGGCGAGTTCTCTTAGGGACCCCGGACTACTGTAAATCGTTGCAACTTTTATACTGATGTATCTCAAAAACTTCGTAAACGTGTTTCAGGCGTTCGCATTTACGTATTATAACTTTTCTATGTCGTGTCTCAATTCTTTGATTACATTGTAGTACGCTGATCTTTTAGATGATCAATTGTTTCTATAACGTAGCCAATACAAAGGCATGAAAAGAGAAACAATTAATATTCAAGCCGACGGCACGAGTTTAGTTAACTTTTTATGAATACTGGTGCTTGAAATATACGGAGCCAATCTGTGTAATAACAGTCCCTTAATTACGCAAGTGATGCTGGCGATGGTTTTCGTCTAAAACTTATTCCAAATCCACTTCTACTTTACTATGAAGATATTATAATATCTCGCCTTGGGAAGCAGCAATGGACAGGCCCCTATACTTATCTTTACTACTCTACCTTCTGGACTAAAAACCAACTAAAAACATAATTATTTAGAAAACATTTTTGAAATCTTTGTACTTAACATTTTGAAAATTGTACTTAACATTTAAGTACGTTTTTACTGCTTCACACGACGCACTTCTAAATTATTTCATTATTGTTATAAAAAATAATAAAATAAAATAAGTAAAAATTAATTTTCATCATCAATCAGATTTAAGCGTATGAGACACATATATATTTTAAGAAAAAACTTAGAGTCAACATATTCTAATTTTAGCACTAGGTTTAAAGGTGTGTAGTGTAACTTTAAATCTTTACTTTCCATGCTACTTTAAAACTATGTTCTCGTCTCATATATAAAGTTGGTTTCAGTTTGCAAAGGACTAATTTTTTTTGTATACAACTAGATGACAAAAAACAAGCTGACGGGCCCACCGGTAAGCGGTTACCGCCGCCTATAGACACCTGCAATAACAAGAAAAAATCACTTGATATTGCAGGTGCGTTGTCATCCTGAGGCCTAAGATGAAATGCCGTCCATGCCCAGTTATTACACTGGCAATTACTGGCAGTTATTGGCTGTTAATTTTTATCAATCCACGCATAAATGTACACATAGGTACCTTTAGTAATCCGTCCTAAGAGCAGATAGTTCATTACCATGTAAGTATAAATTTTCTTAGTTTTTTGTACAAATAAAATAAAAGCGTGAAAAACTCAACAGAGGAAAAGTGAAACATATTTATAACTACACACGGGCAGCGGTCTGTCGGCTCACTTTTTCAATATCCCGGACCTAATGGCCACCAGATGGCAAGTTGGGCAAAGTGATGCTATCAAAAAGCGATAGGCCGCGGTTCCGACGGTTATCGGAGCACTTTGCGCTTCTGACGTGGGTCAACTTACAGCGTGTTGTACATGAGTTTAGACAGATACATACACGAAAATCTTCGTCTTTTTTCCTTTTCTTCCCATCTTGGCTGTGGTGTTCTATTGATTTGATTTTCAAAGCAGAAATGACTTATCTATTTCAGTTATTTTAGTATGAACGATACCCTATTGAAAATTAAAGTTCGATTCAGCTATTAGAAAATATTTGCCGCCTATCATCGAGAACCGAATGTTCCACTTTTCAGTGGAAAAAAATAATATTTAATAAAACTCCGTAATCCGTTGACTTTTTGCAGCCACTTCTTGCCTTAGGACATGGTCTTTTCTTTTTTAATTTTTTAACTATATTATTAAATAATATTACCCAAATTGCCACAGGCAAAATAATATCCATGATAACCTTTACCATCGTGCTGTCCTCTCTTGCGAAACTATCAACGAACAATTATGAATAATTGTCACCGAAAATGTAAAAATGCTCGCTTCTTTTTTCCGTGGAAGAGTTATTTCATTGTCTGTCGATTAATCGGAGTCCTTATATATGTATAATCTTAGTTTTTTATTTACAAAAATTTTACTAAGTTAATTTTGTTTAAATATTCATAAAATTATAACAAGAGACATTAAGTGAGTATTTGGTGGATAATCCGCCGCAATGGCTCCTGGTGTGCTCAGTCACGTGCAATAGCATTATGTACCAACTTTTGACATTTCAGCATCCTTAGTACCTTGCAAAAACAGTCATGATCTGCCAAAAGTGGTAATATTATTGTTTGTGACTGTATAAGCCCAATCTGCCGAGTTTTTCCTAAAATTATTCATACACAGACAATTAATTATAAGAAACCTTACTGCATGTACCACTTCACAGCTAATACTAAGTTGTAAATTATAACAAAATTCTTCATTGTTTCACGGATTACAGTTGTACACTTCTGTTTAATAACAAAACCCTTTTAATTTGAGTTAATTGTATTTGCCACGGAGCGTGATTACAGCCCTGTCTTTGTTATTCAAGTCAGGTAAAATTAGAGATATCATGCTTGTGCCTTTGTCTAAAATCTTTTGTCTCCTTTTATTTTAACAAAATTTTAATCTGTTTCATTGGATTAACGTGTGTCTGAAAATAATTTTTCATTTGTCATGCGAAATGCAAACTAGATTTGATTTGTTTTTGTACAACTAGATGACAAACAAGCTGACGGCCTCCCTGGTGGTAAGCGGTTACCGCCGCCTTTAGACACCTGCAACAATGAGGAAAAATCACTTTATATTGCAGGTGCGTTGTCATCCAGAGGCCTAAGATGAAATGTCGTCCATACCCAGTAATTACACTGGCTACCTTTCTTAATACACCTATGTGTTTTTTGTATGCAATTAATTACGAAAATAATAAAAACATGTATCTTTTAGAATTCAATTATTAAATTTCTGACTAAAATACTCTTAGTAGCCATTTAAAGTACCTTATCAGCGTGTTTTTTTAAATTGTTATTTATTTTTCATAATTAATATTTTCTACCATGAAATGTAACGATCTGCATAGTGCAAAGTAAAAGAAGTAAAACAGGTAACTGTTCTAGTCCCCATCTGACCTGGTGTGCTGATAACGGTTTACAACCAAATGAATTTCTAAAGGAAAATAAAATGTACGTAGAGCAAGTAATTTAATGCAGACTATTTCTAGAAATTTAATTTTCTGGAATTAGTCTACAGCTGCATATTAGTCTTATCTACTGTGAAATGGACTAGAAATAGTGAAACACGGTCATAGCTATTCATCCCACGCAACACTTTTAAATGCCACTGCTAAACTGCACCTCGAATAGAAGATTAAATTACATTTGCAGTACGTATCTTTCTTACTGCAGGGCTGCCAACGAGCCACTTCCTTGGCTGCAACTTTATTTTATTACGCGTCAATCCCTCATGAATAGTTGCTGGGGCTTAAATATGCTTCACCGAGACATGTAAATAAAGCACGTAACTTATTTATTTTTTAAATTTCTAAGAATTTCTTTCGTTTATTTCTTTGTCGTGGATAATTGTGAAACATGAAAGCGTCGTTTTAGCGGTTCTCTTGCATTGTTATTCAGTCGGCGATGTCGGCGGCGCTCACGCCCCACAGCTTATCGCCAGCCCCCAGCCGTTGTAAATTAAATAAATATACACCTAATGAGCGGAAATACAATGCATGACTAAGCTAAATAATTGCTTCATCTCCTTATTCGCAAATTTACTTTATTCAGTTACGATCTCGCTGGGTCGCTTTACATGAGAATGGGCTGTGACGTTGACAAATATTTTGTTGCCGGCTCTCTCTATTGTCTCGAGAAGCCTTTAAACTATTAATTACTTGATGTAGATCTGATATTCTTATAGTTCTTAGGACTATAAATATTCACGACACATTAGTTAAATTTAATCAAGATTGTTTAAAAGTTTTTTTAAACTCTTATATTTTTTAAATATATTCCTGAAGCAGAAACAGGCTAAAAGCCATACTGGCAACACAAAGTGCATCTTCTGGGAGTTCTAAAGACCCTTATTACCATAAAAGTTACTTTATCACCCCTACAGCACCAAAATCGAGTGAAAAATTCCGCTCATTCGAATTTGAGATATAAGATATGACAAATATTTAAAAAAAATTCGCGTATATTAGAGAATGACTAAGTTATACGCATCTAAATCAAATGAAAATAGTGAAAACATACAAGTAACAGTAATATTTCTTCAAAGATATGACCAGTGAAATGCAAACAATTGACTATACGGAGCGCGGGAACCCATCCATAAATAATGAGAAAATTTATTCAAACGAGTGGAGCTGCGTAATTTATTATAGCCGAGTCTCAATTTTTAACCTGTTCAAGTTTAAAATGTATGCATGCGCCAACTATCATATTATTTACCGCTTTTCATTGTGCTCTAGTGTCTGCTGTATTTATGTTAATTTTTGAATTAAAACTTTGTCAACGAGGTCGTTACGAGATGTGATTTTATAATAATAATTAACCGTCTGCAAAAAAAACTCTTAATTCAACGATTTTTTTTTCGAGCTCTTACCTCCGGCAAAATTAAATGTAGATCTATTAAGATAATAATAACTTTGGTATCCGAATAACCTAAGTACACTACCAGGTTCATCTCATATAAATTTCTTTTGAATCTGCTGAAAATCTTTAGAGATTTCGAACGAAACTCCTCAATAAATTAGGGTCAAGTTATATGATAAGTCAAACGATAGATAATAAAAACAATACCTTTTTGTTTTTTAACCAGAGACTGAGCTTGAGCTGATCGTAAAATATTCAGTTCATAAAAATATTTCATGGTTTTCTGTATAAATTAAAAGTCGATCTTTTAATCAAAACATATTTTACTAAATCTGATCTACAAGTATGTACGTGCAACGACAGTGTATGTGACGTCATCAACACAGCAGCTATTTTTGCCTTAAGGAACAGCCTCTACTAACACGATTACATAAAAACTAAACGATATGGCATCTAGATTTATCAGCAGATATCCGCGAGAAAATTTGAATGCTAAATATAAAACATACCCTAATATATTAAATATAAATATCATAGAGAATAATACTTTCAGATAGAAAACGAAGAAAAATGCCACGGAGTTAATCCAACCCCAGTCGAGTTGGGCAAAGTTATGATAGAGGGTGACTTTATACGGTTTGACTAGTTGCTTGCTTTTAGACGTATTACGGGAAACGGGCCCCGCAAAATTGAATATGAGGTAAAGTGTATGAGAGATTTTACAAGATCCATAAAAATCAAGTTCTATTTGCGAATTGATACATTTCGTTTATGTTTTCCTAAAAATTAAAATCCTTTTGTTCCAAAATAAACCTTAGACTAACTTCCAATGGATGTAATATTGCGAGCCATTTAATTACTATTATTCAGTGCATTAAAGTTTTAATAAACAAATGAAGCGAGATAATGATATTTTAATTAATCAAGAGTAGTCATTAATTTGTGTAATAGTTTGGGCGCGAGTGTAAGTTTATTTTATAATTATTATTATCTTACTTAGGCACAATTTGGGAATAATATTGAAGATTCTTTGAAACAGAAAAGTTTTGTATTATAAGTCAAACATATTTTAAATATTATATGCTATCTTCATTTTTTAGTCTAAATTCATACTTCTTTTATGAATAAAAATAATATCAATAAATACAAATATATCTTCAACTGACACAAATGTGCACCAAATGCAATCGTTGCTACTAAAATTGTTGGAAAATATGAGCTACTTACTGCAGCGTGCGTGATACGAGTGAGAAACTGCTGCTTAAAGCAAACAACCCGCCGAGTGTTGTGGATTAGCAGTTTATACTTTACTTCATAAATACAACACTGGGACCAAATATCATACTGTGAATAATTTATTTATCTTTTAAAATTGCAACGGTTCTCTGTACCAAGGAAAAGGCTTGACTCACTCCAATAGTACATACTAAAATCTTATCTCGGTAAAGGTTAAAACCTGTTAAACGAAATGATGGAACATACCTAAAATTTTGTGGTTATCATGTTCTGGTCTACTAGGAAAACCGTTGCACTACTGGTCCAAGACCGTTGGCTTTGTATTTTTTTTTTAATAGGAAAAGCAAAATATGCATAGAAAGTTTTATCATTTTATTTATACCAAATGCACCGTACCCACCAAGATCAGTATAACTGATTGTGGCTTTAGAAACAGACTTTAAACTGTCAACGATTTAACTATAATCAATGTTGCCATATGAAGTCGAAAAGATACAATTATAATACATTCACGTACCTGAAGCTGCCGCAGCTGGCAAAGCACCACCTACGGTCCTTCACCAGCTGGATTACACAGCTTTAGTAGGTAGAGACACGGTTTTTCATTAGATAAGTTTTTTAAAGAAAAAGTAAGACATGTACGCGTCTACAAAGTCAGTTATAATGTGTGTACTACCCTCGAATCACGTGCAGAACTACGGAGTGCATGACAGCCAAAAAGCTGCGTTTTGTCACTGCTCGTATGGTAGGTGAAACACACACAACTGCGTTTTTAAAAACGATTAGTTAATGTTTTATTGTGATGAAGTAACATAGTGCCAGAAGTAAAATATGTTACCTTTATGTTACCTTTAAATTGTTATAAAAAGTCTTATTAAGAAGAAGGCACAGCAAATGATTCATCACCTCCTGATAAGAAGCGAAAAAAATGCGAAGGCGGCTAGCGCAGTGCTGTACAGCCTCCTGCACCTGGTTATTACCGGGCCGGCTTATGACTTATAAGTTAAGAGGTATTTTACAAGAATAGCGTTCCCAGCAAATATTTGGAAAATGAGAATATCGTTCTTCTGTATTTTACATTAACGGTTTTATATTCCTTCTTTATCCAAAGTTCAATGATGTTTTATGCAAAACCAACAAGGAAGTTGACGCAGTAATTTAACTGTTTTCCTCCCTGATAAAGAAGGGAGCCAGTCTTGAAAATAAAACCGTGTCCAGTGAAGATAAGACGAATTTACTATCAAGTGCTATTATAGGAAATACGAACCCCGTGCCTCTAAGGGTGAACGTACGGCTTGCTCCGCATCCTTTGAGGCCGGGCCTTTGAGAGTACGTGGGTGCATTTTGATAGCACTATCGATTTCACCAGTGAATATATTTTTACTTTATTTCATGCTTACTCTGATGTGTAATGAATAGAATTGAGTTTTAAAGCTTCATTTTATTTCCAAAGTGAAATTTGAATATTTTTAGTTTGAAATAGGTTTCTTATATTGGCTTAGTATACCTACTAATATTTATTTTCGTTGTACTGTCTACTAAAATTTATTAAGTTTGTGTTACCAATTTCAAGGGTCATGTATCTACGACACTGTTTTTATAATATATGCTCGTGATAAATTTATATTGTAAGTAATTGAGGTTACAAAAAATGGCACAAGCCAGCAAGCCAGCAAGCCAATTTTGATTTACAATAATATAAAAATACATCAAAATAATAATGTTTTGCCTTCTATATTATTTACAAGGATCTAAGTGAGTCTTAAAACTAATAATGATATTATTCGATCACTTTAATCGAACATGTAAGTATTTGTCTTTTGGCTCGAGCTCCCGCCCGCTCGCGAGGGAGACCGTTCGAGAATTTCAATTTAGAAGAAGAATGCGCCAACATAACGTGTGGGCCGAGATATTTTGATAGGACATGTTCTTGGTGAATAAATTTCTTTCAACATATTAAAAGTTTTTAACGTTTTTATTTATGACCGATTCACGGTAACGACGGAGCAATACAGCAAAAATTGAAAACCGATTTAAAGGTGCGGAACATTATAAAATCTTTCGTCGTTTGTCGTTACTTTGCTAGGATGATCCTTATGATATTTTCTAATAATAATAATATTCATACACCCACACCTATTGTCTAGCCCAAAGTAAGCATCATTATGGGCTTGTGTTATGGATACTAGGTAACGGAGAACTATACCAACTAAACATACAAACGTCCATGACTCGTGAACAAATGGTCGTACTCATCATACAAACATTTGCTCCTACAGGGATTCGAACCCGGGACCCAGGTACGGGCCACTCGACCAGCCGGTCGTCAGTATATCCTAAAATATTATGTGTACATGCTGATCGTTTAATTCACTTCAGTAACTATTACAATAAAATACAAAATTAAAATTTTAAGTAACCCCCGGCGTCATTAATTATCTATCTAACACCATCTCATTAAGACTATTCATAAGAGCCCAGACACGCTATATCTGCGGTAAGTATCTATAGAATTAAGCATTTCGCAGACTTTTTATGGTATGGGATCAGCTCAAGGATAGTATGTCATGGGAATGTCACCGAAGTGACAGTACACCAAATTTCAAATCAATCGGATGTGTAAAAGTTAGTATAACCCTATTATCATGTAGAAAATGAGCTGATAGTCATCAAACGCCTGAACTGATCTTCATAAATTATAGCTAAGAACCATCGTTGGCACATCAGCTTTCAAACAAAAAAAACCGAATCAAAATCGGTCCATTCGCTTAGGCGCTACGATGCCACAGACAGACACGTCAAACTTATAACACCCCTCTTTTTCGTCGGGGGTTAAAAATTACCTACTGGGGCGAATAATAAAAATAATAAATACAAAAATAACAAGGTATCATTAAAAATCTAGAAATATCGCTATATTTTGAGGTAGTACCTCTACCTAAAAGAAGATTACAGCCAATGGATATTTTTTCTGCTATAGTGCAGTAAGGTTCCCAGAGCTCACCGAGCGTCGTGTTGGGAAGGCACTTGACTCCCATTCTGTCAACGAATCTCTTCCTTTTGAGTTTTACAAGGTATTTGAACATGTGACTGTGACTTTCCTTAATGTTGGCTATAATTTTATTTTAACCTCATCTCATTGGCTTTAGGTTCTTAAAAAGAAACCGTATCCATACCATATTCATCATCATAGTTGTATAGGTATAACGCTATCAGTGCAAAATATGACGCCATGGCATCATAAAAAATAATTTGTGCGGCCGCGCGCTAAACGAAGTCAATTTTAATGCTTCCATACACTTCACGTCACCAAAAACTGAAGCGCCCTAGTCGATAGCTAGTATATAGTTTCTGAACAATTTGGGGAACAATTTGGGGAACAATTTAATTTTATGTGTCCATACATACTATCGTGCCCTATAGATAACCCTTTGGAATTTTCAATTTGATCAGGGAATGCGGCCACACGAGAGAAGAAAGGCTGAGATCTGCATGTCGGGAGTACCGCCAACTGGTTTAGTTTCCAATTTATTGTGTCAATTTCGTTTAAAGGCACCTAGGTGAAACAGTCGGGGAAGTACCCGATATTTCTAGAGCTTTGCAGTTGCGATGCAAAATATTAGCATTTGGAAAAGATACTAAGGATTTTTACTCGGATTTTTAATGGAGCTACGGTTAAATGTTAAGAGAATACTTTCTTGGATAAAGTTAAATTTTTGGATAAATGACAAGAGTGGCAGACCAGAGCGTACGGTCCAACTGATGGTAAGCAGTTGCCATAGTCTGTAGACGCTTGAAGCACTTTGGGCACTACTCACGCGCTGCCTGCCCTATAAGAATCAAGAGAATGCGTTTTTCCACAGAATAGAAGACGAACTTAACGCTTTCTCAATGAGCTCTAGCGACTTTATTCACCGCAGCAACAAGGCACAACACTGCAAAGTATTATGTAGCTGCGATCATCTGTAAGGTGGAGGCACTGCCTTAGTAGGACGCTCTAAAGGAGTTGGTTTGATATTGGTACTTAAAAAAGCCCCCTAAGATTTATTATTATTATATGAAAGATTTTGCTTCGCAGATCTTGAATACATCCTTTTTTATTTTGCTACCCCGGCATTTTTGAGTAATTTTGAAAAGTGTATCCAAAAAATCTAACCGTTGTAACCAAGTTTCTCTCATGAAATATCGTAAATAATAATTTTGAAAATTATTAGTCAAATCAAGAGGAGAAATCAAATTATGGTTTTCCTTGAGCATTTCTTATAAAAAATAATTGCAAAATAGTCACCAACCAAATCAAAGCCATGCCTAGTTAAAAAAAATGACAAGGCAATGGACGACATTGACGTTTTGTACTTTGTCTGACATGTGTAATTTTAATAATAGAATTTTACATCTCTGGATATTTTTACCAGAATGAAATGTTATTTTTTATTTATATGTCATTTAAAATTTAACTTTTCGTCTTACAATATTTAAAAAAATATACTCTTTTTTCTCATTTAACTTTTATCTTGTGTTGTAGCTGAGTACCAGCCTCATACATTTTCAGAACATCCCCTTTGAATGGTAAATACTGCTTTGCCCTACCGCTCATAAATCTGACAATGAACGTTTATTTATAGTTATAAAAAAAATTGGTAAAATGTCTAGTTATAAAATTAAATTAGAAATATGATGACATAACATTCGGCCTTATGTCATTCCGTTTTAAAATAATTTAGTATTTGCAATAAACGCAGTACACCATATAACAAATATTCCTGGTTAATTTAGTCTTATGAGAACAGCATAGTCCTCGAAAGAAAATAAAGCTAGCTATAGTTTTAATCATTTACTAATTTAATTTTCCTTGATCCTATTCAAATTATTTTAGGCCATACGCCTTTGAAGGAATACACTTCTTGGCAATAATATTGCCATAGTGGGTACTGTGCTACGAAAATATATATTTAAACTTGCTTATTTAAATTCTCACGGGTCCTTTGTGAGATAATCACAGAAAGTGGCGGGAAAAAGGAAACCTTTGTCCTTTTCACACGCTCTTTTTGCTGTGAACGTGATAATGTTTGCGTGAGAATGTGCAAAATGTACACACGACAGTACATCAAGTGTAACAGTTGCAGTACGAAAGCCGCTTCTATTACAAAAGCAGTAAGGGCGGTCTCAAGGTCAAACTGTTACGCTTGATGTGCTGTCGACTGGACATCGTTGGATGGTTGATTCTTGGAAACTAGTGTGCTTGTTTGACATAAAGCGGTGAGTCCTATAATAACATTTGATCTGGAAAAGATATGAACATCATTTATCTTTGAAAAGGTATAGTGGACCATATTTTATATATTTACCCTTACGAGCTTCAGGATAGAGGAAAACTACTTCTAAATTTGGTTTTGCTTCAGAAATCAAATTAAAATAAAACGGAGACTTATTTTTTATCCCCGTTGCAAAAAGAAGGGTGTTATAAGTTTGACGTGCCTGTCTGTATATCAGTGTGCGGTGTATCTATGTATCTGTGTATTTGAGTATCTTGTTTTTTTGATTGAAAGTGGACGTGATAGAGATGGTTCTTAGCTATAATTTATGACTATCAGCTCATTGTCTACTTGACAAACGGGTATTACTAAATTTCACAGATCCGATTGATTTGAAATTTGGTTTACTGTTAATTCGGTGATAACAAACGGTAGACAACCTAACATTGAGCTGATACTGGGCTATCAAATAGTCTCAATTCTTTAGAAACTTACAGCAGATAAAGCGTCTTTGGGCTTATAAAAATAGTCTCAATGGTATGGTGTCATATAGATGATTAATGAAGCCAAAGATTACTTATTTTTTTAATGTTATATAATTTAAAATAATTTAAATTTTTTAGCAATAGATACGTAAACAAGAAGTCATAAGATGTATAATTCATAGAAATAAGTCTCTTGAAATTGTTCAGCAATCAGAGCGCGTAACATCACATTTGCACAAGGATGGGTCCAAAGATCTTCCATTCACTTAAAATTCGGAGACTAAAAACCCGCACTTGAGCATTTCGGATGTCGAACAAATCCGACATCCGAAATGATCAAGGCCTAGTTTGTTAAATAACTTTTTGAAACATTCCTAAGTAAAAATCAGCAAGTCTAAATATTCAAGTCTAAATACCATACCACCAACGGGTTTCCATGGTTTGTTATGTCACAAATGTTTATGATATTATAAATAGAATCTAAAATGTAAACAACTTTACCGATGAAACTAACGTTTAATTAAATATTACATTTTTATGTAAATGTCTCACAATTATTTTTGCTAAAATTATAATATAAGACTGTTTAAAAGTGAAGCCTCTAGTGGTCAAAATTTAATAATATGTCAGGCATTAACAAGGGACGTTATACTGCGAAGTTTAGATAACAGCAAGATTATAAGACGAAACATCTTTCGATTTTAAAAAACTAAAGGGTTTTCTATTTTTCCTACCCTTTTAATTTGACAGCATTGTCTCCGAAAAAGCTTTTTATCCAAAGTATGACAAATGAAAATATTATAATTATTTTTTATCAAATCTGCATAAAGAAAAAATATTTTACTTTTGAGAAGATAATGCGTTATTTGTAACAATAACTAGGTACCTTATCTTTGAAAAACATTCTAATATCACAGATTTTTCACCAGCACGCTCTATTAAGCTTAAATAACAACCATTTAAAAGGCAACTAGTATAATAACAACAAATGGCAGTAAGATAAGCCTGTTTTCATACGCCGTATCAAATTCATTACGACAATAAACTCCCAAATGTATTTACGAGGGATCACGTCATGAATAAATTTCGTCAACGCAAAGTTTGACGCGTGAAATAGCGAAGGGAACTTAGACAAAGCTTTGTATAAACGGCCGCCGCGTAACGTAACCACTTTTCCTTGCGCCGATAAAAATTCAGTATCATTAGAAATAGTAGTTACGAACGGACTTTTTCTATGACGAATCATTTAAAAAAAGTACCCCTACTGTTTCGAAGTCGGTGCTTCACTTTCTATTGTTTCTGGAAACAACTTAGCACCAAGTCCAAAAAATATGTTTCTAAGGGATGCGTACCTACTTAAATTTTATAATTTCATACATCTCAGTTTTTCTGAAGCTGGTTTTAATTTTTGTTTTATTTTTTTTCACTTTTTTTAGTGATATCTTTCTAATGGGTGACCGTTGGCAAATTTTGTTTCCAACTATGGTATCGTTGTACTAAAAAGTCACAGGAAAGCAAAAATCGGCAATTTCGCATATATAGACGACTTACTCATTCCATTTATTTTGATTTGAAAACCAAACTACACAATTGATTTAAAAAAAAATATGGGACCAAATGGCAACTAAGTATTTCGCATCGAACAAAAAACAAATCACGTAAATCAAATCAGAAATCTCGGCGTAATCGGTGCGCATAAAAAAACATACCAACCGAATTAAGAACCTCCTCTTTTGAAGTCGGTTAAAATATAAGAAATCACCTGAAGGCTCTTGTACGAAAAGTAAATAACATCTTGAAAATAAACAGTTATCGCTGTCTGCTACTGAACATAGAAGCTTTTGTTGGCAGCCCAGTAATCGTTATGTTGCTAATAAATCATATTTTCAACTAATAAGATAATGAATGTGATGATATAAAAATTATGCACATAAACTCCCGAAATTAGAGGAAACATACAAGTTGAGGTCCAATAAATAAACAATGCCGCTGTGAGTGGGTGCCGCGCAGTAGATAAAACCCATATGGGCGTTTAGACAAGTGACGACGGTCACGTTTTTAATTACCCTAGTCTCATCCGTAACGTGTCACTAGGGAGTTTGGCGAACAGTATACGTGAATAGCTCTTACTGTGTTCACAAACGATTTCACTATTTCCCTGTTGCGTTAAGCACAGGATTTAGGACCGGATTGGACACTTCATAAATGGCATTGCGGCATAGATGTTTTGATACCAGACGCGGGTCAGAAATCTAATTAGGAATGTTTATATATTTTAAACGTATAAGGGGGCCTTGTAACGTATGACATATATTATACATATCATGCGTTACTACGTCACCTTACGGTAGCTCACGTGCAAGTGAATAATCTACTTGGAGTGCTGAATTTATGTAAAGGTAATGCCAAACCAACTAAAGATTTTTAATTTTTTTTAGTATCAACGGTAGCATGAAGGTTTCTGATCACTTTTTTATGATATTATCTCACCAACAAAATTTCCTGTCATTAGATTGACCCCAGGCCACTTTCTCCACCTCAACATCACACACAGATACATTTATTAACCTGTTTCATTGTCGTACTTCCAAAACTTGGATTTCCTAACCAGCACACGTGTCCTCACCTTCCTATCAGAGTTCTGCTAAAAATACTTAACAAGGCAGCTAGGACAGTGTGACACTGCTGCACTAGCTGACATGGATGCATGCAGTGTTGTTGAGTTATATGCCATACTTTGTATACAAAAATATTGAACAGTATAAAGATATGTATTTATGACGAAGGAAAGTAAGAAGTCTGCCACCAAGTACTTTAAAGTCGGTCTGTAATACCAAAGCCGATTACTTACTTCTCACTTCCTTAAATTTCTTCTGAGAGAGATTTAAATTAGTAAATAGAAATAAGTTTATTTGTAGCGGAAATTACTACAAAGCCTTACTGCGCTAGAAACCCAGTAAATATATTTTTACCTCAGGACACAATTAGCTGACCTAACAGAAATCAAGTGATCTTGGGAAAGAAAATATTGAAAATAGCTGTCACATATTGTTCTACATATTTCAAACGAAACGACTTAAATACAACATTTAACATTATATCTACGTTTGAAAACATTGTATTGTATCGCGTAAGTATTGTGTTCGCAATAAAACATTCAAGTACAATACCATCGCTCGAACACAGGGCACTTAACAATGAGCTTGCAGTTTAGAGGAACTACGGGGCAAGAAGTGAACTTCTTAAATAGACTTCTTACATAGTGCAGGAAATAAAATATTAAACGCTACAGACTGACGCAAAGCGTGTTATTATGAGGCGAGGCGGGAACTATTTTCCAGATTATTTGTGTAACTTCTAGGCTCTCGGCGAGTTGTTATAGAAGAAGTTACCGCGCTTGGAAATTTTAAAAGCTTTTACATTTCTTAGCGGATAAGTAAAGCGAGTTGAATATTTTGTTGTTTAAGGCAATATTAATGTGGGTTGGTTACATTTTGGTAATAAATATGTTTATTTCAACTACGCATTCAAGCTGTTCCTTATTACATATTTTGTTAGTGTCAACTAGAACGCTTATCGACTAAAGAAAATAAATTCTAATGTAAATGTCTCTCAAAAAAAATCTCAAGAAAGTGTACCGGCGGTTTATTACGGTGTCCTTCATTTATCTTTTGTTTGAAAAATAAATCAAGAAACGTTAAATGATATCCATTTTTTTTCTTGTTTATTTAAGTTTCTATTCTAAGAAACATGGCGTGATTGTGAAATCTAAATTCGATTCTGATAAAAACATTTATAAAAATGTTTTTCTTTAAACAGAAATGTAAATTCATTTCATAATTTCGATTAAATCTTTTTCTGTTTCTTTGTGATAATGTATACGCTGTTGAGCAAAGAACATGTGGGCTCATTTCACTGAATGTTTCTTTGTTCATGAAAATAACGTTTTACATGTCAAACCTATTTTTTTTTCACAGAAATGTTAAGTAGATTAAGTCTGATATTTAAGTACTGTGTTTATTCAAGTCATAATAAACTTGCATATACTTTTTATGTTCTAATAGGCTTTTGAGCTTTGACATTGGCCGTAATGTCACCTTCTCTTCAAGTGTTAATGCGGACTACGGCGGTGTATCACCTTGAAGATGCTACATCTAATAATAATGAAGATAATAAATATGTAGCTGAGCTTTATGTTTGTGGACTGTATAAATTAATATAAACCTAAAATATATGAAAAAGCGATGTACTTCATCAAATAATTATTATTGCATGTAAATATGACAAATTCTGATATTAAAAGACACTATTTCAAAAACTGACAATTTCACTATCATTTTGACATGAAAACCGAAAGAGAACTTATATACTACACTGCAAGGATGTTCGCGACAAAATACATCCACTTATACAGTTATTTGCACTAAAAAAATGTACACGTAGCCTTTGGTGACGTCACGCGTGTGGAATGATCATCTATGTAAAGGTGTGAAATGCTAATGATTGTCTTATTCCCGAAAAGAGGCTGGCAGAGTTAGTTCCTTTAAAACCGAGACTCTGGTCTGACTTGCCTGCAGAAAATCCAACCAATCGTTCTGGCAGCTTGGTTGCTTCGTCATCAGGGACAATTCCACCAAGCTCATATCAGGTACTGAGCATTATATTAAAGTCAAATCAGCCTATTGGGATATATCGATAAGTAAGGGTCAAAGGTCGTAGAGCACATTTGGTAGAAAACACAGTTTTACTCAATCTATCGACTTGTTTATTTAAGTTCGTATTATAGTTCCTTCACAACCCATCATATTAGGCTCGCCAAACCTAATTTATTTAAAAAATTTGGATGTAAGTGACAATTCACTACCAGCGTGTATTCATTTTGGTAGTAATGCAAAGTATTCAATAACTTTTGGGCGTTAAATGTATAATCATTACCAATTCTCTTATACAACCTAGTTGTTAATATCCATCTTTGTTAAGAATTTTTCTATATACCCTCACAAAATTAAACAAAAAAAGACAGTTTGACCTTTTATACCTAATCAAACTTTAGTTATATCTTACCACAGAGGGCGTAAATTAACAATAATGGCTAAGCAGCATGAATCCAGTAAAGCCCATTAACAAAAAAAACTGACATCTTCATAACATCTGAAATAAATAGGAAACAGCGGTTAAACACTTACAAACAGCAATTAGGCAGCAGGATGGTGTATGCTTTTGATTACGATAGACTTTGGAAGATTTCCGTCGGAAATAATGATAATAATAGATATGTACTTATATAAATATTAGAAATATACAAAATAAACAAATGAACATTCATAACTCGTGAACAAATGCTCGTACTCATCATACAAACATTTGCTCCTACCGGGATTCGAACTGGGATTAGTGGGATCGAGTAGCATGTATAGCTAGGGGCACAGACCACTAGTCCAGTCGGTCGTCAGTTTGACGTGTCTGCCTGTGTATCTGTGTGCCTATCTGTGGCATCGTAGCGCCTAAGACCGATTTTGATTCGTTTTTTTTTTGTTTGAAGGCTGACGTGATCGAGATGGTTCTTATCTACAATTTATAAAGATTTGTTTGTTTGTAAACGTTTGATGACTATTAGCTCATTTCCTACTTAACAAAAGGGTTTCACTCACTTTTACATATCCCATTGATTTGGAACTGGGTTAATGTTACATTGATAGTATTATCAAGACATGCTAACCTTGAGCTGATCCTGTACCATCAAATAGTCTACGGGATACTGAATTTTATAGAAACTTACACCAAATATCGCGTGTTTAGGCTCATAAGAATAGTCTCAATAGGATAGTGTTAGATAAATGAATAACAAGGCCGGGGGTAACTTAAAAAAAAATTGTATTATTAGGCAAAGAATAAGGTATGTACATTAAGCCATCGTATATATTGCTCGGCAATTTCACCAACAGAAGTGACGATGCCAAGTCAAGAGGGCAATAAATAAAATAGCTCCCCTTCCCCAATTTTACGTAAAAACGCGTCCCGTCCGCAATCTGCATGTTTATGAGCAAATATTCTATGAACAAGTCAGATACACAGAAGCCAGCGTGTGTCAGAGACAGCAATACATAAAATTGTATGCAAATAAGATAACAGCAATAAATACAAACCCAGTCCCCAAGCTTCGCTCGAACTTCCCTAATGCTAAGAATTTTTTACTAGGACGTTGACCCGTCTTCAAATAATTAAATTGGCGTTCCATATTTTTTATGTGGAAATATTTAGAGCGACGTAACTTGATATTTTTATTTCTCTCGTTGATAGAACTGGAAATATTGTCAAAGGACAATATTTCAGTTATAGGCCAAACGAATAGGACCTTAGTATATATAAGCAATAAAGTCTCATTTGTTCGACCCTTAATGCTTCTACTTATTTTCCATTTAAATGCTAACAAGCGTTTTGGTAGTTGGAACAGAATTTCAGACTAATTGATATTGATTCCAATTCTGCTTTACAAGTCACTAAACAAAATTATGTTTCTGTGTCTCTTTTTTGGACGATTTTACATAAACATTAAAAAGGTAATTAAAATCAATTGGCAATTAAAATACTAAACATAATTTTATGCAATTTCGCTACTGCTGCAACATATTTAGCCCAACAACCCGCATAGGACCCGAGTGGTGTTGCTATGGCCCAAACTCCTCATGTGTTGCTCCCATTTATTAAAACCTGTGCCCAACAGTGCTAAATCTCCTGCTAGGATTATAATATAATGTATTGTTAGCAGCATTTCAACAGTTGCCGATTACAATAATATCCTATTGTTCATTTTATATTTGACGACCACCTGGCCGAGTGGTCTGTACCCCAGGCTACTCGGTCAAGAGGTCCCTGGTTCGAATCCCGGTAGGAACAAATGTTTGTATGATGAGTACGAACATTTGTTTACGAGTCATGGATGTTTATATGTATAATTAGTATATTTTCTAATATTTATATACATATTATTATCTTTATTTCTCCGTTATCTAGTATCCATAACACAAGCTCTTAATGATGCTTACTTTGGGCTGGATAATAGGTGTGAGTGTATAAATATTATTTTATATTATATATATAAAATTTTCTCTTTTTTAAAAACTTATGGCAAATAAATGACTGTGTAATGTATGGGTGTCCTCCACCATAACCACCACCACGACGCTCTCACGATGCTCAATTTAAACTCCATCTTTGTTGAATACTGACCTCAAAGGCGCGCATTTGCGTTTAATAAACTGTTTAGCGTTTTCAGGAAGCAATGAAAAAAACAATAAGTACTCAGAATACAAAATGATATCTTTGAATTGAGAGAAATACCTACGTGGTAAATTTTACAATCTATTGGTGATTCTGCTTTTCATGATATGACATGTCTGTGAATATGTCAAAAGAAACATTCTATCGCATAATTAGGTAACGCAATTACAGGCGATTGCACCCCTATGGTCACGAACTTCAAAACACCTAAATATACCTAAATACGTCAAGAAAAATTAGTGGTGATGGCTAGGTGAACGTCACATTTTTCTTTATTATGTAAGTGAAAGGAAAAAGATTTAGTGTAATAAATGCGTACAAAACAGTTTCATTGTAAAACCCCAGAGAAAAGAGTTATGCCAACATTGAACACAAGTACCGCGCTCCACGAATATTTAGCTTTACTTACTACTTTTATTTTCTTCTTCTTCTTTAAATATTATGCAACCCAAACTAAGCTTATTAGATTTAAAGCAAGTCAATTTATTATCAATATGACTTAACGTTTTGACGAAGAGAAAAATGTTGCCTACCGTTTTTATAATGTAGCCTGGCCTATAATTATTATTTTGTCGGTCGGGAAGCCACTAGGGAAGGCTTATTCATCCGCTGTGTCCAAACAGAACGGCTCATTGACTCACTGATTAATTGCTAAGAGAGCCTTCGCGACATTCTAATGCAAAACAATATTTGGGGGCCTTGTATAAATATTTTACAACACTTAGAAGCACTTTTCTACTAACGTTAAAAGCATTAATGTCTTGAGCATTTATTCGAGAAAAGATGTTATTTATTGAATTTCTATATAATTATTAGGATATTCTCGTCTTGCCTCGCAAACAGTCGGAATTTTAATTAGGATTAAATCCTATTTTGATTTAAAAAAGAATTAGAGTTGCCGAATTCATCAACTATTTTGCAAAAGCCAAAATATGGATGAAATTAATATAAAAGGGATGTTGCCTACGTTGGAATATGGCGCAAATTTTCACAAATTCTGAAAATATACATTGTTTCTAGCCATAAAAAAACTCAAACTTAAAATTTATGGAATTGCTTTGAAATGGTACGATTTAGAATATTTACTTTATTTATATTTTTTTTTCCCAAAATTTATCAATAATGTTAATGCTATTAGATTGCCCACATAATTACACAACAAATAGTATACACAACTGTCACTGCCACAACTTTCAATAGAAACACACATATTACATAGTTATTATTAATTTTGTCGATATGCCTATAGATTTTGTAGTAGTATAAGAACATGTGACGTCACCTGTTCCGTAGATTTTCAATGGGGCGTTTTTGGACATCACACACACACATCAGACACTGTTTGTGTGTAACTATTGATCTTAAACATACTATTTCATTTACAATATTTATTTATAAGACATAATTAAGAAATAAATAAAAAGTTGTCAACTACCCTATTATCTGATTGGAAAAAAACCAGAGAGAATCCTTCTCATTCCCTTTTTTAATGGTAGGCCCGTATGTAGGGTCATCTAGGTAGGCATCACCGTTTTTCTTTTTTCAGCCGCAGCACAATGCGCTGTGGTTCGGATTGAAAGAAAAGGTAGCTATGTTATTACAATGGTTGCAATAAAGTCGATTCACGTCAAAATTAATTTAAACCGTTTACTGTTTTTATCCAATATGTTTTATAGCTTTAAACTTTTGTAGTCCTCAAAAAACAAACGATTTACGGCTTACTTCATCGCTTGCTCCAAACACGTAGATGTCATTCGAAGTATCCTAGTGCGTGTTTTACATAAGCAGGGACTGCAAAAGGTGGTAATAAGGTATGCAAGCCCTCTTCCCTTTGTCGGCCACTCGGCAGTCACGTGAGAGGAATGATCGCGAGAAATTTGCTAACTCAAATGTGTGGAACGGTTGAAATGTACACGACAATCGAGAAAGTGTTTACTCATTCATGTGTTCGGCTGAGGTTTCTAGCTTCCATTTTTCCGCAGCTTTTGATGGCGAAAATGTTATTTTCACGAAAATATGGACGCAAAAAATATGCCCTGGCTGAAAATTCTTGAAAGTTTTAATTAAAAACGTGTGCGCGATTGATGCATACCTTATAAGAGGAATATTAATAAACAGGCCCGTATGATTTAAATTATGCAGTGATTGGAGTTTTGAATAATCTGTTATATTATTTTTCTTCCGTTTATACAGAATGGGGCCGACAATACGACAATAAATTAAAATAGGGGTTATATTAGTTAATAGAAATGGTTGTCGACTTTCAAAAATATATATAATCACATGACATTTCTATGAAATAATGCGGCCAATGTTATATTATTTCATACAAATGTCATGCAATTATCAAATGAATAAGATGTATTTGAAAGTTACAAACCATTTCTATGAACTAATAATATGTATAGCCTATGTTTTCATTTATTGTATAGTAGATACATATATTAATAATCTGTGATTTATTGTCGTATTGTCGGCACCAACTTATACCGTTTCAAATCAAAATCTAATTCGAAATTTAAAATATTAATTTATAATTTTTACTTGAATGATTATGAGACTAAAAAGAGTTGTTTCAAATCCGGCCAGAAATCTCCTGTATCCGGGAAAATTACTAATAATTCGTTTCATCCATGGTTTGTTTGTACAAAATTTGAAATTTTTCGTCATTTTCACCGTTATTCAATATGGCAATATGGCGGGCGATATAGAAGTCAAATAAACGTCACAAAATTACATAGGCGCCATGATGAATTTTTGACTGTGTTGCAATTTTTTCTACAAAAATACTGCTTTGTACCACGCAACAAAGCAAATATAAAGAAAACGGACAATTTAACACTGTTCTGCATATTTGTACCTATTTTTCAGTATACTGTACATAGACCTGGCCGGGTTTCCATACATTTTTGGAAAATGTCATCATCATATTTTCTCACGACATCCGCGTTTTAATTTTTATGACCAATGTGTTTGTAAATAGGAATCAATAAAAATGAAATAAATATTTTTGGATTTGACACTGATCTAGCCGTCGACACCCTACCAAACTAAGAGTTCGTCTGTAGTCTCTGCACACGACAATAGTGTTTACGAATTCAAGAGATCTACCGAGGTTTTATCGTTTGTATTGTCGCTATTTTGTCTCTCGTAGAACACACTGATCGTAAAAAACTTCGTGGTAAAGCAAATACGATGTTGCATACCCTATTTATTTCGCTTGGGCCCAAATATAAACAAATATCTCGACTATGACATTTAAAACAAAGCTAGAGATGGGAAAATTCTTAGTTCAGAAATGTCCGATCTAGTTATTTTTAAATAAACGTAACAAAATAACTAGTCCAACGACTTTTTCAGTAACGCACCGCGAAAAAAACGAACCGTTTCAATTACGCGTTGACAGCTTATTGTCGTTAGTTCACTAATCTATCTCACTTTCACATATCTCTTAATTTTGAGGGATAACCGGAGTATTTTAATTAAATTTCAGCTGGAGTTTAAATATTTTTATTATAGATTTGTTTAGTGAAGTGACCTTGATTTCTACGAGGCCGGGGTATTTGATTCTGACTCAGAGGCAATTATAAAGAACCCAGAGCCTATACTCGATGTAACAAGATTGATTTTTCAGAATCAGAATTTATAGTTTTTTTTAAGTTTCTAATCATAAATGATCATTGCACCGATATTGTATATCTTTACCCCCTTACTGGTCGACTGGGAGAGAATCTCTATGGCTTTAAGTCCGCCTTTTATACCTTTTTGTGTAATAAAGAATAAATGAATAAATAAATTTATTTACGGATTCAGATTCAATAAATCGTCAGTAAGTGAGTTATTAATAAAAATAACACTAGCTTTGAGCGTAACTTCGTCCCGGTGAGTTTAGTGTAAACCAAAATATAGGTAAGTAACTACATATCTTTATCTTGTTTGCTGAATCCACATTTACATAATAAAAAAATATTACAATCGCAAGCAAAATAGGAATGAATGGCTCAGTTGACACTCGTTCCGTTCACGAAACAAATCGGTGCGTTTCGTTGTTGCTGAAGCTAAGTAATATTGAAACTTTTTTCTATCAAATATTGAATGCTATCATAGTAATTAGACAAAATTTTGCCTTCTTTGATCTTAAAAAAGTTATAGAAAGTTAACGTGCCTCCCGAAGCACGGAGGAGCTTGAGATTAGAAATTTTGACCATGGTGAAAGTTGCTATGTTGTCGGAATCGAAACTAGAGCGCTTAAACCACTACGCCACCGAGCTGTCTCTAATAATAATAGTAATAATTAACTTTATTAGGAGAAAGGTGTACAAATATTTACATAAAGTTTCTTACAATTTAAATAATAAAAAGTGCGCATTTGTAGAATTTGCCTCAGCTAGGTTGAGACCTGTGCTTCAGTTAATAAAGTGCTTAACATACTATTTAGTGATCTGGATACAATCAATTAGAAATATAAGTATTTATAAAATTATATTACTTGACAATAAAATTATTATTTTAATTCATACATGGCGCCACCTTTTACTATCCTCCAACTCTAGCTCCTTAACAGTAGTTAACACTCTTTAGTAAAGTAAGATTAGTTTCAATTATTTTTCTAAATTTTATGCATATTTATTTAAAAGTGTACCGAATATCGGCACTTGAGTTAAGATGGTGTATGAATAGAACAAAATGACAAAGTGAAACTAGGAAGGTCCCTTGTTTTGGCTAACTTAAATATACTTTCGTCTGATACCTGGTTACATTTGCCAAAGCGATAGATAAAATTCTTCAGCGATGTGAAAATGTTTACTTATTCATACATTGCAAAAGGATTTTATTGCTTATGTTTTATTGACAGCTAAGGTGTACGGGTTTTATTGAACCCATCTCATATCGAGACTGTACTCGTTTGATATTCTTACAATACACTTGTCGACCGAATTAAGAGAAATTGAATTTATTAGGTGATGCATTTGCATAAAATTATGAACAAACTTTCAACGGAATTGAATAAAATAAACATAATTAAATAAAAGAGCGTGGGAAAAAGTAATCACTTGTTTGAGCTTTGTTGTCCTTGCTCAGGACGAAATCCATTTCCATGCCAAGTTTCACCTCAATTGGTTCAGCGGCTTAGGAGTGAAAACGTGGTGTTTTTTTTTCATTTAAAATATTATAGTAAATGCCCGCGACTCCGCCTGTGTTGATATCGGCTTTCGCTATAAAAAGTATGTTATGTACTTCTCAAGGTCTCAATCTATTTACGGCCGAAATAAGAAAGGCAGTGGTACCAGCAGTATTATTTACTAACAGAAATATTCGACATCGAGCTTGACTACTGATAAGACGACGAGCCGCCATTGATTTGACGTTTCAGCACAGCGCTGCACGTAAGCGTATTCATTAATCTCTACGTCGATCTCTCGGCTGTGTATGTTTGTTGTTGTTTTGGATATACGATATGAAGTACAATAGATATTTTTAGATTTCCTTTTTCTTGTGTTTCAAATGTATCTCATTGACTTTATTCATTATTTGATTAACTTTTCATAAAGATATAAAAATTAACAACTTTTGAGTTCCGGCTCACGCCGTGCTCGACGTCGAAACGCTAGTGTCACCTGGTTGTCAAAAAATGCTAAAAGGTATGACAGCGCTGCCGACAGCCACGACAGTCAAGGCTGCTGACTTTAGAGAATCGGATAATACGGGTATACTACCTAATAAATGTTTTGTAATAAGGCGAATATAGTACATTAAATGTGGAACAAATAAAACTCCAATCCCTAAATAATAGCGCATCCTCAGTCGTTATAGAAACTGGAATTTGACGGCAAGGTAAAGCGGGGTGTACACGAGCGGGGTCGAGCATCATTGTGCGGGTGGACCGCCAGCACAATGCCACCGCTGTGACATTTTCGCTAATGGTTTCAGGGTAGGCACAATAAAACGACAATACGAGATAAGGTTGCAAGTGAAAATTTTACGGGATTAATTTAACGTCGGCTGGATGTGGGTAAACTCTTGATTTATACCGTCCTCCCTGTACAACCGTTTGAAGTTATTGGCATGTTATTGTAATTGCTTTTTAATTACAAATGAAATTAATATCAAATAAAACTTATATCACATGTGCTCTCGCAATGCTAACATTATTATGTATTGTCGGGGAATTTCAATATTTTTCAACCTGCTAAAGGTTGACGTATATTCGCATTAAGTCGTATAATAGCGATACACGAACTATTATATCTTCGTATTAGTATAAATCAATAAATGCAATAATGCATCTCATTTCCTTGTTAAACAATTAAATTTCCTGACTAGCTTCCGCCGACGATTTCGTCTGGATTATCCCATAGATAACAGTAGCCCATGTGCAAAATTTCATCCAGATCATTGATTGTAATTGTCAGTGATTGAGTGAAAAACATCCATCCAGCCAAAGTTTTGCATTATTAATAGAAGTAAGAAGTAAGGTAAAAGAATATAGAGTAATGGAATTTTTCACTCTTATTGAATTCGGAGTGCCTGACTATGTAAAGAACTTAATCCTTAAATGGATAGCAGCCAAATAACACTATTTTTCACTCATATTGAACTTGGAGTTCCTGACTAGGTAAAGTACTTAATCCTTAAATGGATAGCAGCCAAATAACACTATTTTTCACTCATATTGAACTTGGAGTTCCTGACTAGGTAAAGTACTTAATCCTTAAATGGATAGCAGCCAAATAACACTATTTTTCACTCATATTCAATTTGGAGTGCTTGACTAGGTAAAGAACTTAATCCTTAAATGGATAGAAGCCAATTAACACTATTTTTTACTCATATTAAATTTTCAGTGCCTGACTATGACTGGATAAGTAAATTAATCCTTAAATGGAACGCAGCTAAATAACACTTTCAAAAGTAGTATTTTTTCACGTTGAGCAGTCAGAATGGGGCCTTAGTAAGCCATAAAAGAATGTAAATAAAATATGGTACCAATATTGTTTCTAATTATAATAAAAAAATCAAGATACCCTCGTTCAATGTTACCTTCTACTCTTTTGTAGATAACTTTATTATTATTATAAAAAATTGTAGTATGTTCGGACATTTTTAAAAATATTAATTAAACTTCAATATTCATTTTTTACCCAGATCAGTCACCAGACAAAGGGCGAAATTGCCGCGCGACATGGCGATGCAATACGTCATTTTTGACGTAGCACATCGTTGACATGTTGACGTGGTTACGTATGACTGAATACCATGCCACGTTAGTATTTATAGCTTTTATTTTTGGGATTTTCGAGTTCTGTGTAATTCAATAATACACAAAATGTTTCCTATCGATAAGTTTTATCTTAAAGTTATGCTAACAATCTAATTATAATATTCATTTGTTTTTAATTTAATAAACATCTTTCCTAATAAGTTTGAGTATTTATTCCTACTCTTATAACATCCTTTCGTGATTTTAACTACCTTTTTAGCACTGCTATTCGTAATTGGAAGTACTTAATTTAGAGAACGAACGTGCATTATGAAAAATTGAACTTGACTATTTAAAATTAAAATTTCAATGTTATCTTTATGTAACCCTTCTTCATACGCTACAACCGTGCATGTTTTACTGGGTGCGGTGACGTTTTGACCCATAGCCCGTATTTCATGGAGGATTCCGAGCACCGCTTTGAGCCCCGAAAGGGTTATCCGTGTTACTCTTTGGCGCTTTATATTTTTATCATCGCGAATGAATCACATCGAGTATACTACAAAAAATCCATTTGCGAGTGTCTCTTTCAACTTTTTGTGCCTAGAGGTTTTATGGGGGATATTTTACGGGAATAATAACGTTTTAAACTGTTCATATCCGGTGGAATTGTTTTGTAAAGTGCAACGTGTTTGCGATGCATTTTATTCACCAGAGGCACATAAAATAAGTATCAGTTATCAACATTGTTCTTATAAATTTATGTCTCGCCTACTTTCACTATAAAAGTAAAGCGGTGTGCACACTGCTACAAAAATAGCGTGTTAGCCGTTGCAGCTTTACGAGTACATTCATTCCCCAGCGAATGCAGAGGATCTGAAATGCTAGCAGCATAAAATCTGCGTAAGTGTTTTTAAAACAAAATTAATATGCTTTCGCAAGTTGCTAACACTGTAGATTACGAATAGTTTAGTGTCATGAAAAAATCGTGCTTCTAAAGCTGGCACTTCGTGAAATGAAACCCGAGTTGGAAACAAAACAGTGTTGAATAAATGTTGTGAATATATGCTTTGAAAATGTCCCACTGCTGAGTCTGGTCCACCCATACGGCGTCCTGGGCAAACAAGCTAGAGCCCTTGTTTGCTTATATCTAATGTGCATTAAAGTCGTCTTTACCTGTGGAGGGTTGGAATGATTACACCGATTCTGGCTTACCGTGTTCAACACGCTGCGGCTGGCCAGAATTAACTCAAGGGTTACCGTACTTAGCTGGATTATTCTGTTGGCTTTATTATGTGCTGTTACACCACACTTAGGTCGACTTAATTTTACAGTATTGCTGATTGTGCTGTGTACTGTACACATGAATTGTAATAAAATGAAAAAAGGAAAATTTTCGTAAAAAAAAACTTTAAAAATCATAACACCTATCTAAAAAATAATATAACTGTGAGAACGATACTTCCGAAAGACAGGCTAATATCAAAATTGCGGAATTGGTATCTAAGTCTCAACCAGCAAAAATTTGAAAGCTTCGCTTCTAATACAAATTCATATACACTAGAAGAAATTCACAGGGTCATCCCATCGCTTTGTAGCTCAGATGGTTAGAGTAGTTACCCGGATTGTGAAAGGTCGCGGACTCGGTCCTCGTCATACCTTACATTTTTTTTCTAGTTTAGATACTTGCCTAAACATTAAAAATTGGATATGAGCAGCATAACGAGCGTTATTCTGTCTTAAAAGCTAGATTCTAATTGAAGGAGTCTTAATAAGTGTTATTTTTATCATGCTACTTTTATAGTGTGTTTAGTAAGGATGTTATTTTCTCAACCATATCACTTATTTGACCTCAAAACATAAACTCTTTGTGCGAACTAAGCCAACTTAGCTTAACTTAGCTCACGTAGCGCGATGTGACTTTACATACTAATGCAATTATTATTCGAATAAGAACAATCCAGTGGCATTTTGCGACGCCATAGACGTAAAACTAAATTCACTTTAGCAACTTTGCAAAAAATATAACAATACTAAGTTACATTATTGGTTTTAAAGAAAAAAATTAAAGAATTCACATTATTTTGAAACAAAAACAGAGTGAAAACAAATAATTAAACAAAGAAAACGTGGAATAAAAATTGCCATTCACTTCAGTGCCGAGATCAAATGTGAAAATCGTTATAATTTAAAGAAATTTAAAGAGCATACTATGATGTCACAGTATATTAAAGTGATTTGACACACTGTTCTTTCAAATAGGCACTTATTTTATAATTCCATGTAATATTTTTTCATCGGTTCTATTTCTGTAGCATTTCTACTGACACCGTAAGAAAGATAAAACTCGTATGTTTTTTTTGCGAAATGATATCAATAAATAGTACAATCTAGTTAATATCCTTATAATAGTGGGCCTGTTTTACATCAGTTCATATCGTAAATCACTGTACAACACCAGACACTTACACCATACTGCTGCGCGACTTTTCCCAACTAATATTTGTCTACGAGAAGACTAAGAACCTGCGGGGCGACCGCCTAACTTTATTGGTATGAACTTAAGTATGGCTTAAGACGTCACATTGACATATCGAATTTAATTATGACATTCACACGACAGTGAATGATAATGTCAATGCAATGACAATGTGACGTCACAAGCCATACTTAAGTTCATACTAAAAGTTAGGCGGTCGCCCCACTGGTCAGGGTCGCAGGAAGCCGATAGATGCAGGCTGCGCAGGTTTGGAAATCGATGGGGAAGGTCTTTGTTCAGCAGTAGACATCATAAGCTGATATGATGATGCTTAGTTTAATATTTTTTTGTGTACTATAAGTATCAGAATGAAAGTACTATTTAACAACTACATAAAAAACACACATAGCAAAAACCGGATATCATTCTATGAACTCACCAATAAAATTGACATGTAAAATCGCTAGGACGAGTAGACGAGCGAGGGGTCCTCCACCTCGCGTGTGCGCGCCCGCCGCCATCTTGTCTCAGCGTGTGACCGTCCGTTGCTGCCATCTACAGCCGCTCTTCAGTTTCAACAATCGCCTCGATCTTCTCATCGTGTGAACGCAGCTTTACTGTCCGTTAAAGCATAGCGTGACGCCAATAACTGTAAAGAGATTACTGTCCTTTAGAAATTATATATAAAGGTCGTAGAGTTTCCACATGAATATTAAATAGGATTTATCAAGTTAAGTAATAAAAGTACCTAAGTTTTATTTTAAAATGAATAATTTAAATTTAGATTTACAAAATAAAAGTTTATACCATAATCAATGTACAGTCGACAGTACATCAAGCGTAACAATTTGACCTTCACACCATTCTTACTACGTTCGTAATAGAGACGGATTTCGTAGTGCAACATTTACATTGACGTGCTGTCGTCTGTACGTTCTTAAAAAAATATCAAAATAGAAAACAAATGGAATTATTTACAACGTACCTATTAAGTTCTGAGAAAAGTTTGTAACTTTATTTACTATTTGTAGATATAAATTGCAAAGTCTTCACGCGACGCGCGACGTGCGGAAGCGGTAAAAATATTCGTATTTTTATTCTCATTCCGCTTGCGAAGCACAGAAACAGTCGAACGTTATCTAAAATATGAGTGAATGCGGGGTTGGTACGTGCGGTCCGTTCTAAAAGAATTTGATATCAAAGATTCGCTCACGGGATCCGCGGGCCGCCAGCGTGCGGCCCAGCCCTGTTCGCGGATAATATTACAATGGAAGAAGCCAACGAATTCTAATAATGGTGAAAATATGCGGATGATAATGTGCTCTGAATCGATCGTTGATACCTACCACTATTTTCTCATATTTACGGGACGGTAAATGGGTAAAACTTGTGGTTACTGATATTCATAACAAAGAAACATTGATGCTTCGGAAAATAAAGGGTCAAACTGAGCCCTTTAAGTGCAACTCGACATTAGCACGATTCGTACTTTATAAAAAAAACTAATGAATTACCGACCTTGATCTTGATCGGCCGAACGAAGTGACGACTCATGAGTCTTTCTATTAAACGTAGATGGGGATTGCTGTTCATATCTTCACTTACTTCGCTTAGCTTAGATCTGACTGAACTTTGCGGTGTAAGAACCGTGGTAGGTTTTATGCTACGTGATCTAAGCTTGATTCTGTAGGTAAGTTTAGTTCGCAATGGAGTTGTATTTTCGTCAGATATATAATTTTTTATCGTTATTTAAAATAAAACATCTGTATCATTAATAAATAAATGCTCATGTTAGGATTACGCTTGATAATAATTTAATTCTAATGAAAATTCTACCTCTGCCTCATCTTTCAATATTTGCTTCGACGGTAAGATAAATTCTTATTGTTACTTTGTAATACTGTGTCTTTTCCAGTAACTTCCTATTTCCCGTGTATGCGGGCGCTATGTAACATATTATCACAAATGGATACAGTGGTGTCTTTTGGCCTCTCGTTCCGTTATGAAATATAATGTGCATTACGGTTCGCATTCGGCTAATGGCGTGTTTTTTATAAGCCCCTAATATTCTATGGTCCACCTGATTTTACGCCTCCTATTTGTGTAGGAATAAACACATTTATAACATGTTAAATTTGGTGGGTTTACTTAAAAGTCTGACTAATAAACCAAAAGTAACACTTGTTGATAAAGTCAAAATTATTTCTAAATAATACTTAAATGTTTCAATGTAATTAAAATTCGTTTAAAATGTTAAAATTAACAGGAATTACCTAGCTCTGTCACTGATGCAAGAGACGACGCAACAAATACAGCTTGGCAATGACAAATAGCTCCCGAAACGCAGCGAAAACCCGATAACGATGCGATTGCTATCGGAAGGCATAAATTAATGCTCGCACCACATTCTGCGTTTCCTTTGCTTCGATAGTGAATCAAATTTTTGATACAAATTCAGTATGTAGTCTCAATTACAAATTTTTCTGATAACAGTAACTTAATATTACTTATGTACCTGTTAGTCATAAACTTTGTAACTAAATAATATGACTTCTGTCATTTTAGTCAATCTCGCGGACATGTTCCTATGTTACTTTGGGAAATCGTATTAACATAAAAAAGGATAAAATAATTAAATTTAAGTAAGTAGGTACCTACTCATCCCCAAGAAACATATTACTATTTTGGAGTCGGTGCTTCAGTATCTATTGTATCTGGAAACAACTTAGCATCAACTCCAAAAATTATGTTTCTAGGGGATAAGTACCGACTTAAATTTAATTATTTTATCCTTTTCAGTTTTTTGACGTCGGTTTAATTTTTTTTTCTCAATTTTTGGTGATAACTTTTTAGGGTTAAAGCTAGATGGGTGACTATCAGCTTTTATTGTTTGCTGCTATCGTATCGTTTCACTAAAAAGTCATAGGAAAGCAAAAATCCGCAATCTCGCATACATAGACTTACTCATTCCAGTTATTTTGATTTAAAAACCAAACTACCAAAACGAATTTTAAAAAAAATATGGGACTAAATGGCAACTATTCCGCATCGAAAAAATAAATAATCATCAATATTGGTTTACCCAGTCGAAAGTTCTGAAGTAACAAACATAAAAAAACCGTCGAATTGAGAACCTTCTCCTTTTTTGAAGTCAAAAATAGTGATCGCTTGTTACCGCTTATTTAGTTAGACGTTAGTCTAGTGATGAAGATCGACTCGAGACTCGAGAAGGCTTTGCCTATGTCGAAGTACGTTCTTCAAATTCAACATATCGCAATCTATCTAAGCTCTTCGTAGTTCATCCGACGATTGCACCGACTAGTACCAAAACTGATTGTTAATTGATTGGCAGTATTTTTTACAAGCACTCAAAACTAAAATCATTATGTGACGGGCCTAGGCAAATCACAGTTGCGGTTTCTACTTACAATTTATAATTTTTTATAAAGCTGGAGTATTGATGAACACGAGGAAAATTGAGGCTTGATGAACACGAGGAAAATCGTGTTCACTTGAAAGGACCGCTTCAATTAAAATCGACTCTAGACACTTCTAGCCGAGGACCTTTGCTTGCCGAAAAGAACTGGAACAATGCAGCCCTTAGTGCATCCGTCTTTTAACATAGGCTTCCCCTAAAATTTGGTTGTCTGCTGCCACACGAGTCCTAACTACTACTATTTGCTATTAGATATCCTGTTTACCTCCTCGGCGGTCGCCCTCAGCCATGGGTATGTTGAGTTTGCAATATATTCTAATATGACGACGAAGCGAACACCAAGGCACCAATCTCAGGGCATTGAAAACGGAAAGCTAGTGGGCCTGATGGCATTCCAGCGATAGTACTGAAAAACTGCGCAGCGGAGTTGTCTCCTGTCTTAACGCGGCTATACCGTCTTTCTCTCTCTTCTGGGTGTGTGCCGGAATCTTGGAGAGAGGCCAATGTGCAACCGGTCCCCAAAAAGGGAGACCGATCAGACCCAGCTAACTACCGCCCGATAGCTGTCACCTCAGTTCTTTGCAAGGTCATGGAACGGATCTTAAACCACCAACTGATCCGATACCTAGAAGATCACTCATTAATTAATGATCGACAGTACGGGTTTCGGCCGAACCGGTCAACGGGTGATCTTCTAGCGTACTTAATGCATGTCTGGGGTGAAGCTATTGACAAACGTGGTGAGTCACTGGCAGTTAGCCTTGACATTGCCAAAGCGTTCCATCGGGTCTGGCACAGGGCTCTTCTCTCCAAGCTCCCGGCATTCGGTCTGCCCGCTCAGCTCTGTAACTGGATTGCCGGCTTCCTGCATTAGCGAAGAATCCGTGTCCTCGCAGATGGATGCGCTTCGCGGTTCATGTCAGTGAATGCTGGTGTACCACAAGGCTCTGTTCTATCCCCCACACTCTTTCTTCTTCATATCAATGACATGATTCCGTTAGGAAACATTCATTGCTATGCAGATGACAGTACAGTGCATGGGGGATATTACGGTCGCCCAGGGGCTGGGCGCGCTGAAACCGAGAGGGAGAGAGAGAATCTTACCATTGAGCTCGACAGGGTGTTGAACCTCGTATCTGAATGGGGATCTAACAATCTTGTTGAGTTCAATGCTAAGAAAACACAGGTGTGCGCGTTTACAGCCAAAATGTCGCCGTTCCTTCCCCTTCCGTCTCTTCAGGGCACGACTCTTTCGGCACAGGGCTCCCTCAACTTGCTAGGTATGGAGATATGTTGCGATCTGAATTCCAGGAACTACATCGAAACCGTGATAAAAACAGCCTCACGGAAGCTCGGTGTCCTGAACAAGGTGCGTCGATTTTTCACGCCTGACCAATTATGCCTGCTATATAAAACTCAGGTCCGGTCTTGCGTGGAATATTGCTCGCACTTGTGGGATGGCTCCGCCAAGTACCTACTCGATGCCCTGGACAGATTGCAGCGTCGTGCTGTCCGTATCGTTGGCGATGTAGAGGTCACCAACAACCTTGAGCCTCTGCAATTGCGTCGAGACATTGCGTCGCTTAGCGCCTTCTATCGGCTATATCACGGAGAGTGTTCTGAAGAGCTATTTGACCTTATCCCACCTTCCTCCTTCCTACTCAGGAGCACGCGTGCCGGTCTTCGGAGTCATCAATTCACTGTCTCCACCTCAACATCACGTACAAAGAAATTTAGTAGCTCTTTTCTTTGTCGAACTTCCAGAACTTGGAATTCTTTGCCAGCACATGTGTTCCCTCCTTCCTATAACATGGGTTCCTTCAAAAGAGGCGTGAAAAAGCACCTTTCGGGCCGGCAAGGTGGAGGCAGCTAGAGCAGTGTCTGAACTGCACTAGCTGTCTTCGCATATGGACTCTTCTTACTGCTTCACATCAGGTGGTGTTGAGTCATTTGTCGTGCTTAGTATAAAAAAAGAAATAAATAAATTGAGACATCAAATTAACCGCCATGCTCAACTAAAAAAAATATATTTATAGCAACATGTGAGCTATAAATACAATATAAGCAGGGCTGGGGAATCGGAACGTAGAATAACAACGTAGATTAAGAGAATAAGATTGTAGCTCTAGTTACAATGACGTAACTTCCGAGAGCCGTTGAAGCAGCAGCAGGCGCACGCCAATGTCACAGAGTCGTAAAATCAACATCAGCAGAGTCAAAATTCCATTATTTTTAATATATTTTTCAGTATTTTCGGTATCTACTGTGTAAACACTTTATAATAAATCTATGTTAGTACGTTAATAAATTGTCTTTTAAAAAAGTCTCTACCTACATTTTTTAAATAACTTCACAGACTGAAATATAAATGCATACCAATAGAGTGATATTATGATAAAAGTATGATGTTTCTCTTTTCGTTAAAATTATGGCAACTTCAAATACATCCCAAAAATATCTGGCAAGGGAGACTTTGCCCATACCTCCAAATTATGCAATCTACTGATGTAAATTATTTTAATTATCAAGTAGTGAAAATAGTTCCACTAAGTTTTCAGGGTTGCTTCGCATGACTAGTTTTGTAGGATAAAGGGTGAAATGTTCCATTAGATAAGTCCTACGCTTTCATGGGTGCGTGTCAAAAGATTTTCATTACGAAGTTAACAAATCTGTGAAAGCAAACGATTTAACTCAATTTTAGAATGCCTGAGTTTGGCGGAAGGGTTGATTTATAACAATTCTATCAAATTCTCTTAATATTGTTTGGAAGAAATTAAGAACTTGAGTTTTAAATTATTATTGTTTTACTAAATTGTACTAAGCATGATAGTGCGCTTACTTTTGGTCACACTCAATAAGCGAATATTTAATATAAGCACAATATAGAGAGATCTTTGTACAGCAGTGAAAGTCTTTCGACTGAAATGATGATGTTTATAGTACATATTGGATTAGAAAATAACATGTGTCACATTTATGCATCTAATGTGGTAGATTCATAATTATTGATTTTAATCTAACATCGTAATTAAAGCTCATTGAAACAAAAACCTTTTTACATAATAATACTTTTAATTTGCATGCGGCGTTAACTCTCCGGAGTTATGTGACAATTGAAAATCAATAATGTCTGGAATCTGATGCTTTACGGGTTAAAAGCTTGTGCTTACGTAGAGCAAATTCTCTACACACTGACATAAAACAAAATGAATATCATTCACATCATTACGCTAAAGGACTACAGAATCACTGACATCAGACACAGCAGATGAAGCCTGAATTTAATCAGGGAAATGTCGGCTGACACAATATACTCAAATTAATGAACGATCAACGGAAAACATTTCGGAATCGACGAATCGGTCAGCTCATTTGTAAGGGCAGCAATTATAAGCAGTGTAATCAGCGGGCGTGTGGTCTCTGCTAGCGCAATCAAGTGATTAGTATTTCAGTGGTTTAAGCTTAACGTAGGTATAGTGTTAGATTAGTTTACGTTATGGTGAAGGCAAAGTACAAACGCTTTTATTTATTTGTGCAGTGATGTGTGTTTACACGATAAAACGACAATGTCAGTCGTATCAGTCGTGAAAACTGCGACAAAATTTTTCATCAAGACGTTTAAGTAATTTTGTGGCTAGGTAAATATACCACCACTTAGCTTATTATATGATGTGTCTACTACAAATATACTTGTTGCACTATGTATCATTCGCTCTTGTGCTAAGAATCTTAAGGTAAATACATTAAAGAAAAAGGGATACCAGTCTAAAATGCTACGATGATGAGTCTAAAATGCCATGATGGCCTTTATGTTAGAAGCATGAGAATTTCTTCTTTAAGACGAATATCTGTCATTTTTCTTATTAATACATGAGGCAAATGCGATGTAAGCAGGTGCACCAGATTGCTTTTTCTATACAAAGCACGGCAAATTACTCAGCACCACCTGATCTGAAGCGGTAAGAAGAGTCTATATGCGAAGACACTTAGTGCAGGTTAAAAACTGCTCTAGCTGCCTCCACCTTGGCGGCCCAAAAGGTGCTTTTTCACGCCTCTTTTGCAGGAACTCATGTTATAGGAAGGATGCGCCGGCAAAGAATTCCATAATCTGGAAGTACGACAAAGAAAAGAGAACCAATTTCAAAAATGGCATCAATTTTATCCGTTTAAGGGCGACCAGAGCGACGTGCATCTTTGACATCAAAATTTCCAGATTGAAAACGCTTAATCCAAATTTGTGCTACTCTCACATTTTTTTCCCGGCTTGCGTTGCATTTTTACCTTTTTTGTAGAAAAATTTTAAAATGCATCGAATTTCTTCATTAGAGCACACACAGAGCACAGTTCGCTGTGTTTCGGATTGAAGGGAAAGGTAGCCAGTGTAATTACTGGGCATGGACGGCATTTCATCTTAGGCCTCAGGATGACAACGCACCTGCAATATCAAGTGCTTTTCCTTGTTATTGCAGGTGTCTATAGGCGGCGGTAACCGCTTACCACCAGGTGGGCCGTCAGCTTGTTTGTCATCTAGTTGTATAAAAAAAAAAAAAAAAGATTCACTCATCTTGACAGTACGAAAAACACATTTTCCTAATTTGAATTTGGAATTATCTTTTTTAAAATCTAAACTTTTAATGATGCCAAAACCAGCCAGATACAAATAGTACAGCCAAAGAGATTTTATTACAAGTTCATACATACTATAATGCGAAAAGACTTTTTCATAATGCACACAAAAACAGGGACTTCAGTTCAAGCTAAGTTTTACTGTATGTTATTTTGATAATTTTAAGAATATGTGCTGCAAATGAAAACAAATTGTTAGTAGCGAAGTGATTAAGTGTTCCGGTGTCAATAATTTCGCCAATGTAAAGCAGGAATAATCATGTAAGAGCGAGCTATCTTCTAAAATATAAAATTCTCGTGTCACAAATTTAGTTACCATCCCTACTCCTCCGAAACGGCTTAACCGATTTTCATGAAATTTTATATGTATATTCAGTAGGTCTGAGAATCGACTACTATCTATTTTTTTTTTTGGTCTTTTTTTTCTTGACCGATTTTCATGAAATTTTTTATGTACCTATTTTCTGTATTAGTAGGTACCGAGAATCGGCTACTATTTTTTTTTAATTTTTGGACATTTTTTTATGGCAAAACAACGTTTGCGGGGTCAGATAGTATATCTATATAATTTTGTTGTTTTACGTCAAAATTAGTAAAAGGTTGAAATCATATTCGCTCATTTGAGGTGATTAACTGTTCAATTAACTTTATAATATACTATTTTATTATTTAAAATTCAAAAGTTAGTCAGTAAATTAAACTTTGTACATCAAGAAATAAAATGCATGTTGGCCGGTTGCCCTATATTATGATGTAAAATATATTCGTCGGATTACGTAAAGAAAATTTTCACATTTCATTTTAATGTTCAAAGGAGTCGGAAATTGTTCAGCGAAAGTTTTATACCTTGATCTAACAGTGCTCGTTTCAACTGAATTGATTGAATTAGAATAGTGCCGGTGGCAGTCAGTTAAACATGCTGCAGATGTGCGACGACTATTTTATTCACAATACGACTGTTGAGATTAAATTGACAGTTTCGTTCTCACAGAGTTTCAGATAAATTGAAGTGATTTATGCATTAATTTGTTTTCGATAATTGTGTATCTCAATTGTAGTCGACAACTCTTTGCAATTTACCGATTTACCAAGCTATATGTGTATGAGATCATTCTTTCAAAGTACAACCGACATTGTTAATTACTGATCAACTTGCAGTCTAGACTTAATAAATTGCATGACTATAATAAATACTATAATTAAATATGTCCCAGGAGTAGAAATTATAAGAAACATGACATCAGAGGCTTATCTAAAGTCAAAATACTTTATTGAAAATCGAATTATTAAAGAGTAGGAACTTTAATATTATAAAATGTTAGACGATTTCAACTAATCAAAATATCTAAACCAGAGTCTACTATGTTTAGTATTGATATGATAAATGCGCATTAATAGCATAACATTAAAATGAGAGTTAGTATTTTTTGTAATGTTGTATAATCACGACAGTCATTTGAAGTTTCAGGGAACAGTTTTAATTATCTATAATATTGGTATTGCATTTACAACTGCTAATTCATAATTCAATATTCACTGATATGTTTGTATGAATATTTTGTAAATAGTACAGCTTCATTTTATATTACGTAGAGTAGAGTTAAAAACACACGTTCGTACATTTATTTGCAATGATTATGCCGTTTAAATATTCGAATGATTGTTCTCACTGTGACGCGCGTAGCTGGAGCGAGGCTAAATTATGACGGCCATGTTCCGCAGACCTATAATATAGATATTGTGTCAAGCACCTAAAAACTGGAAAATCTGGGGTCAGCGGAATATTTATCCACGAGGGCGCCTTGTAATTAACACGGCCATGTACCGACGCACGCTAATGAATGGGACCCAGCGTACCCTGTCTCGCAAAAAGTTCCACGGCACAACACGATGCGAATATCACAGAGAATCTCCATAAGCCACGCCAACTCTAGATGTCTAAATGATAGGCACATATTGGCCAGATATCGATTTTCCCCCGGCGACCGCTGACGGCTAATATTTATTTTCGGCGAGTAAACTATAAAAGCAAGTGGATGTTTTAATTTTTAATTTTACTGGTTAAACTGTTATGGATTTGTATTTGGACGCGGTAAAGACTTTATCAATGGATGCAGTGGATGTTCAATTTTAAACAAACATTCCTAGATTAGTGGTTAGAATCGATGACTTAATATTTTGATAGTGTTTTGGTTTTAAACGAAGCAGTACGTATAAAGTGTTTTTGATATTTGTATGCAGTAAGAAAAAGTTGGAATAGCAGGGGTGCGATTCTGTAACGAATCTCGCACCTCACTTCGCAAGTCACTTCGAATTCAACTGTCAAATTGAGCAAAAAATGTATGAAAATTTGCTCTATTTGACAGTTGAATTCGAAGTGACTTGCGAAGTGAGGTGCGAGTTTTGTTACAGAATCGACAGGCAGTAGCTTAAAATTTTATTTTCACTGCATATTTGTATTTCTATCTGATTTTCTTTACTTATTTTAAACTTAGCATCAGCTGAGACGATTGTGAGGAACGATTAAACAAAAAGAAAATCCTGAATAAATAAAATAATGTTGATAATATACACTTACAATGTTATTTGATATGATTGTTATAAAAAGTATAGTTTTTGAATGATACTATTTGAATGATTCAGATAATCGATGAAATTACCTATACTTCTTATGCCGGTACAAGACTAAATATAGAAGCGACTATAAACCCTTTTCCCATTCAATTATTCTATACCAACAAAAGTTGAAACAAATCCCAATTAATCTTGATATCACTGGAATTTTTATTTTTATTGCACCAAATCGCCAATTTAGCGCGGACGTGCGTAAAAAATGGTAGAAGTGTTTATATAACAATACGATGTTATTTATCTAAGCTAGGATACATTTTTGATTTGATTGTTTTAGCAATTGATAGTTCGATGTTTATCAATATAAAAGACAGGACGAAGGTTGTGTGATGTTCTGAAATCGCTTTAGCATTTTATCTCCTACCGCCGGCGTTAATAATAGTATCGATAAACAACGTATACAATAGATATTCTATTGTAAAAACTGTGTACTTTTAATTTGTTGTCTTTCAAGCGGTCAGTTCGCAGTCTCTTTTTGGAATATTTACCTTAATCCAATTGATCTATCCTCATTGTGTTTGTTGATTGGTAGAGAATGCCTAATCGCACTTTGTCCGCCAAATTGTACCTTATTATGAAATATTAAAAGAAGGCCTACGAAAAAAGAGCGGGATGCGAATCCACGACCTTCTATGATTAATCTAGGTGACCTCTTGAAACACTGAGGACTTGGTAGAAACCTATAAATTTAATCTATATTTGAGCCAAGTTAGATGAAGAATAAATGTCATTTGATATAAGTAATAGGTTTGTTTCTTTCACGCACTACTTTTCTTGCTCATCACTCATAATCATAGTTTTGTTTACATTTATTCTCTAACTAGCTCTTTCTGTTTTTAAGTTATCATTGAACGTGTCAAAACTTTCACCGTGTCAAAATCAACATCCCAACACAATATTTTGCTTTCGATGTTTTGGTTAGCATGGTATTACTTTTTTGTTGTATACTCAAAGATTTTAGAATAATGATTGTTTATAATTCATAGGTCTTATGTTACAATATTAATAAATCATGAATAGTGTCTAAATAATGTATAAATGTGTTGTTTTGAAATAAGTTTTTTTTTGTTATGAATGCTGCGCTGTTAGAAACCTAATATTGCATAAAAATAAAGAGAAAAAGATTACATTTATAAAACAAAATATTCCATTGTTCGAAACTAATGGTATTTAGCAATTGTGCCATACACAATTTACGATTATTTCAAACCTGCGGGGCGACCACCTAAATGCATTGGTTTGAAAAGCGCTATTGTTTATGACGTTATTCCGTCCGTCCGTCCGTTTCCGTCCTTTCGTATTGCCTATGAAAGCAATATGGCTTTCAAAGCAAAACTATTTCTATGTCTTCGAGGTAGGCGGCAGCCCGCTACTGCCGTAGCTTGGTTTCTTCTTAATATAGTAGAATGCTAATGAGGTGAATCGTTTGCTTGAAACAAAAAAAAAACACGCAAGCTCATATTCACATTTTAAAAATGTATAATCAATCTCTTGATAGCACATCATCTTTACTGGTTACTAATTATTTAAAAAAACGCTATTGCTTCACACACAATCGGAAATTTACTACTCAATATAAATCTGAGAATAAGTACTCCACGCGATTTATAGTCCATTTCTAACCCGTTGTTAGAGTAATGAATGAGTCCGTAGATATCACTGCTGCTTAAATTACTCAACACTCAGGAAGGGCCTTCAGTTAGCCGCGAATCTACTTTACTATTCACACTATTAAGATAAGAGTCGAACGAATAAAAATTACCTTTATCACTTTAAAAGGTGTAATTGGTTTTTATCACTTCCTACTTGTGTTAAATTAGGTGTGGGGTCCGGTGAAATATGTCGGTCAACGATGCAATAACTGTATCTCACGAGTTTTCCGGTAGCTTTCTGTTTTAGTGTGAATTGTTTGGTTGGGAGCCTTTTATATGACTTTGTTTTAAACTTCAGCCTAGTTTTGCTTACAGATTGAAGAATGTCATAACAAACTTATTTATTAGCATACCAAAAGTATATTAGACCTACCATTGCATATTGTAAAAGATTTAACAACTTTATTTTCTACAAGGTATTTTTCTGATGTTCGCAGCTAAATAACATTTTAACAGTGTTGTGGTAGAAAACGTTATGTTAGAAGGTGGCCTAATCTGCCGTGCTTTCAAAATAACGGTTACTTCTAATTTTTTTAAGTGTACGCAACGCATTTGCAGAGTTCAATGGTGCTGCGCTGAGTAAAGTGACTAAAGAGTAAGTAGTGCCTAAGATGGTAGAAACCTTAGGCACTGCCTACTTTTTAATCACTTACCTTCAGTATTGTTTGCAATGTTAGTAGCGACTTATTCGAAAGTGTGTATGAATGTATGAGTGTAGAAAAAGTAGTAGTGCCTAAGATGGTAGGAACCTTAGGCACTAAGTACCTACTTACTCTTTAATCACTTACTATCAGTATTGTTTGCGATGTTAATAGTGACTTTTTTGAATGTGTGTATAAATGTATGAGTGTAGAAAAAGTGGTAGTGCCTAAGATGGTAGGAACCTTAGGCACTACCTAATTACTCTTTAATCAGTTACCATCAGTATTGTTTGATATGTTAGTAGTGACTTATTTGAATGTGTGTATGAATGTATGAGTGCAGAAAAAGTGTTAGTGGCTAAGATGGTAGGAACCTTAGGCACTACCTACTTACTCTTTAATCAGTTACCATCAGTATTGTTTGATATGTTAGTAGTGACTTATTTGAATGTGTGTATGAGTGCAGAAAAAGTGTTAGTGGCTAAGATGGTAGGAACCTTAGGCACTACCTACTTACTCTTTAATCAGTTACCATCAGTATTGTTTGATATGTTAGTAGTGACTTATTTAAATGTGTGTATGAATGTATGAGTGCAGAAAAAGTGTTAGTGCCTAAGATGGTAGGAACCTTAGGCACTACCTACTTACTCTTTAATCACTTACCATCAGTATTGTTTGAAATGTTAGTAGTGATTTATTTGAATATGTGTATGAATGTACATATGAGTGTAAAAAAAGTAGTGTACCTATGTAACTGCACATAGCTTGGTATTAAAACACTCTTCAGAAACTCACAGCAGATTTATCGTGCTTAAGCTTTTAAGAATAATTTCATTAAAAAGGTGTCAGATAGATTATGATCGAGGCTGGGGGTTACTTAAAATTTTAAGTGTCCTGTCCTCCATGACACGACTCACCTGAGCCAAGGTCCGAGCCCTTAGAGGCACCCTCAGGTTGGTCGCTCCCTCATGCCTCGAGCGTCCTGGAGACTCTAAGCGTCAGCGGGGATGCCTGTAGATTAGAAACTCAAGAGACGAGTTCGCCCCTCAAGGCTTAAGGATTCACCAAGGTTCTCGCCTCCTTAAATCCCCGGCTACGCTATAAAGGCCATCTACAGTCAACAGCAATTGGAAGTCCAAAAAAAAGAAAAAAAAAATTCCTATTATTATAAAACCTTTGTTTTCTCTTTACAACTAACTAACTAACTAACTAACTAACAAGTTTAAAAAAAAACTGCAAATCGATTCCAAATTAAATCATACATAAGGATTTTTGTATTCATACTATATTGTAGGAAAGAATATCTTTAAATAAGTAAAGAAAGTAATATAAAAGTCACGCAACTTTTCCTTATGGTTTTAAAAATTTACTTACACAGAAATTCATACAGCAAATGAATAGAATATTAAATTAAGCTCCTTGTTAAGCTTTTCAAGCAGCTTTTAAGTTAATGAACAACTTACAAAAATACCCATTGACTTTATACTGAATCTTTCGTTTAATTTAGGATAATATATTGTTAGTAAGTAATTTAAAAAATAACGTATAATCTGTAGCAGATACTGTGTTATATTCAAGATCAAAAATATGCCAAAAGCGTGTTGGACTAAGGGCAAAGAATGTACACTAACGCTAACAAAGGGTTCCAAAGTAATTTGACACAAATTATAAATAAAAACTACTTTTTTCCCTCTTATTTATTTTTTCAGTCGTTACAGGCCAGATATAATAGATGTTAAATATTAAGGAGACGCCAGCGGTCTCATAAGATCATCGGCGATTTAGGTCGGTTTGTGCTAAATATTCTTGACGTTATTATTACATCAAAATATCGGGCGAGTTTTAAATTTCCTAACTTATAAATATTTTATTTGATCAAGCAGCTTATTTCTAAAAATAATATTTAATATGTTGGTTATATGTCAATACTTTTGAACGCTTCCCTGAAATAAAAAGTGATATCTGTGCAAATATTGAGCTCAAATAAAGAGATTCTCTTCAAAAGAGCTTTGAAAAGAATTTTCATTCAGAACTGCTTCTATTCCCTAGGATAAATATATTGCAGTTAAATTTCTGACATTAATATTGTTTTTATTTGATGAAAGAACTATAAGGTTATCTGTTTTAGTGTTTTCTATATAAATAAATTTTATTATTCATTTGAAACATTATATGTTTTTTTTTAAGTTTTACCGTACGTCCAATTGAATGGCTAATTTAACCAGACGGCTGACTTAACGTTCTACCATCTGGTTGAACGTTGCGCTTAATGACTTGGCTAGTTGTCCTTCAGCCGTTTCATTGGGTGCCGGCGTTCAATCAACGGGCTAGGTGTCCAGATAAGCGACTACTTTAGCCAGACGCGTGCGACATATGTATAACTAAGTCTTTAGTTAAAAAAATAAGCTAACATTTTTATTTTCAGGTAAGTTTCCTTCACCGTCAAAAATGAACCTTTACAGCCGTGTTACAAAAAAGGGCTTAAAAGCCAGGCTGTCTTATTTTTGTTAATAAAGGGAGATAGTAGACGGGGTCAGGTATAAACAAAACTAAGTTTAGACCACGTTTGTAAAGCGGCGACGAAAGTTTTGACATGTCGAGCTGAGTGTCATGGCAGACTAATTTCATCATTTCGAAAACAGAAAAACACTTCCGAAAACAGTATAATTAATTAAAACAAGGGCTATATTAGTTCATAGAAATGTTGTGTAACTTTCACATACATCTTATTCATTTGATAATTTTATAACATTTCTATGGAATATTGCGGCCAATATTATATTGTATCATAGAAATATCATGCAATTATCACATTAATTAAATGTATTTGAAAGTTGAAAATCATTTCTATGAACTAATATAGACCATGCTTTAATTAAATATCGTATTGTTGTCACCACCCTGTATACTTCTTATTTAAGATACTCTAGGTATAAAATAACGAAAAAAATCATCCATTTTATCGAATACAATTAAAACTAGATTCTGTATTGTTTTGCATAGTGTAGGTAATATTAATAGGAATATGGTATTTACATACTATTACTAGAGAGGTTGTTCAATATATCTACAGTTTCAAATGATATATTTGATATTAAACAGAGTGGTGACGATAATACTCTGCTAAATTAAAACATGTTACATATTCTTCAAATATTTTTCTCGCAATTTTCAAATACAACTTATTCATTTGAAATAGTGCAGCCAGCCAAATATTTCATAAAAATGTCACGTAATTATCATTTCTATAAACATTATTTATTTTTATCAAACCCTTTTACAGTTATGTATTATTCTATAAACTAATTAAGTTCTTTTTTGTTAACGTATTGTCGTCACCACCTTGTATGAAGTATTATTCTACGTTCAAATTATGACAAATTCAATTTTATAAGCATTTTATTTGTATTAGCGTTTTATTATATCAAAAAAAAACTTGTGATTTACATAATCGTTAATCTTAAAGATCTATCTTTTCATTTTCCCACCGACTTCCTAAAAGTACGTAGTTCGTAGATTCCATAAAACTTTCATTTGGGGCTTTTATCCACACGAATATGCCAGCCCCATTAAATCTTCTCAATTACAGAATAGATGGTCTTAGTTTTTTTAAATATATTAAATTAAAAACTTTATTGTTAATTAGGTGGTACAGAAGAAAATGAATCACTGCTGTGACAGTTGAACTAGAGCGCATAATTTTTTACCTACTTCTGATTTTGTTTCTGCCAGAATGTTTTGTACTAGACCTATATCTTTCATATTTAATTGCATTTCTCTAAATAGTGATTACCTTTCTGCCCGTTCTTGATACAGTTCATCAGCTTATGCACATATTCTATTACCTTAAAACTTAATCGATAACTTTTGTTTTTGTTAATAATGATTTAAAATTGGTTTTCTTATAACATTAAAGAAAGCTGACTAGGAAGCGGGATGCTTAGTAAATTTCCTTGGCAATTTCCTATCGTGCCAGCAACAAACCATTTATGGTGCTCGATCAAACGAAGTGAATACACATTAAATGTTTGCGAATGAAAATTATTATATAAAGACTTACTTATCATATTAAAAATACATAATTATATTTTATGATATGAAATCAATATTTTTAATTAAAGACAGTCTTCCTTTGCTGTCGTGACGTCCTTTTGGCTTCATTATCTTAGAGTAGGAAAATCTATTAATATCGGACAAGTATTCTACTCAAACGGGCGACGGCGGCGACTCGGCAACCACTGCGCGGTTACGACGACGCGCTGCGAGGCCGACATCGAGACAGCGCGCAGTGGTTGCCGATTGGCGAGTCGCAAGACGCGTGTGCGGTGAGTTCGGCCAGGCCGTAAGTTTCTTCTGTCGCAGCCACCTAGTTGAATTAGCCAGTTAAATGCCCGCCTAGGCCCTTCATTAAACGCCGGCATAGAATTAAATGCCTAGGCCCATAGTTAATTCAACTAGAATCACTCAACGTTTAAAACTTACGTATTGCAAGTCAGCTCAATTGGATGCATAGGCGGATCGTCTTGTATAGAAGAATTTTAGTATAATTGGTAGGTTCCAAATTTTTCTACAAGTAGTCTTAAGAAAAATTATTTCGGTTGTAATTGGTCATAAAAAATGTCATAAATAATGAACCAGTCAAGCAGATCACTTAATATGAAGAGCTTATGTGTGAACCTTTGCCACTACGTACTAGACAATCTGCGTCCAGTTAACTGGCTTATTTAATCAGATGCTGTGTTTTGGATTCAAAGGAAAGGTAGCCAGTGTAATCCCTAGGCATGGAAGGCATTTCATCTTAGGCCTCAGCATGACAACGCACTTGCAATACCAAGTGATTTTTCCTTGTTATTGCAGGTGTCTATAGGTGACGGTAACCACTTACCACCAGGTAGGCTTGTCCGCTTGTTTGTCATTCAATTGAAAAGATGGCTTACAGAACGTTAAGCCATCCTGGTTAAACGTTGTGCTCAATGACTGGCTCAATGGCTTGTCCTTCAGCCGTTTAATGAATGCCGGCGTTTAACGGATGGCCTAGGTGTCCAAGTGACTGGCTAATTGAACCAAATGACTGCGACATATACATGATCTTCATTATCCTGGTGAAAAGTAAAACAAATAACCTGAACTCTAAGTTATACAACTTAATCCATAACCAACAAAAATATTTAGATAAGGACGAGTCCTGCAAACATAATGCTTCTTTTCGGAGCTCTAATTCTGTTATACTTCCGACTTAACCTGAATTTAAGTCTCATAAGTTAAACTCTTGCATTACAGTCCAACAAGGAACGTACTGATGACTGGTGGCGGCAAATGTTAACTATCTTGACATTTCTAAAAATAATTCTATCCGTTTTCTACATAAGAATAAAAACCCCTTCCCGGAACTGAACTTAAATTTACTTTCAGGAAATTAGTTACAGAATGAGCACTCTCGTCCTCTGAACTGCACCTATTTTAGTGTTTTAGTCGTTTGTATTTTTTTATTTATTATTATTATTATTTAATACGGCAATGGTGGCAAACTTACGGCCTGTCTGATGGTAAGCGTTAACCGAAGCCTATAAATAAAGATTTTAGCACCTTCAGTACCTACTCCCACGCGCCTCCTTTTTTTGGAATGAAAAAACGCCTTTATGCCTATCCTGCATTGTTGGGAAAAGGAACAACCAGGGTTATGTGGGACTTTTCGGTCAGAGTTGGTATCGGCTTCCTAACTTAAAAAATCAAGAAAATGTGCCATGTTGATAACTTTCCGCTTCCAACATAAAACTTTCTCACTGAGATCTGGCGATCTTACTCACCGCAGAAACACAACACTACAGAGTAGTGTTATTCAGCTGCGAGCTTCTGCAAAACGGAGGTGCTACCTTTTTACATAAGATCGCAGGGGGTGAGAGTTTTACATAAGATCGCAGTAGGTGAGGAGGAGGTGAGGGCGCTCACGACTCGAGTGATAAATACCACTATGCCTTATCGCGCAGAAAACTATGTCGAGGAATAACAGACAAGTAAGTGATCTAGCTGATTTACGTCCCTTTAAGCCGGCCGGACCTCGACTACAAGATGAGCGAAGTGTGTTTTCCGTCGCTTGCGGAGAATTTAAAAAAATAATAATAATGAAATTATTGGCGATTATTTTTTGTATGAAATGATAAAAATTACTCTTACTCAACTAAGTAAGAAATCCTCTGATTACTTATTCTTATTAGAATTTGTTTATTCGTTTTCAATATAGTTGACTTAGTTTGTATGAAAAGTCGTGCACGTAAACGCTTTTACTCGTTAAAACTGCTTAACTAGTAACGGTTTTCATAGCGGAGGCTTGACCACGAAAGAGTAGCGGAGCGAGTTGAAAGAGGCGGCAGCGGGCTCACTTTGTCGCTGATTCGGTTGCGAGCTTCGAGCGGAGCCCACCCAATTATAAGGACGTTAACGTCATGGCACACTATACCGGCACCGCAACGGCACGGCCTTAACCCAGCAATTAACTTGTCATTAAAATTAGAGCATTAAGTTGTGAGTCGTACAAAATATTTTGCAATATTAATATGAAAAAGCCAACGGCGAGCAGCTTGAGTTGGGTTGTATAATAGCTTGCCGCTATTATACAACTCAACTCGCAGCTAAGCTAGCGTCCTTACAGCGCGCTAACGGCGTGCTTACAGCGAGCCGGCTGCGTGGCTTACTACGCGCCGACTCCGAGTCGCCAGCAAAACAACAACGTGCAAGTCCTAGGCGTGTTCAATCACAAATGTCATATCACAGCAAGCTCGGACCTTGCGGCCGACGCGCAGACCGCGGCCCCCGCGCGAGCTGTGAGCTTGTACCTTCCGGATGACACGTAGCTACCGCGCTGGCGGCTAGCCGTAGCCTAAATTCGAGGCGACCCCGTGCTGCAGCCGTGCTGTTGCGTCGCTGCTGGCACCAATTTCTTGGTCGAGCTTCAACGCATTGTCATTTAACTATTTCTCGCTTTCAAACACTCTTAGAATATATCGACATTGTAGGGTAGACGTTAGCTTATAACGAAAATACAGAGAGACTAGAAGAATTTTACAGGGTTATCCTAAGTCCTGGGTAGCTAAGATGGTTAGAGCAGTCACCACCCGAATTGTGAAATATCGCGGTTTCGATCCCCGCCTCGGGACGTGATTTTTTTCTAGTTTAGATATTTTTAAAAGTAAATATATTTTTCAAACATTTTTCAAATAAAATTAAGAATACTCTGTCAGCTCATCTTTGTCTGTTCATTTGGACTTTGTTTAAAGTCCAATATAAAAAAATCTATCTGATATTGCAAGCAGGACATTCTGGAGTTAAGACAACGCCCCTATGCCCTGTAATTAAGGGTTTCCCAAACGTGTTTATATTTTTTACCAATTGGTAAACTCGTATGTAGGTTCGCTGGGGTAGGTACAACTACCTTTAATTTCGGTTGTAATACAGTTCGCTATGTTTCGGATTGAAAGGGGAGGTACTCAGTGTAATTACTGGGCATGGAAGGCATTCCATCTTAAGGCTCAGAATGGTTAGGGCTCAGACTGGTAAACTAGCTGCAATACCAAGTGATCTTTTCCTTGTTATTGCTGGTGTCTATATGCGATGGTAGCCGCGTACCACCAGGAGGGCTATCAGCTTGCTTGTGATCTAGTTGTGTTTGCTGTGTATGCTATGATGGAAAAGGATAGCTGATAATCTCTTTCTGTTCGTTGAAGGGAAACCCATGTTTAATGACAGGCACTCAGTTCTGACGCTCTTTATCATCTTTCATCATGATGTAAACAGCATCGTTCGGCATTATTCCACACTTAAAATGATTATCTCTCGTTTACACTTGCTGCCATTTCGTTCACTCCGAAATACTGCGAGCTCTGCGAATGTAAAAGTGGTGGTACCTATCCAGACTCATCCTAAAAAAGGAACTTAATCATGTTTAAATTATTTAGTCAATCATTCTTCAGATTCGTGCCTTGTATAATTTAAGGAAACAGAAGCACAATTCGGCTTGAACTAATAAATAAACACGGGAAGAGCAATGACCCCAAAATTTTGCTCAAAGTTCCTTTGACTACCAAACTAAGTTCGAGTGGCGCAAGTTAACAATGTCACTAGTCCTTACAATAGATTCGTCAGTGCCTACACCTGAGATCCTGTACCAAAGAAGAAATTAGAGATTGCGCTTGACAGCACATCCTGTCTTCGTCTCGGAATTCGGAAGCAATTTACGCATTAGAATAGAAGAGAGAGTATAGTTTATTTGTGTGTGAATTACTGGAATTCTCTCTTTCGCTGTCTATTTGTACCTTCCTGTTTGAATGACAGAGTTTCTTTCTCTGCTTAAGAGAGAATATCGTTGAATTTATGCAAAAGTACGGAAATCAGTAAATATTAAGGTGCAAGGTAAATAAAATTAAAAAAATGCTTAAAATATCAATTGACTACTAAAGGATAGCTTTCTGTTTCAGCAACATGTACCAAAATGTAAAAAATAAGAACAATAAGAAAAAACTTCTGCCAAATGTGAAATTTATAGTAACAAGGCGTGTAAAAATGATTATGCATAGAGACCGGAAGCAAGTGCACTTATTTGAATTTAAACCAAAAATAACAATCAGCGGGTTTAAGATGTGGCTTATTTTGTCATCGTGTAATACCTATCATATAAAAAAATGCAATCTAGTTTTTACGGTGTTATCACACAGTTTTTATCTTTTACCGTATAGGTGCTACCTGAGATCATAGAATGAGGGTGCTAACTTATCTTATCCTATTGTGGGTCTATGACCAAGTCTCAGTGCGCTTCGGCCCATTGGGAACTTTTAAGCACTGCTTTTACTCTTCCTGTGTCCAGAATATAGATCCCATAAGCCTTTTACTGTAGTCTTCTGGTTTTGGATATGCCACCATCCAGAAGGCTCGTTCTGGTTTTAGCCAGGGCATCACAATGACACAAGAGATGCGTCATTGATGCCCGACATTGTTGCATTTTGTGTAGCAGTGGTGAGTAGCGAAAAGCCCTAGTGAACGCCTTAATTAGGAAACGTGCTTGTAGGCACTATACGAAGTACAACCCTTCCATGGGCGTAAAAGCGTCTTTTGATTGACATTAAAAAAATTAGTGTAATGTAATCTACATTTTTTTAACAAGAAAAAATACATCGACAATTGGAAAAAACTCTACCCTCAACCACATCTATAGTCCAAACTATGATTGGAAACATTTAGCAAAACTAATGGAAAAGGCTCAAAGAGTTGAGTTGACATTATCATATGATAAATACACACTAGACGTTTTTATCATGATTATTTACCACCTTAAAGCCCCTTAGCCGACGTCAGACTTCATTGTTATATGCAGAATGACATCAACATTTAGTGTTTTGCGCACATGAACAAGCGACACAGGAGCGCCACGTTTACATTTCTATAGTTTCACTTATTCTGCAATAGTTTTGCTGGTAATAGTGTGCTGACGTAGCCCAAGAGAGAATTGTACACATTTTTAAAAATTTACCTAGCAATTGTTAAGTAGAAAATCATGAAATATTATTCAAAACAACCCAGTGGAAGAGTTATCATTGCCTAAACATATCTACTACTTGTTAGAATACAAAACACGGGTACCATTTACAATTTACAAATGAATGTAATAATTATTATGAATAGTTATCACTTAAATGACTATTTCGCGTATCTCGTTTGAATCATTATTGCATTTAGTTATATTATTAATCATAATATAATGATATTATTGCTTATAATTACAGTTGTAGATAAATATGTTATATTGAATAAGTTAGTTAAACTGTGATCTAAGTACCATTTATAGACAAATGAACATTTTCAGAAAGTAATTAGGTAGTTTTTAAAAACTAAAAGAAGTTTAGTTAGCAATCATCAAATATGTTTTAAAAATAACTGCCACTTGTTTCGAAATCATCTTTGACAATACCCCGTGTTTAACTTGACTAGTTATAACTTATTCTAGACATGAATAATAATTTGATTGGATTTGATATGGTTGCCTTATAATTTCACATTTATATCTATGTAAAAGAGATTTAAGTTTTTCTCCATATATACTTTAGACGAACTATTTTGCTTGTATTTCTTGCAATGCAATCCATAATCAATATATAAATATTAATTATGTAACGAGCTCTTACAGAGAAAGGAGGCCTTGGCTTTCATTACGTTTTGTATTTTGAAAGTGTAATAAATTGTATCACAATTTTTAAATTTTTTCCGCGAGAATTGCCTTGATAATGCAGCACCTATAATAGAATAATAGACACTAAGTATTCAACACCGGAAGCTGTCGAGGGTAATACGGGAAACATGGCCGGGTAAACTGCGCCACCCTGGTGCATGTAGGTAGGACACAAGTCCTAAAATAGACTTTATTCAATTCGTTGTTGTTAAATATTTCATTGTATTATGTAATTTGTTTGTATACCGCTGTATTATATTTTCGAGAGCACACTATTAGATTTAGATGCATGTGATCGAAACGGGAGGAGCTCGGTGGCGTAGTGGTTTGAGCACTCTGGTTTCGTTTACGAAAACAAAGCAACTTTCGCCATGGTCAATCCCGGGAATTTCCCGTGCTTCGGAAGGCACGTTAAGCCGTTGGTTGGTTCCGGTTGTTTCTGCAACCGCTTTAACCCACCAACCCGCATTGGGCCAGCGTGGTGGTGTTAAGGCCCAACTTCCTTATATGTTTCTCCCATGTAGGAAGGCGTGTGCCCAGCAGTGGGACGTATATAGGCTGGTGATTATGATCGAAACGGCGCTGGCATCGGATATAAAATAATAATGAAACATCTAGATAAATGTGAGTGAAGGTGAAGTGGTTTCATTTCAAATTATGTTATTTTTTAAAGATGGAATTATTTTGTTTCCGTTTCTGAAACGGTTCTAGGTGTTTTGATAGAAAAGTAGACTTTTTTAAATGCCTTTGATTTCAGAATGGAAATAAAAAAAGCATGAAAAAGTGACTAAAATTTAATAATGAAAGCGTTAATTTAAACTACTTACATAATTAATTAATATTGAAATGAATGTAGTTTTTTCTTTTGAAATAATAGCAATGAAATTAATGAGCTTAAATCATCTTAAGGGCGTGTGAAATTTATTCCACACCTCAGTTATATTTTAAACTTGTGGATACAATAGTTATCTACATAATATAAATAAAATTATATTAAAAAAATATGGCTAAACAACAGACATCTTTGATTCATAATTATCAGTAAAGATGTCTTATTATTTTGTAAAGTACTATAGTTAAAATACTGTAGTTAAAAAAACAATAAGTTAAATGCTTACCAGAGCAAAAGGAAATCACCTGAAAGTCATAATTGCATATTCATCAACAAACGCGAACCGTCTCCACAACACTGAACAAGTTTTCCACAAGTAACTTAGACGCGTCAATTATTTACCGTCATCGTCTCTCACGTTGCACGGGAAAGTTGCGTAAAGTCGCGGAAGTTCATACACCAGCGTGGACTAAACTCGATATTGAAAGTTGCGGCGTCGCCGAACACAGATCTAACGCGCGGCTCGAATCGCACTGACTTTCGTAAGCGATACACGAGCGACCGTGCGACTCTCAAGCGACGGAGACGCGACTCATGCGCGAGTCGCTTGGTAGGAGGAGTCTTCGCACCAAACCACGCCTACCAAGGAGCTACACATTTCTTTTTCAATATGTGTAATTCAATTTCGCTTATGTCTTCGCTGGGAAAGTTGATGCGTCGTTGTCGTTCAACACGATGTTTTTATGTAAACTGTAATGTAGTTCGCGAACCGAGTCGGCCCGCGGTGCTACGCTCGGCGCGATATTATCCCTTCTTTTTGTTGGCAATTTCACGTGCTGTTGCCTGTTCTTGTCTACTGGGGCAATAAAGAACTGGGGCGACTTTAAAACTTTGATTTACTCTCACTTACTACTATCATATCAAAAAGATACTTTCATATTACTATTGAATAAAATTATGCTTATTCTTTTTATCGTATAAGTACTATTCTTTGAATACACTATGTATAAAGCTTACCTTCAAGAAAAGGATGCATTTTTTTTGAAGTGCGTGTTTTCTAATCGCTTGTTTATTTCTAAACTCACTCCGAATTGACCAGTGGAAATCATCCCTCAATTTTCGCAGATGAAATTGGAATGACTTACTATGTGCTAAATTTGTTACAAATATGAAGACCTATTTGTAGAAAATAGGGAGAATCGTACATTCATCTCTAGGTATATCACTTTATTTCACAACTCTCGTGACATGCAATATTTCATATGGCATCTTGCGTGACGCTTAGTGCAACTAGTGCAACATAAAGTTCGTTTTGTCATCCTATAATATTATAAAATTTTATTCCATTAAAAGAGACTCTGCAAGATCTAATGAAGGAAAAACTTCCAACGAAAAGGTCAGATATAAAAGGCTAGGCTTGTTAATCACGTCAATTATGATGATAATACAGTTTCTTCTCCAGAATTTTGTCAAATTTAAGTACAGGCGAATAACTCAAGGGTCAAGTTGTCGAACTTTTGGAAGTCCGTAGTGCAGTCTAGAGATCCCAATAAACTATGAATTGCCACTGTAAGTCTTTGAGCTTATCGGGATGAATAGAAATGTTGGCAGTGATTGGAAAACCGTACGAATTCTGGCACATGAGGATTATTTATTAGACCTATTACGAACCCTTAGAAGAATTGTGGTAGTAATAGAATTTCAGGAAGTTATTACCACTAAGCTAATATTGTTTTCATTATAATTATTCAACACTTCCATTCTGTGGGCACAGAACCGCGACACACGCAGTGGATTGCAAAGGAATTCACTAAGTTATAACAGTAAATTAAGCGGCAGTTTCATTTGCGTTACAAAGTGAATTATGTGTTGGTGTCTTAGTTCTGTCACCGGCTAAGTTACTACGGTTCAAAATTAATACAGTGCCATAAGCCAGCGCTAATACCCCGTTCCCCTAGACTCCTGTTTACCGTATCAAATTTTACAAATGCCGACACGGGAATGTGTGCCTTAGAGCCTATAGATGCAAGAACGATTATCTATCTTTGATGCAGTCGGTGTTTACACCGTTCCAAAATCATTCAATCATTATTAAGTGTACACCTATTTGTTTGGTGTCGTATGTAACAAGATCCTAATGATGAGTGACATCAATTCTATAAATTAAATAGATGTACTTGGTTGTTTTGATAGTAAACAATCTATCTTTTTCGAGACAAAAATAGATCATAATAAATATCGTATAATAAGAAATATTTCCAATGTCAATTTCATTTAGAAGATCTACTTAATATTTTAGTTAGATGAAGAAATTCATTTTTGCAGTATTTCAATTTTTAATATCTTTTTTATTAACTAGCTTAGTAGCTCTTGGCTTTTTATCTCACCTGATGGTATGCGATGATAAAACCGAAAATGGAAGCGAGTTACATCCGGACTTCTCAACGGCGACGCCGACGTTGAGATACTTAGATATTTTGTCTGACTCGTTAATAAAAGAAAAACTATATGCATCGCCTTCCAACGCAGGCATAGACATGTGCGCTTGTGGCAGTGCAGGTGTAGCAAAAGGGGGCCTGCAATGGCAGCAAAAATCGTTAGTAATATATTAATGCTGTCATTCAAACTATTTTAAAATTCTGTAACCGTTTTTAACAATTTTTATTTAATGTAGTTTTCGGTAATGAAATAATGCTGGCATTGCAATTTTCATATAACTTATCAAGAGAAGTATTTTAGTGCTGATCACTCTAGAAAATATGGCAGTGAATTTGGATTAACTAAGTGGATATAATTAACTTTAGTCTCAACTAACTAGGCCTTTCGCACCTACTAATATAGATTTTTTCCTTTGGCAAATTAAAAAAAAATTAAGTAAACAAATATCTAACTAACATAATAAATAGCTGTTTTAAACAAATTATTATTTAGACAGCATCTTCACGGTTGAAACAAAAACTGTTATCTGTTCCCGGTATACGTACAGACAACATATTATCAATAATAAACTTTGTATTTTGTAACCCCATGCCCTTAACGACCCTGCAAGGAAAATAGGCATAATTTTATGTACAGACACTAGTCCTACACATGAATTAAATAAACTAAAAGCTACAAGCCTACACGATTAGGTTTCTCGCGCGCGGTTAGCCGGCACAGAGGCTCAGTCCGCTAATTTATATTATTTCCTTTTACTATGACTACGGCGTAATGTCGCAGCTCGTAGCACAGTCTTCGTAGCAGTGTTCCGTAGCATGAGGTAGAGCGTATCGTAGCCACGTAGCGACTACATGATTCAGGTATTACAATTTTGACTTACGACGGCAGCGCTGCATTGGGTTTCTTAAAACTCTTATTTACTAAGATAAGTACACAAAACATCATCCAATTACGGATTCTTACTTTGTTATCAGAGAGTATAAAAATATAATTTGATTGTAGGCTAATATAAAATATACATTGAGATTTAGATAGCATTTGGATAGTTAAAATATTAATAATGAAATAATGCTATAAAAATAACGGGAAGGAAGAAAGAGGTGCATGTCAATGATAGGGGTGTGTGCGGGTTTTGTGTGTAGTGCATCTCTCTCTCTCTCTCTCTCACACACTTGTAAGTAGCGTTATATTGTTTTGTTGTTGAAGTACAATAAATAATGCATACATTACTATAATTATTATCAACTTATTTCCGACCAGGTTCAGCTAAATGGTGGTAGATGTAGGTAACATGGTGGAAGCTAGCTTAGAAAACTGAGAAAAAGCCCTACCACCAACCAGAACATTAAGTGTTAACAAGGCCTGTGCCCTACAGGGCCTTTTTACATGAAAATAAAGTTTGGGCCTTAGGACTATCAAGCCACTGGTCCAATGTGGGTTGGCGGATTTACAGTGAAAATACAATATTTTGATTGTTTTTGTAGTCGAGACTAAAGAGAATGCCGGCGAGCGATATTTTAATCTTCGTATTGTTATTTCATGTAAATTAAGTACTTTATATGAAGCATCTGAAAAAAAATTTCGACTTATAAGAGTTTCCCCATATTTAGCATTTTCACCTTACAGGTTGTAGCCAAATCACATTATCTACTTTGTAGTATTATATACAATAGGTTGGGGAAAAAGTTTCTTCGCATTTTTTAAGAAAATTCCAAACATTTTTTAATATAGTTTATTTACATTTAACTAAAGTATGTAGGTACCATTTTGTTCGATAACTTTTTGCCATTTTGTAGGTAGGGACATGATCCCATTGCTATAGAAATTCTTGGGCTTCTGATCAAAATACCGTGTTTTAAAAATTAAAATATAATAAAACATGTAAACACATATGCATCATGAAATGAAAATAAATACTGTTAAGATGTATATGTATGGATAATTACGCAATTAATAAATACATATTAAATAAATATAGAAATAATGAGGATAGAAACATATCAATTGGATAAAGATGGCAACTGACCTGACCACTTGAAAGCAAGTTTGTTTTTGGCCTCCTGAATATGGGGAGGTAGTGTGTTCCAGAGCCGCATTGCATGACATTGAAACAGTTGGACATGAAGCCAGTGCGGTGAAAAAGAATATATAGAGTAAGTTACTGAGATGAGTGAGATCGCTGGAGTTTATCGAAACAGCGCTATTTTGGCCTTACTCCCAAATGGTCTTGACTGGTCTCCTATGATGCCTACAATACGCTGCATCATGATGTACACGATCTCCTAAAATAATTGAATTTCTGACACGATAGAGGTTGTTGTGTCTGACCGCCAGCGAGCAGCTAAGTAACGAAAAATAAACATGGCTCAGATCTCTACCCAAATTTCATATCTTAAGTAATGTAATGGAACATTTATTACATTTCCAGGATGTTTGGTATGTGATATAACAAGCAGGCACCAACCTATATTAACATAAATACTAGGAGTTTACTTATAATGTTAAAATAACAATTTAGAATACTAAGGTGTTATAAAAAAATTCAAAATTGTATTTTGAAATAACCCATACATTTTGTTTTACTGACTTAACACTATTTGTATGATGAAACATTAAATTTTTCTTACTACAATTTTGAGTTTTTAATTTTTGACTTTGAAAAGGGAGGAGGTTCTATGTTCTACTGTGTGTATTTTTTGTAGTGTTTTGAAGTCAGTTTTGATTGATACACAAGTAATGCTATTTATTTTCTTTATACAACTATATAACAAATGAGCTGACGGCCCACCTGGTGGTAAGAGGTTACCGCCGCCGATAGACACCTGCAATAACAAAATGGGACAGAAAAAATACTTTGCCTAAAATTAAATGCCTTCCATGCCCAGTAATTACACATTGACACACACACAGTTCCACGGCTGAAATAAGAAACGCGGTGGTACCGACTGGTACCTACCCAGACGACTCTACATACGGGCCTACCACCTAGTAATTTATATATTATTTATTATTCTTTTACTTATTTATTAGATTTCAGAGTTTTTTTTTGTAATTAAAACATAATAAGTATTTTAATTCAATAATTATAGTAACCAAGTTAATTTAAGTTAGAGTAGCAAATTTTTTTGAGTTTTTTATCGGTAGACACCGTTTTAAAATAGAGTCTCTTACTCTATTTATAGATAGTCTATGGGCTCATATGACCACAAAGGGGAACCGCTTATCAAATAAAGTTAGAGCACTAATATTTTTTATATATTTTTTACTTAGTTTTACCCTTTTCCTTTTTTAGGTTAATACGTATGTGACACCGTGCGCGAGTATTACAAAGCTTGAGATAACATGTAGCAAACTCCTTGTAGACTACTGTTTACCAAGTGAAATTTAAAAAATATATTCTTTGTAAGCCTCCAATGAATACCTATGCAACATATAATTAGAAAAATATTGAAATGAAAAAAAAACAAATGCAACAGATTTCAAACTTAATTCATTTTACGATTACCATTTGCTCCGTAATTCAGTGCTGGATATTATTTCTAAGTAAATCTGTTTTTTTATATGAAAATTCCGATCTTCTTACACAACATTGGGCTGTCGTAAAATTGTAAATGCGGTTGCATTGACTTCGAGCTGCGGAAAAACGGCCAAAGAGAGCAAACCGGGCCTGATCGCCGGGGAGTCCCGTGGGGCTCGTTGGAGCTGGAGCGATTTTCACGGCTCGTTCTTATGATTAAGTCTACTCTGCGGGGATTTGGTAGCTAGACTGCGGTGTCTCGACAATTTTAGTCCACAACTGAGAGTAATAATTGCTTTGTCAATTGTTTCGGATTTATCGACAGGTGATAGAATGGAGTCGTTAAAAACCATTGGACATTCAATCGAAAACTTTCCTAATGGATACTATGGTTATGCGTGATTTAAGAAACCTACAATGAAAATAAATAGCTTATACAAAAGCATAAAAAAATATTTAAACAAAAATTAAAACCGTCTCCAAAAAACTGAAAAGGATAAAATAATTAAATTTTAGTAGGTACTCATCCCCTAGGAACATATTTTTGGAGTCGGTGCTTCACTATCTATGGTTTCTGGAAACAACTTAGCACTAACTCCAAAAATATATTCCTAGGGGATGAGTACCTACTAAAATTTTTTTTTATCCTTTTCAGTTTTTTGGAGCCGGTTTTAATTTTTGTATAAATTTTTTTTTTCAAAAACTTTAGTGATTACTTTTGAAGGTCAAAGCTAAATGGGTGAACGTGAGCTTAAATTGATTTCTACTATCGTATCATTTCACTAAAAAATCATAGGAAAGCAAAAATCCGCAATTTCGCATATGTAGACGACTTAATTTTTCCAGTTTTTTTTTATTTAAAAACCCAACTAACCAATGGATTTTCAAAAAAAAATTATGGGACCAAATGGGAAGTATTCCGCATCGAATCAATATCTGTTCACCCAGTCAAAAGTTCTAAGGTAAAAACATAAAAAAAATAAACATACAGACGAATTGATAACCTCCTCCTTTTTTTTGAAGTCGGTTAAAAACATTGAAATAAACCCTTCGACAGCTTTCAACTTATCAATTGCAAATTTTTTACTACTTATTACATTTACTGCAAATTATATTACTGCAAATTTATACGTTTTTTTAAATTCTTAATTCAAATAATGAAAAAAGTTAGCTCCAAATTAAGTGATACTTGTTACTGTTAATTGATGGCGATGTTCAGCCGTATCTCTGTGGAATATTTTTTTACATGAGCGCTTAATTACATGCATTAATTAATTGTTAAGCTTGACATCTGTATTGCGTACTCTTTTTTTATAATTAGTAATGAACTGCTAAGTTAATACAAGTGAAAAAACTAATTAAAAAGAAACCGTCTTTAAAACACCCAAAAAAGAAAATAGTTATTAGTATATAGTTAGGTGATTATCTTCATGAAAGAGTTTTTTTGGAGTCGGTGTCATCTTGGCACCAATTCCACAAATACCTTTTATGATATTAGTACCTAATTAACTTAAATTTAATATTTTGTTCTTTTGAGTGTTTAGAAGCCGGTTTTTTTTCTTTTTTTTTCCTTATTTTATTTAAGTGCAAGATTTTAATGTTGATGTCACTACACAGGTACAACCATCTTCTGTCTTTAATCGTGTAAAATTTATTGTTAGAGTTCGTCAATTTATTCAAATCAATAACATATATTTTTCACTGTAATGTGCCATATTAAATAATACATAATTTAATTTATACCTTATGTTATTTTATTCCTGTGGCAAACTAGCAGTATGGCAGTGTAAACAATTCAATAAGTTTAACATTTATAACGGGTGGCGCCGTCAATATGACAATAAATTAAAATATGGGAAATATAACTATAAAATGATAGTTTCACGACATTTGTATCAAACAATATTACATTGGCTGCATTATTTCATAGAAATGTAATGAAATTATCAAATGAATACGATATTTCTGAAAGTGGCAAACCATTTCTATGAACTAATATAGCCCATGTTTTAATTTATTGTCGTATTGACGGCACCACCCTGTATAGTCATAATAGTTTTGAAGTGATTACCTCTGTTTCCAATTAATATAATCAAATTATCACTTTTATTAAAGCCACGTTCGGATACTTTATCCATTATATTATTGTAATATGAATAGTAGTTTGTTAAATTTTGTCCTAGTCTGTTGTTTAAAAAATTCCGCAAGTATTTTACAATTTCATCGAATGATTCAACTTGCACAATTCCTTAAATTGGATTCTAACTAGTCTAACAAAAAATATTATTTGCAATCTGACTTATAGTTCTTGTGAATTTGGCACCTGTGCTTAGAAGCTGGTATAATACAAAAAATGTGCAATTCTGACAATATTACATACATCATACAGGTCGAATTGAAAACCTTTTTTTTTGAAGTCGGTTAAAAAGTTTTTCTTTGTTCAACTGTAGAGAGTATGATATATACCCAAACCGGATGTTTAGCAAGGAAAACGGAAGTATAAAAACAAAAACTCACTGCAGAAAGTGCAATAAAATCGAAACAAGAAAAAGTAATCAGCAATGTATAAAGATCGGAAGCATTAAAATTATTCTTTTATTCATACTACCGGCTTAGTTTGTTTTAAGGTGCTATACTGGTTTACTTTATTCAATTAACAGTCACTGAAAAATTTTAATATTAATCGAAAATGTGGTAAGATCCCAGATCAACCAAAATTTGTAATCACGAGCTCCTCGTATCACCAATTCTGGAGTCACAGGCCTTCCTACCTGGCTGAAACACATGTGAGCTTGGTCCAACACCACGCTGGTCCGATGCAGGTTGGTAGGTTGAAGCGGTTGCAGTGACAACCGGGACCAACGGCCGCACGTGTTTTCTCGTGCTTTGTAAGACATGTGAAGCCGTTGGTCCAGGTAGTGCGATCACTCTAGCATTATAAGCTGTGGTAGTCAGATAATTCAGCTGTCAGACTTAAATCCAGAGGTCCGTGGATCGACCTCTATCCTGGCCATTGCACTATTGTAGTAAAACTGCGTCTGACATAAATCTTCATAAAAATTATTGGATCTTGTCTTTGATTCTCGCGCGGAACTACGGAGATATTGTATTTGATCCCCGTTTATTAGCAAAGGTTTAACAAAAGGTACTACGTTACAAAAATGCAATAAGTTTTGTTATAAAATACCTGCACTTCGCCATGGTTTGCCTTACCTGAACTCTGATTCAATGCTCATCGTGGAGTTCTGATCTAATTAAGTTCACGCATCAGGCATGTCGTGTTGGTCTAGCTATACAAAAATTGAGTCATCATGATTTCATGATTATATGTATTGGCCCGAGGAGTATCTACAGACGTAATCCACTTATAGATAATATTACTAAAAATATGGTTCAGGCTACTAATTGCTGGAATGAATTATCACCACCTGTTAGGATAGTACTTACTTCTTATAATCAGAATTTGGTTATCTGTAAATGAACTGCCACAGCGAGTACTGCCACTGTTTGTTTTACTTTGGTACATTTTAAGTATGAAGTACCTTTATAATTATATTTCAAGTATGTATATATGTTTTTTTGCTCAAGTTATAATAACTGTATGCTTTGTTTGTTTATACAATTAGTAACCCTTATGTCAGTACGGTGCGGTGCAGTGCCAACTCTCACGGGTGATGGCTGATGGCTGAAAATCTGAGTTTGGCCTGTGGTCAGAATTACAATGATCCTAAGAACTCATCACTTGGCATATAAGCCCTTCCGGCTTCCGCCAAGTGACATGTTTTTGTATTAATCAATAAATAAAAAAATATAAAAAACTTACTTTCTCTAGCACACATGTGACGTTTTTTACGTATTATTTTTGTAAATGTAGTGATATGTGTGTTGAAGCAAATTAGAGACATATCTATTTATCTATTGGCAATACTTGTAAAATATTTATTGCAATCTTTATCACAAATATGTTATTATCTTCTTTGTTTATCTAATATTAGTAATTAGAATACTCGTACTGTTTTGAAGAGGCCTGTCTATAGATGTGAAAGGGCAAAATCAACTCACTGTCTCCACCTTAACATCACGCATAAAAAAGTTTTAGTAACTCGTTTCTTTATCATTCTTCCAAAACTTGGATTTCTTTGCCAGCACAAATGTGCGGGAACACATGTGCTGGCAAAGAATTCCATGAAGGCGATCCTTCATTTAACATGGGTTGCTTATGGGCTTACGAGGTTGAGGCGGCTACAACAATTGTTTCAAGCTGCACTAGCTGTCTTCGCATATGGACTCTTCTTACCGCTTCACATCAGATGGTGTTGAGTCATTTGCCGTGCTTTGTAAAAAAAGTTATGATCATAATATTTTATTGAAAACGAACCAAGTGTACCAATTTTTATTTGGGGAGCTGCTTCATATATTATTCGCTGTGATGTAGGATGTGGTCCTAATACTTTAATGAATAAGAATAGAAAATGTGGTTGTTGAGTACTGAATACGAACAGAATGGATTCACCCTCGACCCATTACCTTCATCGTATTTAAGTGGGCCCAGAAACAATGAAGGGCCGGGTCGCCTTAACGTCTGATCTTATTGTGAGAGTGGTTAGGCCTCCGTCGGTTATCTGTTTCAATGGACTCGGTAAAGCGATTGTAACAATAATATACTTGTTTTCACTTCGAATGTTGAAAAGTTCATAAAGAATATCAATCAAAATTAAGTGATTGTATCTTTACATCAATCGATTTTCAGCAGATCAAAAACAGTCAAAAAGTTCCTAGGTATTTAAAAATACTGAAGAAAATCACTTTATTTTGAACAGGAGCTATAAAACCTTAATCCAGACAGAACGTCTTATTATATAGTTATCTACTAATATCTTCCTACGTAATTTCATGTGTAGTGTTAATTTATTAAGGCTCTACTCAATACAGCTGACTTAAATTAGTAGTAAAAGAAATACCATTCCCTATTTATTTCTAAAAAAATAATTTATTATTTACCGGTATCGTCCAGCCAAATCTATGAATTTATGCACTACTTGAAAATTGTAAAATAAAATTTCTCTGGCTGTTCTTCTCTAGTTGTACAGACGACAGCACATCAAGTGTAACAGTTGCACTGCGAACCCGCCTCTATTACGAACGGTGTAAGGGTGGCCTCAAGATCAAACTGTTACCCTTGATATGCTGTCGACTGTACCAATTAGAAAGAGAGTGATGAAAATAACCAAATGTGTTTCAATGCTTATCTAGTAGGCAGCTTCAATATAAAATAACACAACATTTAATCGCACTGAAACCAGCTACGTTGGAATAAATGAGTTAATGCGTGAAAGATAATTAGTGCAAATCAAACACATAGGACATCAATTATATTGCAAAATGGCAAACAATCGTTAAATTACCTATACTGGCATGGTAACCGCTAAATTAAGCGGCAGTCACGAGTTGTAAATATAGTTCAATAATTAACTTTGACGCACACAGAGAGCGGGAAATTGACCATGAATATCCTAGTCCATAGGGGTAAGTGGCAACAAAGAGGTACATTTCGCTAATGAGACATAATTAATATTTTATCTACACGTATTATTAAATGAAACTTCGAATATAAGCGAAACAGGTCGGCGGCTACAATTATTCTATTAGAAGAGCGAATAACAAAGACTAGTATTGTTTGATAAAAAGTATTCATCGTCATCACCTATATACGTCCCACTGCTGAGCACATGCATTCCTACATGGGAGAAACACTTGAGGAGCTTGGGCCATAGCACCACCACGCTGGCCCAATGCGGGTTGGTGGGTTAAAGCGGTTGCAGTAACAACCGGGACCAACGGCTTAACGTGCCTTCCGTAGCAAGGAGGAGCTTGAGATTAATTTGATTGACCCACCCCGGGACCGACCATAGCGAAAGTTACTTTGTTTTCGTGATCAAACCAGAGCGCTGCACCACTACGCCAACGAGCTCCTCAGGGAGGTTATCTAATGGCCTATTATTTATCCCATAGCTAAAGTTGTTTAAAAATATATTGATATACACAGGTTTATAAAGATTCCGAGCGACATTGATGGAACATAAAATATTTTTTAAGCAAAAACTGAAACTGTCATCGCATGGATGTTTAGATTAAATGAATTGGCCCAATAGATCATACCGTGTCATGCAGCTGTAATAAATAACGTTAATTCTATATAACGGCCTTCGTGAACACTGGACGAGTTCAAAAAACGCGGATTTTTGATGAAATGAATGATGCAGTGGTTGAAACAAGTATGTTTATTTTACATTAAAGGTTTATAAAAAATACAGACTTGTACATTTATCGTATTTTGTAACTGTTAAATTGTTTATTATACCTAAATATTATTAAGCCAATAAAAAGTTTTTTTCTTTCTTTTACATAAAACAATACAATATTTTCTTTGTTTTAGTAACGATTCTCCTGGGAACTCTTATAATAGGGGTGTTTGCTACAAGAGAAAATGTAGGGTTTTCAAATACATTGTGAAAAATACTTTTCGATTTTTTTTTGTATGGTAACAAATTTAAAGTGGCTTAGAAATTTTCAAAGAATCAATTTAAAGTTCACTAAAAACATTTGTACTTCCTTTTAGTTTGCTCATATTAATTGTAACAACTTTGCGTATAAACGCATTAATTACAACGATATCATTAATTTTCTCCATGCGCCCATACATTTCCGGTGGTCACTATCAAAGTGTGACGTCAGTAGTCCGCAATATTTTCTATAAAGCGTTTTTTGGCAACTTGTAACCGAACCTCAAACAAATCGCTATATATTGAGTGCAGACATACTATTGCTTATGCAATATTTATCAACTATTGACATACTATTTATCTTTGAAATAACTACTTTGTTAACTAACCTATTACGTGGCAGCTTCTGCAGACAAGTTAAAAAAAAGGAACTGGCAATGCACCTTGTGTAATATTATACGAACCATTTTGAGCTACTTTTTACTACCTATAAAATCTCGTAAATTGTTTAATCTACATACCTTAAATTTGGCACCTTTATTAAAGCCTCCTAGCTTGGCAAGAATTAAAAATTTCATTCATTTAGCTCAAATGGTCATTGATATATTAACGTTTATAACTACACAGAAACTAATTAAACCTAACAAAAACCTAAGCACCACTAATAACCATCAAAAATTCTCAAGAAATTAAGTCAGTCGAACGAGGCAAACTTTAAATGTTAAAGTTAATTATATATTTTTGAAGATTAAACTTTGAATTGTTGCATTTTTTATTTTTTATAAAATAAATGTTTTAATATCCATACAGCTGTGAATGGCTATGATGCTATTTAGGTGTAGTCTAAGTAAACACATAAGTACAGTTGGCTCTTGTGTTTAGTTAGTGAACAAGGTACCCTTACCTATAGATAGTTTTGCCATTTACATCTGTAGGTACGTATTTCTGCGGCTTAAGTTAGAATGTCTTTGTACTACAAAGATCTGAAAGAACGCATTTGGTCAGCCGTTTTAATTGTACCCATGAGCCTCAATAAGAATTTACATAAATAATAAGATTAAATTTTCTATCTAAGAAGGAAAGTTATTTTATTTACATCTCTCTATCCTTTACACGTAGGTAATTTCAGGCTTCGGAGAGCATAAAAGCATTTTAAACAAAAATGCTGCCTCGCGAATACGTGTACCTACATTAAAATCAACTTGCATTTTGATCTCATTCGTCTCATAATTTTATTTTCCCGTATACAGAACTCTCCTGTTCCGAGTTTTTCTTTTCTTTATTGTTTTTTATGTGCACGCGAAGTTTTTCGACACTTAATAAAGAAGGAAAAATATTTGTTTTGTTTCTTGCTTCTTGTGCTTATGGGTATTGTGTTATGCGAAACCTTATCATGTTAAAGTTTTAAGTATGACAATGGAGCGAGTAGCAAATTTTTAAAGTATAAAGGGGTACATTTTCAACTAAGCATCTGCCTATTCCGGTTCATGTGACATGTGAAAGTAAAAGGTCTTCACTCATAAGCCGCTACACCAATTGAGATGAAATTTAACACGGAGATACATTACCTATATCCCACATCCACGCGGGCGGTGTAGCGGGCGGCCACTTGTATTCTAATAGATTTGAAACTGATACAAACAAATACACATTTTATAGCTTATCATTATGATATTTCTAGTAGAATATTTTATAGTAAAAACTATTTGTAGTATCCATGTTTCGATTTTTTATATACGAAGCACAGCAATCGACCCAACACCACCTAATGTGAAGCGGTAGGAAAAGTCCATATGCGAAGACAGCTTGTGCAGTTGTGCAGTTTAGACACTGCTCCAGCAGCCTCCACCTTGCCGACCCAAAAGGTGCTTTGTTACGCCTCTCTTGAAGGAACCCATGTTATAGAAAGGAGGGAACACATGTGCTGGTAAAGAATTCCAAGATCTGGAAGTACGACAGAGAAACGAGGCACTAAATTTCACATAATACAGTGAATTGATGACTCTGAAGACCGGCACGCGTGCTCAAGAGCAGGAAGGGGGAATGTGGGATAAAATCGATTAGGGTAATGCAAGATTTACATTCGAATTTTCAACTAATTTTCTCCTAAAATCTTTGTTTTTAATATTTTTAGTTAATTTTACTTACATTTATGTAAGTAAAATGAACTTGTTAAAAACACTTTATTATTAACAAACTCTACTTAGTTATTAACAAAAATTTTTAAACATAAGCTTTGCTATTAAATTAGTCCAGTTGGTTTTACTGAGTGAGTTGTATTATCATTCAACTTTAACGTTGGCTACTAACTAGCCTTTATTAAAATGTTGGAATTCGGATTTATTGCATGTGTTTCTAATTATTGCCATGTCACTGCGATCAGCTGAATAAAATGATGAATATTTGTAGGACATGGTTGAGGCTGATTGCGGCGGACCACAAACATGGATTTTGCATTTGATATTGCCAATAGGCTTACAAGTGGAATTATGAAAACATAAACATGTTTATTCTATTTAGTTCGACATGCACCTGTCGTTGTTGATCACTATATCAATTTATAATTCAATGTAAATATTACAGGGAAGCATTATGATGCCAATAACGATAAGTCAATGCTTCAATCGAGTGATACCCTGTCTACTAATAGAGGGCTCGGGTTTCAATCCCGTTTCAGTCAGATATTTGTGTGATGAAAACATAAAAATTTGGATTCGAGTCATGGATCTTTCTTTATTAATTAGAATATCTAATAATTAATAATCTACTGTTTTTTACCTCAAGTGCCATTGGGCAGGCCACAATGCAATGAGGACTGACGGCCGCAAGGTCCACTAAAGGCGGCCGCGTACCGGGAGACGCAGCGTTGGTAGGCCTCACAAGGTGGACTGACGATCTAGTGAGGGTCGCGGGAAGCCCATATATGCGGGGAGCGCAGGACCGATCGCCTTGGAGATCCTTGGGGGAGGCTTTGCCCAGCAGTGGGCGTTTTAGCTGAAATGATGATGACGATGATGATTGTTTTCTGTAAAAAGTCGACCAAAACGTTTATGGCTAAATACTCAAACGATTTCGAAATTAGAGGCTTCTTAAATATTTTACGTATTTTCTAAGTCAACAGTTTGTATGGACAAACAATAAGCACTTCTTAAAATTAAAGTATGACTTAAAATTTAAGCTTGTAACGTGGTACAATAGCATTGCGATGTTATAGAACCTTGTTTCCCCTTCCTAATTTTCTGGAAATATTTAAATCAACTTCATACTTTGGCGCTTGATTCGGTTTTATCTTTACAAATCATTATTTTGCTGACCGTGGGAGGAGAGGTATCTCCACTCTTACCAGTGTCTCGCTCTCGACGCCTACTTATTAGCGCCTACTTATTAATCCGGAATGTTGTTTAATATAATAAAAATATATCGTAGTTTTATTATATTAAACAACATTCCGGATTGCATATCATATTAAAATTAATATTTGACTAGTCTCAAATCACAAGTCACTTTTGTAAGTACCTTATTTTTATAAGTTTAAGTGTTCAGATTTATAGTGTATTTTATATTGTTCTAGAGTGCCTTAATTTTCTACCTTTATTTTTAATTATAAATATACCAAAAAGTGACGTGTACCGGTGCCTTATTTATTGGACCCCATACCACCATACGTTACAAGCTTTGTTGCCTTTACTGCTTCAATAAGATAAGGTCTCCAGAGTTCACTAAAAACGCATTTTATTGTAGGTTCATCTCTTATGCTGTCAAAATAACGCTTTTTCTTTATTCCTACAGAATAGACAATGCGTGAGTAAGAAGTACGTAAGGTGCTAAGAACTTTATAGGCGACGCTAATCGCTTAACGTACCTCCGTAATTGTATGCCTTTATATACAAATAAAAAAATAAAGGAGATTAAAAAAAAATCGGGATAAAATAATTTAGAAAACACTAGCAGCAAAATGGGAACAAGAAGGATAATCAACCTCTATCGTGAATATTGAACTCATGACGTAGCGCCGCATTACCTCGTAGAGATCCACTGTGAGGTAGATCGGAAATACTAGTACGCTCGACATCTAATAAAGACAACACTATTTTAAGATTCTCATGTGCTTGAAACGGAGCCGCCCCATATAATTTGTCTTCACAAAGGAATGCACTCTCGCATAGTTTGAGCAAAACACTTTTTGTCGGTAACTTGTACCGGTCCAGTTGTTATAAGTTACATTATTAGTTTCTGAGTTCACAAGTTTAGGATTTTCGGCTCGGCTCAGCGCTTAAATTAGACGTCGAGATCGATACGGTCCGTGCTTTTTATTGGCATTACGGTTTCACTCCACAATTTAAAGTTTTAATCGCTGTTAAATTTGTGTTTAGATTTTTTACCGGCATTTGAATTAAAATTTCGCTTCTCGAATTAAGCGTTTATGTTTGATCAGCCACATTTAATTAATGTTGAAGCACATTTAAATACTTTAACTCAATTGTAACGTCTTTTTCTTTTTTTATTTGTAATTGTTACAATAAAGCGAGCGTTTAAACGCATCAAAAACATTAAAATTTTGTTTAATTGTAAATGTTTATTTATTCATCTATCAATTAATGACACGAATAATAAAATAATGGAAAAGACTTTTGAGGAATAGATGCACAAAGGTACCGCTTATTTCTAAATTAAATCTCTTCCAGCATTCGTAGGCACCACAGAGAAATAAGAATGTAAAGGTAGAAACAGCAAATGCGATTTCGGTTTTAGGGTAATCTAACTCATCCGGAGTCAATGGGCATTGATCAACGTATATCATGTTTTTTTCTAGCTTAAGATATTTTCCTTACAAAAAATCTGACAATGAATTTCAATGATACCAAGACATTCACAAGTATTTGACTATTGAGTGACTTTGGAAATGGGTAACAAACCAACAGATAGGCAACTATCATCACTATATTCATTCATCAACGTGGGTTAAAGAGTGGCACCGCAAAGAAAGGAGTTTAGATGCCTATTACCTTAAAATATATTAGATTCATCAGTATAAAATGATGATTATTTTAATTTTTTTTATCAGTTCTAATATTGCACACTCATATGAACTATAATAGATATACTTTAATTGAGAAAATACACGAACAAGGGTAGATACAGGGGTACAAGGGTAGATAAATAGAACATAGGGTGAGGTTATCTCTGAAAGAGATCTCTTCCACCCAACCCTATAGACTTGGTTAATATCTAATTACGTTTGAAATTTAATATTTTGTTAACGACATTAATGGTTGTAATACATTAAGTAATATTTATAGTTTTAAATTCATCCACACTATAATATCACAAATGCGAAAGTGTGTCTGCCTGTTTGTTACCCTTTTCACGCTTAAGTTGCTGAACCTATTTAGATGAAACTTGGTATCGAGATAGTTTTGAGACCCCTGGAAGGACATAAGATACTTTTTGGTGCGATAACCGTCATCCACGCGGGCGGCATCTAGTAATGATGTAAAATACACTTTGTACACACGACAGCACATGAAGTGTAACAGTTGCACTACGAAAGCTGCCCCTATTACGAGCGCAGTAAGGGCGGTCTCAAGGTCAAACTGTTACGCTGGATCTGCTGTCGACTGTACATCGCGGGCTAAAAATTTTTACCACCTTAAGGTTTATCATTGCATGCACAAATCTGTGTCACAGGGTCGATGATATAATAAGATAAGACATAATGGCGTAAACTTTTTCACACGTGGAAATCTTAGTTGAAAAAAAACTTTTTTGTTAAAAAATTACAAAATATTGTCTGCTATAAGAACGAGGACATTTTATTTTAAATGTGTCATTTTTTAATTAAGAAATTAGTTTGATCATCTAACGTCAACAACACTCTTTTAATGAATAGTTACTTCACAAATATGAAAAAATATTAAGTATCTAGAATTATATAGCATTTTAGCCTTTACTGCACAATGTTACATAATTTTAAAACTGATAAAAAATTTCTGCGATCGTAATATTCACTGAAATAGGAAAGGCATAGTGGTTTTTCAATAGAAAAGAAATAAAATATTGGTAATTTAAGCCCTTCTTACCGTTGTGATAATAAACATTATTTTAACACAAACACATTTTTATTTGATTTTTTATGTTGACTTACTGTGAAGGTAAATACGAAATGATATCGTCTAATAAACAACGTGACTACAATACTGACCAAAGTGCTCAGTCGAAGCAATTTTATATGTAATCTATAACTTACACAGAACCAAGGAGCCCCAAGATAGAGATGTTCCGGAAGTGATACAGTTCTCCCATCGAAAACTGTACTCAAAGGCTGCTGGTTCATACGAGGAGGTGCTCCGGCGCAATTAACTTGATTTATTCGAGGCATTTACTTATTCAGTGCTACGGTTACTACGCCACGCGGACACGCAAGCTTGCTTACTCGCAAAAATTTCACGCTAAGCAACACTTAGTTATCAATGCAATTTAACCCTTAACAATTCTAGTAATAAGGTTGATTACTTATTATCGAAATGTCTTTTTAAGACCATTTTTTCCGTATGACAAGTCATGTAAACTATCTCGATGGATACTCTATGGAGCATCTTTGAACATGCGACCGCTCATAATATTTTATTTTAGAACAATGGCCGTACTGAGTTATGGGTCCGACACAAAATTGCATTGGTTGTATGAATATGCTAATCGGTCTGTCTGGGCCGAGGGTAGATTGAGTTATTTTAATACCCACAATGGGTATAATAAATCGCGGAATCGGTAATACCACAGTATAAAGAAGAAACTTTTAACTTAGTACCTAACACCATGAAATTAAAGATGCTCAATGAAAGTTTTACCGACGAGTAGAGATTATTGTCACTGACTACATTTAATACTTATTATCCTACATGCGAACGTAACTTTATCTGTTTGTCTATCTGTTTGTTACGTTTTCATTCCGATTTAAATGAAATTTGGCAAAGAGATAGATTACATTTTGTCGCGATACGATATGATTCACTAAAAATTCCTTTTATCTTAGATGATGATGGATACCTTAAATCTTTCTTAAGAAACCTTGCTTTACGACAAAAAACTTACAGTGAAAACTGAAAAGCGAAAATTCATACACACGTTGCATTCTATACGTTTATTTTCTGTATTTGCTGGTGTAAAATCTTCGTACATATACAAAAACATTATACCAAATTTCAGTAATTTTCAAATCTCATAAAATGTGATGTTGGACCTGCCCCTTAAGCCGTTAAGCCCATAAGCTGTCAAATAAGAAACTTAATTGCAAACATTTTTTAAATTGTTTGAAATAATAGTCTAAAATGACAAATTGCTTCACGAAATTTATTGCTCCGGGAATGTTTAGTTATGGGGTCCTAAAGGCCATTAAAAACCTGTAAGCGTGCACCTCTCGCCCCCGGCAACCTTGTCAACTATACACTGGCCGTAGCTTTCGGTTGACAGTGGGGACACGCCCTACAAAGATTACTTTCTTCACACACTGAATAATGTGCACGCTCAGGATGTTTTTGAACTTTTACAACTTACATACAGCAACAGTCGTAGTATTTTACTCTATCAGAAAAATAATGATACGCATATTAGTTCACAAAAACGAAAAAATATACGTATATCTAAAAATCCCTACCACTAGGAATGAAAATGACTAGAACTTCATTAGAACCGATTAACTGTTCGAGCCAATTAATGTGTATTGAGCCTTAAAAGAAAGCAATCAGAAAAAAGTGAGACACATCGCAGGATGACCTATCTCACAAGTTACTGCAATAATCGTATAGAGAAGGGAAAAAAATATTTTTATTTTATAATTTTCAACAAACTAAGACTGATTAACCCAATCCAAATCCAAGAATAATAGCTTGTACTTAGCACGGGGGCTAGATTCTAACATATTAAAAAAACTCTTACAAATATAGATTATGTAGCGGTAATATAGATTGGTTAGGATCTAACTTGCAAGTGATATCCTGCCTTATTTATTACCAAAGAGAATAACGAAGAACAAAGTGAAAAAAATAAACCTAATCAGAAGTAAGTTCAGTAGGTGTTCTTGTTCCGAGCTTGGTTCTTTCACTCAATAACAACGGTGCCGTGGAGTCGCATTATAATATTTGCTAAAAATAAATAAAATTGAAATACCTGTAAGTAAAATTAAAATATTTTAACCGGCGGGCAGCACAAAACCAATTTTATTATGTTTGATATGATAGGTTCTTCACAGATTAGCATCAAATGTGGCACAAATTAGACACAATAGGTTTTCTAACGTTTTCATTATATTCATAAAATTTATTTCAATATAAAATATATTTTTATAAATTATAGATATTATTGAAAATTATTGACTACAGACTTTGATACCTTTCCTCCCTTCTCCTTCATTTCTTTAATTTCCCCTTTAGTCTTTTTGACTTTAATGACTTTGACGACCGGCTGGTCGACTGGTCTGTACCCCTTACTATGAAGTCTACTTGGTCAGGGGTCCCGGGTTCGAATTCCGGTAGGAGTAGATATTAGTATGATGTACGGTACGAGCATATTGTTCACGAGTCATGGATGTTTGTGAGATTATTATTTAGTATATTTCTGATATTTATATAAATTCTCGTATTATTATCAATATTTCTCCGTCTCTATCTATCTAGTATCCATAACAGAAGCTCTTAAAGATGGTTAATTTGGGCTAGATAATAGGAGTGTATGAATTTTGATATATTATCATTATTATATCCACTCCATGTATTTTCAATTCTCGGACCTGTAAAAACTTGGTTCATTTGGTCGAATGCATTGAGAATTTCAATACTTTTCTTTATCTTGAACTTTACTTGTTAGCGTCTTATAGAGTGTCCCGGTTCATTGACAGACCATAAGTTTCTTTATGTTAATATCATTTTCTGCATTGCATTGATAATGAGTGGGAATGAAATATTTTAAGACCAGTATAATTTTATATATATCATCATCATCGTATCAGCCTATTAAGTCCACTGCTGAACAAAGGCCTCTCACTTCTATTGCATCCAACGGCTCCCCGTGACCCTGACCAGGTCGTCAGTCCATCTAGTGGGAGACAATTCTTCTTTACTGTTTCCCGTACGTGATAGCCATGCTACAACTTTAACGCTCCATCGGCCGTTCGTTTCGCGTGCTATGTGCCCTGCCCACTGCCACTTCAACTTGCTAATCCTATGAGCTGTGTCAGTGACTTGAATTCTCTTACGAATGCCCTCATTTCTGATTATATCTCGTAAGGGAAACGCCTAGCATATCTCGCTCCGTAGCTCGTTGGGTGACTGTAATAGTTATTTATGATACAACTGCGGTAAGTTAGTTTTTGTTGAAAATTTAATCCTGGCAGCGTATACCTTCGATACTCAAAATATTTTATATACCTTTTTACTTGTCATTTTATATCACTGTCAGTTTGTTTATGAAAATATATTATTGTCCTACATCAAGTGGTGATTTCATTATTCGCAAAAGGTTATGGGCTTATGAACTTACTAAATGAAATCATAGAACCAGTAAAGAAGCAATAATGTCGGATGAAGTAATTTCAAAATCAGGTACGAGTCAAATTCTCAATTTTGAAAAATTAAATGGACGTTCCAATTATGTAGAATGGAAATTTATTATGAGGAATACTTTGATTCATGATGATTTGTGGCATTGTATTGCCGGTTACCCTCCTGATGACAAAACTGCGATTGAAACACGTAAGCGAAAAGATGAAAAAGCTTTGTCAAAAATTTGTTTGAGTGTAAATCGTAATTGTTTCTCTCACTTGATGAGTGCTAAAACATCAAAAGAAGCCTGGCTTACACTAGAAAAGGTCTATGAGGAGAAAGGGTTAAATTGTCGATTACGCTTATTGCGAAGTTTATGCTCCATAAAATTAGAAGATTTTTCTAATATGGAAAGATATGTGGATGAAATTAATTCTCTATCGCAGCAACTTACAGCAATGAACAAGCCGATTGATGATGAATTCTTGGCAGCTATTATGCTACAGGGACTCACTCCCTCCTTTGAGCCAATGATTATGGCCTTGGAACACTCCGGCATAGAAATATCGAGTGATCTGATTAAGACCAAACTTCTTCAGGATAAACGCTGGACCACTGACGTATCCAGTGCTACTGAATGCTTATACACGAAAAAGAAAAGTAATAGATTCCAACGTGTAAATGTCGATCATGAGAACTCAGTTAGTAGTACAAGTAAAACTCAGTCCAGTAACACAAGCGATAGCATTAGCAAGACAAAGAAAAAACCTTGGTGCTTTAAATGTCGTGAGAAAACACACTGGACAAAATACTGTCCTATGAAAACGTCAACTACTACAACTGCAAGAAACTCTTCTGGTCACTGTGTATTTTCAGCGTTCTATTCTCATGAAGATGGTTGCTATTTCTACGTGGATTCTGGTGCTACGAACCACATGACAGGTCAACGTGAACTGTTAAGAAATTTTGATACATGTGATAGTCATGTTACTATTGCTAATGGTGAGGTACTTAAATGCACAGGTATGGGTAGTATTATGTTGTCAAATCTTATAGAACTTAAAAATGTCATGTATGTACCACAATTATCTGTAAATTTAATTTCTGTCTCTCAATTAGCTAGTAATGGTTTTGATATTAATTTTAAAATTGATGGTTGTACTATTATAGACAAAAGCGGTAATTCTCTTTCTGTCATAGAATTAGGTGGAGCTTATAAAGTTCAAATCTGTCCAAGGGCTAACGTTTCTGTTACAAATTCAATATGGCATCAGCGACTAGGACATATTAATAAAAATTATATGAAACTAGTTAAGAATAGTATTCTTGATGACATTAATTTGAAAAAATGTCCTGACACAGATGAGTTTTGTGAAGCGTGCGTTAAAGGGAAACAGTCACATTTTCCGTTTCCGAACAAACCTAAAACTACGGTGGCATCTCGACGACTAGAGCTAATTCACACTGATCTGTGTGGACCAATGCCAGTCAATTCTGTCGGAGGTAAGAGATACATATTAACTTTTCTCGACGACCATACAAGAAAAGTATTTGTTTACTGCTTACAACGAAAAAGTGAGGTAAGTGAATACATTAAAAACTTTATCAATTTTGTTGAAACGCAGACCGGAGATAAAGTTAAAATAATTCGCTCAGATAATGGCGGTGAACACGTGAATCGAAACTTGAATAATTTTTTCAAAGCTAAAGGAATAGTTCATCAAGTTACGATACCGTATTGTCCTTCGCAAAATGGTTGTGCTGAACGATTAAATCGAACTTTGCTAGAAAAGGTTCGATGTCTTTTACATACTGCTAAACTTGACCATAAATTTTGGGCTGAGGCCGTAATGACAGCTGCTCATTTGATTAATTTGACACCGTCAAAAAGATTATCGGGTAATATTCCTGAACAAATCTGCAGTGCGAGCATGGATCTTTCGGTAGACATATTTATCGATCGATAAACTCACTTTATCTATCGAATTATATCGACCAACGCTAGCATGAAACTAGCCTCGATAAGTTTTATCGAGATGTATATTTTGTCGTTTTTTTATCGATCGTTCATTCGCCATTCATTCTTTTATGATCATTTTTTTCATAATAAAGCTAAGGAATCTTGTCCATGCAGTCATAAATAATACTGAAATAGTTTTCTGCACCAATATGTTAGAACATTTTGTCAAAATGACATTAATGTCATTAAACTATCAAAACAAACAAAGATAAATATTTCGTATCGTTTTCTTTTCCCCGAATTTTATGTTTTCTTATATTTAAAATAGATAACTAACTAGTTCTGCATAAAGTGTATTCTATATAGTGATTATAATATTACAATCACTTTGATGCTGTTACTGAAAAAGTATCGGAACGCTGAAGCCTCAAGGTAAGCACGCCGTCTCTTGCTAATATTATAATATTTTAGTTTTTTAATTTTACTTAGTAAAAAATGTACAGACAAAAATGCTTATTGTTCTTTCTTATCCCTTTTGTATAAACTAGTATGTAGCCGATAGTTAAAATAAAAACATAATAAGTACACATTTACTTTAAATATATTTCATTGTGATTTATTTTCAATTGATAAATTCTATTACTTCCTGCCTCTGGGTTAATGGCAAGATATTCCATCATCTTCATTCTTAAGTTCCTCACATCAGGCAGTGGGAATTTTTAATGGAAACTTAAGTTTTAAATAGAACACTGAGCTTGAAAAAAGCAATCAAACTTAGTAAATAGTAGGAACATTATTTACCTATTGTAATTGTGTTTTATGTCTTATTTTATAATCATTCTTTTTATTTTAGGATGGAGCGACATCAGCTTGTCGGAAATCAAGTTGGCCAGGAAGTGGAGATGTTTTATGAGGAATAATAAATTGTAAATTTACAAATGACTTTTATTTTATGTTATGTACCTAGAATTAAAAATATCTGCAATACATTTTTGGCTGTTCAATTTCTAATGATACAGTTTGTACCTACCCACTAAAAATTAGAAGACACTGTGTTTTGATTTTCTTACTCATTTATTGATGAAGGGTATTTAGACGTTTATAAATATTGCGTTCGACAAATTAAATCATAATTATGGTATTATGTCGGAAGGCTCTTCTTGGTTGTTAAAACTTCACAAACCACTTATCTCACTGTTTGCTTAGCTATATTTAGTTCTTGTCTATCACATCGTTGGTATAATTCTCTCATAAAACAAAGAATCTCTCTGCAGCGAAAATAGTAGCTTTCTTTTATATATTAATCACGACAATATGCACTGGCAATTCGTATGAGTGAATTATCCACAAATTATAAGGCCGAAATCCATTGTAATAGCAACCTAAAGCCATATTACGTAAAATATTAGAGTATCGACAAACATATCGTGCATATTTAAAAACCCGATAAATTTATGTCAAAATAGACAAAACAAATCTATCTCGTATGTCAAAATTATGATCCATGCTTGAGTTTATCATGAAATTCGGTAAGATTAGTCGACTTTGTCGAGAGATCGATAAACAGAGTTCTGTGCTACCGAGATCGATAAACACTCGATAAACTACCGTTTTGTCGAATTTTAATGTCAAATAAGCTTATCGAAAGTTCTGTGCTCGCACCACTGGACTGGTAAAACTGTGTCTATTAAGCATTTACGTATTTTTGGATGTGAAGCTCATGTTCATATTGAAAAATGCAAACGTAATAAGTTGGAACCAAAAAGCAAACGGTGTATATTGTTTGGATTTGAAAATCATGGTTACAGGTTGTATGATATTGAAAATAAAATGATTATACGTAGCCGTGATGTGATATTCAATGAATTGTCATTTCCTGGTACTTCAAAAAAGATAGATTTTATACCACAATTTTTTACAGGATATAAGAGCACCAGTGATGATGAGAATGACGATGAAGTTGAACCTGCAGAAGCTGTAGAATCTATAGAATTATTTATTGGAGGCGGAGTTGATTCACCGACAGATCCTATTACTTCAGATAAAACTAAGTCATATATGGAACAAAAGTCGGGGGCTATATCTACAGATCTGAGCAACTCAGATTTTCAGTTGGAAGCCGAGTCTACTTCAGAAACTGTTACTGTAAGTCAAAATAATTCAATAGATAAACCAGCTTATAATTTACGTCCGCGTAAACCGAGAGCATTGGTAGTTAATGAGTCGGAGCCTTACGAGCCGACAACTGTCAAAGAAGCTTTGAATTCAAGTGATAGCAAACTATGGCGTGAAGCTATGCAGGACGAAATCAACTCATTTGAACAGCATCATGTTTGGGAATTGGTTAATAGGCCCGTAGACAAAAACATTGTCAAAAATAAATGGATATTTAAGATTAAGCGAGATAAAGATGACAATATTGCCACTTATAGAGCTCGTTTAGTTGCGAAAGGATTTACACAGCAATTCGGGCTTGACTACAATGAGACATTTTCACCTGTTGTACGACATGGATCTTTGAGAATATTACTTTCACTTTCAGTTCAACTAGATCTTCATGTTGACCATTTAGACGTAAAGACAGCTTTTCTAAACGGTGACTTAAGTGAAGAAATATACATGTGTCAACCTGACGGATTTATAAAGCAAGGTGAAGAACACAAAGTGTATAAACTTAATAAATCTGTATACGGACTAAAGCAAGCATCAAGATCGTGGTATGATAAAGTAAAGCATGTTCTTTTATCCTTGAACTACACACAAAGTAAGAGGGAAAATTGCATTTTCACACGTCAAATTGGTAAGAAAATTTTAATTATAGCTTTGTACGTAGACGATTTCTTCCTATTTTACAACTGCAGTAAGTTGTGTAAGGAGTTAAAAGATGCTCTGGCGTCAAACTTTACTATTAAAGACCTAGGACCTATTTCACATGTATTGGGTATGAAAGTTGAGCGTACGTCTAACGAGTTAAAACTGAGTCAGGAAAATTATATTAAAAAACTCTTAGAGCGGTTTGGATTGACAGACTGTAAACCGGTAAAAACACCCTTAGAGACAGGTTTGAAATTTTCTGATGCTCATTCTCATGATGTAAACTTACCATACCAACAGTTAATAGGATCCCTTATGTATCTCTCAGTTACTACTAGACCTGACATTGCTTTTAGCGTATCTTTTTTGAGTCAGTTTAATTCTTGTTATACAGTTGAACATTTTAATGCTGCTAAAAGAATATTAAGGTACCTTCAAGGTACGCAAGATTTATATTTAAGTTTTAAAAAATGTAAATCAAAAGTATTGTTAGAAGCCTACACGGATGCCGACTGGGCTAATAACTCAGATCGCAAATCGTATACTGGGTATTTAGTTACTTTAGGTGGTAACATAGTAACTTGGGGGAGTTATAAACAAACATGTGTCGCACTATCGTCCACTGAGGCGGAGTATGTTGCTCTTAGTGAGACATGTAAAGAGGCAGTGTACTGTAGGGATTAAGAGGGCGTGTTGGAAATTTAATCCTGGCAGCGTATACCTTCGATACTCAAAATATTTTATATACCTTTTTACTTGTCATTTTATATCACTGTCAGTTTGTTTATGAAAATATATTATTGTCCTACATCAAGTGGTGATTTCATTATTCACAAAAGTTTTTACGAAAGAGTAGATGACGGCTTACAATAGTCATGAGTTTGTAAATACCAACAGTGTTATACAACGTTTTTCAACAGATTTGCGAGAAAATATTTCTTGATATTGAAAATTGAAAAATATTTATTCAGAGTAATAGCAACACAGTACAAAATTTGATTACTGTTACAATAATAGAGTCTCAAGTTTTATAGTATAGTATACTAAATATCATAATTAGTAATAGTAATTTACTAATTTCAACAGTATTCCTGTACTCCACACTAGGATTCCCTGTGTCTCCATGTGTATCCATCCATTTGGGTTTTTGGGTTTTGTTGTTGTGTAGGTGTGTGGATGAATGTATGTGTGGGTACGCTAGAAACTCCTGATATGATAAATCAAAGCCCGTTTTAAAAATCTCCTGAACGGTTTAAGTTACATCTTTGACGTTCCTAATTAATCCTAATATGAAAATGGGGCACATTTGCAAATGGCGCCACGTTGCAAATTACAACTATATCTTTCGTCTTATATTTTCTCTAATATTATAATGAGACTATCTTATTGAGCAAAAGGATTTCAAATGTGGTTCGATTATTTAACCATTTTTTTTCATTTAATATGGAATTCTTATATATTTTATTAGGAAAATTAAATAAAAACTGTGTAGGAGGGGGGCGATGATGCAAGCAGTACAACTATGAAAGCGAATGTAAAAGGTTTATTGAAAATATTTACAATAGACCGCCTCACTAGACAAATCAGGATAGACAGAAGATATAGGCAATATTTATAAAAGTGGAAAGATAAAAGATACCTATGTGTGTACAGGCGTAAGGGCGGTCTCAAGGTCAAACTGTTACGCTTTATGTGCTGTCGACTGTACCTACCAAAGTATAATTAAACATTAAACGTTTTTATTTCAAATAAGAGTTCCTTGCACAATAGAAAAAATAAGCTTTATTATTTACAACAGTATAATAATAATAATAAGCCTCTTACTCGCTCCAGAATCAAATTTCCCTTGTCACTGCATTATTAAATTTGCAAGCATTTTTGCTTTACAAGTCATCTTGGTGCGCAGAGAGCTAAGTATAAAAATGACGGAAATAAAATATTTATTGCATGTAAAAAATTATATTGGATCATGTTACTTGCAGAATTTCTCTGGATGTACGTATTCAATTTTTCTATTGCAATAGTGTGTAATTATAAAACGATACTTTTGCCTAATTTTAACAAACTAAAAGGCCTTTTTTAGAAACGGAAACGGAACTATTTAGAAAATAACTACGTTTAACGAATGTTAAAAAAAACGGAACTATTTAGAAAAACGAATTTTCTAAATAGTTCCGTTGAAGTTTTTAAAATATAAAGTAATAGGAGGGAAATAATGGTATAGGTATTTATTCCGACCAAAATAAGAAAGCCTGTTTTAAAAGATTAATTATATTATTTCCATCTTCGGCTCACACTAGACAGTAAGTTATAAGCAACTTATGATGAAATAGAATTTCAGCATTCGTATTACAATTTCCATTTATAAAAAGACACCAGTAGGTAGAGCAGGGTCTCCTCTAGTAACTCCTGATTAGGCGACGGACCTACTGAATAATTCAGATCTTTCATTACGATCACACTATTATGGAGATTAGTTAGTACATTTACTGTTCCAAGCATTTTATTGTCATAAATTAGTAGCGAGGCACCGATAAGACACTTTAATTGCTTAATACTGTAGAAATAATGTGAACTCCTAGAATTAAAGCAAAAACACTAGCTTTTTTTTTGGAATAATAATAATACTATAAAATTATTTCACTTTCGTTTTTCTTTGTTCTCATGTATTTTACTAAGTGAGGATATATAAAATACCATTACAACCGTGTCAATATGAATGCTAATTTTTGGAGTTTATTTCTTCTTTCAGTGGGTGGTGCAATAAATTATCTTGGAGTTTTAATTTGTCATATTAATCGAAATAAAACTTGTTATTATTTATGTATTTGATTTTTCTTGTTTATTAAAATTTTGCTCAAAGGATATTTTACTAATTTTACTTTTATTGCCATCTAGACGTAGATAGAGACGTCGTGAATAAAAGATATCTCTAAGCCATGCACAGACGAAAAGGCTTGCTGTAAAACAATGAGTGCTTTTCTACAAGAGCTTATAGGACCCAATAGTTCTTGCGCTGCTCACTAGATGCTCTCTAGAAGCTTTTTATGAAAACCCCTGTGAGCATTGAAATAAAAGCAACCCTTGCGGCACAATGTTGTTGCGTCCCGTTTCATTGTTGGTTCAAGAAAATGCCGACAGAGGGCGCTATTACCACATTATTGTACGAAATATAACTACGTAAGAAAAAAGGTAAAGATAATATTTTTGTGGCAGATACTAAGGTTTCAATAATATAATAAATTATGAGCCAATCAAAATGTTGAAAGAATGGTGCTGAGCAGTAATTATTATTCCCATGATTTAAATGAGACTAATAATGTCACAAACTTTACTTACTTTACCAAACACTTTTAAAATTATTGGGGAAATATTATTAATCTAATTATGAGTTAAAAAAAGAATGTTTGTACAACAATAGCTTCATATTAGATTTGATTTCATCTGAGATTAGAAAATTAAACTCAAATCAAATAACTTACCCTTATCAGCGAAAATAAGTACGATCCAGAAAAAAAATCAGGAATCGAAAACACTATAAAGAAACGGATCGATATTGAATTGTGGGATAATTTACTGATTTTTTGTTCTCAAATATTAGATATATAACTTTTATTTTCTATGCTATATATAAATGTAATGTAATTGAAAGATTTTTGCAGTTTTTAATTTAGAACAGGAATAGTTTAGTAGTACACTGGACATGCAAATAAAAATTACATTATTACGGGTCGATTTTTCATTCCTCACCTAATTTGTATCTAGATAATTATTTTGATTATTTGACCGATTTTCTATAGATTAACTGTCAACTAGTCAAAGCTATTCTCCGGATAAATCCTATCTGGGGATTGGAAAATCAGCCCCAATAACTAGGGTAATTAGGCCTGATTTCCAATCCCCAGAAAAGATCTTATTGAAAATTAGAGGTAATTATTGAAATTTAATAATATATCAGACTCGCAATATGCACCATAATGTAAGATTAACATCTTTGTGCAAACATTTCATTTCAGTATACAAATAGTTCAAATGTTCTATTTTGCCTACGGAACCCTGAAAACCGCTTATAAATAATACGTATGCGTCGGCTAAGCAGCGTTTTTAAATTAAAAGCGTTAGGAATATTATCAAAAGAACCATTAATATTTTAAGCACGAACAAATAAATTGAATAAGCGACAACTGCATCGACCGTTCATTGCTGTGCAAGTGATTCATGTCTGCGCTGAATAGAAATAGTTGGGCTGGAACCGCAAAACCTGTGTCATTTCCATTCGAGCGATTTTAAACCTTATTGTGATGTGTTAAGAATAAGGTCGACTGCTTAAATAAATTTGTGGTTATATGTATCATATACAGTGCTTAGTTTTGTGTAAAAGCTGCAGTAAGATATTAGATTATCGTGAGGAATAAAATGACTACAAATATTTTTTTTTCTTAAATAAATTTTAATTTTATAGCCTAAACATGCTTTAAACTGTATTGTCTTTACATTCACGACGTCTGTAAAACAAAATGAACTTATTGAATATAAATTAACTGCATTTTCACAAGCTGCAAATATATTAATTCCAGTAATTCTAATTCATCAAAATGCCTTTCAGCACATCCAATGATGACGAAATGATTTGCGGTTAGCCAGATTGCAGAAAAAAATATAGTTTTTTAAGAAGTATTATCTTAGGACCTGACTGAGGTGATACAGATATCCCACGTTTAAATGAAAATTAAATTTCCCATTTAAGCTAGCTACAAAAAAATAAGAGGCAGATCCAACCCAGCAGTTCCAGCTTGGTTTGGTCTGTTTCCTCTGTCTCTAAACAAACTTTGTACGGGAGGTTGTTGATGATCTTTATGAAATAAATGCATAGTTTAATGTAAATAGGATAGTGAACATAAAATATTCTTATTTCCAAATGGAGATAAATATGGTTTATTATGTATCTGCTGGTGGATACATAAACTTACATAGAAACTTATGCTCGTTTCACTAATAATTGCTTAGCGTTATCTCAAGGAGATAGAAAGAGACAAATGTCACTAAGAGTCACCGAAGCCTATGGAATGGAGAACGGGCAATAGTGTATCAGAACCTCTAACGAATAAATAATAGGTAAGTAAGTACTTAATTTGAAATGAACACCTTAGTTTTACGGAATATCGCAGTCAACTAATACTACTTCTTAGTGTTTTTGGTAATGTTGCCAGAGCTCTTTGAAGATGCGTTATAATATTAAGTACAGTGCACTATACATATAGTATTCTGTGAACATAACGTTTCCTCTTACGGTGAGCAATATATGTGCGGCGCTTAGCATAAGGCGGACTTTATGTTTGCTTGCTCTATATGCAAGTAATTGGAAAACACTACTGATACGCTCTCTTTAATCTAGCAAGCGTTATGACAATTGAAAAATCAATTGTGTCTGAAATCAGATGAAATACACTCTCATGTAATTTCTCTAACCCTTTAACGCCTTCACTGTATTGATACATTGTTTTGTACAATCAAAAATTAATTGTATCTGGAACTCCTTACCTATTTACTTAGTATATTTTAATTAACTCCCGGCCTCATTATTCATCTATCTAACGCCATCTTATTGAGACTATTCTTATGAGACCAAACACGCTTTATCTAAGTTTCTGAAGAATTAAGCATCTCGCAGAATTTTTGAGGGTATAGGATCAGCTCAAGGTTAGTATGTCATGGGAATGTCACTAAAGTGACAGTACACTAAATTTCAAATCAACCGGATCTGTGAAAGTTAGTAAACCCCATTCATCATGTAGATAATGAGCTGATTATCATCAAACGCCTGAATTGATCTTCATAAATTATAGCTAAGGACCATCGAAATCACGTCAGCTTTCAAACAAAAAGAAACTAAATCAAAATCGGCCCATTCGTTAAGGAATTACGATGCCACAGACAGACACGTCAAACTAATAACACCCCTCTTTTTGTCGGGGGTTAAAAAGCGCGCTTAGGCCGCGCTTTTTAACAGGAACAAATTGTTATTGTGTGATGAACAATACGAATATCTCAAACTTATAGCATTTATATTCAGCCATATGCAATCATAAAAAAAAAGTACAAAGTGGAATGGATAGATACTAATTCTCCAGATTCCATAATTCGACCGCTGCAATACATACGTGACAAGCCCGGAAAGTTGCCGCGTCTTGTTACCGGGCGTCGAGTTTGGCAGATTGGATTTGTTTCTCCGCATGCAAATACAAATACGGAACGTGCGAGTGTGCCACTTGGATTAGTATGAGAAAAACGATCCTCTTTGTGCGACGAGCAGCTTAGAGTGGGTTTCGATAATTAAACTTTAAAATAAATTTATAGCGCATCACAAATAAGTAATTGTAGATTGGGTCGCATTAATTTAGTAAATAATATGTACAGTTTAAAAAAGGAGGAACCGTACTCAAAATAGTTGAAATTTCTTTCATTAAATTCAAGATTCAAGACTCCATAAAAAAGAAGGAAAAATGATTTCGCTTGTCGTCGGGATTTAAAAATACATCTGAGTATAGTTTTCTCATACTCATTATAATTTTAATTCTTGTGAAAACATTACAAGAATTATAATATTACTTATTATTACCTTTATTTTTACATATAACAAAGCGACACTTTTAAGTTTCACAGCATTATTTTTATGACTTTACAGCTCAAAAATAATTTTCATTCAAAACGTGTCTATTTAACCTACTTTCCAGATTTCGTCCGCATATATTTTAAATTTAAAAAGGCTGTTTGTTAACTATAATTGGGCATTGTATCTGAGACTCCTATTCCTTTGGAATAGAATTCAAAATGGGGAAACAGGCGTGCAAACAGCACTATGCATGCGACGTCGACGCGAGCGTGTAAATTGTTAAAGTTGGGAGCGCGGTTGCAATTTTCACAGCTGTATAAAATATTGTCAGGAACAATATCAGATATGGTCTGAGCGATGGATGTGCCTTTGGCTTTTTGGCACGTTTCGGTGGAACCGTCACCGATTGAGTTACAGTCCGTTAGTAGGAAATGTTTTCCGAAAATTGTTTTCTGTGCTTGATGCGTTCACACTGTCCATTTAAATACGAGTATCCGCGCGGCTGTTGTGGGCATTCAGTGTGAGCGACGCCGGAATTTTTTATTGCTCTTCGGGAAAATAGACGAGTCATGTAACCGACTCTTTACAATTTTTGATCGGACAGCTATTTTTAGGCCCCGACGAAAAAAGTAAGTGTTATAAGTTAACCGTATCTGTCTGTTTATCTGTGTGTCTGTATATGGCGTCATAGCTCCTATTCGAAATATTAATCGGTCATAACATAGCCGAAAGCGCTCCTGACACGTAAGAGGAAGTTTTATGTTCTGACGCCGCTACTCATTATAGGAACATAAAACTACTAGGCGGTGTGATTTGGCTGTGAACTTTTATAAGGTAGAGGTGGAGGACGTACAGTTAGGTGCTCTAAATTTTATAAGGTAAAGGTGGAGGACGTGCAGTTAGGTGCTATAACTTTTATAAGGTAGTGGTGGAGGACGTGCAGTCAGGTGCTCTAACTTTTATAAGGTAGAAGTGGAAAACTTGCAATTGGGTGCTCTAACTTTTATAAGGTAGAGGTGGAGGACGTGCAGTAAGGTGCCCGAAATTTGAGTCGACCATACAGCTGGTTCTCTTCACTATATAATATAATATTAAAGATAATTTATCAGGAATTGTCATTATTAACGACTATTTGATTGTCATCATTTATTTATTTGACTTAAGCAATGAATACTTAAGAGACACACGTGAGGAGTTTTGGCAATAACACCACCACGCTAGCCCAATTGAATTTGGTAGGTAAAAGTGGTTACGTACCTTCCGAAGGACGGACGAGCTCGAGATACCTGTTGATACTGAAATCTCAAACTAAAAATCTCTTTTTACAAAATTATACATTTCAAATTACCATCTTGATCAGTAACTATATGGTAAATATTACTATTGGGGCAGTATGAATAGGCAATAAGCTTAATACCACTAACTTACTAGCAACGAGTAACTTAAAACTGTCAAAACAAGCTAGCAATTAAGTCCACATAACGTCGCATGTAGTTTGTTTAAGAGTTATTTTAAAAACTTAAGGTAAGCTAAAGGTCCTTATTATTGTTTTTCTCTTTCCTACCCTTATTTGCTCCTTCACACTACCATTAAGAAGGCCATATGCTAGTTCGCCATACGAGTATCAAAAAGAGTATAGGGTAAGTAATTACGAACGTAAAGTGTCTCCGAACGAGGCCGTTTAACGGTAACAACACTATAGCAGGTATTTTTATTTTCGCATTTTAATCCTCATTTGATAACTAAACGAGAAAACGATAATAAAAAAGGCTCCGTAAAATTTGTTGATTTTGACTACCGCCCTAATAGGACTACTTACGTTGTATCTGAATTGCCTAGCTAGGCATTGAACATTGGTCTCTCTCTTAAGCCATCACAAAGAATCTCCACAAGACCTCGTTCAAATTACTCCGCATTCAGAAAAATCTCACTTTTCTCAACATGATTCAAAGAAAATAAATTAGTACCGATATCCGTGCAACTAATTTGATTTACATACACAGTGCAAGCAGCATTCGTCTGATTTCAGTTAGGCTCAAATGTTTCGGAGAATTTGGGCTAAGTTCAAGCTGCAAACTATTTAGCGCTACGTTTCGAATTAGGTACAGCTGTCAGATTTAGGCAAACAGTCGTGGGGCCGGAACTCGGAACGCTCCGTCTCCCACATTAGTTCAATCCCAATGAATCGCACTAGCTACAGGAATAGTTGGATTTCATCAGACCGTGTTATACTACATAAAATACGGAGTAATGTTTTTGGAATCTGAGCCAGTATTAATCAGAAGTACGAAAATTAGCGTTCGACTAAGTTTTGCGTAGTCAACTGAACTTTTTGAAAGTGACAACAAACTCTTATTTGAAATAAATTGGGATGATATTATTCTTCATTTTTATTTTATTATGAATTTCCCACTACGAGTACATTAATAAAAGGCAGATCAGTAACTCCAAAATAACAACGTTAAGCTTCACTTCCTCCAGAGAAAACTGTGATATTTGCGTAAAGCGTAAGAGCGATATTTAAAAATCCATACAAGTCTTGCTGGATATTGACATCCCGACTGATTTAAAAGGGTTGTTTTTTAAATCAGAATAAGCAGTAACCTAGCACGAACACTTTTAAATTTCGAATCGCCATCGTATCGAGTAGTTAAGTTAACTTTTGTCTGGCTTTTGTTTGAAACTTCAAGCGTATGTGAACGATACGATTACAATTCGAAATTTAAAAATGTTCGTGCTAGGGGTACAGGTCAGCAAGCGTAAACGTAATTTGAGTAATGACTCCTATAACGACAAATTACTTTCACATGTCAAAGCGTTAAACTTTGTCTGCAAGCGTGTATGCCTACTTCATGAAGGTTTCAAATATCAGAGGTTTTATTGGTCATAGCGGTCAACACGATAACCATCGTTGTGGTGATATAACAAGTATAGTAATTGTAACATTGTTGCAAATAACAACACCAATAAACAATTAGGTAACGAACAATTCCATCTACTATTACCACACAATAGTTCAATACGTGGTAGATTGAAGCAATAAATTAATATTACAGCCACAATATATTTCAACGGAAAATGTAGGAAAAGGGGGCGCGAAACAAATTACCTAATTTCTCTTTATGTATACAAAATGAGCTTCAACTTGCTCAAATTGGCCGTTAAACACACTAAAACAATTTGCTATGAACGCGGGAACCTTATTATAAGACTTCATCTAGAAGACGACTGGGAGACTACACCTCATTTAATTTTTGAATGAATCTTTACGAACATTCTATGTATCGAAATCGGTTCATCTAATACAGAGTAGAGAATACCACAGATACAGTATATAAAACGAAGAATAATCGCTTCATCCCTGACATGCAGTACATAGATTTACATTTCACTAGGTCGACTAGGTGGTAGGCCCGTATGTAGGGTATTCTGGGTAGGTACCACCGCCTTCCTTATTTCAGCCGTGAAACAATTCGCTGTGTTTCGAATTGAAGGGAAAGGCAGCTAGTGTAATTACTGGGCATGGATGGCATTTCATCTTAGGCCTCAGGATGACAACGCACCTGCAATATCAAGTGATTTTTCGTTATTATTATAGGCGGCGGTAACCGCTTAATACCGCAGTGGTAACCAGTTATGCTGTATGCCGTCAGCTTGTTTGTCAAAATATTATGCATGGACTTATATATTGCAAGCGTATTCATTGATTATAGGTCTTACTTAAAACTTGTAAAATTTAAAATACCTGCGGCTAGTACTATAAAAGACGTTACATAATTTATATATTGATAATCGTGGAATAGTTTTCTGTGAAATAAAATTTGATATTGAAATAATCTGTGTTCTGATAGATACACCTTTATTACAATAAAGGTGTATCTCTCAGAACACAGATTTATTTATTTGCGACATAATATACATATAATGTCGTATTAAGATATTAATGTTAGATAATAATGCGAATAACTCAAAAATTTCCAATTTTGGTGCTTGTTTTTTTTTCTTGCTTTGCATTACAAGTCGAACTCTCGCGTCAAACATTGGTGGTGTATGGGTCTTAAGCCGTCATGTAGTGATTACACTTTAATAATTAATGTGACTGAATTTGTATGTACTTGAACAAATTTTTTTTTTTTATACAAAGCACGACAAATGACTCAACACCACCTGATGTGAAGCAGTAAGAAGAGTCCATATGCGAAGACAGCTAGTGTAATTCAGACACTGCTCTAGCTGCCTCCACCTTGCCGGCCCGAAAGGTGCTTTTTCACGCCTCTTTTGAAGGAACCCATGTTATAGGAAAGAGGGAACACATGTGCTGGCAAAGAATTCCAAGTTCTGGAAGTTCGACAAAGAAAAGAGCTACTAAATTTCTTTGTACGTGATGTTGAGGTGGAGACAGTGAATTGATGACTCCGAAGACCGGCACGCGTGCTCCTGAGTAGGAAGGGGGAAGGTGGGATAAGGTTTAATAGCTCTTCAGAACACTCTCCGTGATATAGCCGATAGAAGGCGCTAAGCGACGCAATGTCTCGACGCAATTGCAATTCTTTATATTCCAGAAGTGGTTATCACAACTCTATATAGTCTGATACAATTACCCCATACCAGAATTGCGAGTGTGACGCCCGGGGCATCAGGCAGGCGTCAGGCAGGGCTTTTAACACGTAATTGCATTAATATGTACTAACGCACGACACCTACGATATTAGACGCCTATATGCGGGATTCGCTTATTTTCTTTTGATATTGTTTATAGATGAAATAGGTATTTTATTATTGAAATTCTGGGCTCTATGATAAAGTTTTATCAAACTTAAGGAAGCCAAATAAAGCCAAATAACCTGCACTTTTAAAAATTTACGATATCAAGAGTGTTGACATCTAGCTATATTCCTTCAAACAACTTCATATTTAGCTTTCAGCATTTACCAGATAGCAAAAGCCTGAAAAATATAGATAAAATCTATTGTAGCTGTGATCTAGTTGCTTTACAAATTACGATATCTATAGGCAAATGAAAACTCAGCCTGTGCGACTTGCTGACCTATTACATCCTCCTTGTAGTGTCGGGAGCACGTTGTTATATTTACCTTTTAGGGTATAAAGTGCCCTTAGTGCTTTTTACGTCAAACCAAATTTTAAGAAGTGTTTAAAATATTAAAATTAACCATCTTCTATGGTAACTTCGAAAAGCAAAAATATTTCGTCTGTTACAAAAAAAAAAAGATTGTGTGGGTATATTTTCTAGATTTTGTTCTAAAACAGCTTTTTTTTATTATAGTAGATGACAAAAAACAAGCTGACGGGCCCACCGGTAAGCGGTTACCGCCGCCTATAGACACCTGCAATAACAAGGAAAAATCACTTGAAATTGCAGGTGCGTTGTCATCCTGAGGCCTAAGGGGAAATGCCGTCCATGCCCAGTAATTCTCTGGCTACCTTTCCCTTCAATCTGAAACATAGCGAACTGTGCGATTATTTATCATTTACATAAATGACATTACCAAGTCTAGTAAGCATCCAATGATACTGTTCGCTGACGACAGTACTGTTTTTATTAAGTGTGACCAAATTTCTGACTTTGAAAAAAACATCAATAGTACTATTAGAAATGTAATTGAATGGCTAGAGTGGAACAATTTGACAATTAATTTAGATAAAACAGTTTTAATGCAATTTACCCAAAGAAAAATTTGCCCATAACTAGACATTACATATAGGGATAAAACAATAGAAAAAGCTCGAGTGACCAAGTTTCTAGGACTTTATATTGACAGTGACATGTCCTGGGAATCACATTCATTAGAAGTTGTTAAAAAACTATACAAATTTTCATATGCTCTCTATAATTTGGCCAGGACAGCTAATCGAAATACTGTATTGACAGCATATCATGGTTTTGTTGTTTCAACTTTACGCTATGGTTTAATTTTTTGGGGTAATTCCACATATAGAGAAATTTTACTAAAGGCTCAAAAGCAATGCATTAGAGCTATTTGCGGACTGAAACCCATAGATAGTTGTCAGCCTTATTTTAGATCTCTTAAGTTATTAACATTGCCATGTCTGTATATACTGGAGTCTTGCATTTTTGTGAAGTGTAATCCTGGACTTTTTGAATGGAAAGAGATCATACACAGTGGGCTCCGTCCCAGGAGCTCAAAAATTTGCACTGCTATATGTAACACAGCACTCATGAAAAAAAGTGTAGTTGAAATGGCTCCTTTAATTTATAATAAGCTGCCAGGTAATATAATACTGTATAATTTACAAAAATTTAAGTTTATACTTACAAAACTATTGATAGACAAATGTTATTATAATATTAAGGAATATTTAATAGACAAAGACATAGTGTGTATAAGTGGGTAATGTTTTTATTGTAGTAGAATTATTGTAACATGTTTATTTCCCTAGTTTTTATAATTTCATTTGACATTCGATTTCATAAATATTAATATATCACCTTATTTCATCGATTTTTCTGACATTGTAAAAGAGATGACAGAATGTATAATTTCAATTATTTTCTTTAACGTTAATAAAAAAAAAAATGACATTGTAAAATTTCCATATTTGACTGTGTAAGTATGACTATAATTAGAAACTTTGACATTAATTCAGATATCTTGGACATTATATTATTCCTGACATAATACTTATATTTCTAAATTATCACATACATATTACAATTTACAGAATTTTAATAATAGGTAATGTTTTATAGTACAGTGTAATTTGACATTTATTTAATATTTGCATGCCTGACTACAGGCTGAATACATGGCGCCCATTCATATTTAAGACCCTTTTGTAAAATTAAATGTATTCTGCAAATAAATGATTGATTGATTGATTGTTTCACGGCTGAAATAAGAAAGGCGGTGGTACCTACCCAGACGGCCCTACATACGGGCCTACCACCTAGTGGTAAAATACAGCTGGTATTTTTACGAGATTTCAAAGTTGCCTAAAACAACCGGTGGTTTATTCAGGAGCCTATGAAAAAGGTGAGCGATGATGACTGCAACAGCTCTCTATCCCTATCTTGTTGTAACAAAGCACAGACGGCATATAAAAAAGTAGCTATGACAACTTAATCATAATACATTGATATTCATCATAGTTACAAAGTTATTCTTTTAAGTTCGTCAGTGTCAATACTGCTTAATCGAGTGCGTCGTTTCATTCGACGGCGTTCCTGTATTTGACATCGCTGGCAATCCTTGTAGCTAGTGTTACCAGATATTTACTATAAAAATAAGGACAGCATTAAATAAGGGATCAAACCAATTTTCATATGTAGAGTTACTTTTCTGGGCTTTGTGATTAACATCATAGTATTATTAAGCATTGTCTTATAACAATAACAAACTAAAGCTTCGAATAACAGAAACGCCATAAGGGCCCTAAGCTACCGAAAATAAGTTATTTACCTAAATGTAACTGAACTTTAGGCTGCCTGCAACTAAAAAATTTCAATTTCAATTTCTTTATTTACCATTTGTTACATTACGCAACTTAGGCACGTCTAGTCTATTTACATCTATATACCCTAGATCTATACTATACTATAACAAAGATCCAGGCTTGTTTATTCTAATAAACTTTTTTTTATATATACAACTAGATGACAAACAAGCTGACGGCCCACCTGATGGTGGTAAGCGGTTACCGCCGCCTATAGACACTTGCAATAGCAAGGAAAAGCACTTGATATTGCAGGTGTATTGTCATCCTGAGGCCTAAGATGAAATGCCGTCCATGCCCAGTAATTACACTGGCTACCTTTCCCTTCAATCCGAAACACAGCGAACTGCTTCACGGCTGAAATAAGAAAGGCGGTGGTACCTACCCAGGCGACCCTACATATGGGTCTACCACCTAGTAGACACTGAAACTGTAACTAAATCTCAGCTAGTTTTAATATTGTAACCGAAGTAGTTTGGTTAAATATATTTTTCAGTGTAGCACGACAGGCCTAACAGAAGAAGACATGAGTGGGTGATAGGCAATGAAATGATTAATTATTGACAAGAAAGAGCTCTGAAATCAAAATAAGGTAAAATAGTTTTCCAAAAGTCATAACAATATTTTCAAGTCTACAATAATATGTTTTGAAGTATTGAATTCTAAACTTACTAATACTAGTAATAATAAAATAATGTATTTTATTATTTTTCTACTCTACGCCACATCGTTCCTAACTATCAATCCAAAACAAACTAGGCTGAAGTTCGAACAAGGCGTAAATCATCAAATTTTTTTATACAGAATAAATACATGTAATAGTCCCGATTCATATAAAGTAGATTAGGGTTAAGCTACTTGCACTGACATAGGCCTGCAACCCACAGTTTTCAGTTCGCTTTGCTGCGTCTTGGAGATAGCACATCGAGCGGTAATTGAACGGGGACATCTTTGATATATCGACTCTTTTATCGGATTCGACGGACGCAATAACAGAACGCTGATTGCTTCCAAGTGGACTTGGAGATTGATTATTTTCTCTTTACACTGGGTACTGTTTTATCTAAGTTGCTATTCACAATATCAACTTAGATAAAACAGTACCCATTCTTTCGAATACTGAAATTTAGTGTTTAGAAAGCAAATATGGAACCCGTAAATTTGTTATAGACATACGTCCGTCGCGTGTCGTCGACTGACTATAATGTCACAGTGAACATTTTTATTTCTCTCTCATATCTCTGAGCTGGTAACTGGCATATAGTCAGGAATTGATGAATAGAATTTCAAAACTGAATTTATTTTTATCTAGCTGCAAACTTTATTATATAAATGCAGCACAACGAACATGAAGTGCTACCGAAACACAATGAGTGTCCAGTTTTTTCCGGTTTTTGGATATTGAAAAGTTTCTGGGTAAATGTAATAAGTGTGAGGAAATGGAAACCTAGTGGTTTAAGCACTCTGGTTTCGATTACGAAAAGAAAAAAAATTTCGCTATAGTCGATTCCGGGATGGGTCAATCATATTTATAATCTTGAGCTCCTCCGTGCTTCGGAATGCACTTTGGCCCAAGTTCCTAAAATGTATTTCTCCCATGTAGGAAGGTATGTGTCCAGCAGTGGGAAGTATAAAGGCTGATGATGATGAAATAATTTCACATTATCATAATAAAACATAATAATATTACTGTTAAAAAAAACAATTTGATAGCCACTGGCTTTTCCACATAAGATTAATACGGCTGAAATATTTTCAAAGGTCTCTATATAAACATCACAGCGCACTTGACAAAACTCACCAACACAAAGGTTATCCAGACGCACTGTGTATTTATGGTTCTAAATCGGTGTTTCGAAAAAAGCATTTAATGTGAAAATATTGTTGGTCAAGCGGGCAAGCGACGGCCGCCAGCAAAAGCTCATAAATAAACAGAACTGGATGCTCCGTCGAAAAGTTCCGTAAAAACTCGCGTACGTAAAATTTACAACTGGGAATTCAGATGAGTTTTAATTAACCATACTGTGGACCTGACTGCCTCTGGACAATATGTGCCGATGGTAATTACATTATTGTAATCGAAAATAGTCGGGCTGGAGTTTATTGTGTGGCCGTGGCATTCATTAGGGACCTTTGGTGCTTTGGCACCCGCCAATTTATACCCTATTATGTGCATTAAAGCTTAAATAAATTGATTTTTTTATACAGTTTGAGCCTACGTCTTTTTAATTTATATAAAGCACGGCAAATGACTCAACACCACCTGATGTGAAGCGGTAAGAAAAGTCCATATGCGGAGACAGCTAGTGCAGCTTGAAACATACTGTTCTAGCCGCCTTCACCTTGCCGGCCCATACGGTGCCTCTTCACGTCTCTTTTGAAAGATGTTATAGGAAGGAGGGAATACATGTGCTGGCAAAGAATGTCAAGTTTTGGAAGTCCGACAAAGAAACGAGATAGTAGATCCTTACTGTAGCTTTAGCCACGTCATCATCATACAAGCCTATTATGTCCACTGCTGAACAAAGTCCTCCCCTTTTATTTCCACATGGAAGGGTTCTGCACAGCCTGCATCTAACGGCTCCACGTGACCGTGACTAGGTGGTCTGTCTATGTAATAAATAAATATAATGGGAGACTGTCCTTCTTTGCGCTTTCTGGTCGCTATTCTAGAACTTAAACGCTCCACCGGCCGCCTGTTCTGCGTGCTATGTAGGTTCAAGGCTCCCAATGCCACTTCAACTTTAGTTAGTCAACCAAAACCAAAAGCTACCCAAAACTAACCAGTCACTGATATCAGTACATAGGGCAAGTGCCTTAAGTAGGTACTATATCAGTGACTTTGGTTATCTTAAGGATGTCATGCAGATCAGCAGCCTTTAGACGTATGTAACACCCAGGGTATTCATTGTCCCACTCGTTGTCAGCATAAGGGACTGCTGGTCAACCTACTCCCTATACAGGGTGTAAGGACTCTGGAAAACAAAAGCAGGTGGCAGTGATGGTAATTCTCAAAACTACTTGTAGAAAAAATAAAGAAAACGCGAAAAAATCAGTAGTTCCATACTAAATGATACTACCTACCCACACAACGTGTTTTTTTTATACTATTAGATGACAAATAAGCTGACCGCCCACCTGATGGTAAGCAGTTACCGCCGCCTATAGACACCTGCAATAACAAGGAAAAATCACTTGATATTGCAGGTGCGTTGTCATCCTGGGGCCTAAGATGAAATGCCGTCCATGCCCAGTAATTACACTGACTACCTTTCCCTTCAATCCGAAACACAGCGAACTGTTTCACGGCTGAAATAAGAAAGGCGGTGGTACCTACCCAGATGACCCTACATACGGGCCTACCACTTAGAGCAACAGCTGAGTTTATGTTTGTATGGAACAGCTGAGTTTATGTTTCAACGATTTCAATTTTTTTTCGGCAAGTCGTATATATAGGGTCACCAGCACTGCCATTTGCCTTCGTATTTGAGAGCGTTCCTCTTACATCCTGTAGAAGCAATGCTTCCTTGATAATGAATTGATGACTTTACTCACAGCAGAAACACAATGCTACAGAGTAGTATTATTTGACTGCCAGCTTCTTTAATTCGCTATTTATCAAATCACTTTTATCAACAGACATATATACGCGCGCGTGCGTCACACAAACGTCTCTTCACATTCGTCACGCATCACTTAAAGCGGTCATTTACTAAAGTGTAAAATTATTGTTCCATAAGCATTGTATCTTTTGAATATTTTTTTTTATATTTTATTTAGGTAATTTTAAGTAGTCCGTTCTATCTCTAAGGCTTCAAAATTTATTCAGGGATCCCGTGAAATGGCTTCTTTAAAAAGTGTCGTGAAAATGCACCTTACATATTTTCAGGTCGGAAGGAACTAGCAAAGTATGTTACATACTGCACTAACCACCTCCGCATCTTTTTCACTAAACTTCAGGGGTATAAAGTATTTTGCTATGCACTATTCTCGTTACGAACTTAAAAGATTTCTAGCAGCGTACTAACATTGCTTTTATTAGGTATTTGAATCTATAAAGCATATTTGAAATCTGTGGCAATATTAACGTTGAAGGGTCTAAGCAGATTGTCTGCATTCACCATGAAGAATTACAATCGAAACTTTGATGAAAGTAATTGTGGACTACGAAATATGGTAGAGTGGTTTGATTATGAGCAACTCCGAACGAGGTCACATATCTATCATGATAGATGATAGAAAAGGAGAAAGAGCCCATGCTCAGGACCAAGCATTGAAAATGATTTTTATGATATACACGACACAGACTCGTCCGAAACTACCATACTTTTTATTTCGATTTTGAACCATTCATGTGCACAAATAGAAAACTTTCTTGAGGTAACAGCAAGAACAGGGTATCTTAATAAACATCTATGATGCCACGAAATGCTTATTTTAGGCCCAAAGGTTTGGAAAATACTTCATAGTAGGTCTGCTGATTATGATGACACAAAGAACTGCATCAAATTTGTCAAACGACTGCCAAAATTAAAATATTCGTGAACTACACGCCGACTGTTAACGTAGAGAAAGGTGACAGCGCAGTTATAATCTCCATATGTCATCTAAATAAAAATTGAATCCAAACTAAAATATATAGACTGTTTGCATTAAGAGACCCTAATAACACTGCTCCTCGCCTTTTCAAGCGGTAAGATTTTGGACCGTAATTCAACGTGTGCCTCAAAACTATTTAAAATTTTCAAGAGCTTTTTGACCTTATTCCACCTTTCCCCTTCTTACTCTTAGTCTTTGGAGTTATGAATTCACTGTCTCCACCTCAACATCATGCAAAAGGAAGTTTAGTACCTAGTTTCTGTCCTACTTCCAAAACTTGGAATTTTTCGCCAGCACGTCATGTGATCCTTCCTATAACATTGTTTCCTTCAGAAGAAGCGTGAAAAAACTGGCAAGGTGGCGACTAGAATAGTGTGATTAAAGCTATACCAGCTGTCTTCGCATATGGATTCCTCTTACCGCTTCATATCAGGTGGTGTTGAGTCATTTGCCGTGCTTTGTATCATAACAATATATTCACAGGAGTAGATGTAGTTGTGTATCATAGGGAGAGAGAAGTAATTCTTGACGAACTCGCAGTAATTTTGCACGAAGCTGTGTACATCGTTATATACCTAAAGATACTTGATAATGAGCATTGATTTCCTTTTATCGAGGTATAAACGGCCTCATCCGTAGTTACCCCGTAGTCATAATTACACCCACTCCACCCTAGAGCATAATATGTCCATGATTGATATTAAACGGAAAAAAATACGTAGGTCTATTTATTCTACTTTTGAACACATTCGATCTTCCAAGTAATCTAATGAAATTACTTAATTAGGTATTTGATTTATGACTTCTCAAGACGTATGAACTACTTTTGTATCATAAATATCATAATATATAACTAATTGCCGAATCCATACCTCAAAGGAAAACTAACACAAGTACCTACTTGGTAATTGGAAAAGCTTTGAAATAATATTTCAAATGTTATTATATTTTTATTGAAACAAGATATAACGATAGGTTCAATCATCGTGTTTATTTATTCTACATATGAAAATTAAAGCAGTGAAAGCTTAAATTTTAATCATGAGTTTCTATGCGAAGATTGTACATAAGTATACGCTATGTACTTACGAAATAAACAATCCGCTTTTACAAAAGTTATGTACTTTGGGAACTTGACGCTTACATTTGCATAGAGCAATGAAACAATGTGTAGGTAGAGAGAAGTGTGAATCGCAAAGTTCTCCGTATAATGAAGAAGGGAGAGATGGCGCGAGAGATCTTTAGTAAACTTCAAACCTCAGCTGTATGTGCTTTCCATGCTGTCTGTATGATCTGTTAGAATTTATATAGAACACTCAATGGCTAATAAATTACACTTTCTAGCCTTACAATGAATAAATTTTACCGCGTAGAAACAACTAAAGTGTACAGACAGACTATATGCATGGACGTCGATATCTGTACAAATGTTAACTGGAAAAACACACGATATGAAAGTAAAAGAAATCTTATATCAATTGTCTATGGATTGAAAGAATAAAACAAAAGACAACTGACCTGAATATGACCTATGTGCTTATCATTAATTGAACTTATCATTAGAAATTAAAATTTCTCATTTATTTATGTTGATAATATTTGCATACCTTGATAATGTTAATTTTAACATTTTTTATTAGTTAAAATCCCATATGATTTAACCTTTTTTGCAAATGTATATGGGGAATGAATGACTTCTTAATCAAAGGTACAGTATTGAAACAGATGAAACCAACTGCATTTTAACGCTAATGATTTCTATTTTCAAATTGCGAAATTATTTTTGAAATATTGTTAAAGCAAGTAGCCAGTTCCGGGAAGCTATAGTGCCCCCTATTAATTATATATTTTTGAAAATGATTTTTCGAAAAACAGCGACTTTGTAGAAAATCATTATTAAACTCTTTAGTCGTAATGTAAAAGATGAAGTGTTATTTTTTTCAATAACATTAGAATAATAAGCTCTCAGCATACTCTATTAAATTACGAAATTATTAAGCCAACATTCTCCGTACCCACATCAGCACATCAAGCCAAATACTTTTATATTTGAGGGTACCTTAATCCATAGTTATAAGAGTCATTTTACAACTGACATGTTCCGCTTGATGCGTGGACGTCAGTTCATCTGTATGTAGAGTACGGACGGGCAATATGATTATGATTTTTTTTAAAACTAGAGTGAATAGACACAATATAGGTAAACATATAGCTTAGGCCTTATTAACACTTTACCAGGCGTGGTTGTGCTCAAATGCGAGCTTATAAATTATAAAAAAAAATTAAACCATATGTATTAAGAGATAAACTGCAAGTAGTTTGTTATAGAGAGATACATAGACAAAGCATCATTCGATGCATCAGTATTTTAAGGGTGTATATGTTCAAGAGTAGACAGTAGAGAATTGATTTTGTATTTAATACACTGAGCTCTAGAAGTAGAAATGGTCTGACTGGCATTATTTGTAATAAAACTCAGATTCTATCCAGAAACATTTTATTTATAATAATGTAACATGACTTGTAACACAAATGCATCCTTACACTTAGTCTGATTTAAATGACTTTTGTTAATCTTTCTTATAATGAGCGATCTTACACTTAAGACTTGAATATTAGTAACTAAAATGTATTGAATAAGTACAATAGGAACGGTTGGACAACCAAGGTCTTTTGTAATGCAACAAACACAAATAATCTACTACTAAACCACCTGTTCATGTGTGCAATAACACATGAAGCATTAGAAAGCTTTTTTGGGTCAATCAAGCATGCCCACAAAGTATTTAGCCTATTGACGCTTGCATTACTAAGGACGTCAAAATAACACGTTGCTGAGTCTATAATACCGAGGTCCACACTCTCCAAGAGGCACGATAGGCAAGGCGAGGCGAAAGTATAGCTGGTCCAATATATTATTGTCTTACCTTACCTCGCATTACCGACGCTCCATTCTGTGAATTTCTGTGTCAGTTTTTTGGCCGGAGTCGAAAGACGCGTCATGCGAGGGCCACTATGATGTGTAGGTACTCGCGGGAGTGTGAAGACAGGGTAAAAATAATCACGTCCTCAATGAAGAACTCAATATTATACTCGTTTGACTACATTCTGTAAGGCGTTCGTTCCACAATCTGAACATACAAGCATATTCTGATTTATACAAGAATGAATATTATTATTAGGCTTAGTAGAAAGTATAAATATTAGCTGTGCCACAATTACCTCACTCTTCCTTACATCGCATATAGAAAATCATCTTTATTTTCCGATATTTTTGTACAACTTTGTTATTTAAATTACTATTAAGGTAAAAATTACGTCGAAGGAATGTTTCATGCGTAGATATCATCAATATTTGGAAACTTGTATGGTCAGCAACTAATCTCAAGAAACACGAACTTCTAAAAGAACGATAATTTCACGATTTTTTATGACTTTCTTAGGAGGTAAATGATCTTTTCCTTCATAACGTGAGTATCAGTTTTTGCTGCTGACCATACCAGTTAACATAGGTAGAATAGATTGCAACAAAAGTTAAGATGAAAGAATACATATACCCAATTAAAATTACATATTTTCTAAGTATTATGTTTCTTTTAAAAACAGTGCATCCATATCAATAGACGTCTTCATCATCGTCATCATCACCATCCTATATATAGATCCCACTGCTGGGCATAGGCCTTCCTACACGGGAGAAACACATGAGGATAAAAATATTTAAACAAAAATTAAAACCGACTCCAAAAAACTGAAAAGGATAAAATAATTAAATTTTAGTAAGTAGGCACTCATCCCCTAGGAACATATTTTTGGAGTCGGTGCTTCACTATCTATGGTTTCTGGAAACAACTTAGCACCAACTCCAAAAATATGTTCCTAGGGGATGAGTACCTACTAAAATTTAATTATTTTATCCTTTTCAGTTTTTTGGAGTCGGTTTTAATTTTTGTTTAAATATTTTTTTTCACAATTTTTAGTGATAACTTTTGAAGGTTAAAGCTAGATGAGTGACCGTGAGCTTATATTGATTTCTACTATCGTATCATTAAACTAAAAAATCATAGGAAAGCAAAACTCCGCAATTTCGCATATGTAGACGACTTATTTTTTCCAGTTTTATTTATTTAAAAACCAAACTACCACATGGATTTTCAAAAAATTTTTATGGGGCCAATTGGAAACTATTCCGCATCGATCAAAAAAAGAATCATCAATATCGGTTCACCCAGTTAAAAGTTCTGAGGTAACAAACATAAAAAAAAAACATACAGACGAATTAATAACCTCCTCCTTTTTTGAAGTCGGTTAAAAATATGTCATAAATAGAATAATAACATAAGAGGATAGAAATAGTCGTTTTATTAGTTTTCTTTCCTATAGGCGTAAGCGTTAAAAATACAGTGCTGCTAATACTGCTGTGCTTTTCTTGTATGAAACCAAGTGAAGTGAGTCGTACTTTATTTTAAGTGTAGTAAGACATTTGTTATCTATTTCGCATTTTGAATGACAGTATCGCGATTTAGACAATCAATCAAAAATAAATGTGAAATATTTAAGTTCATAAATCAATTAATTAAAAGAATGTTTACGTCATCTTAAAGTTTACTCAAAATAACGTTAATGTATTCAAAGATAATATTGAACTGTATCTTTCACTAGCCATAATTAACAGATGTAACGATATTTATTAGATTTCATAAAATACCAGAGAATAGTAAAATTATTATAATATAGAGTGTATTCTCATTCGGTTATCTACAGACATTATAAGGGTATGAATTCAAAAGTAATTATTTATTGCCTCTATTCAGTCAATTAACCTATATTAAATTTGAGTATCACATTTTATTTTTGATAAAGCTTACCTTTAAGTATAGTAAAATCACTTACAACGTAAAATATACAATCAATAATCTAACTTTGGATATCAACCTTAATATTAATGATTATTTTTACATCATTTGTACAAAACATCTATTCGGGATTAAATGTAAAAATATTGATATTTGCTAATGTTTTTTACAAAAAGTTAATAATGCGCAAAAATGTTCACGATGTAGCACCTATAACAGTTTAAACAGTCTAATATTGCAAATGAACAACGTAATGGCTAACGATATCGATCTAATGTAGATTAATTTTTACTACAGAACCTCCCATCAATATCAATTTGTTGTTGCTTTAGTATTAAGGCTTTTAAAAAGTAAAGCCTTAGCGGCTTTACTCATGACGCGACTCGATGCGCGCAATATCGTGTGATACTGTAGACCACACATCAATCATGATCATTAATAGATACTAAATTACCCTCAATTCTTTTAAAATTTCTCACTGCAAAAACACAGTCAACAACTCGTCACATTACGGAAACGGTAACTATTTAAAATGAAATAAATCGGCTTCAAGATTCGACTATTTCCTTTGATGTGTTGTCGACAATATCTGCGAGAAACTGTCAGCAATGAGTCTCATCATGCTAAAGTACACTTATTCTATTTTAAACGTTATTGTGCTCTAATGCGATCGTTTTGTGTTTCGGAATAATATCGTTAAAGACTTTGTAATTTACAACTTAAAAGTTGAATGATTAAATTGTAAAATTTTTATTGCGATGCATGCTCAAACAATCCTTCCCTTGATGGGCACCCTCCGCCCAACTTTCGGCGAAATTCGTAAAGCTATAATTCCCCAGGGGAGTCAAATTTTACTGTTTTGATTAGGATATGTTTTGTACGTAATCAATCATAGAAACCACCTGGACTTAGTAATATTATAGATATACATATTTTTTTATTAAACTACAATGTAGTTATATAATAATATAAAAGAATATTGCTAAGGCATTGTCTACAGTACAACGAAAATAGTGGGGTTCATTTTAAATAATAACTAGGCTATAGAAATTAACTAAAAGAGATTTACATAATAAAACCGCTAAAAGTCCTATAGATATGTAACTGTATGTACTAGCACTGCTAACACTAAATTTTTCTATATCAAACTTATCTATAATTTTTCTAATCTTATTACTAATCTTCTGTTCGTTAACGACTTTATTTGATAAGTGATTATGTTCATTATATGTTCTATTCTTTGTAGCGTTATCCATTTTAGTTGTACCCGGTGTCTGAGTGTCTGACACCTCATCTAATTCCCTCTCGTCTTCATCATCAGATCTGTCAGCGGAACCAAACTGATTATCTGGACCTTCTATTGGAGTAGAATATTTGTAGTCTTCTTTCTTATCTGCTGGACTGGTGTTTCTAATTGTTGGACCAGGAATTTCTGTATTTAAATGATAAAAAAACTTAGTTCTTTCATCAATCATTATTTCATAAAATTAAATACCTAAAATTTTTAATCTATCAACTTGTTCGTGGTTAGTAAAATGTCATTATGTTCATTAAAATTTTTAAAAAAGAACAAGTGTTTCTATATCTCGAATTACAAGGATTGAATAATTGTACTTTTAAAATACTGGAGCCGCTTTTAGGGCAAAATTACCTCATTGCATATTTTAAAAATTAGTTGGTGAGTTGTTCCTTATCATCATGGACTTAGTGCATATTCATGGTGTTCTTTCAGAATTGAGCTTTATATCAACTGCAATAATCCACATGCATAAACTAAATTCCGATGTAAGCCTCCTTTCTTCGGGAAAGAAACATAATTATGGAAACTTAGAGCTGTAGCACCAAAACTACTCTGTGCTTATAACACTACCAATCGTGATTATGAGTTAAGACTATCATGAATATTCCAACCGTAGCATTTTACCGATTTCAAGACTTCAAACTATAACGCAACGTCAATCACGTGGAATTTTCTAAAAGTAATCTAAATTAGTTAGTTGCAAGTGCGTCCATTATATTAGACTGAATATTTTCTCCATCAAGCCATCAAAGCACATGTATAAAAGCACAGTATTCAAACACGAGAGAATGTTTTCCTTTACAAATAGTGAGTCACATTGGCGAGCGAGGCAAACGAGGTAAATTGCATTATCCGGCTTTGTGTCCATGACTACATGCTGAATGAAGTTGAAGGAACATCGGTGTCTATTTTCATATTAGGTTACGAAATCCTCAGAGAAACTGGTTTTAATTTAAATTCAGACTTTTCCATTTTAAAATTTACTGTCAGATTCATTTCACTTTTACCACTTTTTTGATACGCTATGTCACTAGTACACTAGTTACTTTAGTATTAGTAGTCAGACATTTAAGGTGAATTTCAGGTAGAAACAGCGGTAAACATATTTTTAAAAGTCATAGAGCAAAAGTTGATATAAGTTTTACATGACTTCAAATTCCCCAAAAGCTAGTTGGTTATAATTAGTTTTTGCAATTTATTATTTTTACTCGTTTTTTGGTGTGATTTTAATGAGTCTTCAGTTACAGTTTGTACTTATTAAAGATAGATAATATTACAATGTTAATTGCAACAATAATTGACTACTTTCTATTATAAACTCATTAGACCTATCCGTCGCAACCGGATAAATATTTGCAAAATTTAATATTATGCAGTTATTATTTAAACTATTTCTATACCGCGTCTGCTGTACTAACTTTAACTTGATAGAATAGATTAGGGTGATTTGCTTATTATTGATATATTATTATGTATATTATCACACGACATCAACCTTTAATGTGTAATCTAATCTTCATTAATCGCAATAGCTGTGTGTATTGATTAATAGAACAGATAATAATCTGGAAATTATATTAGATAGCGCCGACTACAATGTCTTTGTTGGTTAAACAGATATTGTTCATCATTGTCAGATATTGGCGTAATGGATACTCGTCATTGCGGGAAGAGTAAAGTTTTATTATAAATATATCTTTACTCTTAATAACATAACAAAACAACCAGTTAATCATTAACTTATCTTATAATGTAAGTTAATGGTTCTATTTTATCTATCTACCTATAATTAGTGTTTTAAAAAACAATATTTTCCTGAAAAATTTGCTCAAATGATAACGATAGATCGGACCTCCTTACATTTTATTTGACATCAAAATAAATATTTCAAAGTTATTTGGAAATAATTATGTGTTTTCTCTAGTTTATGTACACTTTTCTATTACCTTTGCTACTTACTCACCATAAAGTCTAATGACGCTATCAACTTCACCTAGAGAATTCTTGGCAACGCATCTGTAGCCACCAACGTCTGCCGCGGTCAGCTTCCTGACGGTGAGCGCCATGCGGCTCTCAAACGAACTGACTACTGTGTTCACAACTTCGTACTTGTTTGAAGATATCACCATTTCATCTGTTTAACATCGGAACAATTTATATGAAGCACATTTATGGTAAGAAATACAAATAAAGAAAACGATGAAAAAATTGTATGCTCCAGGCGGGAATCACACCCGCGACTTCTGGGTTCCGCCCAGACCCCAAACAAGTAGGCGTTATAAACGCACAAAATCAAACATTTAAATGTTGAGCAATTTTCTTTGATGAGCAGATAGTTGCTAACGTGAACTAACTACAATCATTTCTATATAGGAAATATTTAAAAAAAAAACAAACAAATCTGAAAACCAGCTTTGAAGCACTAATGCTTTGTTTGGAGTGAATGGTATACTTTATATTATTTTTGTACAGTCTACTAGCACCAATTCCTAAAAATTCTTTAAAATAGATAGTACTTAGGTAATTATCTTATCTTTGTTGTTTTAGTGATTTGAAGACTGTATTCAGTTGTATTGAAAATAAAATTTGTTCAAAAAAACCTGAGCCTACATAGAATATTAATAATGCCTATAAGCAAATTACGTTTACCAATAAATTTGTACAAAAGTGTTTGAAAATTTATATAATATGCATACCACTTTATAATTAAGCCTTGTGTTAATAAAACAACATTATAATAATAGAGTAGATACACTTCTAAGTGTATATGTTGTATATACTCGTAGCATTATTATGTACCTATAATTTTACAACTAAGGTTTTGAAATGTCTTGTATTACATTTTTATTTCTCTTTCCCCACTTTGATTACACAATATTATAAATCAATACGCGTTCAAAGATAGTTTTAAAACATAGGTGCTCATAAATTACACACCATACACAAGAGTATCGTTACTAGTGAAGCCCAATAATTATTTACTTTGCATCAAATACAAATACCAGCCCCCTTATTCTAAACTGTCGGAAAGAATTCGAATTTCGGAAACTCTATACCTGTCACTTTTTATAGCGCGGCGTCAAAGTGAGACGGCATGTGACTTGACGAATCAAATCCGTGATCCGACAATTGAGAATAAGGGGGCTGGTGACCTAACGATGCCTAAATGGGAAATAATAATATCTTTTAGAGACAAACTATGTTTTTTTAATTAATGTAATATTCAATTCTACAAACTCTTGTTCCACAAATTTAAACTTATCATGCAAACCACAAGTTTAAAAAACATTTAACCTAATATGTAAAGGTTAAATTTGATAGTATCTACAGCCATGTCCCTTTGTTAAATGTTGAAAGAGTTTTATAAAGACAGATATGTAAGGAACATGATATACCTATTGAACGCCATAATAAACTATCAGTGTGGAAAATATCCGCCTATATCTACAAAAGTTTTGAAACTGAATCCATTTTTCAGTCACCTCGGTCGGTGCCTCATTTCCTGCACCTTAGCGGTGCCCAAACAATCCTTCTATCGGTAACTAAGCACTTCGTTTCGTTCGAGCCACAGTGAGCCCAAGTGGCTGTTGTCCTCGGATGATAAAGCGGACCGTTTTCTTATAGCACCACTATTGCACCGCTCCGTGTAAATAGTCGACTTATTTCAGCTTCATGTTATTGGAGCGATAAAACTACCTCCAGAGTTTATTGGTTCGTGATCGATGAGAAAACTCATTTTGAGACTGTGGATATTCTTCATTTATTCCATAGATTTTATAGTGTGGACACTGCAGCAAAATGCTTCAATTCTTCAAAAGCGCCAAGCCGCGTAAGACAATTAAATACCATTTGTGTCCGGAATGTATGACTTGACAGGTCAATTAGGGTTTATTATATTAAGATATTTAATTTAATGATGTGTTTAATAGCTTATCATTTTGTTTTATACTGTAATCATTGGAATAGAGACTTTATAAATAAGTAATAAATAATATAAATAATATTCACACACTCACACCTCGTATCTGCTATACAGGCTACTTGGTCGGGAGGTCCCGGGCTCAAATCCCGGTAGGAGCAAATGTTTGTATGATGAATACGAGCATTTGTTCAGAGTCATGGATGTTTATATGTTTATTTAGTATATTTCTAATGTTTATATACAATATTATTATCATTATTTATCCGTTATCTAGTATCCATAATACAAGCTCTTAATGATGCTTACTTTAGGCTAGATAATAGGTGTGAGTGTATGAATATTATTATATTATTATTATTATCTAGCTCAAAGTAAGCATCATTAAGAGAGTGTGTTATGGATACTAGATTACGGAGAAATATTGTAAATAATATGTATATACTTATAAATATTAGAAATATACTAAATAAATTTACAAACATCCAAGACTTCTAAACAAATGCTAGTTGTCATCATACAAACATTTGTTTCTACCAGGATTCGAACCCGGGACCCCTGACCGAGTAGCCTGTATAGTAAGGGGTACAGACCACTCGACCAGCCGGTCGTCTAAATCTACTAATGAAAGATTTTCTCGTGTTAATTTTGATTTCTGAATATTTTATGAGTACCGCGTAACACCCAAGGCGAAGGTGGTATTCGACAAAATTACTCGACATCCCGGCCCACCCCTTCATTATAACAAGAAATTTCATCTCAATTAATGTCTAAAATAACATTGTAACACTCTTAATTACGCTCGAGTGAGGCCTGGTTAATTAACACTTACATGTCAGCCGGCCTAACATAGATTGATGACAAACGAAAATGACGAACCGTGCTGTGCCCTTTTAGGCCTGTCAAAAGCGCCAGTCACTCCACAAGTTCAATAACAAAAGCCACACAATACGGACCACGGATCATAACACAAGCATTTTACAACTTGGCCGTTAATGCGTTTCAATAATTAGCGCAGGCTTGCTTTGGTGAATAGTTGTACGCGGTTTTTTACAGTGGCTTTTTCATCTGAATACCAACATGAGCTTTCTTAAAGATTTAAACTAAAACAAATTTTGAACGCTACTAGTTTGTTACATTTCGACGCATATTGCCAGAAACGCAAATTACCTGATACTCAGATGACCATGATTATCTACGCGTCTTATCTTCTACGCAGAATAGCAGAATTTCATTTCGCAAATGACTGTAATCTTTCTCCGGTTTTTAGTTATGGCACTCTAAGTTATATTACTATAAACTATTCAGGAGGTGATTTAGATCAAGAAGATTAACGATTTTTTCTATCGGAACAACATTTAAGAGAGAGTGGGGTGACAAATAATACTGGACAATCTATTTCTGTCCTGATATTTAGAGGTGAGACCGCTCAAAGACCTCATACCCATTTCCTGAAATTGAACATGCTCAACATGATGTGATTTTTCCTTGCTATTGCAGGTGTCTTTAAATAGGCGGTGGTATCCACTAACTACCAAGTGGAATGTCATTTAGTAGTATAAAAAATTTGTATGAAACAGCAGATTTTATTTCGCAATTTCAATGTGGTTTTCACAGAGAAAGTTGTTCATTTTGATAGTCTAAAACATCTCCTAAAGTGACTTAATTTTTGCGCGCTCGATGCACTATCACTCAGTTGTGTTCCTGCGGTAAATAAGGTCGCCAGAGCTCATCGAGAAACAGGTATGTTGAGAGCCCTTGCTCCTGTCTCCTGTGTCATTAACTTGTACCACTCATAAGCGCGTGTTTGATAAAGTCGATTCACCTTCTGTAACATTTTCAGGGACTCCGAACTCGAAATTCCATTGGCGATGCAAAATTTAAGACAAACTCTTTGTTCGATGTTTTTGTCCATTATGAAATTCGCAATACACACTAGATATGATATAACAAAAACAGCACTGTATTTAATATAAATAACGGATGCAATTTAAGCTCCGCGCCAGAATGGAAAACAGTTATGCCAATCTAACAACAACAAAAAAAAAACTTAATTTTTGATTTTAACATTATTATAAATGTTTGAAAAATTACTTAGTAATTAAAATATAATAAAACTAGAAAAATTTCACGTTTCCTGCCTCAGAACGAGAAATTTTTCTAGTTTTATTATATTTTAATTACTAACAACAAAAAAAATAAAAAAAATGAATTTGGAACCATAAACAAATCGTCCATTCGCGATACTTTTTTGACTGAATATTTGTTCACCGTTGAGATCTTAATTCGATTTTTTAAACTTGAGTGTAGATAAAAATAATGTCTCGACTAGCAAAATAGACGACAAATACCTTACTTTAAAGCAGAAGGCGTTATCAACTCGGCAATGCTTTACAAAATCGGGTATTGGCTGACATAATAAAATAACAAGATAACGTTACGAGAAAAGCGTCTAAAGGCCAGTCTATCGGCTATTCCGCAGAAGTTATTATGGTTGTTACTGCTGTACCGGGCAATTTCAACACTGCAATGCATTATGCGAAGTATTACTAGTAACTACGCTTATTGAACTAGATTTCTTTGAGGAAATCTTCAATAATGTTACCACTCCATTGTAACGAGTAGGTTTCTGTGTATTATTTAGTCAAAGGAGATGGCAAACTTTAGGCCAGCTCATGAGCACCATTTCAGATTGTAGACAATAATATACTGAATAACAAGGTTTCTATGTAATAACACAATTCTTTTATTTTATTGCAAAAACATAACAAAACAAAAATTAGTATTGTATAAAATGGCAACAAAGATGTCATACAAGTGCCCAAAAGTTCAAAGCCCATAGCCACAATAACGCTGTTAAAAACTTCACTTTAATGTTAATTTAAATTTATTAAAATTGTCATTCTGTATTTTCAACCGTCAATGTTTTGAGTGCGCTTGAAGTGTTTTTATTATTTTTCATAATTGTTTGATCCTGGCTATGAAGAAATAAAAGAACAGTATTCAACGTAAAGTCGTAAAAACAAAAAAGTATTATAACATTTACAATTTGTTTTCTTTAAAATGGCGACTTCTGTCATGTTTTTCAGCAAATTAAAATATTTTCTTGCCGCTTCTATGTGTTCAGATTTATAGAAATCATAATAATGCTGATGGCCCAAATCCCATAGCAACTTTTACTATCTCCTTTATAGTGATAACTCAACGCTTCAAGAAGAATGCTATGATCTTTTTCTTAAGTTATTATATATGGTTGTGCATGTCAAATTTCTTGTAGTAATTAATAAACTAAATAAACAACCGCATAAGCCCACCAACTGGCTAGCGTGGTGATGGCAATACAAACAAATTAAACATGGGCTATATAAGTTCATAGAAATGGTTTGCAAATTTCAAATATAAATATGTTATTCATTTAATAATTTCACGACATTTCTATCAAGTAATGCAGTTAACAATTCATAGAAATGTCCCGCACCCTTATTCTGAATTGTCGGATTACGGACTCGATTCGAAAAGTCACATGCCGTATCGTTTTGACGCACGGCGATAAAAAGTGACAGGTATAGAGTTTCCGAAATTCGAATACTTTCCGACAGTTGAGAATAAGGGGGCTGAAGTCATCAAATGAATAATATGTATTTAAAACTTGCTAAACATTTCTATGAACTAATATAGCCTATGTTTTAATTTATTGTCGTCACCACAATGATCTGATGTTGGTGATCGTTAATCTAGCGGGCAGCCTTGACATTAGAAGATAAAACATAACGTTTTTATAATCAAAATAAAATTCAACTTGAAAGTACAAATGTTCATCCTATTTTGGCCATATCTATTCTGTATAATTTATTATATTAGCTTCAGTAGCATACAAAATAGAAGTAAATATACAATTTCATATTGTATATATTTAACCTTCTCAATGTTTTATGACGTCACGTATACCCCATTTCTGATGAGCGCCAAGCATAATATGGAACTTAAATTTTCCTGAAGCTCAAAACTCGGTCCCCATTGAAAATTAACCCGTAAATTTCACGCGACAACTGCCGAGTAGAACTTTGCGAAACCGCCGTCGGCCGTGAAGGGGAGGGGGTTACCTAGCATCGTATCCAGCTCATTACTCCTTGTTTTTCGAGTACGAGCGGAACAGTTACTTTGAATCGTCAAGATACAGCGAACAACTACCTGAGTTTTGTACTTTTTCAATTTGCTACTTTTTTAGACCGAAATCGAATTCTAAAACAGCTTTCCAATTTTCAACTTAAATCTTACACACCAATTGGCTAGCCCAAAATAAAATGATTGACTTAAAAAATAAAAGTTACAAGAACAAGAAGCAGTGTACATGTACTTGTACATTCAGCGAAGGCGTGTTGGATGTATATTTGGAGCTTTCATGTGGATACTAAAATAACTGATAACATTACTAATTTAATGTGAAAACCGCGTAAGACTCCCATGCAGGAGAATAATAAAAACACATTATTTCTCGAACGTGTGACTTGACAGGTTCATATACATATTCTATAACACTTAAAATAATAATATAAAAACACAAATACAGTGATAAAAATGACCCAAAAACAAATGTCCAACACGACCATTTGATACATACAATCATTGAACCGGGTCTTGAACCGGTAAGTTTGACCACACAGATGTTAATTTCACATAAGACTGTGACAATATTATATTATTTTAAGGTTGTGTTAAAATATAACACAACCATATAGCGATTGCCGTTATTAGGCATAGAACAAGCATTAGTTAACATCCACAGGTGCCACAAGTAAGGAGTTACCCATCCAAATTTGTGTTATAAAATATTATTACAAGATATACTAGACACAAATAATCTATTTCTAGATAATATTTGATACGTAACTATATTCGTGTTTTCGAAATAACACCATTTGATATATCATCGCAATACTCGTTGAATACGTAAATACTCGAGATTCGGGGTTGTTCGTTCCGCACGCAGATTTTCCTGACACATAACAACCAATGTTATTAGCTGAGATAACACACAAATAGATGTTTTATTACGCAACTTTGCTTTAAGGCGTGTCGGTTGTAATGGATTCTTCTCTGAGACACGTGAACCTTTATTATGATTCTTCGAACGTAATGTTTCTACTTTTCAATCTTATCGGAACACATTCGGTTTTATGCGGCAGAATACGAGCCAGAGTGTTCGTGAGGCTTCCGATTATTAAACCAGAGATATTCCTATGCACAGGATCACAAAATTAAGTTAGTTAGAGCTCTGTATTTTCGTATCGCCTGTAAGTACAGAAACGATTTATGAGAATATCTGGTGTCTGTAAAGAATTTTATATCAAGCCCGAAGCACAAGATGAAAGCCCTCACCTCATACGTGGCAATATGAATAAAATATGGATTCATCAGTTGAATAAACGAATTCTGTTCCCGAATAACGTTGTATTCACACGATGCATAATGATCACTTGGCTTTATTTGACTATATCTACAGAAGCAGGTATGCATCAACACTGATATAAATAACGTGCTCGTAAAGTATGAGCAAATGCCTTTTCGTTGTTGGCAAACTATAAATACAACTTTTATACACACGATTATTTTACCGGTATTTTTAATTATTTAGATGTTTTATAATTTTATTTATAATGTCAGTTAAACTCCCCCATCTGGTCGATTGTTCAGGACCTTTCTTCGAACATTTCTTCACGTCACGGATGTTTGCATGTTCTTTTTGTACACGTATATACCTACATATTGTTATCTATATTTTATTGATCCTTTTTTTTGTTAAGACAATACGTATGAGTGTGAGATTATTATTATAAATTATTTGAAACAAATACCTACATTTTTTATTTTATTGCAGTTAAGTTGACCTCTGCTCTGAGTTGAAACTAGTTACTTGGAGATCGGTCCGACTGTATTGGGAATCTTGGGAAGTCAAAAGCTTGATTAAACATGTTAGGCTGGTTGTTCTAATTTTAATTGATACAAACCGGCGAACGAAGATCGTTTGCTAATACATACATAAAATATAAGTCGAACAATAATAGTAGTAAATAATCTCAATTATTATTCTCAATAAAATGTTTTTTATTTATTTATTTTTTATACATAGGAAGCACGACAAGCAGTAAGAAGATTTCATATACGAAGACAGCTAGTGCAGTTTAGACACTACTCTAGCCTCTTCCACCTTGCCGGACTTAAAGTTACTTTTTAAAGGAACCCATGTTGTCTGGTAGAGATCGCTTCTAGGGATAAGATTGCTGTTGTCATATATTATGTTGATTTCATCCTTGTGTTGGATATTAACATTTGTAAAATAAAGAATTTCCATCTATCTATGATTACAAACTTTATCGAGTTACATGTCAGGTAGGTACTAGGAATTTTACTATACGTATACCTAAGTCGTTTTAATTATTTGTAATTCTAAGTATGTACTTTTCTTTTTATTGGGCGAAAGCTTCGAAATTCAGCAGAATTTCATTTAATTATAAAACAAAGGTATGTTACTTTCAAGTTTTTTATGAAAGTAAAGGAGACTATGAAGACAAAAATCATATTAGCTCAATTGTTATTTTTACATTTACCACTTTTCTTTTACGTTTTCTTTATTTGCAATCCACGTAAGCTAAAATATTGTTAGCAATGAGGATGAAATAAACAAGTCATTTATGAAATTCTATATTTCTTTTTAAGAATTTATTTTTTCATAGCCAAACTAATTTAATCATAAATCACCTACGTACGTCGACAACAGCGAACGGAAACTACACGATATCTCTTCTGTCAATATGCTTTACTAACTCTGAAACATATAATATACATCTAGTCGTAAAACTCCTAGTATCTTTCCTCTAAAGGCTAATAAAAGTGGTTGTTGTAGGCAATATCGCACATCCGGAGGCGATAAATTATAAGAGCATTGTTGGTAGCCGCACTCAGAGCACCATGTCCATTCAGACGGAACTAATGACCTTTGTCTTTTACCACAATAGGTCAATTCCCTTAAGACTGTGGAGCCTCCGTGAATTAAAAGTTAATATCTCATTACTTGCAAGCGTCAGACCACCCATTGGTCGTTGCCAAAAAACTGGAGCAGTTTGAAACAGCTCGCTGATTCGAACGAATGAAAAATTGGCTCGTTCATAATTATAATGTTATTCACGCGGCTAGACTCCTTCTTCCGCTTTTTCGCCTATTTCAAATATTCTCTGTACCTACCTATGCATATTTGCTTTCTCGGTTCTTTGAGAGTTATTTTGACTATTTCAAAATTCTGTAGAACGAAAAGAAAAATACTGAGAGAAATATATACATTTGCGCCAATTTATGAGTAAAAAGAAGCAGAATTATTATGAGAGCTTGCTTAGTTCTAAAGCCACTAAAGTTTCCAAAAACCTTGCTGTTACTGTCATATTATTAGAGACGGAATCAGATAATATCCAAAACAATTATTATATCATTTTGAACTACCTCTAGCAGTTTTATGATAGTATGAACAATAAAAATATCATTGACGATGTAGAGGCCACGAACAGCCTATTGCCTTTACAATTGCGTCGTGATATTGCATCGCTAAGCGGCTTTATCATGTATAGTGTTCTAAGGAGCTTTTCGACCTTATTCACCTTCCAATTTCCTACTTAGAAGCACCTCAACATCACGCACAAAGAAGTTTAGTAACTCGTTTCTTTGTCGTACTTCTAAAACTTGTAATTTTTTGATAGCGCGTGTGTTCTCTCCTTCTTATAACATGGGTTCCTTCAAAAGAGGCGTGAAAAGGCACTTTATGGGCCGGCAAAGTGGAGGCGGCTAGAACAGTGTGTTCCAAGCTGCACTAGCTATCGTCGCATATGGACTCTTCTTAGCGCTTTATATCAGGTGACGTTGTCATTTGCCGTGCTTTGTATTAAAAAAAAATCTACTTAGAAGGATTAGGTACTCATGAAAGTTATTGTGAAGAAATATCTACCCGGCTAGTGAATACCCACTGGGACTCTAAACTAAGCACTCGCCACATAACGGTGCTTTCATCTTTGTACATAAACATATTTTCTGATGTTATTTTTTCAATAAACAATGAACGAAAATTAATGTGTAACGCCTGTCAGATAAAAAACGATACGAGCAATTATTAAATATTTTTATGAAACATTCCATTACTTCTTAACTTATCGTTTCATAAAGCCGAACATTTTCATCAAGTTCTAATCTAATCTTTTAGTTTTTGAGTTTTTCTGCTACTCGATTAACAAGAAACCTCCGCGTTATCCAACGGACTGCCTGAAAAACTACTACCGTTTACGATAAACAGTCAAATAATACAGAATCCAAAGTAGCGGTTCCATTACAAAATATCAAAAGCCATTTTTCTCCGATGAGCTCACTGAAATTAATCCTTTACTTACGTATGACGTCAAATTTCTAGAAAACTAACACTCCGGGCAAAACCTGTAGCTACTCGTAAAAGCATTTCCGTTTGTCAAGCTGTATCACTGTTGTGTGCAAGATTGTCGAAGCTTTTTCAGGAAGAGTTGTGTTGGCTAATAGGATCTTAGGCTTACCATTAATAACTACCTAATAATTCTTAGAGAAAAGCCACGTTGCTAGCGGTTCAGTGAGTTATTAACACATTCACTGCCGAGCACTCGGATCCGAGTGGAGGTATGCGCTGCCACTGGCGCCGCACACTCAGATCCGAGAGTACGTCGCAAATAATTTGTTTGGTTTATTACTTGCTGATGCCTCTAGTAAACGCGCGACGTTTCTTACGTCCACAAACGCATGAATTTGAACTTGTAAAAACTTGCATTGGTTTGATATACCGGCTGTCTCGCTTAGACGTATTAACCTCTAAGCGATACAGCCGCGCTCGCGAAAGATAATAGTGTGGCACCTGACTGGATTTTTCTACTAAGTCCTTGGCAGTGAACGTGTTAAGAGGTTGTAATTCATAAAATCACTACAAGGTATCAGTAATTATACTCTTAGGCTGTACATACTCATAAGAGCGTACGTGAATCGCAAACAGTTTGTATTGTAATAAAAAATGCAGCAAACTGTCGATGACTTCATAACCACCGATAGGCTATCTGCACGTGAGTGCGGTACCGGTGGCGTTCACAAAAATAATTGTAATTCGCGGTAAAAAATATTTTTGGGCATCGTTACGCTCATATTGAACCGGGTGTAAGGGTTTTGATATATTTACTATTAAAAGGTGCAAAAGAAAAAGTACAAGATTACATCTAATTTTTTCAAACAAAACTCATGGGATAACTGCTTATTCTACACTGTGATTTTTTCCGAAATAATAAAGTACCTCCACTCATACCAATTTTATAGCCTAATATAGGTAGTACAGAGCTTATGCACAAGTTGAGTTGGTGCCCATTTTGGCATACCGTAAGCGTCATTTCTATAGTTTACCTACCTTATTTTATTTTTTAAGAATCAAAATAATAATATTCATACACTCACACCTATTATCTAGCCCAAAGTAAGTTATCTAGTATCCATAACACAATGTTATGGATACTAGATAACGGGTAAATATTGATAATAATAATGTATATAAGTATTAGAAATATACTAAATAAACATATAAACATCCATGACTCGTAAACAAATGCTCATACGCATCAAACAAACAATTGCTCCTACCGGAATTCGAACTCGGGACCTCTTGACCGAGTAGCCTGCATAGCAAGGGGTACAGACCGCTCGACCAGACGGTCGTCTAAAATATTTAAGTTCTTTAATTTGATTTTGAAATTCATTATTTTTTTGCTATGGTGATGAATGCCAAACAAAGTTTTTTCTTTCTTTTTTATGCTATAGGTTACCTAGGTAGGCATTATATAACGAATAAAAATATTTAGAAAGAAAAAAATGTTGGTAATATTAGAAGTTACAGCACAAGAAAAGGCACAAAGCACTTGACACATTAATGTAACCAAATAGTCGTTACTCAGCTTTATGCCGCGATGATGAAATTTCACGGCGCTCGCTGGTTCTCAGAGGAACGGACAGCAAAAGAGGAGCACTACCTATTAATTCAGTTCATCTGACACTGAATGCGTAAAACAGTGACTAATTAAGTACTACATTATGGATAAAATACGAATAAAATACGTGGAATATTATAGAGCACTTAGTAAAATGAAAGGTGTAGTAATGTCACAGAAAATATAATGTGTATCAGTTTACGTTATCATACATATACACGAACAGAAATAAGGACAGAACACAAAACAATAAATTAAACACGATTCACAATAAATTATACTTATTTAAATACTAATAAGTACCACAAATATATTGATCCACGACACAGACAATAAAAAACCAAAAAGGAACAAATAATAACTACAATCAAATACAATAAATAGTACTTAGATAAATATTATACTCACTTGAATCCCTGACCCAGTAGTTGATGGATTTCGGCGATGATTCCACATAGCACTCGAGTGTTACATCTGTGCCGAGCGGCGCACCCACAAGCTGATTTGGAACTTGTATGACTGGATGAACTGAACAAAAACAATGTGTTCAATATTTTTTTGGATTTTAATACATAGTAGATCCATAATTTACACATTTACACAACGTTTCGAAATCCGGCTTAAGCGGGACTGTATCCCGAATTAAATACGACAGTTTACTCATAGTAAGAAAAATGATTAATTTGAGATACTTTTAAAAACACATCGGTAAACGATTTTGACCCCTACGCATAGATTTCAGAGACATAAGGTAAACAAAGTAGAAGTCATTTTCCTGCTGACATGATTGCTATCTACAGTATGTTTGATATATTATTCATTAGGAAAAATTTCAGAATTAATTAAATTTAGTTTCCTTGAGGTTTTGTGGTTATCGTGAACCAATCGAGAACCTATCAATGGAAAGTTGTCGGAAAACAAATGTAAAAAGAAAGTTTTACTGGCAAAAGTTTAATCAAGCAAAAAATGTGATGGGGAAGACAGATAATTAACAAACTTCTCGAAACCAACAAAAATAAATGACAAGTAATTAATACCCATTTGTTAAACAAAAAGTAGGGTACTAATATTAAAGTTAAATCTAGCTTGAAGGCAAAATATTCGCTTGAGTTGACGCGAAGACACAAACAGTCCCTAACAGGCAGAAAATAATTAAAAGCTACTACTTGCTGACATTAAATAACACTATTAATAACAAGAAACCTCTGAAAGTTGCCGAGATAAACAACAATTACAACGAATTTGCCGAGAACCTATTTTGTCCTGAAATAGCCCAGAAAAGGACGATTTTCCTTAAAAAATGTTTAGGAAGCGAACAGGTTCATCTTGCCGAATGCGAATGATAAATGTTCGGTCTTGTACTAATAAAGTAAACATTTGCTCGTCTTTCGCGTGAGTGATATTCGTAATAAAAGCAATAGATGAAACATTTGTACTTCATAATAATATGAGTTAGAAGTATTATTTGTGTCATTCTTAATCTGTTACTACAATAACTTTCATATTTGAAAATTGGTATTTGGACTTTTAAGACATAGTAATTTTAAAAGTCAATGTCGTTATTCCCAATAAGTCTCTGATATTTGATAAAAATTAACATCCTAACACAGAGCACCAACTGCTCCTATCATGTTAAACATAATTGTTAAGAAATAACTCTTAACTGAACAAACTTATTATGTATATTATATTTTATCATATATTATTTAAAAATCCACGTTAGATTTTTAAACAGTTTTATTACGACAGATAAAAATACCTAAAAATATGACCATAGAAAACTTACAAAAAATACTTGGACACACAAATATACAACTAAAATAAAGAATGTTATTTATCAACCCCAACGTTAAAAGAGGGGTGTTATAAGTTTGACTGTGGCATTGTAGCTCCTAAATGAATATACCAATTCGTTTTTTTTGTTTGTTTGAAAGCTGACGTAATCGAGATGGTTTTTAGCTTTAGTTTATAAAAACTTTTATGATATAAAACGCCTGAAAATATCTTTATCCGCTCATTTGCTACTTGACTAAAGGGTTTTGATAACTTTCACAAATCCTGAATTGTTGAAAATTCCTGAAAAATGATTTGAAATTTAGTGTATACTGTTACTTCAGTGGTATTTCCAGGACATGCCAACCTGTAGCATCAAATTATCTGCAGTATGCTTCATTCTTCAGAAACTTACAACAGATATTAAAGCGTGTTTGGGCTTATGGTCTCTTAAAATTTTTATTTTATACATCTACTTTTGTTGTTCTTTATGTAGAGGATCAGTAGCAAAATCGTATTCTAAGATTTTGACTAAAGTTCTAATGATAGCTTCGAAAATCGATTCACTTGGTTTATTATTTCCTCAATTACATATCTTAATTTCATTCACTAAAATATTTAGACTAGAAAAAATACATGGTCTGAGGCGGGATTCGAAGCCGCTAAATATCTTTTGAACATTTATCTCAAAAACAGACAGAAAATATTGATTCGATGTTACATACTGAAACGGCCCAATGCTTCCCATGCCTTTTTATTATGTAAGAAGGACTAACAGTGAGATATAGAATAATAAGCTGTTAACGATTCAGGACTATAGCAATCGTTTCAATGTTTCTGTGTTGCTAGTTTGTTAGGGACAAATCTTACACGAGGCTTTTAACCAGTACTTGCTATCGGTTTTGAAATGTCAACAAGGAGGGCTATTGGCTTGTAAGTGGATAGTTCTGTAGGAAAAGGGGCGACCTTAAATATGAATAGATTAGTTGAAAACTTATTTTAATGGCATCAGCCCCAATAAAATTATAAACAAGGAACGGCAATGATGAATCTGAAATCTAAACTGTTTTCCACGAGAACAAATTTTGAGTCAAATGATACTCACAGTGTACTTTAATCTGTATTCGTTTGCTGACTGTGGGCGGAACACCATTACTAGCAATGCAGAGGTATGCTCCCATGTCGGAACGAGATATCTTTGTTAATGTCAATATCTCCTCCTCGTATGTCTGAACTGTGACAGTAAAAAAACGTTATACAAAGTGATACAAAAAAATATGTGCCTCCCGTAAAAAGTGATACAACTTGTGTTATACCGTATTTGCTTTTTTCAATGCAGCTGTATCAGAAAAAAAATCTCTACCTTTGTATCTGATCCTCATTTGAATACAACTCATAGTTTCTGAGATAGTATGGTACAAGTCCGACAGAAAAAGTGATTCTTATTCAATGTTGTTGTGTAAAGGAATGAAATTTAATATGTATCGCTGTCAATATTTTATACGTGAAAAAACATTTTCTGTCATAAAATGTATCTTAGGTTATATTATTATTGACAATTTTAAATAACCTTTAGAAAACGTGGTGTCCGATTTATGTTTAGTTGGATTTATTTTTACGGGTTAAATGTGCATTATGCACAGGCACATCTTGAGTCGTATTATTAGCTACAGTATAGTTTCATAGTTTAATAAATGCTCAAAACAGTTTGATTATTATCTTGTGTGATATTGTAATGATTAAAATTTAATTCGCTAGTTTGAAGAAAAGACTTTATGTTTTATTGAAGATATAATTAATTTACAATTGAAAACTGAAAAATTGATATGCTAAGTTGATTTTAAAATGTCTAAATAAAATTCGAAAGATTTGTGTCAGATTCAACTTTTATTTTTTAATCACCACCAACGTGTTGTTATAGTTTTTTCATCTGGCATTCTGGCATTAAAATTTTATAAATTTAAGTCTTAAAACACGGTAAATTGCCAAAATGTTAGGCTGATTATTAATTTCTCTTCCTTCAGAAAGAGATTTGATGTTAAGTTTAAAGTACGATTATTCTATAGAAAAATTAATGATTAATTGATTTAAGTCTGATCATCACATTAAAGATATGATTAGAATATGTTTTTTTACTTATTTCAATTCGTGACAGCTAGCATGTCAAGCGTAGAAAAACGCCCACTGCTGGAAGTAGGCTAGCAGTGGGCTGAGTCACATAAATAAGGATGGCACCACATTCACAAGTGCTTCATTAAATATATTGTGTAAAGGGATATATCGTATTAAGAACCATTATACACCGTCATCTAAATGGTGTGCTTTAATATAGAAAACTGATTTTCACCAATATTTCCTAAAGTACCTAAAGAAATCAAGAAGAAACATAAAATATCGAAAAAATACTACACTAATTCAATTTGCATAAAAGCTTTTATAAAATCATCAATCTCAATCTTTTTATAATTTTTCAAACACAAAATCGTTATACTGAAAAGTTGTCCATTTGAACATGTATCACTTTTCACAGGAGGCATTGCTCATAGGAATTTCTTAACTTTTTGTAGTTCACATCAAGGTAAACATTTTAATTAAAATTATATTTTTACTGTAGAGACTTTCTTCTACTCTACATACTTATTTTTATTAATATCCTTCAAACATAATAATGTAAAAAAAATATCAACAGGTACAGTACAGTGGGTACAGTAGTCGTAGGTAACTATTAGCTTTTTAAAAAATACAAAACTATAATAAGTATCGAAAAAAAAAACTAAAAATGGGATTCATTGTTTGTTTTTTTTCGATACTTATTATAGTTTTGTATTTTATCTCCACGTGAGCTTAAAAAATATCTGAAAATGAACTACAAAAACTGCAGATAATTTATAAGTATAAATATTGGTGTTTATCGAAGTTGAAAAAATTAGTTTTCAATTAGTTATGTTTTGATTCAATAAATCCTAGTAGTTCTGTTAAATACTTCTTACCCTTAGATTTGCTTCCATGAGCATCCCGAACAACTATATCAGAGCCATCCTCTCTTCTCCATATGACTCTGGGCTCCGGCATTCCTCGGGCACGACAAGATACCTTAGCAGTACCGCCCTCAGGCACCATCACATCTCCAGAGGTTTCCTCAGCTACGAAGTCCGGTGGAATCACTACTTCTAAGTATCCCATCTGATGTAAGCATAAAACATTTATAGCCCAACTTTTTAATGATACTGCCATAAATTTAAATCATAATATTTGAACGCTAACGCTTCATGTTTCGGTTACGGTCTATTACAAGTATGTAGTTATAATATTATTTTTTAATTAATTACCTAATTTAATACTCCATGTTGTCTAGAAAATTATTATAACAAATTATAACCCAAAATGAATTATTCAAAACTTTTTCAATTTTGCAGCTTATTTTCAAAGAATTTCGTGACAGGTAAATTATTTGAATGAGAAAGAAAACAGCTAGAAGTGCTGGAAGGTTGTTGGTTTGAGTCCTATTTGTGGCTTTTTAGATAGGTACTTATGTGTGATACTCATTTCATAAAATATTATTTAACATAAATTATATACTTTTATTTGAGATTCGCTGATTGGCTTTGGTATTTTGTCTTAAAAATCCAATGACATGGATACTTTCTGAACGCATGCTTAATTTTTGACGCACTGTAAAGTAGCGTTGGCGTCATGCCGCGTCGACGCACGGCGGCGGCGGCGTCAAAACGTTGAGCGCTGTCGCCGCGCACGATTTATGCCGTTATCAGGCCCGCATATAAATTACACCGAAGCGCAATAATTTAGGGGCACCATGCACGAATCATTACCCGCTGCGCTCATTCCTCGCCCTGCGTGCAGTTTAATTCACTTTATCTCACAAAATGTTTACTGTAATTGCCGTTTAATTTGTTATTGATATGACGCCTGCCCTTTAACTCGTTGCCCTCCTGCTGTCTAAATAAATAAAACATAATTTTTCATCTCAACCTGACAGTCAATCAAGGTGGTCAAGATCTCAATCGCTATAGCTAAATTGAAATAGGTATTAATTTTCCTGAAATGATTGATTTAGATAAAGATTTAATTGATGGAAGATATACGCCTTACAACGAGTGTAAATGGAAGAGTTACAATAATTATAAATTAATATTATGGACATGGATGCTTAATAAATTATCAGTTGTTATAACAGTGGCTGAAATCTCGCACAATGGATATTATATACACTTATCTTTACATATTCTTTCTGTAATATTCATCGGGATTCCATTGGTCTATTCGGAAATATGTCTAGCACAGTATACAAAAACTGGAGTAATATCTATGTGGAATTTTTTTCCAATCTTTCGACCTATTGGATATGGAACTATTTATCTGGTGATTCTCAAGACTCTCTACGTAATGGCACTTGCTTCGTGGTATCTTCAGTACACGTTCCATGCGTCATTGGATCCACCTCCGTGGTTTTCGTGTGATAAGTATAACACAACAAAGTGCATGGTGAAACGAGTAAATATTTCAGTTTTCCAGCATTGCTTAGAAGCTCAATTGTTATTCGATGATGATTGTGGTATAAAAACTGCAAGTAATTGCTTTTTTGAGCATGAAATCGGAGACAACAATTTTATGACATCAGTGTTTTGTGTCCTTTCTTGGAAATCAATCATTGCGAGTGCAGTAATAAGTGCGGCATTGTTCTTTCTTTCACTGCCGAAAATGAAATTTATTCAAATAGCTACAAAGCTTCTGGCCACGTATTTATGCGTTGTGATTTTAGTTTTACTATCGATTTCTTTATCCACGAGCGGTGCTTGGTATGCAACAAAAATAACGATCGATTGGAGTAAATACAATATTGACAATTGCTTTAAATCAATTACATGGGGCTTTCTTTCGGTTGGAACTGGTTGTGGTGTGATTGGTTTTTTATCGAAAGATGCACCGTTTAGAAGTCCAGCCACAATGACGTCTATCTCCACTCCATTGTTATCAGTATTTATCACTAGTATGTATGCTCTCATTGTTTTTAGTGGTATAAAAACTATGTCATATTATCATGGCGAAGAAGAAAATGTGATTGAAATGGGTATTAGTAGCTTTTTCTTAGAATTCGCGTCTATTTCAGAAATACTAAGTTATTTCGATCAAACGCCAATTTGGGGTTTTGTTTGGTTTTCTTCTGTATTTCTTTGTATGTTTATTAATTTATGGATTTTGTATTTATTTTTAAGAAGTTTAATTACTGATCACATTCATTCAGCTCAAAGACATATAGATGTGTGTAATGTAATAATTACAATTATTATTAGCATTCTTTGTTGGCCATTGTTTTGTTCCGATCTCACTGGTGCATTTTCAGAAGCTATAGAAATTATTCAAATTTTAAGCAGTTTATTACTGTCCATTAGCTTATATTGGATCTATGGTTATAATAAACACAACGTCGACATAATATTTATGATAGGAATCAAAGCAAGCTATTTTTGGAAAATAGCATGGGCTTTAAGCCCTATCTTAATTTTTACAATGTTGTACATCAAGTGTATAACATTAGAAACCCAAGAATTCGATGAATCAATATATATCGAATCTATTGGTACATATCATGATTTATTAATAGTTTATATCGTCGTAGGAATTTACGCCTTTATCATTATTTCTGGAATTATTATAGAGATAAGTATGTATTTTTATCATGGACATATTTGGGATGCTTTTTCCCCTACTGATGATTGGGGACCAAAAGACAGTATTTTGCTTAAGAGCCGTAAAATGTTTGTGCCCGAAATAATGACTAGGGAGTTTCTTTATAGGCAAGTTAGGATTCACGGTTATTCAAAAAGGCAGAAAACTTTGTTGAAGCGTAGAAACACTCTAGATGAAATTGCGGAATCAGCAAGCGAGGGTACAGAGTGGAGCGCTTTTACTTCAAATTAATTGATTTATAGTTAGAAATATCTTACTTGGCTTTTCATCGGGTCTGTATTGATCTGACACATGTATTGGCCTCGGTCCTCATCTTGGACGTTTCTGATGTGCAAATTCCAGACCGCTTGACCGTTGTGAGAGACTCCCACCCTATGGTTGTTTGTTATGACATGCACGTGTATCGCTTGAATTGCTTTAGTGTCTGCTTTGACCCACCCAACCTGCAATTATAAATAAAACATATCAATTGAATTTTAAATATTATTCTTTAGTAGCTATTTGAAATGTAACCCAAATTATAACATAATTATTTGGATAATAAAAATTGTTTAGAATGAATTCTTAAGAATTTATAATTAAATCGACTGGATTTTACCATTATTTCTACCAATCAAAATAATACCTTGTTAATATTATTGGTGGTTAAATAATAAAGTTAACTTTCACTTTACGTTGTATTTTATTTTATCTGTTCAAAGAAGATTCTTTGTATATTTGGTTTTATAATTTTAAAATCATGTTTCAGGTTAGTCTTCCTAGTTTTTTAAAAATATTTGTACTAAAGGTATTGATTATTTTTGACTATCTTTATTACTCACCCTATAACCGCCAAGGTTTTGTACTAAACATCTAAATGTCGCGTCACGTCCAACTGGAACTGTCAAGTTCGTAATGGGCTCCGCAAATTCAGGTTGAAATGCTTCACCTGTGGAATATTGAACGTTAGCCCGGGTACTTATTCCTGGATTCATTTAGGTAATGATGGCAGTTGAATGAATTGTTGATGTGTAAATTATTAACTACAACACTAGGAACAATCACACGTTTTAGGCAGCATTTTCTTTTTTTGAGTAACTTTTTGGTTGAAAATTTAATAAAATCATGCAATAGGTTTGTTTCCTTCTTAATATGCTACTTACCTACAAGCTTGGAATCTAGACCCAGCATACAGATAGCTAGCAAATACAAGGACCACCAAGGCTTCCGCATATTTTTAGCCGCTGATCCTTTACTCAGCCCCAAATCCAGGGATCTCCATAAGTCTGTAAGAGAAATACTAATATTAAGTTCAATAAAGGGAGAATACAAAATAAGGTTATGAAGTAACTATATGTTTATGAAAGTTTATTAAAGTAATTAGTTCATGTTACTAATAAGATACAATTTTAAGTAAGATTTATCTTATGATATGATTAAAAATAAAATTCGTGATTTATCAATATAAGCCAGTCAAACTTGCTCATTGTGATTCACTAACAGAAATATTCGACATCGAGCTTGACGACTGACAAGACGACGAGCCGCCATTGATTTTGACGTTTGGGCACAACCCTGCGCGTAAGCGTATTCACTAATCTCTATGTCAATCTCTTGACTATGTATGTTTGTCGCTGTTTTGGATTTGCGCCATTTTTTATTATACAAATAGATGACAATCAAGCTGACGGCCCACCTGATGGTAAGCGGTTACCGCCGCCTATAGACACCTGCAATAACAAGGAAAAATCACTTGATATTGCGGATGGGTTGTCATCCTGAGGCCTAAGATGAAATGCCGTCCATGCCCAGTAATTACACTGGCTACCATTCCCTTTAATCCGAAATACAGTGAACTGCTTCACGGATGAAATAAGAAAGGCGGGGCGGTACCTACCCAGACGACCCTACATACGGGCCTACCACCTAATAATATGAAGTACAAGCGATTGTTTTCGATTTATTTTTTTGTGTTTAAAAGATACTTAATTATTTAAAATGTTAAAACAGTTTCTTATTCAAAAATGTTTTTATGATTTAAAAGAGTTTTTTGAAAGTAAAATGTAGATTAAGAAGAGTAGAACCTATATTCCTAATAATTAAAATTGATCTCAAGAAATAATTATATTGTAACTAGATTTAAGTATAAAATTTGCAATGCCCTTGCAGGGTTCATGTTCTGTACTAATGACATAGCTTTAAGACCTTTTATTACAACATGATGCAATAAAGAATATGAATATGAATATGAATATGAAAATGTATCACAATGACTTCATTCAATATTTCATTGACTTTTAAGTGGTTACTAAGTGGTACTAAAAAGTGGTTTATTTTAATATCTTAATAGATATTAAAATAATCCACTTTTTAGTTCCAGCTCACGCCATGCTCGTCGTCAAAACGCTAGTGTCACCAACGGTTGTCAAATGGTTGTCAAACAAACACCTAAAGGTATGACAGCGCTGCGCAACAGCCACGAATTCAGGGCTGCTGACTTTAGAGAATCGCATATACTGCAAATAAAATAATATACTATCTTTGATTAGACGCATAAAAAACTATGTAAGTATACACAGTAGGAAAAACATGTATTAGAGTGAGCTTATCTTTCAAAACGATCTCTCAGCCAACACTAGCCTTAGTTTTGAATTCAGTATAAGAGAAAAAGAGAAAAATTACACCCTATAATCTTTTTTAAATAAATAAATAATATTCTTAAATATTGTCATCGGCCCGTTTTGTAGATATTTTTACTCTCATAAAAAGCGTTATATTTAATATTAGTCTGTAGAAAAGTAAAAAGTTAATACAGTTGAGATTTTAGATAGCTACATAAATTATATTTTGGGTTTATTTCATTTAATCATACGGACTGAATAATACATTTTGATAACAGCTATGTGAAATTGTAAAATTAATAATATAGCAAAACAAGATTGATTTATTTTAGTTGCAATACTCGAGTATGAAGCTGTGACAAACATTTATTTATCTATTTGCGCTCCCACCGCAGCAATTACGGTGTGTTTGTATATCAACACGGGCATGTGGTCCCTTCCGCATCAGTTTTGCGATTTCATCAGTCAATAATGATTCGTCGGTATACTTGGCTTTATATAGAAGCGTTGGCATCTTTGAACGAGCGTTGGTGCGATCGTGTACCGGTAACTACTTTTCCGCAAAAGTGCGATAATGCTTGAGAAAAATTCGAGGCACATCGGCGTGGCCATTTCGATAGCGGACGACATATTGGAGTTTGTAGCGTTCCGCGGCCATTGCACTTACAACTTTTTACCTGCTTGCGGCGAAGTTGGAGTTCTAACAAGAAATTAGATTTATTATCGTTCATTATTTTTACTGTATACCGCTAAATTAAACATGTTTGGCTTGTACAATACGAAAAGTATTGAATTTTTCCGTTAAACTAAACCCCGTTTAATTTGTTATGCCACGTAAGACTCCCGGGAGCATAATAATGACAGTTAAAAACCCAAAACAGAAAAAAAAACAGTTTTGTAGTGCGCGCTTCTTCTACTTTTAACAACAGTTATTCAAATATTGATATTTTATTTTCCAATGGTTTTGAATTGCGTGATGATGATTTGATCTATGTTTCGCTAACTTAAGTAGATAAATATATCAAATAAATTTCCCAAGGACGATTTCCTTAGAAGTTTATGCAGAGATAAAAAGAATGGTTGTTGTAATAGTGGCGGCCTAAGAAGGATAATAAGTATGTGATTGTGACTCCTAAAGTAAGATAAGAATGGGCATCACAGCCGTACTTACGCGGCCACCTAAGAGACTCATAAAACTAGTGGACCGCAGGTTCTTCATCCGAAAAAGTATAACAAAGTTGATGAAGAAAAATAGCGTACGGACCATAAAAGGTCAAAGTTTGTGAGGATCGCTCTCACCCTAATGTGATAGACTCAGTGTTTATTTGTGATTTAGATATAGGTTGCTGAGTTAAGTAATTTTCTCAATAGAAATTTAAATGTTCAGATTTAGTTCTAAGGCTCTCTATGTTAAATATCTATGTTCTCTATGTTAAATAAAGGTTAATTTTAAATATTATCTCATAAAGTCTCTTCTACTTTTGCCGTGCCCGTACATAATTATGACCTTTTACTTACATTATATCGTGCGTGTGCAATAAAGCATTGAGTAGAGAGTATTATATTGAGAGTGACAGTAAAAAAAGAATTGAATAGAACAGAATAAAACTTTATTCAGCATCACAACATAAAAGACTTAATGTGCTGTAAAAATCAAGTTTTATTTAAACTAAGGTGGATCAAACTAAGGAATATGTAAATACAGAAACCTTTTTGGGTATTGACTCTGATAAATATTCTGCATTTTATAACTTTTTTACAACAAGGTTAGACAACACACATACTGCTCAAATACTGAAGCTGGTAGTATCAATACGTTGTGCATCCTTTGAAAATAAGAAGAAACATTATTTAACTGCATGGAAGACAAGTCAATGAATGTCGTAACGCGTGAGTCTATAGGCTATGGTAACTGTGTGCCACCCCGTATTCCCAACATAACGCTTTCTCGATTGTGATGTTAGAGTTTTTACACACGAATGGCACGTTTTCAACAGCAGATACGACTGTAGCTGTTCGCCACCGGTCGACAGTAATCGACACGTCGAAAGAAGCCGTCAACTCGCCATTTGGTAGTAGACTGCAAATTGTCCCGGACTCCTGGAGTGCGCCTGAGTCATACAATTCAAAATGAACTGTAGTCACCATGTTAAATTGGTAACTGAAGGCTCTCCGAGCTGATGGCGATGCGTCGACGACTGCCGCCAACTGTGACAGTTGCCTTTCCGTTGATAACGTGCCACTCGTAAATAAGAATGAGTCATTCCAGCAAGACAAGACTATAAAAATCCATAAATCAAAAAATTCAGAAGTGTAGCAAGCTGAAGTGGCAGTGTGCCGGTTATGTATATGTGTGAGAGGAATGGAAACTTGTCTCGGCAAACGCAGTGTGAGGCGTCCTTCTGCTAGGTGGACCGACGACTTAAATAAGGTGGAGGGATAAGGAAAGTGGGAGATCGTGTATTATGCTGCAGAATTGGGGAAGCCTACGTCCAGCTGTGAACTGCAATATTCTGATATGAACACTACAAAATATTGCTGGGCTGCAATCTTATATAAGGTCGAGATACTTCTCTAGTTGGGATCTAAATTCAAATGGGAAAATACATCTTTATTTAAACTCTACCTAAGTTTGTATCATCATAGCAATATTTAGTAAACAGCAGATATCCGTATTGCATTGCCTTGTTGTAGAGAAGTCTCTAACTTCACCAAGTAACCAAGTTCGCAATGCTGTCGGAAATTTCATACCGGTCAGCTAACTTCTGCTGAGCATTTCTGCGAAACAACTAGGTAGGTACTTACAATCTATCTGCCTCAACGTTAATATTGTTATATTACTAGGACTCTTGATAAATGAGACTGTCTGTGACGCGTTCGGCGACCAGACGGTATTGGAATCTATTTCCGTTAATCAGTCAAGCGGCGCTATCCCACCGGAGGGCTATGACAATTGAAAAATCAATTGTGTCTGTAATCTGATGCTTGAGGGGTTGAGGTAATCTTAGGAAGCATATTTTTTTACCTGTCCTCAATCGAAACATGACATATTATTTTTTTATAAAAAATAGCGGTATTGTTTACCACAGACAAAAAAAGAGAGAAAAGGAAGGCTCAATACTACAGACTATAACATGCTCATGCACATATGGGTTTTTTTCATACCACTAAGGTAGCAGTCTCTCTCTGACTTGATCTAAATCGGCCGTACTTTATGCATGCACCTGTGATCGTCCGTTGTTTAAAGACTTCTGTGTTTATCTCACCTACAATAAATCTTCTATCTTGCGCTCATGAAACCTATTTTAGGTATAATAAGTAATAGTGATGATCATTGTTTGTTTTTTCATTAGACATATTGTTTTGAGTAACAAGAACTAAAAAAAAGTATATTTAAATTTGAAAGACCGATTTTTTAAAACTTTTTTTATAAGTTAGGTGGCAATCAAGCATATGGCTCACCTGATGGTAAGCGGTTACCGTAGCCTATGGACGCTTGCAACACCAGGGGTATCACTAGCGCGTTGCCGACCCTGTAAATACCTTTTCAAGCCCTTTTTGAAGAATAATGTATTAGTGTTTTTACAAGGATTATATAAATTACTTATGACTTTGGTGAGCTGAGGAAACATTTCACTTCAGCTTTATATAATTTGTTGTAGTACTTAATAACTTGGAAAGCTAAGTTAATAGGCCTATCTGAAATTTCATATCAGTTAACTTCATTAATATTCACACTGAGGACGTTTTAACATAGGTAGGTACAAGTGAACTCAAGAAATTTACAAATGATATATTTTTGTGTTTATCATTAGTACATAGGAATAAAAAAAAACGTATTATTGGCGACCAGCTAGCCTAGGTCAGTACCTCTCTACGGGTTACTCAGCGATTGGGTCCCAGGTTTGAGTCCTGACCGGCGCAAAAGTTTATAATAGTTTGTTTGTAATAATAGGTGCGAGTGTATAACAATAAGTAAAATACGCTCTCAGAAACCTCATTGCTTTAATATTAAAATCAGGTCATTTTTATAATAATAAAATCAGTCACGTTTGACTGACAGTAGCTTTGTTACCTTGGTGAACACTGCAATTTTATTTTAAAACATATTTTAAGTTACATAGGAGCTTTCACTGACAAACCGTGTCCCAAGATAAGCTCCTTTAATCCTAAGAAAATGTTTTTTCACCCCACTAGTCCTTCAGACAATTTAGACCATTATGGTCTAAGGCCAGCACGGCATACATGCATACCGCGAATATGCTTTTTGTTTATTTCACAGGATGGAAGAAAAAAGATAATAACATGGATATTTCTACATATTTCTTTGACTGAGCTTGTTTGGGATTTCTCTGGGTGTTGTTTAATGAATCTGGTATAAGCGAATCAGCGCTGAGAGCCCGCTGGCGCGATATTTCAATTTTGCGAGTTTTGTAATTATGCGGTATTGCAAACTGTTTTTACGCGGTCTTGCACGCCCACCGACGATTTGACAGAAAGATAGATTACAAACATAATTAATACTTTTTCTCTCATTCCCATCGGATAGATGAGGTCGGAAGCTGTTCATGAATAAGCATCTATTATTACACTATAGTTTCTATTACTATACAAACAGCAGGTTCATGCATAAAACTAAAATATTAGAATAAGACGGATCCATAACTGGTGCTTCACGCCGCGGGCGCTCTGTCACATTTCTAACTTGTCCAAGGAAACTAAACTAAGTTTACAGCATTGTCGGAAATTTCATACCGACCGTTGGATTGTTCTTAATGTTGCGGTTAAAACAACTTGGATATCAAAAGACATATAAATTTATATTACACCTGAGAATTTTAAAAAGAATTTAAGCCATAATGATATTGCAGTGTTTATAATGTAGATACCTAAGCGCACTAGAGAAAATTTCTGTAAAATCTGTGTGCGTTCTCGTGGTTGAAAACTGAAACTTGAAGTTGAGAATGCATTAATCTTACACTTTAGAATACGTAATGCAAATAATGTCTTACATGAACCCTTGAGGATTAGTAGGCCCCTAAAAATGTAAAGAGAAGGAAATTTGACTCTTTTCAGAAGATGCAGAAAGACGAGCCTAGAGGCTGTATGAATAGCGCCGTAGTAACTATTATCTAATCCGTGGTAGCGCCCTAGGCTATGTAAACTGCAGAGATGATCATCAAAAACCTTTTTTTTAATACAAATAGATGACAAACAAGCTGACGGCCCACCTGATGGTAAGCGGTTACTGCCGCCTATAGACACCTGCAATAACAAGGAAAAATCACTTGATATTGCAATCCGAAACACAGCGAATTGCGAAATTCACGGCTGAATTATGAAAGAAGGTGGTACTACCCAGGCGACCCTATATATTATTGTAAAATCTTATTTAAACTAAATCATAATCTTTGTATTATATATAGGATCAGCAATACGCAAAAATGCAGCAATACCCTCTCGTACTTAATGTCCCCAACCCTTGTAGATATCCGGTTAAATAAAAAAAATCTAAAGCTTTTGAAACTTCAATTTTGGTTTTGAGTCAAAATCATAAATCAGACTCGATATTTTTTTTTCATTAAGTATATATTAAGATAGCAAAAATACAAATAAGTAAATTGTAGAACTATTAATTTGTTATTAATATTAAGCAGCTTTGCAATGGCTAGTTAAGTAAAAATTAAAAGAAAAATAAAATAATTAGAAACAGAAGGGAAGTATTTATTTCTTAAGCTTCTGCCGCTGATGGCAAACTGCATCGAAACGGAGCCGATAATTACACGGCAAAGTGTTAAATACTTGTTAATTTAATGGAACTGAATGTTTGTTGGTTTTAATGTATATTTGGAGTGCACGTGAATGCTCTAAATGACTAATGCTTATGTTAATAAACCTATTTTATCTACACCAATCTTTTTATTTTTTAATAATGATCTCAAAGGTAAACATTTATAGTGATATTATTATTATTATATACTTTTGAACACATACACATCGGTCAGTATGGGAAAGTCTGAAACTATAAGACATACGAAAATCTCTTCTTAGGAACCATGTTATCGATTTTAGTAATAAGAAAAACTTCATTCATATATTTAAAATAGACGTGTATTCAGCTCGGGAATCGAACCCGGACGTTTTGAGTAATAAAACTAACACTGTATCTATTTACATATCGATTGTGTAGGTCTTAGGCAGGAAACGTTGTATTGAAAAAATTGTGGTAATTTCGAACACTTACTAAAATAGATTAAAGGATACGAAAACATCTATCATTCTATTAATTTTAGACATCATGTTCCATAGTAACGTTTACTGCTTAAGACCTACATAATCTATATCTAAATAGAGATACTGTTAGTTTTATTTTCCAAAACATCCGGGTTCGATTCCGGACTCTATATCTAGGGTTATTTGATTATAAACTTTTTAATAGTACTAATGATAAGGTAACCCCTTCTGTGTTGCACACGTATATGAACCCTCAATACCTACTTATTTTTATTCTGTCATATTAAGGATCATTTACGTGTCTTAGTATGTAGCAATGAAATTTGCAAGACTTTGATTTACCTACCTATGTAGCGTAGTACAGTAGTTAGAATTTATATTAATTTCTCAACTGTTCCAGGTTACTAAGTCAATGCTAGAAAGATTACTTTCTTCTAGCATTTTCTGAATTCTAAAAAACCTTTTGGTTTAATGTTGGTTTTGGTATCGGAAAGGCAATTTGGTAAAAAGGTTGGTTATATAAAAAAATGGTACTGGTAACTACTGCAAGTTGGGTAAACTTAGGCATAGGTTAATGGTAACATAATTAACACAATGGTAACATAATTAGTCTAATAGTAACATAATGTTGGTAAACCAATAGTTTAGGTAAACTGTTAATAATTTTAACTTTATTGGTAAATGGTTAGGTACATCTTTCTTACATCATTACACGTTTTTTTTAAATGCATGAATGCAGTTTTTCTTATTACTAATATTGATGACTTGGTTCCTAAGAAGAGATTTTCGAATGTCTAACAGTTTCAGACTTTCGCATACTGACCGATCTAAATGTGCCACCCTGTATAATGAAAATGAAAAAAAAAAACATTAATTACCATAATAATATAATGGTCATTATAGCATCGGTTCGACTAATTATATTACAACTTATTTCTTGAAACTAACAAACCTATGGCAAAAGTATTTAAGACAGTTGGCTGTAAGTAACAAGTAGACACTTAAAAAACCTAGTCGACACTAAGTATAAAGAACCAAAACCGCGATGCGCGCGCAGATGTACCGTGTATTCTGTGGCGCAGCGCTAACACTGTGAATTGAATAGAATATGGAATGTAGGGTTGGCGCCATTTTGTCTGTGTATAAAACAACATCTGCTTAGAAAAATGTTATTAGTGATTTACTTGCATGTATGTATGTATGTAAGAATGAATGTAAATAAAGAAGTGTGTGAAACTGCACATAACTAGGTAATAAAACACTCATGTGATACTATTGAAATCTTCGCCCACGACTCGGTTTTTAAACACACTCATGTATTGATACCCCTCATTATGCAACTACTATGAATGTCATACAATTTTAAGTTTGTTATTTATTTTTAGAAAATTGTCATTGTGTAATTACATACCAAACAGACATAAATTTTGAGCCTTGAGGTTTATATGGGAAAATATCCTAGTAGAGACGACAGCACATCAAGTATAACAGTTGTACTACGAAAGCTGCCTCTATTACGTACGTAGTAAGGACGGTTTGAAGACCAAACTGTTACGCTTATTATCATGTGCTGTCGACTGTATATGTGAAAGGTTGGATCGGTGGAGGTGTATTACTCTATCACGCCAGAAGGGCTGAAAGGGATCTAGATAATTAGATAGAAATTAGATACACAGATGGGTTAATCATCTAGAATTTATAACATATAAGTAGATATACATATGTTATAAATCAATAGATATCTTGCCACTAAGTAAGTAATACTAATAAGTGTTTAAGCTCTTGCAAGATCTACACTCGACAGAAAAACACTTGTAAAACTTGAATTACTTGTTTGCTTGATTGGAGTTCACACAAAAAATTACGAACGATAAATGAGTACAAAAACAATGTGACTTATAATAGGAAACGCATAGCACTCAGTTTTAACGAATATAATAAAATAACCAATTATTCATTTACAAGGAGCTGGCGTAGTGGTTTGAACGCTCTGGTTTCAATTACGAAAACAGAGCACCTTTGGCCATGGCTGACAAAATTTTTGAATCTCGAGCTCCTCCGTGCTTTGGAAGCTACTGAAAAAGCCAACCTGCCAATTTCAAAACATTTTCGTTTGAAAGGCTTTTCATTATTTCCAAAAAAACACCTGCTCGCAAAGTCATTTCTGGACCAGATGTCTTTGTGACAAAAACAAAATATTAGTTTTTGTTTAAGTATTTTACAATTGTGACAATTGTCAAAAATTTTCTGGAGACACTCTTAAATTCTATTGGTGGATGATACCCCAAGTAGGTGCCAAACTCCTCCCATTTAGGAAGGCATGTGCCCAACAGTGGGACGTAAAAAGGCTGTGATTATGAACCATTTATTGAAACTGTATACATTGCTAATATAATACTTTCCTCTTGGGAATGCGTTCCCATGGGATAAATCAGATGAAGTCGAAGCTAGTATCTTATAATCTACACCTATCGAGCATGTTTAACTAACCTACAAATCTTCTGTGGAATATCAATTTGAAGTTATATATCTTTCAAAAACAACATTTTTTGATCGCCAGAAGAATACACGATAAATTCAATATAATTACTAAGATTATGAATATAGTATAATTATACCTTGTCGTGAAAACGAGACTTTGTGAAAAACATCAATAGTTTTGTTTTTATTCGTTCTGACCTGAATATTTTCTTATAATTAGCAATAATATTCTCACTTCCTTAGTCAATAACAAAGAGTTATTCGCCATCTCGCCATATTATAGTTCCAAGTGAGTGAGAATATCTTATTAAAGTATAAATTCATTTTGAAATAAGTTTCACGCAATATTTTTATTCACGAAATAAGATCACATAAATACTGACAGAAAAATTAATATAATATTTTTATGAAATAACTTCTATGATGATATTTAGGAGTATGAAATTCGTACGGAAAATAATTAAATTAAAGACATAATGAATTAATAAAAAATATAAACTATTATTATATTTTCAAGAGAAATAGGCAAAAAACCAAATATACAATCTAATAAGAGGACCGGCTGGCCGAGTGGTCTGTGCCCCTTTCTATGCAAGCTGCTCGCTCAGGGGTCCCGGGTTTGAATCCCGGTAGGAGCATAATTATGTTAGTATGATGAGTATGAGCATTTGTTCACGAGTCATGGATGTTAACATGTTTTTTTAGTATATTTCTAATGTTTATATAAGTATTACTATCATTATATCTCCGTTATCTAGTATCTATCCATAATAAAAGCTCATAATGATGCTTCCCTTGGGGTAGATAATAGGTAAAAGTGTATGAATATTATTAATATAGTTATTGACGGTTTGTTAAAATGCCTCATTACTGGAAGGCAACTTCATAAAATACCTCTATCTCTAAAAATGTTTTTTTTGAACTTTGTATAATGAAACTAATTAAACTGTACGTACTATGTGCTAGTTAAAAATAAATCTGGCATCCTTCAACTTATCCTTAATAAAATTGCGATGAAAAATGAAAAAGTTGAAGCAAAGTTTAATTAATGCATAAAAAAGAAATGAAAATCATATTACACGCAAAAGCGCTTACGATTCTGTGGGCTAAATAATGGTTAAGCGTGATCGAATACACTACATCTTAGATAAGATAAACTTACCTCTTGATCTGTTTCTGCTGTCATCTAAAGCTTGAAAACTTTTTTCTGTGTGCTATTGTTAAGTTTTTTGCCGTTGGTATACTTGCGGTATTGTTTTGAGTGGTTGCGAGTAATTGTTCTAAGTTTGTGCGAGAGAAGTTTGGTGTTCCCTTGGGAGCGACACGGGCGGGTGGACCGCGGAACGGTGGGGCACACACTGCGGCCGATTGTTCATTCAGTCCTCCACTCCGCCGTTATTCTTACGCAGATGTATGGCTAAGGCAAATATGAACCCGATCCGGACTCCAGCAAGTTTTCTTCTTGGTTTCAACTTGTGACAAAACTATAAATTTTCCTATAATAAGGATCGAATGTATCCTTATAATAGGGACTTTTTTCACCATCAGGTTTTTAGGTGCATATCGTTTGGCTGTAAGTTCTTTTAATATATTCGCTGTTGTCCGCACGTTGATTTATCAGTGATATAGCTACATAATTTGTGAAGTATGTACCCAAGAACGTGTCCAAAAACTAGATACAATAGGTTTTCATTTGTAAAAGAGACTCCAGCGGGCTGACAAAGCACAAAATATTAAAAAACCGTTAACGAATTTAAATATATAAGCATGTATCCTAAAATTATTGATATAATCTGCTTACAATTATTATACAAATAGAAATATAGTAGATTAATAAGTAGTGTGAAATAAGCTATAACACAAGTCACACTATCAATAATTGTTATACAATTTACCTGCCAATGAACCACTAAGTATAAAATGTTTTGACAATTAAAACTGGAAAAATAAATCCACAGTATTTTTACTCTAAAAATACTTTCATTAAAAACCCATTGGGGTTAACTTCATTGACGGACAATTCACTCTCGCAAAGCAAGTTACTTAATGAAATGGAGATAGAATAATTAGCCACTTGGCGTTAATTTCCAAAGTTATTAATTGAGGCGTTAGAAAGGACCGTCATCTGCTGGGGGATGGCGGCCATCTTATATTATATGTACCTATACGTTATAATATGCCGCACTAAATGATGCTGCCATTGTGTCAACACAAAAGCTCATTAGCGAACAAATTTAATTCAAACTACTATAGACATTACCCAGTACTACTTTGAAAAATCATGTGGAATAGGAACGGATGAAATAAAGATTTATAGCCAAGAAAATAAACTTTATTTTGCTATGAAAAACATAATTTTCTTTATATTTTTACAGCACGTTTAACACGTTGCTAAGTTATTTATGGTTTCTTCGGTGGAGCGGGTGGATTACAATACCCTTCGTGGAAGTTCTTCATATAATTCCAAGGCGATTCCAGTTGAAACTGGCGGCACTCCTGAGCGAACTCAACAGGCTCGTACACAATCTTCTTCAGCTCATCATCGTATCTCAGTTCAGTATAACCAACTAATGGAAAGTCTTTTCGCAGAGGATGACCTTGGAAACCATAATCCGTCAGTACCCGCCTTAAGTCCGGATGGTGCGTAAATATAACACCAAACATATCGTACACTTCCCTCTCTAAAACATTGCAATTCTTCCACAAAGAATATGCTGAGTGGAGAGGGGTGAGTTCGTCGGTGTAAGTTTTTACTCTGATACGCTCGCCAAACCTCAGTGATAGCAGGCAATATACAACCTCAAACCTGTACGGCCTCGATGGTACATCGATAGCTGTCACCGTAGAGCATGCGTTAAAGCACGCGTGCTGATGATGACAGAGGAAACTGAGAACTTGGAACATGCCTTCTGGAGCTACGAGAACTTCAAGTTGGTCACAGTGCTGCATTTGAACTTTTTGTACATATTTTGGCATACAAGCAGCTGTGTATATTCCAAATTCGTATAATCTTTGTCTACGAGGATTGTCATGCTTCCTCAGGGTGTGGCTTTTCGTGTCTATTGGCTCCAGGCAAAATGGGCTATTCACCTGAATTTTATCCTGTTCTTTATTATATTTAACAAAGTTCTTATGAAGGTGTCTTTTCAAGATCATTGCGGTGCTTTTCCGTGCAATCGATGATAAAATTCTGTACATTATGTAAATAAATAAATTTATTTGTAGCTATATTGACAAACTTTGGATTTGTTATCAATGGTAAACTGACAGCTGTATCTAAATGACATTTTCTTTACGTATGGTATTTTTTTTAGTTTAAAACATAGTCTATACCTACACATATTTGTTGCAAGTTTTAAACAAACCACAAATATCTATGACATGGAAAAATGTCTAGACTATTTAAAAGACATGCCCTAGGGCCGGATGCGAACCCGCAATCTTCCAGAATCTGAATGACTGCTCTTACCACTAAATTGTTGAGGACTTGAGTGATGATTCCTATGAATTCCTTCTAGTACTATGGTTTACGTCATAAACTAACGTCCTCCTTTACTATGCCAAATGATTATATTTTCTAATGAATAATTTTTCACCGCAGATTGGCATTTGACCTCTGTATAATTGCTTTTTCTATTCTAGGCATTTTTCTAAATAAACTCTGTCCGTTACTTGTTCACGCTTGAACCGAAACCGATTTAGATGAAATGTGATATAGAGTTAGTTTTAGACCCGGGAAAGGGCGTAGGATATTTTGGAGTGATAGCCGATATTCACTCGGACAGAGCCGTGGGCGGCCACTAATTTATATAATTAATTAAAACAATATCAATGTTTTAAGAAGCACGGCAATCAATTATATGCGAAAACAGCTAGTGCAGCATAAACACTGTTCTAGTCGCTTCTGCCTTGCCGAGCTAATAGGCGAATTTCACGACTGTTAAAAATTTCAAAAGACCCCATTTATGTGAATACTACCCACACAATGTGCTAAATACACTTACGAAATTTCTTTGAGCGTGATATTTAAGGTTGAGATAGAAAATTGATTGCTTACTCCAAAGAAGCCTTACTAGAACTTCCTCGTCCTACTCAGGAACACGAATGCATGAGTGCTCCTGAGTAGGACGAGGGAAGGTAAGACAGCCTTATAGTAACATATCTCATAACAAACATTCACAAGCTTCGGAATCTTTAATATACAGCCAAATTATATCCATCAATTAGTTACAAATCGCTCTGTCTGATAAATCCTTGTGTTTTCGGAATAAATTAATTGGGTCACAATGTCACTCCAGAGAGCTTTATCAAATCTGTACATGTCACGTGTTATTTGCGAACAGTCCCTAAATTTTGATTAAATTTTTACTGTCGGTTTTATGTGCCTGAAGGATTCGTCAGAACCACACATATACAATTATTATCGATATAAAGCTTGGCACTACGAGATCGGTTAAATTTACAAGTATGAACACCCGTACATTGTATTTTTTTTTTAACTAAGAAAGATACTTTAGGGAATAAAAAGAATAGATTAAGGATTTGGTCACTGGAAATATATCAGGAAATATCTTGGTATCACACTAGATAAAAGGATGACCTGGAAACTCCATGTGGAGAGAATTATGAAAAGACTCTTTGAGCTTTTTTCATAATTCGCTCCACTTAGGCACTTATGGTAAAACATAGGGTTTAAAACCAAAGATAATAAAGTGGATTTATACAACTATGGTACCTTTATCAACATATGGCGGCGTCGTCTAGTGGCCTAGAACAAGGCTGGCAACTTGCAAAACTGTACTCGGCAAGTTGCAGAGAACGGCATGTCTAGAGTTCACCGGAGCATTTAGAACCACCCCAACGACAGCGATGGAGGTACTCCCTAGACCTTTGCCGCTGCACATAATTATTTAAACGAAGGCGTTGCATAGGCTTAAGATTGCAGCTTTATAGGGTAACACCAAACCTCTACACATAATAGATAGAGGCATCTGTCCTAGATGAGTTTATGAAAATGGGATGTGATAAAATAAGTCACAAATTTATATTGGAAAAAAGAATCAGAATTAGCATTCCAACCAAAGAGGAATGGAAATGTAGACCACCATTCCCTGAAAAGAATAGTCTAATCTGGTTTGCGGACGTATCTCAGATGGACTTAGGTACAGGTGTCAGTGTCTATATAAAAGATATACAACTATATTAAAGCTTGGGCAAATTTGCAATTGTATTCCAGGCGACGAGGTATGCTTAAGCAAATTATCCTAAGCGTAATAAAAATTATAGAACAACGGACTATAAAACAATATATATTTTTAGTGACAGCCAAGCGGCTCTTAAGGCACTTGACTCACCGTGCATCAAGTCAGATCTAGTCCTGAACGCTGTACAGGCCCAGAACAGGCTTGGTAGACATAATAGGGTGAGACTGATCTGAGTGCCCGGCCATGTGGGGCAATGAGAAGGCTGATATATTGGCTAGGAAGGTCTCAGAAAACACATATGTGAGTCATGGGCCCTTTCTAGCACTTTAACAAAGTTTTATACACACAAAGCCTGATTGAAAAGCATAAAATAACAGGGCTAAATCACTCCATATTCTTCCTAGGGAAGGAGGTAGGATGATGGAGTAAAAGTGGAGAAGGGTACATTTATATCAACGGTAGAACACAAGCTCGCTTCTTGATTGGGGCTATTCGCATTTCGCTACTAACCGCATGCTATACAGAATGCAACTCTCCCTAATGGTGATGATGATGATGTACCATGACCACACATCAAACATATTAATATACCCTGTTGACATTCTTTGAGAGTCCACTTTCTTTTATGAGACTGACTGAGACTTTAAGGAGAAGGAGAAGGAGAAGGAAAAGGAGAAGGAGAAGGAGAAGGAGAAGGAGAAGGAGAAGGAGAAGGAGAAGGAGAAGGAGAAGGAGAAGGAGAAGGAGAAGGAGAAGGAGAAGGAGAAGGAGAAGGAGAAGGAGAAGGAGAAGGAGAAGGAGAAGGAGAAGGAGAAGGAGAAGGAGAAGGAGAAGGAGAAGGAGAAGGAGAAGGAGAAGGAGAAGGAGAAGGAGAAGGAGAAGGAGAAGGAGAAGGAGAAGGAGAAGGAGAAGGAGAAGGAGAAGGAGAAGGAGAAGGAGAAGGAGAAGGAGAAGGATAAGGAGAAGGAGAAGGAGAAGGAGAAGGAGAAGGAGAAGGAGAAGGAGAAGGAGAAGGAGAAGGAGAAGGAGAAGGAGAAGGAGAAGGAGAAGGAGAAGGAGAAGGAGAAGGAGAAGGAGAAGGAGAAGGAGAAGGAGAAGGAGAAGGAGAAGGAGAAGGAGAAGGAGAGGAAGAAGGAGAAGGAGAAGGAGTAATCATTTCCCGGTGTACGCACAGACAACATAATATCAATAATAAACTGTATTTTGAAAGCTTGATTTCAATGGAAACTTTATTGTATTCCTAAGGATAGAAATAGACGGCTACCTTTATCTATTGAACTAGAAGTGCGAGTTCGAATCGCGGCAGTATAATAATATTAATATTATTACTCTACTAACACCTTTTTTTCTAGGCATTTTTACTACGTGGTAGCGCAAAGTTAAAGCATAAGATCTCCTAAGATATTCATTAAATTAGGTCTTGTGATGAAAAATGTATTTAATTTGTGAAGGAATTAATATCATGTTTATAAAAACTTATTTTACAACAAATTTGATTAGTAAGGAAGTCGGTCAAAAAGTTTACAGTGTATCAACCTCAAAAGATAGAAACAATTTTTTGAAATTTCTTTTAGAACTTTAATAGGAGATCAGATTCCGGCATACATGATTTTTGCGTAACTTTAACTGTTTATGCAGCGCACGCAATGAATTTTTTTTATTAATGCTCAACTTTTATTGGTCCTAGCATGATGTTATAAAGCCTAGGGCATCATGCTAGGACCAATAAAAGCCTTTTCCGATAGATGGACTATCCAACACAAAAATAGTTTTTCAATTTGAATCAGTACTTCTTGAGATTAGCGCGTTCAACCATACAAACAAACAAACTCTTCATTTATCAGTATAAATATAAATTTTTTTAGATTGGGTTATAAATAAAACATTTCCTTTCCATCAGAGGTGTTCTGCTTATAAAACAACTGCTATAAATTAAAATTGTATCAAAAACGTTACTTAGTAATTAAAAACCGCGATCTTTCGCAATCCGGGCGATTGCTTTAACCAACTGATCAGTCGCCTGGATTGCGAAAGGTCGAGGGTTCGATTCCCACCTCAGGACGTGAAAATTTTCCAGTTTTATATTTTAATTACTAAGTAATTTTTCAAACATTTATAATAATGTTAAAATCAAAAATTAGGAAATTAAAAAAACGTTACTATAAAAATTGGCTACAATAAATTATACTTTGACGACCGGCTGGTCGAGTGGTCAGTACCCCTTGCTTTAAGGGCTGCTCGAACAAGAGGTCCCGGGTTCGAATCCCGGTAGGGGCAAATGTTTGTATGATGAATACGAGCATTAGTTCACGAGTCATGTTTATATGTTTATTTAGTATATTTCTAATATTTATATACACATTATTGTCAATATTTATCCGTTATCTAGAATCCATAACACAAGCTCTTAATGATGCTTACTTTAGGCTAGATAATAGGTGTGAGTGTATGAATATTATATTATATTATTATACTTTTAACAAGCAATAAAATATTTCACATAAAAATTTATCAAAAATTACAGATGCTGTATAATTACGATGGAAAATGTTTTATTTTAATTCCATTGCCAACTCATTAATTTATTCTTCCAAATAATGTATATATGTACATGTGTAAGTTAAACAAAACAAGCCTTGTTATAACGTACTTACGTCGGAAATTCCTAACAATAACATTTTGAATCAGCTTCTTATCAGAAACAAATATTATTGAAAAGTTTGTAATAAAATTTATAGCTATGAAACAAGAAGTTGAAAGAAAACAGCACCGTTATTTAGTAGTTAATATGTCAAGGTATTTTGTATATTACAGCGGTAATCAAAGGTTTTGTGTTTTTTTCTTTATTTTATTCATAAAAATACGTCAAATGCCATTCCATTTTAAGCCGTAGGGCTCCATCAATACTAATGTGTGAATTCAGTCATTTTCTTGCAGGAAAATAGACCGGGATGTGTGCAATAAGTACATATTGTATTGGATTGTTCTTGAATATTTTAAAAAATAGTCGTTAAAGTGCTGTACATTTTAGTTCTAGATTAATACCATAATATATTTGGGTTTTACTTGCTGCAAACGCAACGAAAAAATATTTTTGGTAGCGAATACAAACTATAACGCGGTTTTTTTAAGAATTTACTGCATTTTAATATTATTATTATGGAGATATGAAATGAAAATATCTTTATTTAATTAGGTCCCTCAAGAAGCTTTTAGAAATTAACAAAAATCCCATTATTTTTATCTATCACAAAAAATAATTCATAACTAACAATATGTCTGCATCTGGTAAATGCCAGGAAATAATGATGCATCTCTTGCGTCATTGTGATGCTCTGGCTAAAACCAGATTGAGCCTTATGGCAGTGGCAGTTCCAGAGCCAGAGGACTACGGGCTCTTTGTGCCCAAAGATATGGTGAGCCTTATGGCAACTGTCTGGACACAAGAGGAGTAAAAGCAGGGGAGACACAAAAGATCTTATGATCTAAGATGAATTAGTCATGGCCCAACAACAAGATAGGATAACAATATGTTTGTCTGTTTGTATTTACACCGGTTTCAAAAGATGATCTACCAAGAAGACACTCTTTTTCAAATATAAGTTACTTAGTGATGATATAATTCGAAATGAAGAGAAAGGTAGCAAGTGTACTTAGAGCATCGAGAGCATTAACAAAAATATCAAACTTGGACTTATTATTTTAAGTTTAAGTAATTATTATAGTAACTTACAATTTCTACAAAAAAATATACAGTCACAAGCAATAATATGTACTCACTTTTGTTAGTTCGTGGCTCTTTTTCAATAAAGGTATTATAATAATTAATCAATAATTATAAATAATTTATTCCTCACCGTAACCATTGACAACTAAAGTATGTAATGTACAACATAATAAGTTTAAATATCTGCTTATGGTGAGCTGACACCTTTGCGTTGATTCTGTAACAAAACTCACATCTCACTTCGCAAGTCACTTCGATTTTATCTGTCACAATGTATGAAAAATTGCTCTATTCGACAGTTGAATTCGAAGTGACTTGCGAAGTGAGGTGCGAGATTCGTTACAGAATCAACGCACAGAACTAGGTAAGAAACCTGTATCTCAAGTTGTCAGCCCTCCACCTCACATAAGTTACAATTTTAATGTAACTTACATAAAAAAAACTTTAACAATAATTATAATTAACAGGGTGCTAAAATACAAAACTAGGTAGGAATATATTATTGCTCGTGACTGTAAGCTTCAAAAAAGATATATCAGGAACCAGATAATAATAATACGGCCGGCTGGCCGAGTGATCTGTGCCCCTTGCTATACAGGCTACTTGATCGGAGGGTCCGGGTTCAAACCCCGGTAGGAGCAAATGTTTGTATGTATGAGTACGAGCATTTGTTCACGAGTCATGGATGTTTTTATGTTTGTTTAGTATATTTCTAATATTTATATACAATATCATTATCATTATTTATCCGTTATCTAGTATCCATAACACAAGCTCTTAATGATGCTTACTTTGGGATAGATAATAGGTGTGAGTGTATGAATATTATTATTATTATTAATAGTGTTAAATAATAAAATAAAATCTAAGAATATAGTACAAAATCAAAACTGTATTTGTGGTCAGAACCCTTATCTTTTTAAGATGCACGTAGCTCAAGTTTATTACTTATTTCGTATTCTCTTAAACAGAAACAAAAATATAGTAAAATGGGAGAGGGACTATGGCACAGACCTATCCACAACGTGGAAATTAATATACGCAATTATCAAATTACGGTTACAAAACACCACTTCGGTACGCCTCGCAAAGAACAAGACTTTACACTTTGAAAACTTTTCGAGTAAAGTTCCGACATATGTCCCGCAGGACTGCGCTCGCTACACGCAAATAAAATCCAAAGAAACTGCTCCTGAGGTGTTCTTTGAGTCTTTGTTTTAATTAAAAATCTTTCTTTTTGCCAGCGCACTTCTCAGCTTCGTAGTTTTGTTAGGTAAATCAGTTGTCCCGCTGCGATATGTACTGAATCGATTGAGTAGTTTTTACTTTAATAAAGAAAATTTCAATTTCACAATACATGTATCTGTCGGTCTTTTCTAAGTAATAATATACCTGAGAAATTTGATTATTTCACTTGGGAAATGAATACTTAGATTACGTTACATAGGTATATCCTGAAAGCCGTATAGGAGCATAACAATAAAATTAGAATACCTACTATTATACTTAGGTATACTACCACTGAACAAGGTGCGTCGATTTTTCACGCCTGACCAATTATGCCTGCTCTATAAAACTCAGGTCCGGTCTTGCGTGGAATATTGCTCGCACTTGTGGGATGGCTCCGCCAAGTACCTACTCGATGCCCTGGACAGATTGCAGCGTCGTGCTGTCCGTATCGTTGGCGATGTAGAGGTCACGAACAACCTTGAGCCTCTGCAATTGCACCGAGGCATTGCGTCGCTTAGCGCCTTCTATCGGCTATATCACGGAGAGTGCTCCGAAGAGCTATTTGACCTTATCCCACCTTCCCCCTTCCTACTCAGGAGCACGCGTGCCGGTCTTCGGAGTCATCAATTCACTGTCTCCACCTCAACATCACGTACAAAGAAATTTAGTAGCTCTTTTCTTTGTTGAACTTCCAGAACTTGGAATTCATTGCCAGCACATGTGTTCCCTACTTCCTATAACATGGGTTCCTTCAAAAGAGGCGTGAAAAAGCACCTTTCGGACCGGCAAGGTGGAGGAGGCTAGAGCAGTGTCTGAACTGCACTAGCTGTCTTCGCATGTGGACTCTTCTTACCGCTTCACATCAGGTGGTGTTGAGTCATATGTCGTGCTTTGTATATAAAAAAAAATGAGTGTGTTTGTTTACACAGTTATCACAACATAGGTCCTGTTCGTCATCATTGTGATTGTTTAATTTTCATTGCTTATTAGTGGTGGTGGTATGTCAGGCAAACTTTACAAATGAATAAATAGAAAAACGAGGTTATATTACTTAGAAGATTGCGACTAATCAGGAGAATTCTAACAAATCCTGATGAAACGTCTTCAAGTAGTCTATCCTTCCCGCCGCGAGACGTGTACAATCGCAGTGCAGCTGGTGCATAAATTTGCAGACGCTCAGTGATTGCCATGTTCAGAATTTATTTGAAAGATCCAATTCGGAACTAGATTATAAAAGCATAGACCACCAAAGGAACCCACTGCTAATTCAGCTTACTACCTAGCTGAATTAGTAGTGGGCTCCTTTATGCGAGGCGTGAAACACAATATGGGCCGACAAGGAGGGGTCGTTAGGATAGTATGATCCATATTGCACTAGCTTCACCAAAAATTACGCGGGGATGAGCTATTTATTGTGCATAGTATTAGAAAAAAAAATCTCGATGTTCATGAATCCACAGTAATGATATCGACTGGCCAAAGCCAAATGAATATCATTTAGGAGTTATGTCATGTGTATATGTTTAAGAACATTAAGCTGAGCAGTCTCATCAAAAGCTTCTTGTAATCCATACTTATAATATTAGTGCGATAGGAACTCTTGTCTGTCTGTTATGTTGTCACTCGGAAACTTCTGAGCTAATTTGAATGAAATTTCAATTTTGGATAGAATATTTCCTGGGAAAGGACACAGGATATCTTTTGGCGCAATAACCGATATCCACAAGGCGGCCACTATTTGTGTGTGCCTACGTGAAATCCGATAGAGATTTTTAATGACAGGTATTATCTGGTTACTCCGATCCTTTAACTTTTCTTCCCTTATAATCCCAGCACTCACATATAATATAAAAGCAAATCACTTTTGTCCGTTAAGTGGGTATCGTGGTATCTTAGCAGAGCACTAGAGCATTCTAGTAATCTGTGAAGTAAAGCCACAAAATAAAATATCAGTGCTATAAAACTCCTTAGAGTCTATGCACACCGCAATTTTTAAACGCGCGTCGAAAGCGCGTATTTTTAACCGACTTCAAAAACGAGGAGGTTCTCAATTCGGCCCGTATGTTTTTTTTTTTTTTTTTCTATGTATGTACACCGATTACGCCGAGATTACTGATTCGATTTACGTGATTCTTTTTTTGTTCGATGCGAAATAGCTGCCATTTGGTCCCATAAAAATTTTTTCAAAAACAATTGGGTACTTTGGTTTTAAATTAAAAAATACTTAAATTATGAAGTCGTCTACATATGCGAAATTGCGAAGTTTTGCTTTTCAAATGACTTTTTAGTGAAACGATACGATAGTAGGAAACAATATAAGTTTACGATCACCCATCTAGCTTCGACCGTAGAAAGTTACCACTAAAAATTGTGAAAAAAAATTAAAAAAAAAAATTAAAACCGACTTCAAAAAACTGAAAAGGATAAAATAATTAAATTTAAGTAGGTATTCATCCCCTAGAAACATATTTTTGGAGTTGGTGCTAAGTGGTTTCCAAAAACAATAGAAAGTGAAGCACCGACTCCAAAAATATGTTTCTAGGGGATGAATACCTACTTAAATTTAATTATTTTATCCTTTTCAGTTTTTTGAAGTCGGTTTTAATTTTTTCATTGCACTTATCAGTTTGTTTGCGCTTGTATCGATGCAAACGCGCGTCAACACCGGTAAATATAAAATTAAATGCAAGACTGAAATAAAATCAGGTGTGCACGCAAGTCAGACGCAGCTTGTTGACCTTTGTCATCTGACTTGCGTGCGTGTGGCATTTGTATTGATAAAAACGCGAGTCGACGGAATGGCAGTGTGTATGGCTCATAATTTCATAAAAATTTTCAGCTCTAATTTCTGTGTTGTTATTAAAAATACTTAAATGGTTATTTTATCACATTCTAGATTAAGTATCGAGGAATATTCCAAAAATCACGTATCTATATGGATCTCAATCAATGGAGCGTAAATGAACACATCTGTTACGTTAAATTGCCCACCACGCATCCTGTAGGTATTTTGTGAATTGTGTATCCCAATACCGACCCAGGTTTATATTAGTAAGAATAAATATAAAAACCGTCAACCTAATCGAATAATAACCGAAACAAATGCTTATTTCTAAAATCTTAACACCACAAATTCGCGTCTTATGCCCGATGAGTTTATTTTTAGTCTCAACTTCGTGAGAAGAATAATACCTCGTACCGCGGATTATTACAGTCGAAAACGCTCGCATTTATCTTTAACAGTGCCATACATAAAACAGTGGGCAGGCTGCACTTGATTCAGTGTTTCCCGCCGCCCAACTCCAGATTGTGCCGCAACACCGCAGCTTCCGGCTTCCGGCCGCGCTTGCGCCGTGCCTCGTGACGTCACGCTACATCAAGTCCTGTGGTGTTGCGCTTAATATAGAAACTATTTTGATTTTGGTTATTTAGCGATATTATGTATTCACATCACATAGTTAATAATCTGAATTAAGCTCAGTCAATACATTTTTTTTCTGACCGTCAGTGTTAAAGTTTCTTAGATAGAACTCGTTATACTTCTCTTCTACGTGAAAACCAGCTCTTGCCTGCGACTTCGTGTCAGTTATCCCATGAGGACTCATTCCCGGGATAAAAAAAATCCTATCCTTTGTTTTAATCCAGACTTCAATCTATATCATCGTAATGTTGAATGCCGATGTGATCGACGTTGTTCCAAGCTTACCAAAGAGCCGGTTGCACGCGGCAGGCGCGGATCCAGCCCACTAAAAAAGGCGATAGTCACAGCCATCCGAAAATCAGTCAAGTGCGAATCGGAGTATGAACTTGCTCTTAATCGATATATTAGTATTATTCAAAAAGGATACAATTTTTAAGTTAGGTTATGAATCTTGCATGGTCGTATGCTTGAATGAAATGAGCTACCGTCTCTTGTATAGCGGATTGTTTCCACATTCTCGTTTCCATTTGGCCATCCAGAGTCGGTATTCATTTATAATAGTTGGTTCACTATCGTTAGTTATAGCACGTTTTTGTCATTGTTTTGATATCTATTATCGATAACCCAATTTCGATATTTCAATATCGTCAATACCAAATACTTTGTGGCGCGCCGTAATCCGAATCACGCATGATTCGTTGTTTTTTTTTAAATTTTATGATTAAAAAAATATATGGCATTGGATATAGTTTCATCAGCCTATCATTCTAAACAGACCGTGAAAGTGTGACGTCACAAGTCTATTAGGGTTGTGGGTATGCCCATCGTGCCCACAACGGTAGATCTGTGCTTTGCTCAGCTGGTGCTAATTATACCACCAAAATGTATCCAAAGTATTTCCTCGGGATTCAATCTATCTGCAGTCCAGAAAGGGTTAGCGGTTTATCAATTAGTGAAGAGTGGGGTAACTCTGGACAAGGCCGTTTAATCATAATAGGCATACTCAATGCCAATCACTAGGCATGGTTTCTTTAGGGTAGACCCACCTCTGAATATCACAGTAAAAATAGTTTATCAAGTATTATTGTTGTATATAATAAAAGGCCTGTCTGGAGTAGCCCCACATCCGAAACTCAACTCTCCCCTACTTTCGCATTTATACGCACTGATAATAATGAGTCTGCATGGCTGGACCCCAGAAGACGCGGGTTCGATTCCCGCCTGGAGCATACAATTTTTTCATTGTTTTTTTTTTATTTTTATTTTATAAGAAAACTTCAATGAGTGATGATATAAAATTTGCTATAAAAACGTTTAAAGTAGAAAACGGTTAGAAATTGATAGGTTACACCTAGTGCTCCCGCCTGGAGCATACAATTTTTTCATCGTTTTCTTTATATGTATTTCTAACAATAACGTGGCATGGTTAAAGAGCGGCCTCTATAGCTTAGAACAAGATGAATTAAGCTACGTCAGCATTGTGTTACGCAAAAGGGTCTTTTCAACGCGAGCGGGAATAACCTCCATCTTACAAAAGATCGCAGTCTGATAACACTGACTATGTAGTGTTGTGTTACTGGGACGACTATTTTGGGAGCAGTATAATTTTTTCTTCTGTGTTGTCAATAAAACACTTCCTATTTACAGGGGTAGCCAACCTGTGAGTAGTAGTTAGTGGTGTTGTGTACCACTTGCTTGCCGTATGCTTGTTGGTCAAACTTTTTGGATAAAAAAAGGAAAAAAAATGTCAACATCCTAACATGAGTGATAGGCCTGCCTTATTTTAATATTGTGTTTGTTTTATTTCTTTTCGATTTTCCAATCCTAGATGTTGGCGTCTTCTCTGATCTTCCACTTCAGGCAGTCTTGCGCCCGTCTCATCCAATTAGGTCAGCCGTTTCGCCTGGGGTCTTCAACCCAGGCAGTGCAACGGCTGTAGATCTCTTCTTTGAACGGGGGCTCGGGGTCGCCATTCTTCTCCTTATCCAATGACTTGCATCCATTCGGGTCATAATCCCACTATTTTTTTCTGGCTATACAAGATGTTTGCTACTCACCATAACAAGCGGGCCCCTACCCATGTTAACATAGTCATCTAAATACTAAAGTGTTAAAAAAATCCAAAATTGTAAATAAATTTCTAATTTCTTCATACGACTATTTTGGTCAGTTCAACAAAATGTATGGGAAATTTCAAAATTAATTATAGTATTTTGAACTTTTGATAACTTATTAGTATTTATACCGAGTACCAAACACCGTATGTAAGTCATCACTTTGCACAATAACGTTAAAAACGTTATTGTGCAGTTGTTAGTAACCCCTTCAGAATGTTTTTTGAAATGAAATGTAAAATCTGATTTACTGAATTTGAGGTTTTTAATTAATAACTTATTTATTTAGGTAGAGCTCGTTGAGTTTTGCCCTCGTCTGTACTCTTTTAATATTTAAAACGATACAGAATGGTTACTGTAACTCGGACTTGGGCAAATCTTCCTTTCCGGCCGCAAACCCACCCGGTGCTGCCACTCAAATCCGAGCGGAAGTTCTTTAAATATAATAAATTGTTGCCAGCTTAGCGTTTGTGTAAAAGTTAATTAAAATTTTGCGAAATCCTGTAAATATTAATAAATAATGAGGTTTTTTGACTTACCTCAAACGTTGCTTCCAAAATTATGAAGGATAGGCGATTTCGTAGCACGATGCCTACTATCGCCCTTCGTTAACTTTTGGATTGTTTCAAGCAATCAGTAGCACCATGCCTACTTTATGAATACATAAGATCGCACTATGCCTACTTTTTTACTTTTATCGCAGGTATAACACAATGTGCCTCCTTTTTAAGAAATAGAGTCTCGCGATAGTGTATAATTTATACTTTAGTATAAGTAGTTGCATTCCAAAATCTTAAATTAATTTTGTTAATTATAAATTTTGGTGATTCCGTAAGAAAATTTTTCTCTTTCATAAGCACACAATAGTTCCCCTAGTAAAAAAATAAAAACAGTAATAGTAGCATACTGCTAATTTTATTTGTATAATAATCGTAGGTGCACAATAAATAACCTATGATATACCTACTTATGGTGGTAGCCTGGGACTTCAGATTAGAAATATACATTTATTAGGTATCATAACGGATCAAATGAATTACCGGACTGAATTACTTTCTCCTTGTCGCATTGTTGGTTTAGTTTAAAAATAAAATAGAAAAAGAATTGCTTTAGAAAATAATAATTACTACTTCAGTTTTTGATTGTACACTTTGTAGGCAACTTGCTATTCTAAGAACTTACATATAATAAAGTAGGCATAGTGCGACTAAATACATTATAAAAATATACATTTGTCAAGTTGCGATTATAGGCATAATGCGATCGTAAGTATTAAGGTTCCATAAAGTAGGCATGGTGCTACCGATTGCTTGAAACAATCTAAAAGTTAACGAACGGCAACAGTAGACATCGTGCTACAAAATCACTTATTAAGAGTAAGGAAGAAGAAGAACCACGAGTATTATCAGTGAGAGAGTGTCGAAGAAAATAAGATACATTTATTTTTGTATGATAGAATAAATAGCCGGAGTTTTTTTAATTGTGTTAAGATGCTTTTCTAAAATGTATTTTTCCTTAGAGAATAAGTATGTTATGTTATGTTATCGATACTAGTATTGATAACATAAGTTCTAGTGATCCTTTAATGTGAGGTCGGATAATTATTGAATACTCTAGCATAAATTGAAAATCATTAAGAGCTTATGTTATCTATATTTAATAACTACTTAATGGCTTAATATTACCTATGATACGAGTGAGCTGATAACATTCGCATAGAGCATTATTTGCTATAAGCTGCTAAATTTAGATAAAAAGCTGGAGACGCACAGAATATCCCGAAGGGTTGAAGTGAATTGTGATATATTTATGATAAGAGATTAGAATAATGATAAAAATATAAGATAGCGACGATAGCGTATAGCATAAAACACTTTATACGAGACGTTGGGTACAACATAGTAAGCAGGCACCTAACCATGTTAACATAGCCATATAAGTACTAAGGTGTTTTAAAAAATTTTAATCGTTTAATAGATTTCTAATTTCTCCATGCAAATAGTTCGGACAGTTATACAAAAAAAAAAATTCAAACAAAAATTAAAACCGACTTCAAAAAACTGAAAAGGATAAAATAATTAAATTTAAGTAGGTATTCATCCCCTAGAAACATATTTTGGAGTTGGTGCTAAGTGCTTCACTTTCTATTGTTTTTGGAAACCACTTAGCACCAACTCCAAAAATATGTTTCTAGGGGATGAATACCTACTTAAATTTAATTATTTTATCCTTTTCAGTTTTTTGAAGTCGGTTTTAATTTTTGTTTGAATTTTTTTTTTCACAATTTTTAGTGGTAACTTTCTACGGTCGAAGCTAGATGGGTGATCGTAAACATATATTGTTTCCTACTATCGTATCGTTTCACTAAAAAGTCATTTGAAAAGCAAAACTTCGCAATTTCGCATATGTAGACGACTTCATAATTAAAGTTTTTTTAAATTTAAAACCAAAGTACCCAACTGTTTTTGAAAAAAATTTTATGGGACCAAATGGCAGCTATTCCGCATCGAACAAAAAAAGAATCACGTAAATCGGATCAGTAATCTCGGCGTAATTGGTGTACATACATAGAAAAAAAAAAAAAAAAAAAAAAACATACCGGCCGAATTGAGAACCTCCTCGGTTTTGAAGTCGGTTAATGAATGGGAAATTTCCAAATTAATCGACTTGCTCGGTCTCGTTCAGACTGGGATCTGAATTGCTATCATCTTTCCTGCCATTCTCCTGGGACCTAAAATCTACCTACTAATATAAAAAATAACTGTATCTAGACTAGCCCGCCAAATTTCAAAATTAAATTTTGTATATGACCCATATTTGCAAATAAATAAATTTGAATTTGATTTTCTTTTATTTGAAATTTAATACACTCCGGTCCATTTGCTATGGGAGTAAAAATTTTATAATACCAGAACCAATTAAAGGAGAAAATAATATAGACAAATAGACTAATTTAAACATGTATTAAAAATTTTCTTAATATTTAATAATTTCTTCTCGTTGCTAGACTTATTACAATATAATTGTAATTAATGTTAACTAGTATAAAAGTAAAGAGTAATTAGATGAATAATAAATTCGAGTTTATATCTTCATCATTTTAATTATTATAACTTCAACATTATCTGAGCTTTAATTTTACTACTATTCTTTGCTGTTTATTAATTTTTTATTGCTTTTCGACAGTAGTAAATAATTGACTATTTTTAATTTAATTTTATTCAAGCTGTAATTTTTCTATTATTTTTTATCTGTATTTAATTTTTATTTGTGAGTAATTCGTGTTTTTAATAATAAATAATTGATTAATATAATGTTAATTGGAATCAAGCTTAAATAAATATATTATTCTATGATCTGTATTTAATTTTTTGTTGTAATATAATGGTGTTTTTGTAAAAATAAATATTTAAATTTATTATTATTATTACCTATTATCAATATAATCAAGGATGATATAAGTATATATAATGTAATGCGTGTTGCGGTACCCTAACAGGGTTTTATGGTACTGGAACCTAAATGTACACCTAGTTTTAACCACATGATTGCAAAAAATGTCTTGACTTTAACTTTGTATTAAATAAATATCTTGTATACAGATGGCCTGTTTATTAGTACAAGATATTGCTTGCTTATTGAGTACATTAAACGCAAAACATAATTTAATTCAGCAACAATTGAGCCGTTTCCCAGCAAAAATTACGGTAATTTCTCTCATATTTTTCATTTACAGAAAGTATGGACGATGAATGACCGTTCAAAATGTAAGTACATAAATTAGAATAAAATAATGTTCTCATTATTTTATTCCCGCGGGAACAAGTAGGGCCCAGGCACGAGATTGTAAATTTTTCGCACCCTTTTCCCTTTGTTCGTCACGGACAATGATTTGTAGTGGAATATTATAATCTAGAAAAAGTTTTGCGTAAGATTCTCAAAAGAATTCCTTATTTTAACATAACATTTGGAGATTTAGGTCTCGTAATTGTGATTAAGTCGATCCCACTGAATTTTTAGTTTTATCTATTCTTGGTAGATTTAGTAGATTTAGCTACTATCACAATCTAATGAAAAACAGCATTTTTTTTAAAACTGTAGTTCAAATAAGTTGACCTCAAGATTATTCTATTCATACCAGAGAACAGATTAATTAACACAAATGCGTGACAAATTAAGCAAAATATTTTTATTTGTCACACACCATACCTGCTATACCGAGAATTGAACCTCAGATCAGTAATATAAATAGTATCCTACCGAATTACATGGTATACCAATAGAAGTATTGGCTATAGATTTTATCTAAAGCTTACTGCAAATCCACTGCGGCTTTTCCAAAACGATATTGGGTTATCTCGCCTTGTAACGCAGAAAATGATACCTTAGCAATAATAATAATGAAATTGAATATAAAATTCATAAAATCATAAAATGAAGCCAAGTGGAGTTACAAAATACAGGCTTCGTCAATAATTATCCGTCCAGCCAATCACCGGTTTAATAATACAACTCTAATACGGTAACAAATAAAAAGAAGAATAAATGTATGCAAGAGACGACTTGTCTCTGCTTGAGATCTCTTCCAGCCAACCCGTCATGGGTGTATAGTATGAAGGTGGTTTTCCACCAGATGGGCGAGACGAGACGAGGCGAGACGAGACTTAAAATTTGTATGGCAAATTTTCAATCTTTGGTGCGGCACGTAACTGCGGACAACCCCCGCCGACCACTTTGCAACTATTTGGGTCACACACACAGGGCGTGTTCACGCACCTATCGCCAACCTTGAAGGTCAGCCATCCTACGACCCATGGATGGGTCCACTGGCCTTAAAAGCCCATTCTCACAGCAGGGAAAGTATCAAAAGACACTTCCCCCGCCCGGCAGGAACCCAAAAGGGCTCAACCACCTAACCCCTGTCTGGAGATTAGCCAATCGCGACCAATACTGCATATATTAGATATATGGGGATTGCTCGCGATTGTCCAGGGTGCGCCGACCAAGGCCATTGCGGAACTGCTCTTCACATTGAACAGGATCACATCAAACGTGAGTACCGGTCCCACAACGGACCTGACACACGGGGAGGCTCTCCAGCAATGCACCCCATAGTTATGGTAGCCTGGTACTTCAGGTTGGAAATTTACATGTTAAATGATCAATACATACTATACTTAATTATGTTAATGTTATTATTACTTTTCCTTTAAAAATAATTATATTAATATAATCATACAAAATTGTATGTGCCTACTATTTTTTTTATACAACTAGATGACAAACAAGCTGACGGCCCACCTGATGGTAAGCGGTTACCGCCGCCTATAGACACTTGTAATAACAAGGGAAAATCACATTATATTGCAGGTGCGTTGTTATCCTGAGGCCTAAAATGAAATACCGTCCATGCCCAGTAATTACACTGGCTACCTGTCCCTTAAATCCGATACACAGCGAACTGTTTCACGGCTGAAATAAGAAAGGCGTTGGTACCTACCCAGTCGACGCTACATACGGACGTACCACCTAGTAGGTACTATTTTTTAATATTTAGTCATATTATTTTTTCGTGATAGCATGATGAAAAACATATGGACAGTCTGGTGTACCACGCAAAAAAAAATAGGTGAACAACGCGGAGGGATCACAGACAATAAAGGATAATAAATTAACATAGTGATATCGCCACGCCATTCTTCTAGAAGTTTATTTCGTTACTAGGAATAATATCATACTATCCCAGAGTTATGTACCTATATATTCACAAACACAAAACGGTGATCGACAGCGGATATAATTTATCTACATAGACGTAATAAATCACAGTACTTCGTAATTGTTTCTTATTGCGAATTACCTTTTTCCAGAGAGGGTAATTTCTGTTTCTTTATCGTTATTATTAACTACACAATAGGAGCTCTTAGGTGGGTACAAAGATAAATTGTAATCAGTGCGGTTTTCATTATTTCTTAATCAAGTTTTTCGTATTTGCTAGTTATATTTTCGTGTACACTCAGAAACATTTATATCAATTTAGCTGTGGGATGATTATTATAGACATTATGATTTCAAAGTTAGATGACGTAATGATTATTTTAAATTTTTTTATAATGTTTTAATGAGACCTAATTAAAAGCTCAGTTTACAGAAGATTGCAGTCAAATAACACTTTTTTGTAGTGTTTTGTTCCTGGAGTAGAGACGCCATAGCTCATCGAAAAAGCGCTGTGTTTGGAGCGGGAAGACTGTTTTTATAACACTGCAAACTGATTTATTTTGTCTTTTTTTCTTTTGTCAATATAACACTGCCTTTTGGATTTGACAGTTTGTGTCACGATTGAGTAGTTATCTTTGGCGCTAAAAACGTTTTTAGGGTCGATGACCTCTCATCATCATCATCATCAGCCCAGTGCTGGAAATAAGCCTCTTCATGTGAACTATACGAAATTAGGGAGCTGGCAATGTCATTACAAACAATAATCGTGAAACAACTTTACAAAATTCTATTCTTAGCAAGTTCCAACAAGTATATGTCCACAAGCTTGTTTCGTAGACGATAGGATGTTATTAATGAGCCCATTTACCGGTGTACGATAGCATGCGATCGTGTATGCAAAAGTATTATCTGCTAAATAAAGAAGGCCACACATTTCTTTTAAGGGATGGTTAAATGGGGTAATTTGTTAATGGACTGGCTGCAAATCTGCTGCTATCTTGATGTCACCGCAGCTCGCCTCTTCGAAACAAGTAAACTTGGCATGGTTTCCTTTTTTTCTAAATAATGTTTGCAACTCGGCTTGTTTAGTACCCCTTTAGCGATAAGAACTCTTAAAAAGATATTAAGGGCTTTTAAAGAAATTGTCCCGTTGGTTTTAGCGGTCTTTGCCGCTAAGTTGACTCTGGTTTTATTCAACTGGAAAAAGCAGCTACTTAATTCTGAAACTTTAAGCAGCTTTTAAAGGTTTCGATAAATTTTCAAGTTTTCTTTTTAAGTTAAATACAATTTTCTACATATGTGACTCTCTGCCTATTAAAACTTTGTTAGTTTAAACTTTTTGAGAATATAATAACGATAATATTTTTCTTTGTGCACAAACTTAGCGTATTTGTAATTTAATGTGATTTTCCATTATTGAACAATTAAGAACAAAATTGAGAACACGCACAAAATATCTATAGGATGGAATCAATTAAAGTAATTTCAACTACATATCAGTCAATATTTTTTTTTTATTATTTCAGAATTCAATTATTATATCAGATTTTTCTCATAATTTGTGAAACTAAAAGCCAGGAACAATACTTGTTACTATAAAAATAGCAGCAATAGTTTTTTTTTTAATATTACTAGATGACAAACAAGCTGACGGCCCACCTGATGGTAAACGGTTACCGCCCATGCCCAGCAATAAGAATATTTATTCTAGACGATATTTAATATAATCGCAAATAACTTTTTTATAAACACTTCTAAGAAATGACCTATCCATAAGCAAGATAATAAATATTTTTGTCATTTTAAAGTGCATCAAAAAGTATATTCAATATTCGATTATATACCTAGTGTTGTGTTCAAAACGGTTTTACATGTTAAATCTGGATAAACTCCAAATATGTAGGTATAATTCGATATGAATAATATGTATAACTGAATTTAATTAGAAGGAAATCACATTATCTACTTTATATTTGACAAAATTAACAAAATTATATTTTAGAAGAAAAAAGGATTTCAAAGTTCACACACTTAGACCATTTAATTACCCTAACATAAACATTAGAGCACGTAATCCATCAACGCCTCTTATCGCCCAAAGTGGTTGTTTACTATAACTTCTCGTTCTTTTCTTGTTTATGAAACACCAACGTACAATGATAAAAACAAACAATTTTTAAGCTTCGATTCCTTCATTGTTTGTATTAAGCCACATGTTTAACCGGCCCAAGTTTGTACGAAAACAAACAATTTATGAATTTTGATTGTTGAATTTACACAATAGTGTTCAATGGGTGAACATGTGCCATAAAAGTTATGCTTCAAAATGTGGGCATAATTACAAAATTATGATATTAACTAATAAGTTTTTGAATACACTAGTATTTGTAGCTAGAATCAAATTCAGATACTTATTTTTGTCTTAACAACATTTGTGGTGAGCTTCTATAAAAATTCCAACAGTGGAAATTTCACTATAAATTGCCGGCATATTCGGCAACACAGCAACGCTCCTCTTTTTGGCGTTCGGATAGCACGCAGCAAAGAACAATATTTTGGCGATCGGTACAGCAAAAATCTTGCGAAGCACTCAATCTATTTCAGAAAAGTTAAACTGGGTTAAAAAGTCCCAGTTGCGATGAAAAAAGGCTGTATAACGGGCGACGGAGCGTTGGCGCTGAACTCTGAAGCAGCAATGAATAATCCTCCCGTCAGCACCATACGAGCGCGCTGCCCAATTAAAAACGTACTCTTTCCACGATTTTTAGCTTAGAATATTGTATAATAAGCCAATAAAATACCCCACTTAACGCCCGCGAGGCCCGGCGGCTATGAAATATGCACTTTTCACCCTCATTACGGGAAATTGAAATTAAATGCAAGACCCGCTGTGAGTCGGATCGTCGAAAGCTTATCAGTGTAGTGCTATGACTTCAATTATGAATTTCTCATTTATTCTGTTCTCGGCACTTTTAACAAGTTTTACTATTAAGAAGAACTCTATCCACGTATTCATTTTTATTTATAATAATACAAAATGAAAAAGCATGTACCCGAGCGACTCAATTAATATGGAACGAATATACGAATCGGTATTTCAATTCGATGCGGTTTAACACATGCACGAATTGCTCTCGGCGATTAAATTTCTGCATTGTTATAGATATCCGGTGTTCAGTTTAACTTTTACGGGTATCTTCCAATCGCATATTTTTTAATTCGTATAGTAATTTCAGTTGCCGTTTTTTAAATTTAGGGGAATTATGAGATATAATTACTGGGAATGGAAGGCGTTTCATGCTAAGCACTCAAGATGATAACGCACCCGCAATACCAACAGATTTTTTCCTTGGTGTCTAAAGGCGACGGCAACCATTTACCACCAGGTGAACCGTCAGCTTCTTTGCTATATAGTTTTATAAAAAAAAGCTACAGTTTTTTATTTTTTCTTAGAAACTTAGAAATACTCCTAAATTAAAATAAGGTTGGTAACTAATTATTATTTGACATTTAAACATTTTTGCTTTAGGTATACACGATTTAATAATTAAACACCTGTGTAACACATTAACTAATCAGTAAATCAAACTTAAATAAGTATGCATTTTCAATCAGAAATTTAAAACTCGAGGGTAATATTTCAAACCCACGTAGCATTGTCGCAAGACAAATAAGTAAAGCGTACATTTTGTCACCGCCGTATATCGTAACTGATACTTATTCACATTTCATACAATATTTCATACAACAAGATCCGGCGGTGTAGCTAATTTAGCGTTCCGAGCCAGCGGGCCGCGGGAGCATAGGGTACTGATTTTGAATCGCTCGAGTATAATAAATATCGAAAAGGACTGCACTTACAAATTTACAAGTATACACTTTAAAAATATTGCACCTAACACGAAAGTGCTATGTGAAATAATATGTGTAAAACTTCCAAGTTTTCTCTTAGGTAATATTTTATAATGTTAGTTACAGCATCGAAAATATTCACAGTATGTCAATATTATGTTCATTGAACGTTATACAAAAGAACTATTTAAAGCCAATATTATTGTGAAAAGGCGCTTTCTGTAATTAAAATATAATAAAACTAGAAAAATTTCACGTCCTGCGGCAGGAATCGAACCCGCGACCTTTCGCAATCCGGGCGACTGCTCTGACCACTGAGCCACCCAGGACTTGGGATATCCCTGTGAAATTCTTCTAGTCTATCTGTATTTGCGTTTATGAGCTAACGTCCACCCTACAATGCTTTCTGACTAAACATGCACCTACTACCACTGACGTCCACATCAAATTGATATTGAAATTATTTTCCCAGTGTTATAGTTCCCTCCAATATCGAAATGCATTTGATCAACTTTGATGTTGACCGATATCGCAGCCCGTGCAAGTACTTACGCTGTCATTTGCAAATTAGCAAGGGTTGTCACAAAATAATATAAAAAGATGTGATTATTATAAACAACAATAACAGGTTGTCATTGTTAACAAAAACTAGTACTTAATAAAAATTTCCAAGGTTGCATTGTCAAATAAAAACGCGAAATTTTATTTTACAGTTTGCTTCAAACTTCTGTTGGTAAATGCAGCTTAAATATTATGGTGTACCTCAATTATTCTGATAAATAAAATGGATTATCAGAAGTTAATCAGCAATTAATAACAACTACAAGCCATCTCATATTCCTGTTTTTTGCACTAAGTATAGTTATCGAGCTATTTTTTTTAAATACAAGGCTCGTCAAATGACTCAACACCACCTGATGTGAAGCGGTAAGAAGAGTCCATAAGCTAGTGCTAGTTAGTGTAGCTTGAAACACACTGTTCGAGCCGCCTTCACTTACCGGCTCATAAGGCTTTTAACGCCTCTTTTGAAGGAACCATGTAGGAAATATATTATTATGTGCTGGCAAAGAAACGAGTTACTAAACCTCTTTGTGTGTGATGAGACAGTGAATTGATTGATTGCTTGGTAGTTAGTAACACTAATGTTGACGTTTTTCTATTCTTTGATATATTTTATTAATAAAACTGTCATATAATAAATACCTCACCCCGGAAAGGGTCTTCTCAGATAAATATAAGCAGGATATTGTTGGGTCACGACGGGGACCCATCCTTTTTAAATATTACGGTGTTACGGTGTATTACACTACTTCGCGCTTACCGCGGGCCTCTACTGCGCGGCTACCGCGTGCCTCTACTGTGTGTGCCTGCCGTACGCCTCCTATGCGTGCCCCTGCTGCGCGCCCACTGCGCACCCTGCTGTGTGCATCTATAGCGTGCCCGCTACGATGTTGACTGCTTAAACTCTTTTCTGTATAATATTAATTGTTCTTTCCCTTTTGCGTCGTGATATTTTAGTTACCTCTTAATAAATCTTTCAAATTCAAAATTATTTTTTATTGACTCATGACAATATTTATTTTATCGTATATTAAATACTGTTTAGCGAACTCTATATTTAATAAATTTTAAGCATGCGATTATGTTCTACCGATCAACGAATAACATACAAGAAGCTTGATTTTAAACATTTTCTTTTAGGCGTCGAGAGAGGGCGCCGAATCTATTTCACGCACATTACGCAGCTGACTTATGAGTTATTTCTGCTGTAAAACTCAGCACATATCACTCCATTTGCCAGTGTTTTGTTGATAATTTAGCTTTACAAAATACTTTACGAATCAACTGCTGAATGTTGTGAAATTGTTCTTAGGAAAAGAAGTCTGTTTTTCTTTATTGCTTAGGGCAGGCCTTTTTTGCAGTTAAAAATTAAGATTTATTTCTGTTGATTACTTTATTGTCAAAGTACCTTTATGTAATAGTTTACACATATTATTATGTAGTAGTTCTTATATATGAAGTTTATTGCGACATTAAGCTTAAGGGTGATTAAAATAGCTTGTCAAGTTAGGCAAATTCTTGGCACGTGAATGAAATGAGTACACCGTGCGCCGCGTCGTCTTGAGTTTGCTAAAAGGTATTTCTGATTAATTACTTTCTGCCCACTTAAGTGTATATTGCCAATGTATTTAGTTTTCGAAGTGGCCAATCCTAGACAGTACTAATACTAATTCTAGTCTAGACCGTAAAGTAACCAATAATTTTGGTTTTGAACTCAAGGTGGATGTTAGGGGCATTTGAAAATAAACTCCCCCTTATTATAACACGTGGGCTTAAGTAAAACCTGGTTTAAATCTAATGCTGTCACTTTTATTTGTTAAGGAAAGAAAGAGACAGCATCAATTTTAAACCAGATCTAACGTAAGTCCACTTGTTGTAGTAAGGAAGACTTTGATCACATTTTTACATTTAGTAGCCATAGTCAATGAATTTTGGGTAATGACGTAGATATCGGTATTATAAGATGGAATCAATATTTTTCATTGCAGATAGTGAAAAAAAGCAATACATATCTCATGTCAGGTTTACAAGACTCGGATACTCATAACGGTGTTTTTTGCCTGGTAGTTTGTGCTGTGTTTGCGGTTAAGCTGTGATGCGTGAACGGTTCTTTAATTTCAAACTTCTACAGCCATTGAAATATATAAAATACTGCTGGTTTTATTACCTACTAGCTTAACGAACATTCACAAGCAAGCAAAAGAAAAGAACAAAGAAAAAAGGCAAAACATATTACACCTTTCAAAACATAAGTTAACCTTTATCAATAAAACACACTACTTATAACTCAAAGATTTGCATGTAATTAAGTTTGTGCCTGTCCTTTATTTGTTTAATGTTTAATAACGATTATAAAAGAATAAAGGCCTATTTACACGATGGGAGTTTTTTTGGCTGTAGCATACAATTAAATTAAAGTTAGAAATAAGTTGCATGGTCTAAACAACACATTAGACTATGGAGGTCATTTAGGCCTTAAAGCTTGTAAATCAGACTCCGTACACAAATACTCTACGGTTGCCATAAAAGCATGAGGTTTCATTACTTTACGCTACTTCGGAACTTCGGAACTCGCCTAAATTTCGACAGAACACTGCTCTCTGTTGTGTCGAACAGTGCGTAAATATATCATTGCTCTTTGTAACACGATACCTATGCATGCAAGGACGTCTGACTCTGATGCTATATCGAGTCGAGACAAACCGGCGCCAATACGGAGGAACGACCACTCAATGACTGTAGATTCTGGGTACGGAATCAAAACAGTACACACTACCCGAAATTTGTAGTATTTTAACATGTAGTAGTTTAACGCTAATTGCGTAATGGCAGGATTGGTTGTCAGTGTACGTTGCAGACGCAATGTTTGCTATTTCAACACAGTAGATTATCTATATAAAATGATTAGAATAAAACCTACTGATTATTAAATAGGTGAGGTGAAATTTATAAAGTGGTTTAGCAGGTAAATAAATAATACATTAATTTTAATAAATTAAAATACAACATTAAAAATAATGTATTTCTATAGAATAGAAAAAAAAAGTTTCCCTTTTGGCCCTGTGTTTTTGTTTCTAATTAAATAGCTATTTTCTAAATATCTTTCAAACTAAAAAAAAAAACATTAATCTCATCTATTTAGCTCCAGATAATAGACGAGTTAATAGTGGGTGGTTATTAAAAATTTTATTGTTTATAATATTGTTAAAAAAATCACCTAGTATAGTCGCGCTTCATCTATTGAACCTTAACTAACAGGTCAGACTCTAGGAAATGATACTCCGGGAGAAAACACTATTTTCACACAAAAACACGATATGACAGTGACTAATTCACCCCAGCTCCCATCTCTTTTTAAAAACCATGTCATCATATTTCTCGAACGAAATGAATTATTCAAGAGGCTATCTCAGTGTATTCAACGAGCGTTAAAATCTGGAGGTACATTGGGAAGTATAATGGTAGTGAAGCTAGAGCAGTTAATATCGATTCGTTATTTAAAAGAGATGTTTCATATCCGGCCAAGTATATGTAGGTACACTATCTTAAAAAATCAGGCAAAATCTCCTGAATCCGGGAAAAATACTAATAACTCGTTTTCATGCATAGTTTGTTTGTACAAAAGCTGCAATTTTTCGTCGATTCGCAGTTATTGAGTATGGCAATATGGCGGTGGACATAGAACTCAACTAAACGTCACCAAAGTGACATAGCCGCCATGATGAAAATTTTACTGTGTTGCTGTTTTTTCTATAAAAATTATTGGTTTGTTCCACGCAACAAAGAAATTAAAAATAAAATGGACAATTGTACACTGTGTTGCATATTTTTATCTATTTTTCAGTATACTGTACATAGACTAGGCCGGCTCTCCATACATTTTTGGAACATCGCTTTTGTCTTTAATATTTTAAGTGCAAGATGGGTGAACATTGTTGACAAACAAAGTATTTTACACAAAGCCATAATCATGATGAAAAAGTTAACACTATTAAAAAATAATATGCGAACGATATTATGACATTTGTTAACTGCAAATGATATCCTATAGTTATAAGTAAGCAGACCTATATAAATCAGTATATTGATCATAGCTAAAAATTGCGCCTATTATCCTGCAGAGGATTTATTTATATTAACCTCTAATCTTAATTCTAATAACTGCAGAAAATAATCTCACGAAAATACTACAAAAAGCTATGAAGCCAAGCAACCAAATGAATTTCTATAAGGCTTCAAAAGGACTTTCGAATATGTAACTCTATTATAAGTAGTGTCTCATACCAAGCCGAGTGTTCATACTAGATGTTCCAATAAAGTTTTGTCAGGGGATCTTTGCCGGCACATAATAAAGTATTACAAAAGCCAAAGACCGTCATTGTTGCTGGTACTTCAATCCCGAGAGGAGGTGGAGCGTTTTAGCGGTCGAGTATACTGGAATGATAAACTGTGGCGTCCGTCAAATTTGTATTTTCACTGCATCATTTCCATCGTTTGGTTGCAAAACTTGAGACATGTTTACTTCCGATAGTATACCTAATAATATAGATACTTTGAATGACTCATTCATCATTACCAGCTTATATACGTCCCACTGCTGGGCACAGACCTTCCTACATGGGAGAAACACATGATGAGTTTAAGCCATAACACCACCACGCTGGCCCAATGCGAGTTGGTGGATTAAAGCGGTTGCAGGAACAACCGGGACCAACGGCTTGACGTGCCTTCCGAAGCACGGAGGAGCTCGAGATAAAAAACTTTGATTGACCCATCCCATACAGGATCGACCATGACGAAAGTTGCTGTGTTTTTCGTATTGAAACCAGACCCCCACCGACCAATATGCCAGAGCTCCTCAATGACTCATTTATTTGATGACATTCGATGTTTGGACTATTTGATAAAATGAACGTTCTGTGAAATTTATATTTACATTACCTATATAACAACGATGACAGGATGACAACGCACCTGCAATATCAAGTGCTTTGCCTTGTTATTGCAGGTGTCTATTGGCGGCGGTAACCGCTTACCACCAGGTGGGCCGTCAGCTTGTCTGTCATCTAGTTGTATAAATAAAAAAAAGACTCTAAGATAAAATTATTGATCATTTGATCTCCTATGTATTAACCGTGTTTGAACATTTATAAGTTTTGACTTTTACCGGACTAGTTTTTTTAGTAGTTCCTTAAAAAGGTTAGAACTTTGTAATTCATTGGCAAACAGTGCTTTATTGTGTACAATTGTTATGCTAGGAGAGCGTCTTTACTTACACACCTCGTTACTGTTTACGTAATTGAAATATTTACGCTGTTTGATATTTTTAGTATTGTCTAATAACCTACCTAAACTAACCAATTAAGACAATACTTTATGTAGGTTTTGTCGTAATTGGTTTTATATCAAATTGATATTTTTACATCAATTCGACGTCTGGTATGAACATAAATCTAATTTATGAGGCATTACCTCTTGTTTATATAAGAAGCATATGTAAAGCAGCTGGCTATTGTGCTATTGCCCTGTTTGGTCAATTCTTACCAAATGGCAAGGTCTGGTACAGCCACTTTATATACTACGAAGTCATTAAATTGAAGGCTATGATTTATCTTCTAGAACCAGCTGATCACCTTCATCCAAAAGATTTTATGTATGTCCAAGAACCAAAGATAGAAAACATAAGACTGTTAGACCAAAAATTTGTACTTTTTATAGTTACTATTACAAATATTATCATTACTTTCCTTATCTTAAAAAGAGTTAAAGAGTTGATTAATATGTTACTTCAAAAATACTTTATGAATTTATATGGTGTTTTATTAACAAATTTGGGGTTTTTTGTATTTTTTTAGGCGCGGCCAATTAAGGGTTAACCAGGTCTAACTTTTAGAGCACGTTATAATAGAAATAAACTACAAAGACAATTAATAACAGACGAACTTAACAAAACTGCAAAAAATAACTAACACGCTATGTCGTGCCGGCTGCTGAAAGACGCCCACAGCTGGGCATAAGCCTCCCTCAGGAATCTCCCAATCGATCGATTGAAAAACCAAAACGAAAATGTGACATGACCCTTTAAATAAATTACAGAAAACCACAAATTTGGATTGAAAAATTGGAACACAGTGGAATTAAAAAAAAACAAAGAAAAACTAAGAATGCGGGATTGTTTTTTTTTATAATACTAAGGTGGTAATCAAGCATACGGCCCACCTGGTGGTAAGCGGTTACCGTAGCCTATGGACGCCTGCAACACCAGGGGTATCACTTGCGCGTTGCCGACCCTGTAAAAACCTTTTCACGCCTTTTTTGAAGAAGAATTGTGCTGCATGTACTATTTAATTCTTAAAACAAATATTTATTTATTTATTTATTTATTTATTTAATAATTAAACGGGTTGCCCCAATTACATAATTATATAAGATTTAAGCAATAATATTAATACATTTAAATAATATTAAATTAAATTAAACATTCTCGGTGCACTAAACTAAACATTTTCACAAAAGTTTAAGCAAACACACAAAAATGGCTTTAATTCACCATCAAATACATCCAGGTCTGGGAAAGCAATTAAGAGGGTGTTGAGAGCGGTATGCATGCGACAGAGAGGGGACTGGGCATGAGCTACCGTGCGGCACATAGGCCGTGCGAATAGGCGGTGTTGACGGCACGCACGCCGCTGCAAATAGTTGTTTGGTACGTACAATCTGGAGAGCTGCTCCACCAACTCGGGCGCATCAACAGATCCACGCAATATTCCTACCGCACACCGAATCTCTTCGAATGCCCTTCTGACTTCCAAAGAGTTCATTCCTAGGCAACCCAACAAAAAGTTAGTGGGGTACAAAAAAGGATAATAACCATATAGTCGCTTATAATAAAATCTGAGAAAAGCCTAATATACTTATTTTATTAGAAAATATGGTTGAAGTGGTCCTCCAGATCGGGGTCACATCAAGCGAGATATAAGGTTAGCGCTTGTGTTTTTTGTATTCCTAAGAGAAGTAATCACATTTTTTCATTGTACATATTTTAATGAAAAGGTATCGATTTTTTTAAATTCTACTTGCCCACGTAGGTACACGTCACAGGCAAGTTGAGAAATCGTATCAAACGCAGCAGCAAGGGGACAGATAAGGTTTTATGAGCCCGCCACGTCGTTTATGTGGACTGAGCAGCGAATGTGCACTGCATAGTTTGTGCAGAAACCAATTACGCTCTCTTTTGTTTAGAATATATATTAGTTAACTTTTAGATTCCGGAGGTCGTTGTTAGCTAAAATTAATATTGGCACTTACAAATGTTGTGTTTCTCAATATTGGGCGCAAAAAAGCATATGAATTTTATATCTATAGTCGCATAAAGCTTATTTATTTGGTGACATATTGACATTGTATCGCACGCTTAATATTAAAGTGACCTAACTCAAATTTTACGTAAAATGAGTTACATGCACTGGCAACGCTGTAACAACGCCATCTATGAAATTACCCTAAGAAACGCATCAAAAAGTAGTGTTTTCCTGCTCTTGCAATTTTTTTGTCTCTTTCATATTTGTGACTTTTATGACGTTGATTGACATAATACAGACTTATTCAGTGTTCGTTCAACCGTTACAACCAAAACAGTTTTAGTGTTTAATGAAAAAGGGACCTATTAGTGTTTATTGTCTTTTTATAGTGAAATGAAAGGTAAGTTTAATGCATGTTTTTCGTATTATTTTGACTTATTACACGATGAGGCTTTTTAATCCTAAAATTTTGTTACATTTAAGCGGTGTATTTAGTTTTAAGTCGATTTAAAACTAAAAAACAATTACAGCTAGTGATCACATTAGTATTTAAGTCAGTTTAATAGTAAAAATGTTGTCAATATTATTTTTACATCTGTCATAGTTTAATGTTTAGTCTATTTAATACTAACACTGATATCTTGCTCATGGTCACATTTAGTAATGGGTCTGTGCTTTGTTAAAAATAATGCATATTTTTGCGGCCAAAATTAACGATATGTTCGTATTCAGTAATATGTCTTATTAAAACTTAAATAGTAGAGAAAAAAAACTCTTACTACTTTAGGACTTATTTTCATCTTCTTTTAGAATGGCTTCTTCTCGATCAAGAAAAATGCTTGATTTAATTTATAATGAAGTTAATGGCAGTCCGCCTCATACAGAACAAAATCAAAAGGTATGTAATCATTAAATTGAAGGTACTTTATCTGCATTTCCCTAGTTTTTTTACTTACCTATAATAATTTTTATTTGCAGGCAAATTCTGTGTCTAATGAACCGGAACCACCTAGCGAAATTATTTCAGCTGAAAGTATTGATATCTTGGTAACTTAATATAAATTATTTTTTCCATTTATTTCATTATTGACTGTAATTTCAATTCATTCATTTTCGTGTTTGCTTGCAGATGTTACGTGATGTTAGAAATAAACTAGAAAATCAAAAGTATTTAAATGCACTAGAGTATTTTAATGATACCGAAGATAATGATAGTCTTCCTCCAAAACTAGATGACCAGGTATTGTAATCAGTAAATTGAAAGTAGTTAATCTGCGGTTACCTGAAAATTACTTTATAATGTAGGGGGTAGTTACATTATTATCTCTTTTTATTTGATCCTAAACTTAATGGTATGTCTTTCGTGTTTACTTAAAGATTTTGCATCAAGTTGAAAAAGAACCAAAGAATGCTGAAGGCCGCATAAGAACACCTAAAAATTATCGCATTTCGCCCATCAATCCTGAAGAAAGTGACGCAGAGTTAAGTGATGGTGATCCTACTTTTAAAGTACAAGAAGATAAAAGAGTTAATAATTTGCTATTTCTACCTATTCACAGTTCAAGTTCTAGTAGTAGTAGCTCTTCTTCTGCTTCGAGCTCAAGTTCTTCGTCATCTGATAGCTCTAGTGATGAATCTGTAGAAAAAAATAATGGTACTAACAAAGAAAATACAACACCTGAGCCATCAAGATCACCTCAACAAGATCAGGAATCAACTTCAGCAGTGGTTACGGCAACTGATGAAGTTGTTGCTGTGACAAAAGGTAGAAAACGCATTAGACAACCGGAAATCTGGAAACAGGTTAAAGCTAAAAAGTTAAGAAATTCGGGGAAAACTTATATTAATAGCAAAAATGCAATAATTGAAGCTCGTCATCTTAAACCACCCTGTAATGATAAGTGCAGATTGCGGTGTCCTATCAAAATTGATTCTGTGCAAAGGCAACGTATTTTTGATTAATATTGGGAAATTGGTGATATTCATAATCAACGATCTTTTATTTTATCATGCTTAACCAGTTACACCCAAATATAGATATACTAATGCTTTGGCTCCTAGAAATTGTAACAAAGCTTTTCATTTTATCGTTGATGGTGATCCAATTCGAGTTTGTAAAACTTTTTTTCTTAATACGTTAGATATTTTTGATCGTATGATTCGTACAATTAAAAGTAAGACCGATGAACATGGGATTTTGAAGGCTGATTTTAGGGGAATGTCTACTAGCCATGTATCTGATGAAGCTTTAATTTCTGACATTAAAGAATTTATCAATTCTATTCCAAGAACAGATTCCCATTACACACGTCAAACATCGACCCGTGAATACATAGATGGTGGTAAAACGATTGTCGATCTCTTTAAAGACTTTGAAGATATACAAAAACAAAAAAATGGAAAAGCCTGCTGGAAAATATTGCACATTTTATAAATTTTTCACTACAAAGTTTAACATTTCATTCTTTCGTCCACGTAAAGATCAGTGCGATCTATGTTTACAATTCCAGAATTCATCAGCTGAAGAAAAACTTATAATTAAAGAAAAATTTGACATGCATTTGGCGGAAAAGGCCCTCAGTCGACAGGAAAAGCATAATGATCGATGTAAAATTGATGGCAATAACAAAGTAATTCTATTTGATCTTGAAGCAGTTCCTCAAACACCTAGAGGGGACACCTCTGCTTTTTATTACAAAAGTAAACTTAATAGCTATAACTTTACTATTGCTTCTTTGAACAAAAAAGTAGAAGGCAAAATTCAGGATTCGTACAACAACGTGCAGTGTTATTTTTGGAGCGAAACGGACGCTTAAAGAGGTGCGAATGAAATAGGATCATGCTTATTAAATTATTTTAAAAATCTTTGCAGTGAATTCAGAGTTACTTCTGAAGAAGGTATTAACTAATAACTTAGGTATAATCTAATATTGTATTCGGATAATTGTGGAGGGCAAAATAAGAACAAATTTATCGTTACGGTATATCTTTACGCAGTAACACATTTAAATATAAAGTCAATTACGCATAAATATTTGATTAAAGGCCACACACAAAACGAAGCTGACAATATACATAGCTTGATAGAAAAGGAAATTAAAAAGAATTTAAAATCAGGCCCTATATATTCTCCACATCAATACATTTCTATAATAAAAAATTCACGGAAATCAGGTTGCAAATTTGTAGTTAATGAGTGCTAGTTTATGATTCTATACTTTATTAGATACTAAGTAACGGATTCAAAATCTGTTTTTGATGTCTTGTGATTGATAATTTCTTAAGACGTTTTATTTTTGTTTCGTTATTCATATTTTTTATAGGAGTTAGTTTGATAAACCTCTAGTCACTATAGAGATTATCTCTATTTTTGGGGTTATTTTTAATTACTAAATTTATGAAGCTATGATTAAGATTGGTAGAGGTGCAAGTTTTGTAACCTGTCTACTAAGATTTCATAATAAATAAGACTGATTGATAATTTCCTATGAAGAACTATTTTTATTACGTTATTTATATACATTCATAAACTTTTAGTTACTATAAAAACTACCTATACGGTAACTAAAGGTTCATGAAACCTTTTTGTTAGAACTATACGATTATTAAGTTTTATTTTTAATAATTATGTGTCTAAAATAGACCAACTAAGAATATTGTGAGACTGATTACTTATCCTACCTATTATTTTCTAGAATAAAACTATTTAGTTTTATTATTTGTTGAAAAATAATGTTTATGTTAGATAAACATGATTGTTTATTATTCAAACTCATTAATTAACAATACAACATTATTTTTATAATAGTATGCGCTAGTTTTTTGGAGATTTAACACAAATATTGTTCTGTAATGTTGATTTTACTTTTCATTAAAAAGACTGAACCCAAAAATATCGTTTTTATTTTTAGTAATAAATTGACCTAAGTCTAAAATGTACAGCCTAGCAGTGTATGTTTTTAGTATTAGAATGACTTAAAATCATTAAAAAAGACCATACTCAAAAACATTGTAATTATTTTTAGTGGTAAATAGACCTAAACCTAAGATGTGCAGTCAAGTTGTATACGTTTTCACTATTAGAGTGACTTAAAATAAACTAGGTCTATATACTTTTTGGCAAATTCTTTAATAATTAGTATTAAAAAGACCTAAAACTACAAAACCAATTTTAAAAGCCTGTAGTATTTAAAATAAATAATATTTAACAAAAATTTTAACTTCGCCTGAAACTTTGATGCACATACTATTAAAAAAATTAAACTTAAATTGTACAATTTAGATAATGTGTCATTTATTGCAAATTAAAGAGCGCAAGTCCTGATTGCGAATAAGTTTTTTGCGATTTGTCAAAAAAGTGGTTTTTAGAATTTGGTCACTGTAATACTAAGCGTGCGGTATATCCAAGCAGTAGTTCATATTTGAATAACAGATATATACATCTGAGTAATTCGTTGCAACCTATATAAACATTAGATTATCTTTCCAAATGTGAGGAATCAGATCCATAACTGTTTAAAAAAACCCAAAAAAAAATTAATTAAAGAACCCGTTGATGATGATGAAGATAAAATAGTCAACAGTAAATAGTGTCAGTTAAAAGGATTAAACTCTGTGAAGTAATTTTAAACTGCCAAAAAGAAGGACACATTTTAAACAAAAAAAAAATTCTTACTCGATGCTTTGATTTTTAAAGTGATGGCCATTGTTTTTAATACAGCTAGGTACATTTTCATTTTACGTCTCAGCGATTTTACTGCGTCAAACAACACAGGATTATTGATTCAGTTCAAATATTTGCCAAGTATAGATTAAGGTTCTAAATTAATAATTTGAATAACCGTTGATGCAGTTGTTATTTAAGTTGTGGTCGCATAATTGACAAAGTATTTCTTTTGTCATTTTGTTCCTCTATACAAAAATGTTCAATCAAATTTACTTCAATAAAGCGGATATCAAACGTTTCTAAACGTATTACATTGTCACATCATGAATCACGTCCACCTCATGTATCATTACGACTAAGGCTGAATGATTTCAAATGCATTTTGCAAACTGAACGTAGCTGAGCCTAAAATCAATTACGCTCTCGATTGCTTATTAATAGCTGTTTGTTAAATGTAACGATATAATTGTAATTTTTAATGAAACATTATTTAAACAGGATTTTAAGCCGAATACTTTGATTAGTTGGCTTTTCTAAACTGCTTCAAGAGGGATCGTAAACAAGAATATTGCGTGTGATGGTAAAAGATTACCGTAGCCTGTAAGCTCACGCGTTATCGTAAAAAAAACAAATAAAATCGTTTTGTTGGCAGCATAGGATGTCTCCTAAAATGCAAGTAAGATTGCCAGAGCTCATGTAGGAAGCGTGTTGGGTTGTTTGTAGAAGACATCCTACACACAACTCTATTATGTAGTGTGTTTGGCTACGTTTCTCTATAAGGTGAAGGTGTTGCCCTACTAAAAATACTTCTATGCTCTACCCCTGCCCTGTTATGAGTATATCACCGTTCACGAAATGATTTTATATTTATAAGGAGATACGGTCCACGGGTGGCGTAACTTGCCGTATTATATAAGGCGTTGCATGAGCAATGGGGTGTTGCCGCTTTGGGTGCTTTCACATCCCTATTCACCACAGGAATCCTTAAGAATATCTACAGTTTATCTGCTTGCAACTTTTTGGGGAAGTAGATTATTCTTTATACAGCTATCTTTAAAAAACAAGAAAAGCTTGATTGCTCTCTCTAGTATCTTCAGCTTTGTATTCTATCTTCGAACATCATTTTTAGCCCCAGACGAAAAAAGAGGGGTGCTATAAGTTTGATGTGTCCGTCTGTGTATCTGTATGTCTGTCTGTGGCATCGTAGCTCCTAAACGAATAGACCAATTTTTTTTTTGTTTTTTTGTTTTATTTCAAAGCGATCGTGATTGGGGTGGCTCTTGGCTATAATTAATTTATGAATATCAATTCAGGCGTTTGATGGCTGTCAGCTCATTTTCTACATGATAAAAGGGTTTTACTAACTTTCAAGGATCCGATTGATGTGAAACTTGTTGGACTGTCAATTCAGTGGCATTCCCATGACATATTAATAAGAATTCCCATGACATAGATGATTAATAAAGCCGGGGTTACTTAAAATATCTAATTTAATATTTTTATTAAAACGAATCCTACTGAAAATAATAGCTGTAGATAATAGATAAACGGATTTAGATGAAATTTAGCACAGAGATAGATTAAATCTGAATTATATGTAGAGTACTTTTCTTCCAGGAGTGTTCCCATAGTACAACGCACACGAAGTCGCGGGCGGAAGTTAGTAAGAAATAAGTAGAGTTTTTGGACAACAGCTGGTTGCAGGTAAGTTATATAATCCCATTCGTTATCAAACGAGCTGCGACGCGAACGTGTCACTTCAGCACCAGTAATGGAATTTTCATGCTCGCTCGGTGACGGTTTGCGGCGTTATGGTCCAGGAGACACTATAGTAGTGGTTCCCGTATTTGAAACTATCAATCTATATCAATTCCTAAAGTATTTTCAGGAACATATTCAAAAGAGTTTCTAATTTCCTTTCCTTAATGTATTAAGTATTCTGAAAGATATTCAGAATAATATCTAAATCAGAAAAAAGGAAACGTCTATCATACAATGTCTAAATTATGTTTTTTTTTCAGTTTAGACATTTCTTTGACCATCAAAATCCATAGACAGATGTACGTTTTGCCTAAATACTAACTAGATTTTTTATTATATTTGACAAAGTCTGTATCTTCAAGAACTTACTTAAAAGACTAAAAATAATATTACTTAAAAGGCTAACAGTACAAATGTATCATCCATTATGTCATCAGGTCATCCATGACCATCTATGTAGGAAGGTAGATAAATTTCGGTGAGGATGATTAGTAGTCATGGAGATTTTTATTAGTTTGTTTTAACTAAATTGGTTTACCTAGTAGAAAGACTAGACTGTTTGAGTGGTCAGACTATTAATTAACATTAGTAAGTGAATGTCACTTATTATGAACTGTTATAATATTGCGGTTTTAAACATAGGTATTTAATTGAGGAGCTCGGTGGCGTATTGGTTTGAGCGCTCTGGTTTCGATACAAAAAACAAAGCAACTTTCGCCATGGTCGGTCTCGGGATGGGTCAATCAAATTCATAATCTCGAGCTCCTCCGTGCTTCGGAAGGCACATTAAGCCGTTGGCCCCTGTTGTTACTGCAACTGCTTCAATCCACCAACCCACATTGGGCCAGCGTGGTGGTGTTATGGCCCGATCTCCTCATATGTTTCTCCCATGTAAGAAGGCCTGTGCCCAGCAGTGGGATGTATATAGGCTGGTGATAATGATTATGATGATGAAACATAGGTAATTTTGCTATGAACTGTTTAAGGGATTCACGTGTTGTATATTAGCATTCATAATAATAAATCCAGAAAAATGGCTCTTGGCCTATTAGTAATACATACTTTAAATTTGCACCGGCAACGCCCGCGAGCGCTCAAAGAAGAAACTTCGCAAGTTTTAAAGGGATCAAAATGGGCTTTATTTTAAGGTTACTATTTGTGTCTCAATACGTTATAATTTATATCATTATGCTTATTTTTTTGCATATTGTGAAAATTGATCAAATCGTTACTAAGTAGTACAATTTTTATTTCTTTTTACTTCTTAGCCTTTGTCACCATGGCAAGAAAAATGTAGGCTTCATAGTTTTTTTTGTGATTCATAATTTTGTACAGTAATTAAATCAAAATACGATCAACTAATTTATATGAAGTAAAAAATTTAAATAGCACCAATTTCAGAGTAAATATTTAAAGCTGATTGGTTTTGTTTCGTATTTCATTCAAGCTAGCTTTCAATCAGGATTCTTGTTTTTCTGAAATACCTCTATTTTCCATCGACTGGCGAACCTTCTACGGCAATATTGTTTGTATTTTATCTCTGTTCGTATCTCGGTATAGCAATACCTCAATCTCTGCGTATCTCAATAAGCATATTGACTGCAAAACATACGCGGTATGATTGGCGAAGTCATTATTTAGCAGTTCCTTTTTTTATTATGTAAGAAGATTAAATAGATACTGAATTCTATATAAGACCCGTCCGCTAAGGACGGGTCTTTTGGTCACACGACCAAAAGACCTATTGTGTATGATATGTGGGTGCTTCACAGATTAAAAATCTTACACTTTAATGTTTATATAAACCATTGTCAAAGAACGAAACAAACGTACAGTCGACATCACATCAAGCGTAGAAGTTAATCCGTGAGACCGCCCTTACTCCGTTCGTAATAGAGGGGGCTTTCGTAGGACAACTGTTACACATTATGTGCTGTCGTCTGTATATTAAATAAAAATATGTCATTATTTACTTGCACTGGTATCATCGCTCTTTCGGATGCTTTGATAGAATCATCGGCCCGTATCGAATATGTTTTTTTAATAAACATGGAATTTGTCAACAGACGACGATTTTAAGTTGTGTTCTAACAAAGAGTATGTATTCTATTTGATTGAATTTTACATTTACGATTACAAAAGAACTATAACTGTTTTTGCTTGTTTATTAATTTGCGAGATAATTAAGTACAACAAATAATTTAACTTTGTGATTCATAAAATAATAACACTTCAAAACTTTTGACTTTGGTCACATAATAATCAAAGGCCGTCTGAAAATTTTCTAAGAACCAAGCATAATATAAATAAAAATGTAATTTAATAAGCTTTACTTCGATGATTATGGTTTCATATACAACACGATAACCTACAGGTGAATTTTGTAAGTGAGCGTGGATGGCCAAATACGAAACTGTGAGGAATAGAGAAAAGCCTACTCACTCACAGGAGTCTCGGGCACGATTGTGATGAAAATTAAAACTGCATCATTGGATTTTTGAAAAATCAATATTTCTAGCCAGGAATCGAACCCGGAAATTAGAAAAAACACAGCCCGTATTATCACACTATTCGATAGTGTCGCTAGTAAGGAACATATCCTGGAAAGTAATGACATACGGCAACCTTAAAAAAGAGCAAATTTTTAACAAAACCTTCTATTTTCTTACTTTACCTACATATAAGTAAGTATATCTAGTAAACATTAACTGATTTATTGTTCAAAATCATGATTTTTGCCACGATTGATCTCTGGATGGGTCGTCAAATTTTTTAAATCTCGAGCCAGCGTGGTGGTGTTATTGCCCAAGCTCTTCGTGTATTTCTCCCACGAAAGAAGGCCTGTGCCCAGCAGTGGGCCGTATATAGTCTGGCCATGACGATGATGGTGATATCGTTCCTTTTTTGCGAATTAGCGATACATCGAATAGTGTAATAATACCGGATGTGTTTTTTTTTCAAAATCACCGGGCTTGATTTCAGGCTAGGAATATTGATTTTTCATAAATCTAATGATGTAGTTTTAAAGACTCCTTTAAGTCCTTTTCGCTTATTTCAGATTTGGCCTTTTTACTTGAAAAATTCAATCTATATACTATTATTTGGTGAATATTGTTAGTGATAAATACAATTTCCTTCTTATTAGAAGGCCATCTGATCGATTGGTCGACCTCTATCTTCTAAACCAGAGGTCCCTGGTTTGAAACCCGTTAGGACATATATTTGTATGATGAGTATGAACATTTGCCATTTGTCATGATTCATGGATGTTCATTATCACTTATCCGCGTGTTTTGTTGTGTAATTAGTATATTTTTATATTGGAAAACATATTTCCATTTTTTTTACCGTTATCTAGTAAAAATAACACAAGATCTTAACGATGTCTAATTAAGTGTGAAAATATGGCTGGTAATTATTATTATCAACCACCATTGGCTTAGCGGCATCGTTTCCTGGCCTATATAGTCATGGTAAGGTCCATCTAAAACCTAAATAGTATAAGATTTTCTTTGCACTATGTTTACTTGATTATTGCAATGAAAAAGTCTTTTGATTTACACTTGGCAGGTTAAAATAGTTTGCACAACTTGATTCTGTGAATATTGGAGTTCTTCATATCGTTAATATGACGAGAAACATACAGCATCATAAGCTCCTCATTTGAAGAAACCCACATCGCAATATAAATTATTATTTATTCTAAAATGTTTGCTGTTTCACGAAGCAAAGTAATAGACTAGTATTTACACGGCATATAAAGTAACCATTCAAGTTACTGTTCATGAATGACCGTCACATATTCATTCAATCAATCAATCATGTAACAGATATTAAATTTAACCTTCATTGCACACAATAAGGTACAATTAAGCACATAGTAAAGTACAATTGCATGTATGAACCATTTAATCAGATTCCGTGCCATTTTAATTAAAGACGTATACGGTACATACCCATATTATCAAACACAAGTACAATAACTGGGTCCTAATTAAATCATTGTTTCCCGCATCAGAGTGGAACCACAAAAATCCCATTGGAGCGTTTCAATTAAATCATGAAAGGTTTCTTGTCGAAGGAATGCTCCCCGTTTAGACAAAGGACTTACAAAGCCGTTTCAGGTAATTAATCCTCTTGGAATTCTTTTAGATGTAGCCAGTCAGGGAAAATAATCACAATCCATCTTGAAGCCTGACAAAAGATCAAACAGTTTTTTCTTTGATAGGGGCTCATTTAGATGGTATTTACTGTCATTTTCAGTTATATTTAGTACCTATAAATGGAAACATCTTGCGGTTCAATGTTCATTTTCTAGGAATCAAGCTTTTTGTGAATATCATTGTTAAGATGCGAGTTTTATCTTCTCCAAAATTATACTATCTATGGCAGATGCTTAAATTGTCAAATTGAATGGAAAGATGTATTAAATTCGAAACAAATAAATTCTATTAGCTTTAATTCACACATTATTTATTGAATGCCAATGCGAAGTTGGCGTGGTTTTGAGATCTGCAGTTTCAACATCTTCCACCTACAAATACATCACAAATTATGTAAAAGCTTACGATTCGAAAGTGCTTGACCGTTCGAAAGTGTTTTTTGAATAAAGATACTTTATTTCACTTTATCATTTTTACATTCGGCTACTACGCTCCATAGTAAAAATACATATGACACCACACTGTGTAAATAACTAAGTACTATGTAGTCATTAGCAGCGTCTCTCTTGGAAATATGTTTTTTACATTAAATCCACACGATTTACTTTCAGGGGATTGAAACATGTGTATTTTTTTTATTTTACTATACTATACATCGTTCAACGACTTAGTTCACATTTTTATTAAGAATGTGAGTGAGGTAGTTACATTTTGTTACTTTATACAGGGTGGTGCTGTCAATACGACAATAAATTAAAACATGGGCTATATTAGTTCATAGAAATGGTTTGCCACTTTCAAAAACGTCTTATACATTTGAAAATTTCATGACATTTGTATGAAATAATATAAGATTGGCTGCATTATTTAATAGAAATGTCCTGAAATTTTCGAATGAACAAGATGTTTTTGAAAGTGGGAAACAATTTCTATGAACTAATATAGCCCATGTTTTAATTTATTGTCGTATTGACGGCACCACCCTTTATAACAAGGGTGACAAATGGGCAACATGCCAAAAATTTAACGGTTAACGTAGCTATAGACACTTTCAACAAATAGGCGACATGCCTAGAAGATAACAGCTATATGCGCTTTTAAAATATGGGCATAATGCCTAAAAACTAACGGTTAGCATAGCTATAGGTGTTTTTAACAAATGGACAATATGCCTAGAAGTCAACGGTTAACATAGCTATAGGCGCTTTAAATAAATGGGCAACATGCTTACAATTTAAGGGTTAACATAGCTCTGGGCGCTTTAAACAAATGGGCAACATGCCCAGAAGATAACCGTTAACATAGCTATAGGCGCTTTTATCATATGGGCAACATGCTTACAAGTTAATGGTTAACATAGCTCGGGCGCTTTTAGCAAATGGGCAACATGCCTAGAAGTTAAAGGTTAACATAGCTATAGTCGCTTTTAACAGTATAAGTGTAAAGTCAAGAGTAATAGTTATTTGTTATACAAGAGTGCAAAGTTGCTTTTTAACCACGTGCTCAATTTTGATGACCGAGCAAGCGAAGGATTCTAAAATTAGGATACTGAGCGTTAGCGAGGGAATCAAAAGAGCACGAGGTGAAAAATCTTTGTACTCGAGTGCATCACGTAACTTTTCATCCCACCTCAACGAGGAAATGACTCAACACAAAAAAAAACATACGCGCATTATTAACAGTTTCAGTCAATTCTGTTGGCGTCAAATAAACTTCTTCGGCGCTAGAATCACTCATTTTAGGTTTTTAACTTGTTTTCAAGTTTTTTGTTTTAAACCTATGGTTAAAGAAGGAGCCGAGTCTGAGTTATTAACAAGTTAAAAAAGGTTGTATGATAAATTCGGCACCATGGAGGTAGAAGTAAAGAGGGTAAATGATGTTTTGAATTCACAAACTGAGTGCACACTATGTTCTAAATTCAATTTTAATTAATCCTCTAGCGGATAAAAACGTCTTTTGCACTCAGATATCGAAGAGCAAAAATACTCTTTCCGAGATGGGGGGATGAAAATATTATAATTATTGTTATTACAATGTCGAAATATTTTATTTATTATTTTTCTGGTAGAGATATCTTTCAGAGTATATGTATAGGAAACAAAGATCGAAAAAAATTGATTGGACGCTTTTTTATAAAACTGTAAATGGTAGGTAGGATTTTAAGTTTTATAAATAGCTTTTAACTTTCTATTCCTATATTTTGTACTATAAATTTGAAAGTATTATTTATTACTATTTGGTCCATGTTACTATATAAAATATAACAAATTACAAAAATTAATTTAATTAAATAAAATTTATTGGAATAAATTCGAGATAATATCAGCCACAATAGGTTTTTAGTCAGCGAGCTCATAAGAGTTTTCATTAGTATAAAAAAGAGCGGTGATAAAAAATTCACAAACAACACGCTTAATTGAATTAAGCTTAGTCACAACGCAACTTTATGTCAAACTTAACGAGAAGTTTTTGTAAAAGCTTTGAGATACGAGTCAGTCCAAATTTAAACGAACAACGACTGACTAGCGGCGGCGGCGGACAGCGGCGAGCACAGAGCACGAGAACGCCATTTGCTGAACGAACTACTGTACAACCAACAGCATATTGTAAGAAACACTTACAACTTCTACCGAACCTTACGTAGTTATGATAAAGACAGTTTTTGCAATGCAGTTGTTACATTTGAGGTGCTGTGAACTGTGTGATGAAACTACTGAATGGTCTTAAATTCTGTAAACATTCACTGTCCGTGTGACTTGTGTTAATTTTAAGGCTTCGCATCGGATATAAATTGTTTCTGGGATGATTACTTCTGGTTATTTATATAGTAATCTTAAAACAGTAGTATTATAATTAACTGTCGCTTAATGAGCAAACTAGTGGCCATCCTTAAAGCGCGGGGAGACGATGATGGATGCGGTCAGTAATGGCTTCCCTCGAACCAGTGCCAGGTGGACTGTGTTGACCCGCCGACCAGGGAGACCTCTTTCTTTACTATAATCCCTCAGAAGAGTCATGAAAAGGCACCTCATGGACCGGCAAGGTGGAGGCGGCTAGAACAATGTGATTCAAGCAGCACTAGCTGTCTTCGCATATGGACTCCTCTTACCGCTTTACTTTAGGTGGTGTTGAGTCATTTGACGTGCTTTGTTTATAAAAAAACTACTTGCTATAATGTGTCTTTTTTCAAAGGCCAAACTTTTATGTTTAAATATTTCTCAAACAGTGGAGGTTTGTAACATATTTTCTTTGTCATTAAAAGCTGTAAACCTTCTTAAGAAAAATCCATCTGATGTTGAAAAATATTGAGAGATAACATTGCCATATTTTTTATTTACTTGAGATAACATTAGGTACTATATTTGTACATTACATTGAGATAACATTACTATATTTTTAGTAAGTTAGAAGTGGAACACGTAAAAATAACAATAAGTACAGTCTAACCGAAACCAGTGTTCCGTAAAAGTTGTAGTAATCAAAATGTTTAAGAGTTAACCCCAATAGCAACACTTCACAGTTGTTATTTTCACAGCACTCTTTGGATACCTTTTAAAACCAGAAAATGAATGGTACAGAGAAGTTATAAAAAGAAATACGACACTCCTCGTCTCTGTTTATTGCCGTACATTAGTTATACTGCATCCGTAGTGTCGTCTCCGCATGAAATGGGAACTAATGAGATTTTGATGTTTTTTTGACTGTGCTTTTATTTTCCTTGGTAACGTTAAGATGGAGGCCCGTTGTAGCGTTGCTGCAATATTATTTTAAAGGTGGGGTAGAGTGACACCGTTGTTTTGTCCTAATAACCTTAAGAGAATGTTTTAGTGAACTTTATGTTCAGCTTTCGTAAAATAATAATGTTTTCTTTATTATGGGAAACAAAAGCTGGCTATAAATATTATTTCCTGAAGCGGTAGTAAGTTTTGACGTTCCTAAAACGTAACTATTACGTTTGCGTTCGGTTGGCCAACTGCACGAAAATGACGCCAATATTGTGAAGCATCGGACACCATTTTGTTAAGCTGTGTAACACTACCGGGAAACTTATGACAATTAAAAACCAATTGTGTCTGGAATGTGCGATTTGACAAGTTAATATGGAGTCTATACCTACAGTAACTCACTTGATGCACTGCAGTCTTGAGGTTTCTTGCAAGTATTTGGTTAAATTTTGTCTTTTTTCGTGTGAATATTATATTAAAAAGTTTCTTGTTTAGATTAGTTAAGACCATTTAAAATTAGTACATTATTTGTTTTTGTGGTTTTTTTCTATCAATAAATTATTTTGTTTATGCAGTTAATTTTTAAACCAAACTACTTTAATAATTACGTATAATCACAGTTTATTTGATTTATCAAAACAAAGCTACAGGTAGTAAAAAGTTCAGTGGTCATTATTCTCAGTGTAGCTTTTCATCAATTTATTAATTTTCATTATGAATTCATAATAATAACAAAACAACTGAATTTTTAATGGACGCCGGCCACATTTGCCTCTCTGTGCATAAAGAAACGACAAAAATAGTAAAAACTAAACTTTTACTTAATAAAACATTAATGTCTGCCTTTATTTTAGAAGTAGGTTCAAATAAAACAGACTTCGTATATTATGTTCAAAGTTTGCATGCATAAACTTGTTGAAGCGGATATTTATTATTAAGCTGCACAAAACGCAGTGTTGAGGCTACGTTTTTGTCCTCATACACCCACTCTACGTATCGCTTAATTATTACCGTATGAATTATTTAGAATTCTTAATGTAGTAATTTAATCTCATCTCTTTTGTGACTATGTTTTAGAAAACATGACAAACGAACTAATATTTTAGAGAAGAACTTTATCATGAATAATAATCTTTTTCGATGGTGATTTTTTTTCAGACATTTTGTATTTATTAAATGTTTATAAAATCTACAAAAGTTTGGGCATTGATGGGGATTAATGGATAATTCTAAGACCGTATCGATCGTATAAGACTTAAGACCAAATTTGCGATTTTATAAAGGCAGCAGCCTTAAGTTAATGGCTGTGGGCAGCGCTTTGATGCCTTTTGGGGTTTGGTTACAACCATTTGACAACGAGCATGGCGTGAACCAGAACTAAAATTTTGTTTATTCTGATATCTTTATTAAGAATCTAATCAAATTTTGAACGAAGTCATTGCGATTTATTTTAAACAAGAAAAACGAAATAGCAAATTATTGATAACACTTTATCTCACAGCCAAGAGATGGACGTATAGATTAGTGTATTATATATTTTTCTATGGTGTAAACCTAGGGCGCGTTCCAAACCTATGACTTTTTACTCTATGGCCGTTCCGTGCCTTTCGACATGACGTTCGGTTGTCACAACATCCCCGTTCCGAGCCTTCAAGAGTTGCAACTTTTTGGCGATCAATTTTGATAGTTAAAAAACACTGTGACGTACAAAACGTCAAACGAAATTAATGACCATACGTCAAATGAGATTGGATATGTCTAATCTCAAATGAGGCATGGCTTATTCTTAGTTTACTCTAAATGAAAGGGAATAAAAGACTAATTTTAATTAATTTAAACACACATGTTGTTGTATGTGTAAATTAATTAACATTTATTGCGAAATGGAAGACTTCGTTTCAGTTTTACATAATGATGGAACTCCTTGCCAGATGAAGATGGTGATAAATGTCTTGATCCAAAGGGTTGGTGGTAAACAAAAATATATTTAATATTTTTTTGTTACATAACATTGACAAATGTGATAGAACATTAACCAGTGTATGTAATGTCAAAATTTGAGGTTATACAAACAACTTGTGTCGTTTTACACCTTAGAGCTAGACAAAAAACAGCTCGGAGTAGTTGAAGTGTAGGCTCGGAACGCTCACGTGTTCACATCAAAAAAATAAAACCGACTTCAAAAAAACTGAAAAGGATTAAATAATTAAATTTAAGAAGGTACTCATCACCTAGAAACATATTTTTTGAAGTTGGTGCTAAGTTTTTTCCAGAAATAATAGCACGTGAAGCACCGAAGATCCTATTCAGTTTTTTGAAGTCTGTTTTATTTTTGCTTAATTTCTTTTTTACATTTTTTAGTGATAACTTTCTAAGGTCAAAGCTAGATGGGTGACCGTCAGCTTATATTGTTTCTTACTATCGTAAATCGTTGACTAAAAGTCAAAGGAAAGCAAAAATCCGCAATTTCACATAAGTAGACGAATTACTTATTTCAGTTTTTTTGATTCGAAAACCAAACTACACAACTGATTTAAAAAAAAAATATAGGACCAAATGGCAACTATTCCGCATCGAAAAAAAAGAATCACGTATATCGGATCATAAATCAGGGCTTAATCGGTGTACATACATACAAAAAAAGACAAACCAACCGAATTGAGATCCACCTCGTTTTTGAAGTCGGCTAAAAATCAATGGCGGCTTGTCGTCACACTCGAAGTCGAATGTTTCTATCGCACTGCTTTGTCTATAATTTGACTTAGATTTAGGTGGTAAGCCTAGTATTCAGTCTCAACTCGGCAAAAATTAATTACACGTGGGACATTAATCGAGTCACATAAAGTTAGTTTTTGCTTATGTTTGTGATATAATTTCTGTAAATTTAAAATTAGAAATCTGTATTACATGTACGAACTACACGGTGAAAAATTACCATTGACCACACGATATTAACCACCAAAGAAGCTAGAAGTACTTGTATAAATAATAATTAAATAAACCGGACAGCCATAGCATGTATCTATTTGTTTAAAGATGACCGTTGTCAACAGGTTTTATGTGGTAAGGCTGTTAAGTTTGAATTGAATTTGAATAATAAATATGTAACATCATAATTCTTATAAAACATTAAAGGTACTCATGAATAATGGATAGTAACATTCCCAAAGTTGAGTCAAATATTAAAAGTGATAAACAACAGTTATAAAACAGTAACTAAAACCGAAACTGATGATTCAATTCAAATTCAACAAAAAATATTTATTCAACTACGTATGTAAGAAAACAATGTAACACATTGATATCGCTACAGTGAAATCAGCATAGTTTTTCCATAGGTTGGCGAAATGTTGGCAGAAAAATACGAAATTCTGAGCTAGGAGAATAAACCGAGACCGCTGGTTTGAAAATACGTAAAGGGCCCTCCAGATTTACGCGCTGCCCGGTGCACGGAGAAAATGAATTTATTTAACAACGACCAAATGAAACACAAATATATTCATATTACAAAAACGACTGTTTGTAACATTTCTCGCGCTTTAAAGTCTCGAAACGTAAGTGCTAAACTTTGTTGTCAAGTTTTGAACTCGGGATGTATACTTATATGTATATTGCTTATATCAGCGATGTTTACTATGTTATACCCAAAACAAGATTTCTTTTTCTTTTAAGGTAGTTAAGAACGATAAGTTAAGAACCCATAAAGAAATATTGCAAAAGAGTAATAGTATAGTTAAAATCAATAGTTTCACAGATAAAGTGGTATGATTCATCAGTTAAAAATAACCTATTTTATCTATTCCGTGGTTGCAGCGCATCATCTCAAACGCTGCATAGCGTTTGAGGAACAGATGACGTCACATGTTACTATACTACTAAAAATGTATGAGCATATTGACAAAATTAATATTAAAATATAAATACGTAATATGTATGTTTTTATTCATAGTTGTTTTATTAATAGTTGTTTAATTTATTATAATTTTGTAATCCGTATAATTTTTATGGGTAACGATTGCGTGTATTTTCCGAATTCGTGAAAAACAATGCCATATTCAAACTTTAGTAATATCCCTATGAAAAGGACGAGGTTCTCATTTCAACTGTATTTTTTGTGTGTTACGCGATTAACTTGGTCAAATCCAAACCGATTTTGATAATTATTTTTTTGTTTATAGGTTCCTTAAAGATATTATCAGACAGAGAATGGACATTCTTAAAGAGCAAAAGAAAAAAAAAATATAATTTAGAACGATAAAAAGGTAAAAAATAATTAAAACAGTATTATACAGTTTTATAACGTCCTCATAAGCTCTATGTTTTTTTTACATTTAAAATCTTTATCTTTAATTAAAAATTGATAATATATGTTAATTTTCAGAAAATAATCTTTAGTGAAACCATATCTTATGTATAAGTTCAATAAATCGCATGCAAAAAGAAAGGATACCAAAAACGTAAGATTCGCGACTATCCTTCTTTGCATTAAACATGAGATATTTATAAAGTGATCGCCGCCACCGTTATTGCACATCGTCCGAAATATATTTATGAAAACCGCCGTACGTAGATACTTGACTTTAAATTTTTTAATAAAAAAAAATACATAAATTTATTCATGTCATTTTTACATTGTAAAAGGTATGTTGCACAAAAATGTTGAAAAATATATGGTATACCTACAGTGAAGATTAAAACAAAAAAAAATCGAGAAGACAAAATCTAAGTTGTTTCACGTGTTGACTCAACACGTAAAACAGAAATTAAAGCCATTTATTTTAAAGAAAGGTATAACTGCTTATTCACTAGTGTCGTAATTCATTCCCAAAGACTCATCAACTCTATAAAATCTTAACTATTTTGTTTGGACTAGTTTTACGACTGATTATTGTGGACCGGAATGCGGAAAACTTGTCCACACTAAATATTTGAGATAAGCTTGTAGATTAGCCCATTTAAATTAAGGTTGTTGATCAACAGTTTTTGAGTTGATGTGTCTTTAGTAGCGTAATACAAACATTCAGTTCAAAAATATTTAAAACAACCAAAACGATTATAACAAAATTGCCAATGCAAGTCTGGCTAGCCTGAAAAGTTATCAGAAGGTTTTTCAAAAATAAAAATAATAAATAATAAAATCGCCCATAATTTCTTTATCATTAAACATTAACCCTCATAATATAAAACGCGGACTTAAGTTAATCTTGGTCTAAAACTGATGCTGTCACTTATATTTGTCTAAAGAAAGACAGTAACAGCATCAGTTTTAAATCAGTATTAGGATATATATAGGGGGAAAGAAATAGTTGTCAATTTTAGGTTTGAAAACCTAAAAATTGCTCTTACTCAGCAATAAGGCTGTTTCTCGAAAAAATCTCTGATAGCTGTTTAGACTAGCCTGACTCGCTTATTCGTAAAGTCTTATTACAATATTGCTCGCTTCCAATATCTTCGACTTGAAATTTGGTAAGAAAAGCCGTGCGGCGTATAAGCGCTCATAAGGATGGTTGTGTGTGGAATAATTGTGTATGGTGATATTTTTTCTGCTGTAACAGGGTATAAATATAACTGTTATTACTTATTTTCCACAGCATTACCTACTCGACAAGTGTACACAAAATGTAGGTTTTTCAAATAATACCTTTTTTATACTACTAGATGACAAATCAGCTGACGGCCCACTTGATGGTTAGCGGTTACCGCCGCCTATAGACACCTGCAATAACAAGGGAAAATCACTTGATATTGCAGTCTAAGATGAAATGCCGTCCATGCCCAGTAATTACACTGGCTACCTCTCCCTTCAATCCGAAACACAGCGAGCATACCTTCCAAAAATATGAGTTATTTTAAGTAAAAAATGCTTTACAAAAAGTTGTTTTCATTTTTACTACGTAAATAATAGGTTGGGGAAAAAGTTTCTTCGCATTTTTTAAGAAAATTCAAAACATTTTTTAATATAGTTTATTTACATTTAACTAAAGTATGTAGGTACCATTTTGTCCGATAACTTTTTGCCATCTTGTAGGTAGGGACATGATCTCATTGCTATAGAAATTTGAATCATTCCCTCTACGTCGAATCTCTTTTGGGGCTTCTGATCAAAATACCGCGACAAGTGGTTTTGGCAGTCCTCTCGTGATGTTAACCTGACACTGCCTAGAGAATTCTGAAGAGAGCGAAACAGGTGGAAATCTGAAGGTGCAAGGTAGTTCAACTTTTGGAACCGGTGTAAATTCAGACATGACAGACGGAGAGACTTGACGTTGTTAGTTAATATATTTTTTGTAATAGTTATAAGAATGTGTTTTTTGACGATTTAAAAGTGCTTCTTTGTGGCCTATTTAAATAATATATTTTTTCTTTCTTTCTTTCTTTCAAGGTCAGGACTATACGGCGGATGCATTAATACCTCCCAGCCAAACTCTTTTATTTTTTGCTGAGTGGCTAAATATGCCTGAGGTCTAGCGTTATCATGATGAAAAACCACACCCCTTCTGTTGATTAATTCCGGCCGCTTTCTCTCACCTTCTTGCTTTAATCTCATCAGTTGTTCGCAGTAGAGTTCCGAATCGATGGTCCTGCCTGGTGGTAATGGTGGTATGAGCTCATAATGAATAATGCCCTTCCAACCCTACCACACACACAGCATCACCTTGTTGCGAGTTAACCCGGGTATCGCCACAGTCTGTGAAGCCTGACCGGCCTTTGACCACGACCTTTTTCGCACGTTCTTGTCGTACGTGATCCACTTTTCATCACCAGTTATTAGCTTCTTCAAAAATGGTTCGGTTTCATCACGTCGTAATAAAGTATCACAAATGAGTACACGGTTGATTAGGTTTCTTTCAGTGAGCTCGTGGGGTACCCAAATATCGAGCTTTTTTGTGTACCCATTTTTTTTTAAATGCGTCAAAACTATTTTGTGGTCGATTCCCAGTTCTTCAGCTACGTCGTAACTACTGATATGCCGATCTTGCTCCAGTTTTTCAAAAATGGCATCAATTTTATCCCATATAGGGCGACCAGAACGACGTGCATCTTTGACATCAAAATTTCCGGATTGAAAACGCTTAAACCAAATTTGTACTACTCTCACAGACACTGCACTAGGTCCATAAACATTTTATTACAAGTTCGTACATACTATAATGCGAAAAGACTTTTTCCCCAACCTAATATTACAAAATTGAGTAGAAAAATTCAATTTTGTACTATTAGTTTGCTCACACTAAATGTAACAGCTTTTTATTTGCCAAAGGTGTGTGTAAATGCATAAATTACAAAGATATCATTCATTTTGTCCATGCGCCCGTAATACATATTCTATGGCCGATACCAAACTACCAAGGTGTGACGTCACTATTCCTAATCATTTTTTTGTAACTTGTAACTGCACTTTCAACAATCGTTTTATCTAATAAACTTGTGATTTCAGATAAATTATAGCTTTTGCAATATTTATCAACTATCGGCTTACTTTGTTAAATGAAATTCGATAAAGTTGTCAACTACCTTACATACCCGGTCCCTGGCTGCTGGTGCGGCAAGTGAGCAAAAACTTTAGATCCTTCCAGAAGAACGCTATCTGCTAAATCATCGGGTGTATAAAATTTTAAAATGTGTTAGGTATCATTTTTAGCCCCCGACGAAAAAAGAGGGGTGTCATAATTTTGACATGTCTGTCTGTGTATCTGTGCCAGCTCCTAAACGAATGGACCGATTTTGATTTAGTTGTTTTTGTTTGAAAGTTGACGTGACTAGGATGGTTCTTAGCTATAATTTACGAAGATCAGTTAAGGAGTTTGATGACTATCAGCTCATTTTCTACATGATAAAAGGCTTTTACTAACTTTCACAGATCTAATTGATTTGAAATCGTGGTGTACTGTCACTTCGATGACATTCCCATGACATACTAACCTTGAGCTTATCCTATACCATCAAAAATTCTTCAGAAACTTACAGCAGATATAACGTGTTCGGGCTCTTAAGAATAGCTGAAATAAGATGGTGTTGGATAGATGATTAAGAAGGCCGGGGGCTACGTAAAATTTTCAAGTATATATTTTTTCAAAATTTCATGCAATAGCCCGTAATGCCGGCCCAGTTCTTGTAAAGTATATTCTTTGGTACGGGTATATTATTTTGGAACTTTACAAATGTTTAAGAATCGTGAAAAGGAACGAAGTGCATATACCTTGCTCCGTGAAATAGGTACCCAAATAACAGACACAATAGAATTTCTTTTGTAAATTAAATTACAGTACATATTTGATACGGAAAACGGTCCATTTGAGAAACAATGATATAATTACATTTATTATTTACGGTATTTGTTGCTGTGATATTATTACATTTATTATTTACGGTATTAGTAACTAGATAATTATAGCAAGAGACAACAGTAATGAAACTGATAAATTTTCAATAATGTATTCAATTGTATTTCATAATCATTATAAAGTCTTATCAATAGTTCTTATAAGTTAGACTAGAGAACCTATACATACATCACTATATTCGACTGGGACATAACAATCAGTTTTTATGTTTAACATTTCATCTTTTATGTACATTTATATTTCGGCACCCAATTAACGTTTCCGAACTGGTATCACTATTAAGTAATTTCAGTCACGATTTATAAAATCGTAAGTTTCACAGCCTTCTTATTAGTTAGGTAACCTTTTCAATTTGTCATATTCTTGCGTCAGCCATTTTTTCCAAGGGTTTCAAGTATTATGACAACTGTAAGTGGGCTAAGTCTTTCTTCTTCTCCCTCTTCTCTCGTAAGCACAAATATAACATATCTGGAATCCACGTTACTAGTAAGATAACTAATAACATATTTTGTGCTGTTATGCAGACAATGTAACTTCCTGTGTAATCTCTTATCCATCCTAAGAAATATCCAGCAGGAGGTACAATGATACCCATCGTTAGCATGCCCAAGCCTACTGCAGCTGGTACTTGTTCAGGAGTACAGTCTTCTGATATTGCTATGTTTCTAGCTACAATAACCATACTTCTTCCAAAACCGTAAAGACTCGACATCGTCATAAGTGCTGTGAAATCGGTTTGATAGGCGAGAACTGTAAAATGATAAAAATAATTTTTGTTAGCTGGATTTTTGCAAAATAGAAATCATCAAACAAATTGTTATTATAGAAATCGGTTGTTAATGAACAAAATGGAATGGAAAATTAATGAATTCATTACATATCTAATTTTGACACTAATCACGCTAATAATCTAATAATAATACGTATGTACATAATCACGTTATTATAAAAATATTATTATTATACAAAATATCAATATTCCTCTCTAGATTAATAAAAGGATTGCTATTTCATAAGCTACTTTTATCTTTATTATTAGGTCGATAATAAAGTAATCTTCATATTGAAAGTTGTTATCGGGTTTTATTTTTCTACGATTGTTTTGTTCCAATTAGGTTCAATCGTTTTAGGTCGGTTTATTTCTAGGTTACTTACTCTGCCTGATGACAATTAACCATATAGAGGTCATGATAAGCATCCATCGAGCTTGAATTTTGTATTTGTCTTGGAATATGGGCAATATAAGTCGACCAGCGATGTCGGCCCCTGCTACAGCTGACATGCACATGGCAGTCTGTTGTTTGTCCAGCGATGCAACTTTCTGTAATTTCAAAACAAATTTGTTTTACTCTGGTATTGTAGCAGTAGTATTGTTTTATTTTGATATTTTTTATTCCAGATACATAAAATTATAAATGCATGTAAGGTATAGAGAAAATAAACAGCTCAGTGGTGTAGTGGTCCTGGGAGCCATCAATCAAAACTTGTAATCTTGAACTCCACCGTGCTTCGTAAGGCACGTTAAGTCGTTGGTCCCGGTTGTTACTGTTGTGTAACCGCTTTAACTCCCCATCCCGCATTGGGCCAGCGTGGTGGTGCTATGGCCCCAACTGCTTAGGTATGTGTTTCTCCCATGTAGGAAGGCCTGTGACCAGCAGTGGAATGTATATGGGCAGGTGATGATAGGCAAAAAATCCTAGAAGACGACATTGTTTGTCACCTTCAATAGCTGGTAGTTGCCATTAACTTATAGGCAGTTTGTTACAACTAACCAAAATTAGCACCTTTAAGAGCTATGTTATGGATTATAACGAAAAAATATAAAGGTATTTACTCGTCCTGGTGGCCATTGAATTTTGTGAAAACAACTTTTACCATACAAGGAGCGACGTTACTAGAATACATGGCGTTGAAAGTTAGTTAATGAACGATGAAGATTTTTAATCTAAAAATTACATATCATCCATTATTACCTGCAAGAAGAATGGGAAGAGCATGCTGAAGTTTTGAATAGATGTTACTGAAAGAGCGGTCCCAATGATAATATTCAAGAAACGAGGACTTGACAGTAGCGAAATGTCGAATAAATCATACAATTTCTTTAACCAGCTCTTCTTTTCCTCTGCTACTGCTTCGGTATTTTCTAGAAACAAATACAAATAGTTATAATTCACTGTTATTTCTTGAGAATTGGAGAATTGCGTCATTAATGGTAATTTTAGGCATCGTTGTCAATCGCGATGTCATATACAATTTCGTAAACAGCGATATCGTATCCAACATAAACACTGATAAATATATCGAAATATTTTACGTTATTTCGTAATGTAGTTTATTATTCCCATATTTATTTTACCCACGAGCCCCCTTGTGGAGGGTGAAGTCCGAATTCAACTCATAACATCACACTATTGTGTGCCTTTTGTAAATTAGGTATATAAAGTGTGAAATAGTTTTTAATAATTTTGGGGTAATTTTTAATTTTTAAAAATACCATCTCATTTTAAAAAATACGATGTACATACTTATGTTACCTGACAAGGCAATTCGAATTGATTATTAAGTAACGGGTATAAAGTACTTATTACCATATTCCCAATCTGAGCCAAAGTGTATATTTTTATGACTTTCTGATTTCTTATTGTTCGCACTACTTTCTTTGCCATTTTGATTTATAATACTTGGTTCTGTAGCTCGTCGGGCTAGGGCACTTTTAACATCACTGAGAACGTTTGAGTCCTTCCTGATTACAATGTTCTTGTGTTTGTTATCCTCCAAAAGTTGTAGTTTCTCATCTACTTCTACTTCGACTTCAATTTTTTTCATGTGCCTTTCCACGGGTTGGATTAATAATGTTCCGCCAATCTGGAATCAATGCGATCATTACTTTGCTGTTACAATTTAACTCTGACCAAAGTATGTAAATCATAAATAGATAAAACTTAACAAATGTTTACAAAGTCAACATTGAGGATACGACTTATCAGCTCACATTTCATAATACTTCATACTATCGATAATGATTTCATAATTATTTAAGCTAGACCGTAATCAATACATAAATAAATATCAATAGGATATTACCCCATGTAAACTCAAAGAGGTAAGGATCAAACAAGCACCTCTAAATCCATAATTTTCCAGGAGATATCTAACTAAATGTGGCATTAAGGTTTGCCCAACACCTGTTCCCACATTGGCGAGGCCCACTGCGCGACTCTTCTTAAGATGGAAATAGCTGTTTATAGCCACAAACGACGAGTTCTGTATGAAACCCAGACCCAAACCTGCGAATCAATATAAATTTATCAGGATAAACATCAACGAAAACCAACGTAATAGTAGTGATGTAACGGCGTCTTATCTGGTATACCTTTGGTAAGTAAACTCGATATCGACAGTTTATCTATAACGTTATCTCACCTAGTAATACTCCATAAGTTAGTGTCAAGTGCCAAATATTTGTCGAAAAGCCACTAAAGAATATCCCCAGTGTACATGAGCATGCTCCTACTACTGCGACCAATCTAGGTGAGGATATTTTCACTAGAGCTCCTGCTATAGGTCCACCAAAGTTTGTGACGAATAACATTGTGCTGAGAACAACCGCTGCGCCTTGCGTTCTGTGGCCCATGGCTTCTAGCGTATCCCCGTATAGCAAGCTGAATAGAGACAGCATAGATTGATTGAAAATCTGTGAGAAAATGTTTCTATTTATTACAAAACAATTTTAAGGAACGAAAGAGCTTCAATTTTGATAAGAGTTTTAAAAGACTTCACAATACCCAGGAGCTTGATGGCATAATGGTTTGGGAAAAAAATAAACTTTCACAATATTTGACATTACGATAAGTCAATGAAAATGATTTTTTTTGTTATCTCGAGCTCATCCGTGCTTCAGAAGACACATTAAGCCGTTGGTCCCAGTTATTCATCAGCCGCCTACCGACCCTCATTCGGCCATGCAGCGTCACCAGATTATGGCACAAACTTCCCGTGTATTTCTCGCATGTAGGAATTAGGGCCTGTGCCCAGTAGTACGTATACAGGGTGGTGCCGTCAATACGACAACAAATTGAAACATGGGCTATATTAGTTCACAGGAATCGTTTGGAATTTTCAAAAACATCTTATTCATTTGATAATTTCATGACATTTGTATGAAATTGGCATTGGCTGCATTATTTCATAGAAATGTCATGAAATTATTAAAGGAGTAAGATGTCTTTGAAAGTGGCAAACCATTTCTATAAACTAACATAGTCCATGTTTTAATTTATTGTCGGCACCACTCTGTATAAGCTGGTGATAACGATGATGAATACCTTTATTTAAGATTACGTAAATATAATCATTGCTAAATAAAAATGTCAGCTTAACACTAGAATCATATGAATGGTTATTATAAATAAATAATAAATAAATAAACTTTTATTTTCACCTATTACATGGTAATATTACATGATTATAAGGCAAATATCGTTGTGTAATTTCAGTGTAAGCCGTAGGTTAGGTACTTACATTTGAAAGGGCTGTCCCTATAAGCACCATCCACCCCCATCCTCCATCTGGCGGCACAAGTTTTATAACTTTTTGTTTCTTACTCGGCATTAGTGCCAGTTTTTCTTTTGTCATCTTTGCTTGATTTTCTTTTCCCGTTTCCTGATTAGTCACAACATTGGCCCCGTTACTGGGAACAATTACCTTATCAGGTGTATCTTTATTATTAACAGTCTCCTGAAACAATAAAAAGGGTACTAAGTGGAAATCATTTTGTATTGGGCACCAGTAAATAATTGCGAGTCCGATATATCATTAGGTTATTTGGTTTTTGGCAATAATTTTCAATAAGTATTTATAATAATTGGTGTAAAATATTTTTTATATAATTTTCACGTCAAGTGGTAGATTGTAAGAGTTGCTCGTATACTATATTAGCAAAAAAGTTATTTGTTTGATTTGATTTACAAGAGTACGTTACTATCATGCATGAGTGACCTTCTAGGTACAGGAAAGCATCGCGTAATCTCATGATTGTCACACTTCCCTATCGAAAGTGATCATCTTTTTAATGTTTTACCAATGATGTGTTTTCTTATTATTCTAAATTTGAAATGCTGGGCTATGTGTATGTGTAAAGCTACAATTCTACTATCAATAGATGTAATGACTACTGCGAAAAGATTTTTAGGATAGATTTACTTACAGAAGAAATTTACTGTGAGCTTTGAGCGGTCAAATTTTTTCTTTTGTTATTTGATTACGCTACTGGGTATAAGATATTTCGTACAAAACGGTATATATATTCTAAAATATATTCCGCGTTCCCTAAATTGAAAACATTCTTGCGAAGAAAAATGTGGATATCAAACTTCAATAGCAAGTGAAACAAAGATAAGACAAATAATAGTTACGGAAAGTAAATTGAGATCCAATCTGACCCATGTGTAACTAGCGGGGTGTGTCCGATGACTATACATTGTAGTTTATGACATAAGACACGCTTGACCCTTTGGTATCTCGAGCTGCGACGTGTTTTTGTTGATAATTTTTAAAATTAAACAAAGAATAACAACTACGAGCGCGAGATTTCACTTTTTATAAACGCTACTGCTGTATTTGTAATAATCTGTTTTGTTTTAATGGCGGGAAACTAAAATAAAGCAGTTACCATAGCCTATTATAAATGCTTCAATAAGATACTAGCTTTTTTAAGCTTAGTAAAAATCAAGAGGAACACTTTACTCGAGAGGTTGCGGCGACTTTACTCCCACAGAAATACAAACTTACTAAGTATCATTTGGCTGCGATCTCCTGTAAGGTGAGATCTCAATTCGAGTGATATCGCTACCTCTGTCTAAATTGAATGATAGCTGTTTCTGTCATTAGTGAAGTTAGTAAGAATTAGAAATAGATCACGTCTATTTTAGCACAATATAAAATATAACCTTATAATAAAATCTCTCGAAATATAGTTCGACAAAGGAAACTTAATTAATAACGATGTTCAATATTTCGTTTCATTAGTTCACTACTAGGTCCAATCAATTTATTTCATTAACATAAATACAGTTGGTAAAATACAAAAGTACAAAGTTCAAACAATAAAGTTTTTTTTTTCCGTGACTAAATTTATATTTCCAGTAAGAATAAATGTGCTGTCGAACAAAGAATTCATCACTTTGTTCGTCACAAAGTCACAATATCACGTCTTATCAATTGCTGGTCAAAGACCAGTAGAGCTGTGATATAATTACACAATATTCTGTTAACTATATGACAAATGTTTAGAGTTGTATTTTCAATATTTTAATATTGTTTGGGCATGAACCGGTTAGTATAACAGCGTGGTGTATAAAATCGGTGTAAAAATAGATTAGCCATAGCTTAATACCTAGAAAACCACTACCAGTGCATTGTTTAGATATTAAATACAATTCCGTATACATAAGCAAAATAGCACACTATATCTCACACACGTACACATGTTATACGTAATTTATACGTTCACTGTGTATATTTTTAGTATAAAATAATAATAATGTTATTATTGTGTCACGTGTGTGATTTAATGAAGAACATTCTATTAATTTTATATTTGATGTAGGTTATCTACCCTCTACTTACATCAGCTTATAGATTTACTTACTACTAACCAAAACATTTATTTGACCCTTTTTATTTCAGAACTAAGAATAACACCAAGAATCGATATCTTACACTTATGAATTCCAACATTATATTTATTATGTGTTCGGTTACTATGTCCATCGTATAATACTATAACAGGGTAACCTTTATTTTTTAAATATAGTATACGTTAAACTAGCCGGGGCCTATATAGTAATAATTTATGTGTCTCAATAATATTTTTAACAAATAATTTTGACCTTATTTTGAAATCTAAATTCTTTTGCTGTTTTGTTTTTACTGTCTGCGTTTTTCATTCAGCATTCACAGTACATATAAAAGTTTTTCAAGCTCATTTGGGTACTTAAATTATACTTGTCGTCTACTAAATAGCCCACAACAGATAAGAAAGTAGGGTACGGTGTTATTTTCCACTCGAAATTGGAACCACACAAATGACTACAACTGTAACCAAATAATACTTAAACTCTTGTTTTTATTTGTTATTTATGAAATATTTTTGTGGATAACGCTCACTTAAGAGGATAGGTACCTACATCTATTGACCACTATTTAGAAATAATAAAAACCTTTCTTAAATTGGGTATGTAAAAGGAAAATTAACGCTAAATTCTAACTAACGGATAAAAAATGTATTTGAAAAAGCTTAGATTTTCGCTAACAAGTCGCTTTTCACATCAAATTCTCATTTGAAAGAGACATAAAGGGATTGCTCATTGTAGGACCTTATGAAATTATTATATTCTTTTATTTGGCTTCAGTTCTTCTGTTAGTAAAATCTCTACAGCCTCTGTTGTATGAAGACAGTAAAAAGTAATGCAATAATGAACCTTTGCACGGTTCATTGTTAGTGTGTTGAATTATTAGATGTAATTGGAACCTCAAAGAAAAATCTAAGCCAGCTACGATGTTTTTCTTACGATCTCTTTGTTTACAACTTATTGATATCTTTTGTTAATAAGAAGAAAATTTCTGTTTTTATTTATAAAAATTTACTTATATGTATATAAGTCGAATCTAGGTAATACGAGTACCAGATATTTGGTGTGTATGATATACTACATTGCTTAGGTGGTTCCCCACGATAAGATTTTAAACGTCTTTCACTCCAAGTCACGGGTTATTTCAATGATTCCCCTTATTGTACGTCATAACAGACCCAGTTATGTTTGACAAAAGTACAACGATTATATGACACAGTAATATTATGAAGTGCATATTGTCGACCGAAACTATTTCGAATATACTTTTGGACTGACACGATTAAAATGCCGCCATAAACTCGCAACCTATTCTTTCTCGCAACTCTATGATCTACACTATTTTTTTAAGCAGCTCTACTCTTTTAGCGCGCATGGAAACAAATTGCTACCGTCCTTAAGTCAAGACTTGAGCGACAACTTATTTCGGGCGTGTAATGTATGTTAAAATTACGTATTGTATACTACTTAGACGATGTGATATCAAAATATATAAAATATTTTGATATAATCATTATTTTGTACAATATACGGATTTTAATAAATTAAAACAAATAATTTTGTAACAAACAACGAACGACTGATTTAAAATAACAATTTGATATAAACTTACATTGTAAAGTATTAAAAACAAATACCACTGACATGATACAATATTAAGTAATCCCCGGCTACTATTAACATTAACATTAGCCCCGGTAACTCATTACTACTAAACCACTTGGCCTCCACATAATTCCTGTTACAAAATTTCTTCGACTGAATTGAGTGCTCCTAACCAGAGTTGAGAGAGTAAGAGTATCTTTAATTTGCGTGAATATAATTACTAAGTACATACTTTTCCCAAGCTAGCATTATAACAAAGAAAATCCTGAGCAAAATTATGGGAACTTAAAAGCGTATTTCAAAAATTTAAGACCAAACACATTTAATATAAAATCAGAGTTACAACATTACTATTTATATTAATAGTGCATTTATCATATCACAACGCAAGTAAGTAATAAATAAACTTTCGCATTGATTTATTTATGTTATAAAGTTCGAGCGCTAATGAGATAAATAGAGATCATTGGTTTGCTTATTATTTATGTTGTTGTTTTATTATGATCATAATTACGATCATGACGGAAAATATCCGCTACCTGTAATAATATGGGAATATTCAAGAGGCCAAAAATAAACTGGCTTTCAAGCGGTCAGTTCGCCGACTCTTTTTAAAAACTCCGCCGTAATACATACCCTGATTGTTTATGTATTTATTGAATGTGATATCTTTATTTTATATATTTGGTATATTTGCATATGTGTATTTACATGTTATTTAATATCCCTTTCTTTTTAAAGTCTTCAAAAACTCAATTTCGCACTTCTTGTTCGATTTGTTCAAACTCAACTTTCTGGTTGGCTGGTAGAAATATGCTCTACCAGTCAACCAATGTCAATAAATTCGCCAAGTGTACCCTAGTATGTGTAATAGAATTTGAGTAAATGAAATAAGACAGACAGTATACAGCAATACGAAAGAAATTCGCGTTCACAAATTCATACCTATGGCGTCTACGGTAATCTAGCGACGTATTCGAAGCTAAGCATTCAGAATATCTAAATCAATGACTTTACAGTTAAATGTATATAGCAACCTCTTTTCCGTGTATTAAGATGCTGGCTTTACTTCCAAACGATAAAAATATAATGAAAATGAAAATGAAAATATCTTTATTCTATTAGGCCCCCCAAGAAGCACTTTCGAATCGTCAACAAAAAAAACCCTTATGTCTATCACTTAAAAATAATATTAACTAACTAACAATTTCATTTAACATTTGATATAATTATAATATCAAATGTTAAATGAAATTGTTTTTATTTTATATGTTCTTTTTCTACATCTTTTTCTACCGAGCTTGAATCCAAACCGAACCTAACATTTTTCACGAAGTTTAAGGTTATACAGGAATATTTCTGATACCTATATTCAAAATAATCGTTTGGCGTAGTGGTCTATACCCCTTTTTATTTATGCTCTTTGGTTTCAAATCCCGGTGGGAACAGATGTTTGTATGATGAGTACGGGCATTTGTTTGCGAGTCATGAATGTTTACATGTTTATTTAGTATATTTCTAATACTTATTATAATATACATATTACTATCAATATTCTTCCTTATCTAGTATCCATAACACAAGCTTTTAATAATGCTTACTTTGGGCTAGATAAGGCGGTGTATGAATATTATTAAAAAAATATATTATATAGCACTGTAGCACAAGATCTAATTTTGTCTAGATAATTATTGTGAATGTAGGATTATTACGTTGATTTTCAGGATCATTCCTGGTAAGTATAAAAACACACTATCAAAAGCCAAGTGTGATTTTATTAAAATATTGTAGCTTTTTTATTTCATAAATAAGAAGTTTATTAACTCATGAATAAATATTGCAAAAAAATAGTAAGTATGTCTAAGATGAATAGTTTCAAAGTTATAGTGGCCTGTTTCATGTGTTGCGGCCAAAAACGCTTTATAGAAAATCTACGAAACAGGTTCGTATATTACTAAGAAATGTATGGAAATACTGACAAAATTAATAATAACTATGTAATTTGAGTGTTTTTTATTAATAGTTGATTTAATTGATGTCAGCAATCTAATGTCTACAACATTTTTGATAAATTTTGGGAAAAAAGTTAGCCATTTTATGAATCAATACAACTTCAACATTATTCCATATCTTTTAAGTGTTTTTATGGGTAACAGTAGCGTATATTTTCCGACTTTGTGAAAAATAGTGCCATATTCAAATTTAGGCAATACCCTAATTATTGGGTAACTGCAAATATATGCTTTTAAATCTTTCAGAGAGAATATAAATTGGATTTGATGACTCCAAAAGATAATAAGGTCACCCAACACAGCAGTGAATAACAACTCTTATCGAACTGCCTAATTTACAATGGTAGTTGGTAACATAACAATACCTTCCAATGATGTTATGCAGAATTATCATTCGTCGGAAAATGTACAGGCGACAGTGTAAACGAGTGCAATAGTTGCTGTTGCGAAAACCGTCATTATTACAACTGGACAAGACTGTAATTCAAAGTCAAAACTTCATGTGTATCGACTAAGAGTATACAAGAGTCGTTATATTAATTTTTGATGTGTTCGAAAAGTTTGTATTAAAAAATACTAAAATTAAATTAATATTTGGATAACTAGCAAAAATGGACAATTAATTGCTAAGTATTTTGATCTCTTTACAGAAACAACATTTAAACGTAATAAATATTTGCTTTGTGGCTGTTTAAAATGAAAAATAACAATTAAAACTTATCAACGATATCATAAATCATGTCAAATTGATGATCGTTAAATTTCGAGTTCTGATACGGCAATTTGGCAAACATTATTAATCATTGTGACACACCACTGTAATACCTATAGTTAATATTTCCGACGTAATAGTGAACCGAATAGGTAAAATTTAAAAAGGTACTCTTACCTATTACAAGAGCAATAGAAACCTGGTCCTTTAGATATATATAGATGTCGGCTCGCACTGACACACAATTTTTTCTATACACGCGTTTGCCCCGCTCGACTTCACAACCATCTATGAACATTGACACTACATGTCAACGTGTAAACCGAACGCGATAATGTTGTACGTAATAGATGCCACAAGATTCAGGAATTAAATCGATTAAAGTTATCTGTTGTTGTAAATCGATCGATTGAAAAAATAATTGCGGATGTGTTACACGACTTACACGCGTTGAAGTAATTTTTATACTCTGGATTGTAAATTAAGATCCATATCGGACACCAGTATCTGATACTGCATTGTATATCGTTATCTATTACTGAAGAATGCTGAAGTTCACGCCCGTGGTCCACGTGGTAGAAGAGGTTATTGGCTTTAGCCTCGTAACATGACCAGCCGTAACACGAAGTAAAAATAAACGAAAATTAAGAATCAGTAGGTCTAAAGAGTCTATGATACTCGTGAATTCATAATATTATAAATTGGACGAAATTGACATTACTTAAGCATCACATTTTATTCCAACTATTCTTTTCGACAGCCTTAATTAGTTAAGAAACTGATTAACACAGCTATGTCAAAATAAAATAGCAAAGAAATATGATGCATCTTAAACACATGATAATAAGTTACTTAATTTAATAATTTAACCCAGAACCCTGCTGCAAAGACTCTTCGTCGTTATAATCTCAGCTTACAGTGCACTGCTGAACAAAGGCCTCCCTCATCAACCTCCAAGCGGCACGGCTCTGTGAAGCCTGCATCTAAAAGCTCCCCGCGACCCAGAGCAGGTAGTCTGTCCATCTTGTGCGATGCCGCCCTACTTTTTTCTTTCCGGTACGTGGTCTCCATGCTAGAACTTTAACACCCCATCAGTCGTCCATTCTGTGTTTATACCGTACCCGCTGACACATTAACTTGCTAAAGCCATTGCCAGTAACTTTAGTTCTCTTACGGATGACCCTGTTTCTGATGCTATCTTGTAGAAACACCTAAAATAGCTCGTTCCATAGGTCGTTGAGTATATATGAAATTGTTCAGAAGTCGAAGTTGTAGGAAGCGACCACGTCTCACAGCCGTATATCATTACTAGCAAGTAGCAACCCATACTAGTCGAGGAATTTCGACTTGAGGCACTGAGGAATATTGAACGATCTTACGCAATTTTCTAAAACCAGCCTACCCAAGTTGAATTCGTCGATTTACATTATAATAATTATTATATGCTAATATACACTATACCTAACCAATGTTTTGTACTTTAAAACATTCAAGGGTCGCTCAAGATATTATTACGTATATCATAGATTAGATTAGCCTTTGAAGTTATAAGGTGTTTTATATTATAATCTTGCGATAAGATTATATTATAATTATTTGTCTCTTTAGCAACTACTGAAATTATTATTCTCTGTAATTAAAATGTAATAAAAAAAGAAAAATTTCACGTCCTGAGGCAGGAATCGAACCCGCGACCTTTCGCAATCCGGGCGACTGCTCTGACCACTGAGCCACCCAGGACTTGGGATATCCCTGTGAAATTCTTCTAGTCTATCTGTATTTGCGTTTATGAGCTAACGTCCACCCTACAATGTAACAACAACACACACAACGTACATAGTAATTTTTCAAACATTTACAATAATGTTAAAATCAAAAATTAAGATTATTATTCTCTGTTTTGGCAAATAATATATTTAATAAATAATATAGATAGTTAAAAAAACTTTATTGCACACATGAGACAAATTAAACAATACAAAGTAAGTATATAAACACTAAGCAGTACAAATGAAGGTAGACTTGAGAGATTTGGGCTTCTGACACTTGATCGGAGAAGAAAGATTAGTGACTTAGTCACCCTTCACAAAATAGTCAACGGGATATTTGATGCTTCAATTCTTGACCAAATTAAATTTAGAGTGCCGCAACGTTCTGTTCGCCGCCAGCAGTTGTTTGAGATACAGTCCTCGACCAACAATGTCTCAAAAAACAATCCCATTAATAGAATGTGTAAATCATATAATGAAATATGTTGTGACAGTGATATATTTTATGATAGCCTCCCGTCTTTCAAAAGGATGTTGATAAAAAAAAACCTATAGATTAGTTATTCTTCTATAAATTTGTTTAAATCGTCTTTACGCTCAATGTCTGTCAAAACGATGTGTACAGTAGTCATAGGAATTCAGATTTAACCATGTTATTTAAAACGAAAAAAAAAATATGTGTATGAGTGATCTGTTTTCTGTATCTGTACCTATAAAATAAATAAATAAATAAATAAATAAATGGGCGAACTTATTGCTAAAAATTAAAACCGACTTCAAAAAACTGAAAAGGATAAAATAATCAAATTTAAGTAGGTATACATCCCCTAGAAACATATTTTTAGAGTCGGTGCTTCACTTTCTATTGTTTTTGGAAACCACTTAGCACCTACTCCAAAAATATGTTTCTAGGGGATGAATACCTACCTAAATTTAATTATCTGATTGGTGGGTTAATTTTTATGTTATTTTTATGACCACTTATTTGCTGGGTGGGGTACTAGGTGGGGGTAATATAATCTACTGCAGCGCTCAAAGTGGCTAAAAGTAGAAATAATGTTGGCTCTGTCATCTGTTAATCGTGCTATTTTCACCTTCAATCAAATCAATATTCTAAAATGTTTTTTTATATAACTAGATGACAAACAAGCTGACGGCCCACCTGATGGTAAGCGGCTACCGCCGCCTATAGATACCTGCAATAACAAGGAAAAATCACTTGATATTGCAGGTGCGTTGTCATCCTGGGGCCTAAGATGAAATGCCGTCCATACCCAGTAATCAAATTCACCTTCAATCAAATTAATATTCTAATATTACTTCTATTAAAACTTAATCGAACTAATTACGAATTCAAACGGAGATTAATTACCTATAAATAAGGTTTAAAAACGTATAATAAGGTGTCAAACTTAGAATTATGGTTATTATTATAAGGAGTCAAAGTAATAAATGTTTGTCTTATAATGTGATCTTGAATTATTTAACTCTGTCCTTGTTTTGTTATTGTTTCCTTTACATCCCGGACATGTCCAGTAGAAACCAACATTTTTCCTTTAGAGACCGTTTGTGGTTGAAATTTTATTTTGTGACTATATCTACTCACAAAACCGGTCTTCCGAATAATACTCATTTCGATCTGCAAAGGATATCTAATTTACAAAGAGCGATACAAGAACAATTATATAGGTATTTTTCCTATAAACTAACGTATTTTTACGTAAATAATTAATTTTAAAGTAGTTAATATTATGTGTACTTATATTTAATGAAACCATTAAAGTAGCTTTATATTTTTGTTTAACAGTAAAACTAAAACTAAAACTGAAGTAAACAAACCCTTTTTTTTTTTTTTTTTTTTTTTGATGGAAAAGCTTTTATAGCTACCCAGCTGCGATAAAGGGCCACAGTTGGGTTATGTGAGACTCTCCGGCTGGCATACTCACTAAAAACCATCAGTTCTTCCTGCCTCGCTGCCAAGCGACGCGACCACACAGGGAACTTGGTAGTCTTCCGCGTGACCGCTTGCAGCTGGCCTCAGCAGGCCACCACAAAGGGTTAGGGATATCTCGGAAGAACATCGGATATCCCTACCACACCGGGTAACGATGTAGACGATGGAGCCCTATTCCATCGTCCACATCCCGGCTAGGGCAGATGTAGCGCGGCAAAGAGCCTCCTCCTGCGGCCCGTTCGCCTCCTGCGGGACGGTGCTGCGAGAGGATCATCCTCTCTAGCTCGCTCCGCAGCCTCCTTCTGGAACATGACTTGCTCGCAGAAGGAGGCAGCCGCCTCCGAGCACGTCGCACTGCTAACCATCGACCTAGTCAATGTCGGCAGTGAGAGATCGGCACCCGCTGACACGATAAGGACATTGCGCTCATCAGCCCACGCTGGACAGTGTTCCAGCGTGTGTTGAGCCGTGTCGTCATCACCACCACACGCGTGACACCGCGGACTCATTTCCCGTCCGATCCTGTGCAGATAATGCCCGAAGCATCCATGCCCTGACATCACCTGCACAAGCCGAAATGAAATGAATGTCCACCCATTCGGCTAAAAACACACTTTGAATAAATTTTACCTATCACATTTAATTTGAATGACCAAAAGTTATTTCACAATCCTTTGTCCACCCAAATAGCAGTATCACATTAATTTTGTAATATAAATTAATATATCGTTTTTAATTTTAATATTTAGTCACAATGTCGCGATTAATTGTCAACAAGTCAAAGCCAACAAAATTGTGGTCGCTAGATGTCACTAAAGTCGTGCACAGAGCCAATAGTTGTTTTGGTTATATGTGGTCATAAAAAAATAACTTTGAACCTACCAATCACTCAAACAGTTATGCAATAGATCTTCGATTTAAACGACCTGCCTAGGCGTCCAATTGAATAGCTAATTTAAACAGACGGCTGACATTTCGTTCAGCCATCTGGTTAAGCGTTGTGCTCAATGACTTGGCTAGTTGTCCTTCAACCGTTTCTTTGGATGCTGGCGTTCAATCAACGGGCTAGGCGTTCAGTTAAGCGGCTAATTTAACAAACGGCTGTGAAATATATAATAACGAAATATAAACTAGCGAAAAGAAACGACACTTAAACATGTGTGCTCGTAAAGTCACCTGCGGCTATGTGTGGGTATCGGGATGCACGGGGGGGGGGATTGCGCAGCGCGCGGGGTATGGTTCATTTAGTAGGTGAATTTTTAGGGCTTTCTGAATACACGGCCTACGTGACTCCACCTACGACTGCACTTATTACTTAATATGGAATATGCAAGAAAAAAAAAAGTTTTAAAAAATTACGTAATATTATACCTACTGCAAATAGTGAAAACCGATTTGATTTTAGATAAAAAATATCCCTGCTATCTTAATTAGAAATTACATTATATCAATCTCTTTCTAAAATAGCTTTAAATGTGAAAAATGTATGGGGGACGTATCTTTTGTCGTTTTGAAGAACATCGGATCTCCTTATCTGGCACGGGACTTTAAGTGGTAATAACCAAAAACTATGTGATATGTATAAAGCTTCATAATAAATCAATACTAATATAATAATTGCGAAAGTAATTGTCTGTCTGTTAATTTTTGACTCCAAAGCTGCTGAATCAGTTTAGATAAAATTTGTCGTGTAGATAGATTACATCTTGGGAAAGGACAAGGGATACTTTTGGACTGATATCTGACATCCAAACAGGCAGAACCACGGGCTAGTGCAAGTGTTATGTGAAAATCGGTTCAGTCGTTATAAAAAAATGCTTTTTTCCACTTCAATGCCCTTTTTCCAATAATTGTAATAATTTACTTACCAATGGGTATCATTTTTTAAAGATTCGCTTTATCATGCTTTGGTATATTAACTGTTGACCTTTGTGTATTATAATACCTATATTGTGATGGTGCATTGTCAGACAGCCTTTAAATAAAGTAAATAAACTTGTCATTAGGTACTTCTTGGTAAGTTAATATACCTATTTTTTATACTTTGTGCGACACTGCACTGCTAAATACTATTACTATTCTAAACCTTGTAACTTAATAATTGAAAAGAGTGACTACACGAGTTTGTTGCTGGAATCTTCTCGGTAGTTCAACTTTTGGAACCGGTATAAACTCAGACAGACAAAAATACACAGACTGTAAAGTATCTGAAAATAAAGGCTTCTTCTCTTTGCCTTGCAATCTAGAAAAGTACCTACTTAATATCAATATTCTATTACCTGCCTACTGTATTAACTTGATCATTTAGGTAAATACAAATATCAAATTCATAAACATTGCCATGCTTTCCTTTGCTTTTCCTTATTAAAATGCGACTTAAAATCTACGCAATTATTAGAAATAATAATAATATATTTTTTTTTGAATTATAATAGTCAGATATAATAATATAATATATTTTGAAGTGCCGAAATTAATTGTTATTACATTTAAGAATTAACAATTGATTACAAATCAAACTTGTACGTTTACCTACATTTTTGCAAATGTTTACATTACATAAAACAATCTTCATATGCACAAGTCTAAATTTGTTTTCGTGTCAACCCTAGCGTGACAGTCGCCCGGCTAAATGTCAACGCCATTTGAACTCTCGTATATAGAAAGTGTCACCGCTCTGGTTTTGATGTTCACTTGGATAAATGAAGTGTACGTGATAATATAATTAAAGTCTTTAAAAAAGTATAATCATACATGTAACAAAAACATATAGTTGTTAAAATTTTAACATCGGAACTACGGAGCACTCTTCTCCTTTTCAATGTATATTTTGAAACTATGATGGTATTTGACAACATACAATATACCGTACCGTACCATTCCGTTGCTACTGAAATTTTTAAATGAAAGTATAATTTCACATTTTTTTTGAAATTGACCCAAATTAAGAACTTGTTTTGAGAAATATTTTTAACGCTAATAATTACTTACCGGTACACAGTTGTCATCTGTCATTTTGATTAACCACAACAAATTGACCACAGAACAAATGAAATAGTAAACGTAATTTCTAATATTTATTTAATGCAAAATTACATGGACCGAGAAAATTTTACTCGCAAAATTTTACCTAAGACGAATTTTACATTTAACTTATATTTACGTTTCGTAATTGCAATTAAATATTGATTTTTTTCTTAATAGAAAGTTTTTGTTCCTTGCATTGTCTGCACGACGTGCTGCAGCTATTGTCGTCCACTTCTAAGTCTTATTATAAACTTTGCAACAGTTATATAGTCAAACAATAGGCATATGTAAAACGAGCCAAGTTTTGATTTGACTGATGAATGATTTGAGATTTGTTACCATAACAATCTCACGTACCTACGTCTGCTAGAATTGATCAAGAATATACTTTAGAAAATAGGTATCTACTTAATAATTATTCAGGTGAGTTTCTAAGATCAGACTCTACGGCGAACATTCTGAGTGCTTACTAAGATATGAAAATCTTAATCCTATAGAATAGACTATGAGCCTCCTTGGTATTTAAGAAAAACAAATATTTAATTTTCGTGTAATTTTATTTTAGTTCTCATTTGTAATTTCACTGCTTGTAACACTATTGGGATCATTAAAATTTATTTGCTTTTTAAAATATGGTGTATAGGTAATGCTTGCTTTGTAGTGTAGACTTTTTTTAGATTCAATGGTAGTCATGGTATTTAAATTACAATAAGACGTTTAATTGAGTTGCAGAATCCGCATCATTCATTTTTCATTTCAACATGATTAAGTAATAACTCAATGTTTCATACCGCTCTCGTACTCCTTATAATTAAAGATAATATAGTATGGTTAGCATTACCAGCCGATATACAATGGGACGTTTTTTCTATTTCATATTTAGTGGCGATGGCACGTCCTAATGCATTGAAATAAATAGTTATAGTAAGAAAAAACATGATTTCTGAACGTTTACAAGGGTAGAATCTTGTAAATGTCCAGTTTATTCATTTCAATGCATTAGGACTTGGCATCGACACTGAATATGAAATGGAAAAAATGCCGAAACCTAATTAGATATATCCAACTTAATTAAGATACGTACTTAAGGCATCGTCCAAAATAATATTTTAATACTATTACGAACTACAAGGCCAGCTTATTTACTTGAAGAACATTGAGACCGCTTAGTCGTTAGTTTGATTAAGAAAAACAGATGTAGCGAATTCTAGTTTTCATTAGATTATATGGGAAAAGATTGCGAGGAATGCGCGCGAGCAGAAAGTCGCATTAATTTATTTTATTTCAAGCTTTAAGAAGATTGTACAAATGAAATCCGAGACATTTTGCTTACGGAGACAAGTAACACTAAGTAACTGTAACTGTGAATTACTTAATAGAGAAGCAACTCTTAATACAATACCTTATTAAAAAAATGTCGCGTTAATTTATTTTATTTCAAGCTTTAAGAAGAGTGTACAAATGGAATCTGAGACATTTTGCCAACAGAGACAAGTAACTACACCAAGTAACTGTAACTGTGAATTACACCAGAGTAGACAACACCTTATTAAATATTGGATATAAAGAAAATGGATTTCAATATAACACAAAATATAGCTTGTAATTATATCATCGTGATTGTAAATTTCTAAATTTAATTTAAATTTTTAACAATAAATATTTGGAAGATACTTAGAAAAATGTCTTAACAATATAAAATCAGTTTTAGGTTGGGACAGAACTCGAGAACATGACTGTGAATTTCTTCTAGATTATCTGTATTTATCTTACAAGTTTACATCTAGGTACGCTCAATATCGAAATATGTCAACACGGGAACGACTTTTACAGATTTTCTATATCCTTCTGACTTCAAATCTGTGTTGTCCTATGTGTTTACACCCTTTGTAAATGTTTTGTTAGAATTTATATGTACTAATAAAATTAAATTATAATTATATGTTATGCAGTACTTACCTGTCTGTACTTAATGTCGCAGTTAACATTTGGTGATGGTTATTGCTTTGATTTAGGTACTTCAACAACGGCGTCTACTCAAAAATTACACCGTACCGCAGCAAATACAAGTGTCACTCCCATGACTGACTTGACATTGGCAGAATTCGATAAAACGAGAAGCCATAATATTAAAGAAGAAGAAGAAGATTTTCCATAATTGTAACTGTCCCTTGTGTTTGAAATTCTTGCAATCTCACATTTAGTACTGAATTGAAATGAAAATGAAATGGTTTAACAATCGTTAACATAATTAAGTTGAATTATCGGAGCAACTTTTATTACAGACATCAAGTGTAATAACACATTAAGTGTAACAGTTAAACTACAAAAGCCGCCTTTATTACGAAAGTAGCAAGGGGAGGTCTCAATGTCGAACTGCTACGCTTGATATGTTGTCGATCGTACATACTATTTTATGAATTCATGTTGTAATCAATCGATAATTTTGCTTTGTCCAATTAGGTCAAATTGGCACAAAATATACGAACGGTATCATAATTATCCACACTCACTCCCGCGTTCTTATTTTCAAAATACCTACCGATATAAAATACACAATATAATCTCAGGTTCTGTAAATAGCCATTATCGTATCATACTTAAATATTTGGTTTGGTAAACGGATACCTCACACACCTACTCATGTATCGTGTTCATGATAGTGAAAATATAGGTAAGTGAACCCGTACAAATGGTTTCAACTAATATGAAGTATCAATCCCACCGTATCAACCGGATCAATATAAGTTATACATTTATTTTAATACTACAGGTGGATTTTTGAGACGGCAAAGTAAGAGCAGGTACCTTAACTGTTATAGTTACAGGAAAATGTTCTTAGGATTAACCATTCATAACTTTTAAGATATTTTGAACTGCATTCACAGATTTTGGGAAAAATGTACAGTCAGCGAAAAAATATAAAACAATGTCTATTCTATAGTGGTAATCCTAATCGCATGCAGTGTAAGCAACACCCGTACGAGTACGAGCAAAGCGTTGCATGCGATTGCCAAGTCATTATGTAAATTTAAAAAATCAAAACATCTGATATTGATTGATTTTTGAAGCATTTTTTTTGGCAATTAATTTTTGAAGCAGACAAGTCGGTGGAAATCGAGTTCTATGGATATCTACCAGTACTGACTAAAATATCTGACTTGGTATGTATATCCATATTATGTATAACCATAGACTGATGTATAACATGATATCTCAAAACTTTTTTGTAGTTAAGAACTGCGTTGCGAGACGTGCAACTTTTTATATGTAATGTTTTTGTTTATTTTGACAAATTAAAAGCGTTTTCATTTGTTAACCTAAGTACATATAATATTGTGTACTTAAAAAGATAAATACTTAAAATAGGGCTGTGCTCTAACGTTCCACAGATCTGTTACTTACCCATTATTCGACCGATAAATCGGAGGTTTTTTGCGGTTTTCATCAATTATATTGCGACTATTTTCTTATCACTGATTTGAGACCTTCCTAAGAAATGATACGTGTTGTGGCCCCCCTGTGAGTACGCTGCGTGAGTAGCGCATATCTTTCCAAACTTTCAAATTTCAACGATATAGATTAAAATTAGAACCAGAGATATAGCAAAATATTTTTTTAACAATAATAAAGACGTCTTCAAAACACTAAAAAGGAAAAATATAATTAAATTTCAGTACTTAAGTACATGCCTCTTAAAATATATTTTTCGGAGTTGGTGCTTCACTTTCTATTGTCTCTGGAAACAGCTTAGCACCAACTCCAAAAAATAGTGTTTAAGACAGTTAGGTAAATTTTACTTTTTTATGTGAACCATTAGGATGCCAGGCTTGAGGAATTACGATTCGTGTGGCATATGACGCCCTACCACAAGCTACAAGCCATTCCACGTGTGAAAAAGATAGCACAGAGTTATATGTATACCTATAGTTACCAGTACCTACCTTTTTAAAAGTTTGATCCTCCTAGCGGAAGATGTAGATGTGATAAGATATACTAAGTATGTAAAAATATATCTGAAGTAGTTTCCCGAGTAATGTCCAAAGGTTAAGTATGTAAGCGTGTTTTACTAGGTGGTAGGCCCGTATGTAGGGTCATCTGGATAGGTACCACCTTCTTTCTTATTTCTACCGTAAAACAGTTCGCTGTGTTTCAAATTGAAGGGAAAGGTAGCCTGTGAAATTACTGGCCATGAAAGGCATTTTATATTCGGTCTCAGGGTGACAACGCACCTGCACTGCAATACTAAGTGGTTTTTTCTTCGTTATTGCAGGTGTCTATAGAAATTGGTTACCACTTACCACCAAGTAGGACGTCAGCTTGTTTGTCATCTAGTTGTATGAAAAAAAGTAGACTTTAGAGTATACGCCATAAATTTTTATTACAGTCAAAACTATTTGCCGGTCAAAAGTGCCTACTTTTCACTGTTTTTTTATCATTCAGGTAGTTGTTACCTAACTTAAACAATTATTTACCTAACTTAAACAATCATTTATAAAAGGTCTAAATATAGTATCAAAAACCAAACTTAATACAATCTGTTAGGTTAGGTCGAGATCTGAGCGACGTAATGATCAGTTCATTACGTCGCTTAGATCTGAAGAAAGATGAAGAACTAATACTGTCACGTATTGTGTTATTAATATCAGTATTTTTTCAAACTTTATAACTTTACTGAATTCGAAGTAAAATACATGCATCTCTACTCACAAATCCATAAGCATACCAACGGCTTAAATTAATAACACCACATTTTCACCAAGATCGATATAACAAAGATAAACCAAGCCAATTTGGAGTATTCAAGCAGTTACTTAGGCGAGCGTCTTACGGGCTTACTAAGAAAGGGTTGAGCCCGTTGACAACACTCAAATTAACGAGGGGCTGTTGGAACTCAGCTAGACATTTACATGGGTATGCGTGTAGCCCGGGAGTTCGTTATCTGGTGCATTGCCGTCCGGATTTAGTGCCCCAAATAGTTTGAGAACTACTTGCCTGTAATCTAAAGAAGGGTGGAAATGGCACGGCCGTTAGAAAACGCAGCATTTCGTTTAGTTATTGTAACAGTTTTAGCGAAATTTGGATATCTAATACCTCTGAAATATCTGAATCTGATATATCTGAAAAGAGAAAACTATAATCCATGAACCTTTGTGACCATCCCTGAACGCTCTAACAAAGTTTCATCAGAATCTGATCAATTAGTGATCTGAAGAAGTGATAAACCTTTACCTCGTTTGAAAACTCTTCTCTTAAAGATTTGCAATCAATATCATATGAAAAACAAATAGGTTCTAAGGCCAAGTTAGAAAGAAAGAAATAAAAGAAAGGAAGAAAAATATTTTATTAGGGTGGTTTATAGCTATAATTTATGAAGATCAATTCAGGCGTTTGATGACTATCAGCTCATTTTTTACATGATAAACATGATAGGGTTTTATTAATTTTCACAGATCCGAATGATTTGAAAGGTGACATTCCCATGATATACTAACATTGAGCTGATCATAAACCATAAAAAAGTCTGTGGAATGCTTAATTCTTCAAATAATTTCAGCAGATACAGCGTCTTTGGGCTCATAAGAATAGTCTTAATGCGATGGTGTTAGATAGATGATTAATGAGGCGGGGTTTACTTAAAATTTTTATTTGTATATTTTTTGGTTATTGTTTTAATTATTTTGAAAGTACACTATTAAAATTATTTTAATATAAATAACAATAAACGCAGAGACAAACCCAGTGGGACAATATTCCACGCTAATATTTACGTACGTAACAGATAGATGTGCACACTAGAACAGCGTCTAAATTTAGCGCTGCAAATAGTCTTGGAACTGCTTGCTAACTGTAATTAAAGAAGGACAGAATGAAAGTCATTCCATTTAAGGTGCCATGAAGATTTGGGCTAATACACACTTTAATCAAGCGTGTCAGCTAGCAAGCAAAACGGACTTACTTAAGAATATTCGTCGACCTGATATTTTTTTACTTAATATTGTTTAATTTCTCGCTTGATTAATAGGTATTTACTAGACCATGACTAAAATATGTCAGTAGAGATCAAACATCTTATTTACCTTATCATATTTACCCACTTTAACAGTTAGGGGAGGGTGGGGTAATTTCGGACGCAGGATAACTTCGGGCAAGGCCGTTTAGCATGCGCAATCGTAGGCACTAGGTAAATGGGTTCTTTGGGTACTTCACCTCTAAATATCAAGGTAGAAATAGATTATCAAGGTATTATTATTAATCATGATAAACGGCTTTGTCCAGAGTTACCGCATTCTCCCCTGTTAACTGTTACTACAAAGGTATCTGAAAAGGACTTTGAAATGTCACAAATGAGTACATATTATTGCTCGTAACTGTACATCGATGACTGAAATAGTAATAAGTAATATTATTACCTATATCTTTTGTCAGAGATGCTATCTTCAGTTATCAGCCCAAATTGAATTCCTAACTTACTTATTCGATATTTATCATATGCGATAAAAATATCAAATGTATGATCAATGGGATATGATCACTAGTAATCACTCAATAAAATTATTAGGTAGTGTCAGGAAAATTATAGCCATTATCGACAAAAGTCAATAATTGTATAAATTTTTATTAGACAGAAATAAAATACATTTAAACTTCTTAATAACCTTATAATATAATAATAATAATTAGATTACCTTTAATAGTTTTCATTCGATGAGTTTATAAAATAGACCGAAGTTATTAAAACAGCTAAGTACAACCTCTATAATGTTCTATACATTGGACATGACAATGACCAATATACATAGATAATATAATCATATACGTTTGATAATCCACGTGTTAAGGCTACTGATTAATTTGTGAAACGTAGTTGTAAAGGCCAAACCTTTTGCTAACATAAATAATCACGTTTTCTATCTAAATACGTAATAAAACACGTAATACGTTAAAATTTGCATGATAATGTCATTAAAGCAGTAGATCACTTTTTAAAGAAGGTAGTTAATGTATTCTTTGTCGTACTTCAAAAACCTATAGTTCTTTGTCAGCCTTCTTCTAACACAGGATCCTATAAAAGAGTTGTGATAAGGCACCTTATAGGTCTTCAATGTGGAGGCGTCTAGAAAGTGTGTCCAGATTCCACAAGCTGCCTTCGCCACTCTTTATAACGCTTCACATCAGGTATTTTGGAATCATTTGCCGTTTTTTGTATGAATAAAAATAGCGATTTTCTACATTTACTTAGATTTTGTTTGGAAGGTAGTGATATGAGTGGTATGTTCTTTTCGTATGTTAGAAGAAGTTTGTTGATATAAGGTAATGTTTTTTTTATTTTTTGCAACGCGACCCACAATTACCATCAGTAGCAAAATGACCAAATTAATGAGTTAATCATTGTAATAAGACTGTAACTATCAAGATACAAGCCAAAAAACTATAAAATGATGTTTTATATAAGTAGTTAAACAAAAAATATAAATTAATACTATGAAATGACAGGATAAAAGAGCTTTAGTTGAGCGTACCAGCTGAACTCAATACTCCCAAAAGGATGATGCTAACTGCAATACCAATGTCTTAGTAGCTGATTGATCAACAGACGCGCGACTTGGTGACTGTTGGACAACAGTATTGGTCCTCGCATCCTTATTAATTAACGGTAAACTAAGGCTTGCTTTTCTTTTCTAAAGGAGATGTTTAAGGTTTCTATGGAGTCCCAGCTATGAGTATCTACAGTGATTTTTGAGGTAGAGAAATGGAAATAAAACATTATTTTTCAATTCCTTTTTATTATTTTTTTGTTGTTGTCTCGTATATAATAGTTTCTGATGATAGGTGACAGTTTTATAATATAATAAATGTCAACACTATAACGTCAAACTTCTATAATTTTACCACTCAAAATATACACACGAAAGCAAAAAACTTTATTGATCTGTCTATCAAACTACTGAGTCTATTATTCATATATTCCATATTCCTAGACTAAAAACAATCGTTTTTGCGAACATTTTAAAAATATGGCCACAGATTATAGAGATTATGTCTTAATACGGCCTCCTATATTGCCATATTTGTTTTTTTTATGGATGCTTTAAAATATTTTTGACCGTGGTTTAACGGCCTAAAATATCACACAAAATAATTTGTACTGGTTTAATAAATTTTTGGCATTTTTTAATGTACTATGCATGTTCATAGCCGAAAATGAAATATCCCCTTTATCTCGTATACCTACTTGGTAATATACGAGATTTTTTTTTAAAAAAAACCCTTTAAGATGAAAGTATAAGTAGTTTAACGACACATTTACATACGCTGCTATCTTTTCGACTCCAGTAATAGGCAATATAAAAGTCAAAACCATTAAGACCGAGAACGTAATTGATTGGTTATCATATGACATCATAGGAAGCGAAAATTGGGGAACTTAAATTAAATCCGAATCTTCTCAGACTTTCATAATTTATTCATTGACGTCAGCCGTTGGAGTGAATTTTAGCTGTGAGTTTCTGAGTAAAGTGTTATTATTAGTTGCCTTAATCTTTACTGTGACAATTACTTAAGGGAAAGAAATATTATAAGCAGGTAATATACAAATAATGAAGGCAATTTTGGTTTTAAATTAAAAAGGTACAAATTCTATAATGGGCTTCTCTCATTCCTCTCCTGCTCCTCTAGATTGCTTTTATACATTACTTACCAGAATCAAGGATCAGATTCTGGTTAGAAATTTTATAATATGGTATATATGTATATGGAACTAAGGAAATAAGGCATAATATTTAGGTTTGGTTTCCAGTTGAAAATAACATATTTTTGTTAGATGCAGAACAGTGCTATTTACTTATAATTGAAATTACCCCAAGAGTCCTTTGGGTATTTTTTGCTATAACATTTTAATCTGTAAATCATAATTAGACCACATCACATGGCAAAACCACTGGCCCAATGCGGACAGGTGAAACTATCTTATTCCATAATAAGATAGTTTGTGGCCCCATGGCCATGACTTAGTCACAGTGCACTTCGACCCATCGGGATCTTTTGTGCCTCAGGTGAAACTAACAACTAGTACATATTATATATGAAGATTTAAAGTTTTAAATTTTTATGTTTATACTAAATAAACATCCACGACTCGTATATATTTCTAATATTTATATACATATTATTATCATAATTTCTCCGTTAAATAGTATCCATAACAAAAGCTCTTGATGATGCTTACTTTGGGCTAGATAATTAATAAGTGTAAGAGTATGAATATTATTATTACTACTTATTCTTAATTTTTGATTTTAACATTATTATAAATGTTTGAAAAATTACTACTTATTGTTATATGAAGTCTGTTTTGTAATAAATGCAATGCGAAATCCACTATTTCTCTATAAACTTTACTGTCTCAGAATTTACCTTATTTCAATTAACTTTAATGGCGTTAAAACAATGTACAGGAGCGTCATTATTTTTGTTAATTATCACAGGAATCAACCCTTTACTTTGCATAGCTAATCGTGTTTGCATAATGCAACTTCATTTAATTCAATTCAATAAAAACAATTACAGTCTACCCACAATTTGTTCCTTGTGCGTCGAACTATTGGGACGTATTTAAAGCGGGCTTGAACACATAGCTCCGCAGAGCGCTTAGCACGGAATTCGATTCACCTAATGCCACCTAATCCTGACCGTAGCACGCAAATGGCAGAGGATGCATTCCAAAAGGCCATGTGCAATTTGCAGCTGTGATTGATGATAATCCATGGACCGTCTGGCAACAAAACAATTCAAGCCCACTCAGGATAATGGAATTTTTCGCTGCATTTGTAAGTTTATTTTGAATCTGATATTGAGATTATATCGCCACAGCAATATTACTATGTAGGTACAGCTCCTTTGTGACTTTATTTTTCAAAATCAAAATTCTCGAAACAAATTTCAAAAGACGTTTGAATACAATCCATCAATAATAATACAATAAACGATACTTTTAATTATGCCTTATTTTCTATTTTTTTCTACTATTATAAAATTCATCTGAACACCATAGCTCGATCGTATGTTCCATCGACAGATCAATATCGGACACCTACAATAAATAATCATAAATCCTGTTCGTAAGGACAGATTCTTTTAAAGACTTATTGTTAGAAAATTTGAATGTGAAACTAAATTAATTCTTATAAAAAGTCACGAAGAGAAACAAACAACATAAAAAATCTTCCTTTTTAAAATGGACTACTATAGTTTTCTAATTATTGAATAAAGATGATAAAAGAGACAAATTCTAATGTTATGATAAAAGTAATTTCAATATATTCACTATCAACAACAGATGACTACTATTAATTTTACGATTGTGAAACTACGCCGTTACGATTGTGAAACTACACTTTGTAGTAGACTTAGCTCCGCGGCTTATGCTATTAGAAAAATAAGGCAATATACTGATATTGCCACGGCGCGCTTGGTTTACTTTAGTTACTTCCATAGTATTATGTCGTATGGTATTCTTCTGTGGGGTAAAGCAGCAGACATTGAAACAGTATTTATCTTGCAAAAACGTGCAATTAGAGCAATCTACTGCCTTGCTGCTCGAACATCTCTTAGAGACTTATTTAAAGAAATAGATATACTAACAGTGGCTTCTCAATATATTTATGCTTGCATAATTTTTGTACGTCAAAATTTAAATTCCTACTTAAGACACAGCGATGTACATGCATTAAATACAAGAAATAAAAATAAGTTGATCTTACCGTCTCTAAGACTGCATAAAGTTTTTAATACTTTTATGGGTCAAAGCATACTTTACTATAACAAGATTCCTAATAACGTACTAGACTTGTTTTGGCGATAGCCAAAAATTCAGACAACGGTTATTATTCGACTTATTTATTCACTCTTTACAATAGTTCAACAGCACTTTTTACAAAATCGATGACACACTTTACCGGTGGAAAAACAACTGTCTAGATTTGACGCGCCTTTTCGCTCGCTGCGTTTTACCGGAAGTGCTCAAGACGCGCCAAAAGGTGACAGTTTGCAAATAACACTAAATATTATAAATAAAGTATTACAATGTGCGAAATTATCTGGAAACAATATCCATTTATAATAATATGAATTTTAAAACATGTCATTGTAATTACGATATATTATTTTTATGATTTTAATTTTATTCTAGTTTTTGACCGGATGTAATCGACGTTTTAAGATTACGTTCAAGAAATTGTTTTTATGTACTATTACAAATAAACTATTTTCATTAAATAAATAATAATAATTAATTATCCTTACAGCTCGGCCATCCTGTGAATAGCGAGTCACTTCGCTATTTATTTTTAAATAATACAGTTACAATCATCAGCGATTACAAATAAAAATTTCTTATAACGATAAATAATTGAAGAGAACATAAAGTAGGTATTTAAAGTTATAGTTATACTCCAAATTAATTAATTCATTTATCAAAATAACGTATACATTACAATAATTAAATTTATATCGATTTATCCATATTCCTATTTATTTATTTTTTTACACTTCCGCTAATACTATCATCGTTATTATTAACAAAGTTTCACTTACTCCTAGATTAATTATCACTTCCATCATTTGACTTATTATCATCATTAGAACTACTGTCAAAGTCTCGATCAAAGCTCATCCAAGGTTGAATCTTATCTATAGCTACTATACCTTCATACCTGCGACCGTTTTTGCGAGACAAAGGGGTATCTTCGACTACAAATCTATCATTTTGGAGCACTTTTAGAATGCGATAGGGTCCCTGATATTTCACCACTAGTTTTTGCGATTGACCGTCATGTGGGACTTGTCTTTCTATCCGTACAAGATCTCCTATGTTATACTTTTTACTCGGTTTTCTATGTCTGTTATACCTTTCCGCATCTTTTTTTTGTTGGCATTCAATACGCTTACTGGATTCTTCTCTTAAAGATTTCAACTCGTCTCCGGATATGACATTACAAGTATCATTAATAACTGTGTTAACGCCATAATATAATACTTACTAAAAGTTTAATAATTCAAATATTTCGCGCCTGTTTGTTAGGCTTTATCTATCATAAATAATTATATTTGTTAATTTTCGCTGGTAGACACAATTGTAAATTTCCCATACCCTACCTTTCCCTTTCTGCACTACATAAATTACATATGTGTGAGAGAGAGGGCATATTCTACTGGAACCGCGTCAACTTAGGCGCGTTAGACCAGTGTTGATCTGACAACGGTTCCCGCAACGTCCGCAAGGATTAAGACGGAGATTCGCGCGCCCGCTATATACTGTTTTATAATACGTGCTCGTGATAATTGGTGAAGAGACTGTTACTCCATCTTGCTGCTAGTGATCTGAAGAAACACCTGCGCCGGAGGGCCCATGATCGAGGTCGATTGCGAGCCGCCATTACACCACACCACAAGGCAAGTGTAGTGCAGATTGTTCCAAATATCTATTTACCTGTGTCACCAGCCGTGTATTCTCTAAATATTACTTACCTACCTAAACCCTATGTTTTAAGTAGAACCGCACCTTACAGTCCACTCAGGAATTTCGATTCCACCCTTACGCCTCCATCTTGAAGGCTTCTTCATTTGATGGCCGCATCGAGCCAGGATACCCTTTTTCATCCTTAGCGCTTATCATTTTTTAGCCTTATCATTATAATTATAGGCCCTAGACGCCTTTATCCCGCATTAAATTACCTATATTTTCTTATAAAGTTACCGCATTTTATTTACATATCGCATTTTATTTACATATCGCATTTTATATTTTGTCGATCTCCGTCTTTTACCGAATTTAGTCATTTCTTAATATATAAAAGGTCACTGTGTACTTTATATATTTCTCTCACCGCATAGTTTTATTTTTTTGTAAGCGGGTAAACTCTAATAAACTTACATAACTCGCTCGCTTCGTCATCGGAATACGCTTACTTAGACACGTTACAATTCGTAGCTTCTATACCTACGCAAACTCATTTTATTTATTTTAATAGTTACCTGAATAACTTCATACATTATTCAAAATGCCCAGAGACGAGAAAGATGCCAAAGGTGATAATGATGATCAATCCATTGGTCTTCAATTGGCCTTGTCAGCCCGTGATATGATTTTCGCTCGCTTGCAAACAATTTTCGACCTTATTGAAAAGGTGAATTCCGGCATTGAGCCGCTTGAAACATTTATGTGTGCATATGTCAATATCGATGCGATTCGCACCGAGTTTCGCGAGGCATACGACAAATATAATGTTCTTTTATTAAAACAAAATCCTAAAAATAAAATAAATGCACAAGCATGGATTAGCTTCGAAGATTTATATTGCCGCATTAAATATAGTCATTCGGGTTTTACTAAACCGTCCCCCGCACCGCTTACATCGTCGAACAGTAATGATCTCGTTAAACAAAAGGTTCGATTGCCTCCTATCGAAATTATGTCATTCGATGGAAACATTCGTAACTGGCCGTCATTTTACGCTAATTTTAAAAGTACGATACATGAAAATAGTTCTTTAACTAACTCGGAAAAATTATATTATTTATTGGGAAAACTTTCCGATAATGCTCAATCCGCATTTTCTGGAATCTGTCCAGATGGAAATAATTATGAAATGATATTTGAGTCGCTCGTTAATAAGTACGAAGATAAGCGTATGTTAGCTTCTACTTATCTAAATCAAATATTCAATCATAAGTCATTTAATACCGCGTCTATTGATAATTTTGAATCATTTTCCGATAATTTTGTTTCTGCCGCAAATGCATTAAAAAATCTTAAAATCGATAACCTCTCCGATTTTATTTTGTTCCATATTGCTATCAAAAAGATTGATTCTGAAACCGCTCGATTATTCGAAATGAATTCGAAAGACGAAATACCTTCTTTCGATAATTTAATTAAATTTATTAGAGAACAATATCGCATTTTACAAAACACTAAAGTTCTTGACAACTCGAATTCCACTCATTTTAATAATTCTAAACAATCAAATAAAAAACAGTCATATGTGAACAGGTCCAATAAGGCACCTCCACAACCGCAATCTTATACTATTATCAATAAGCCCACAAAGTGTTTATGCAATAACTTTGTTCATGAACATTTATATAAATGTCCCGCATTTTCTAATATGTCGCCTAGCGATCGCTTCAAATCTGTGAAAGAGATTGACGCATGTATCAATTGTTTGAGTACCAAACATAGGGCCGGTGTTTGTCAGTCGGCTTCCCGATGTAAAAGTTGTCATAATAAACATCACACGCTTTTGCATTTTAACCGCAATCATCAATCGTATTCAACTCAATTATCGAGTGGTATTAATACGAGTGGTTCGTATTCGAACCCCGCTGCCGCCGCGCCTTCGTTACAAGCTTTGAGCGATAGCACTGCCTTCTCGCAGTCGTCCTTGTCGCACGCACAGTCCTTGCCCGCACAGCCGTCTGTTTCGTATGCGGACGCGCAGGTTTCGCGCCCTAGCCGGCCAGACAAGAGATGCAGCGTTGTCACTCAAGCCGCTCCACAATGTAACGCGTCCATTGCAGCGTCAATGGGAAAAGATTCGAAGAGCTCATGCGTATATAAGCAACAATGTAATGCTAATACAACGATACTGCTGTCAACCGCTACAGTAATTGTTCGTGACTCATTGAATAATGAACACCTTATACGATGTTTATTGGATAGTGGCTCGCAAACTAATTTCATTACCGCAGATTGTTGTAAACGTTTAAATTTAACAAAACATTTATCTGAAACTTCAACAGTCAAAGGTATTGGTGGTACGGAAAAATCCGTTAAAGGTTCCGTACATTTCCAATTCTCTTCCCGCTTTAATTCAAACGTTATGTTTAATGTTAACTCGCTAGTTATCGTTGAAATAACCGATTATTTACCTACCGCTCCTGTTGATATCGCCGCATTACCTTATTTAAGGGGCTTACCGCTCGCCGACGAATCGTTCGGCATCCCCGGTCGCATCGATGTACTGATCGGGGCCTCACTTTTTCCGCATTTGCTGCTACCTTGCGTCGTAAGCAGCAATTCCGCGACGCCGCCTGCTGTTCAGACCGTACTCGGATACGTCATCATGGGCACCGTGCCTGCGTTACCTATGCGACGTAATAATAAAGTATCGCTCGCTTGTTGTTCATATTACGATGCGCATACGCCTGATGAAGACTCGTTAGAATCAACATTAAAAAAATTCTGGCTGGTTGATGAAGCTCCCGTCACTCATTTGTCGAGTAAATCTCGCGATGAATTAGAGTGCGAATATTTTTATTCAATGACAACGCAACGTGATAAAGACAGTGGTAGATACACTGTAGCTTTACCATTTCGCACCGACGCATTCTCTTTGGGAAACTCCCTCGATATCGCGAAAAAACGTTTCTTTTGTCTAGAAAGGAAATTGGAGTCTTCTCTCGAGTTACGTAATGCTTATAATGCCGCTATTCGTGAATATATAGATAAAGGATATTTATCTCCCGCACCCTTAGATAATCTAAACGATGGTTATCCCGATTACGTCATACCGCATCACGCCGTTATACGTTTGGACAAACCTTCAACGAAATTACGTTCTGTTTTAGACGCTAGTTGTAAAACGAGTACGGGCATATCTCTCAATGATATTTTGCACAGTGGTCCGAACCTACAGGGTGATTTATTTAAAATCATTTTAAATTTTCGATTATTCGCTGTCGCTCTTTCCGCTGACTGCCGACAGATGTTCTTACAACTTGGTGTAAGAGAGAGTGATCGTCGCTTCCAACGCATCTTATATCGCTTTAATGCGCGTGATCCTCTAATATTATACCAATTTAACCGCGTCTGCTTTGGCCTCAAATCGAGTCCGTACCACGCACTCCGCACTATACAACAACTAATCGAAGATGATGGTCATGATTATCCTCTCGCTCGCGCTGTCGCTTCTGATTCACTGTATATGGATGACGTAGTTTACAGTGAAATATCGGAATCCCGCGCTGTTCAGGTTTCTCATGAACTTATTCAGCTTTTTAAGAAAGGTCAATTCGATTTGGTCAAATGGACCAGTAACTCCCAAGCTGTATTAAACAACATTCCCGCATCTCATAGGTTGACTGAACAGCTAGAATTCGACAAGTCAGTGGAACAAAAAATCCTTGGCTTACGCTGGTGTACGTCAAATGATTCCTTTGAATTTCTTATTTCCACACCGCCAGTTACATGTACCAAACGTGCTATACTATCAACTGTAGCCCGACTTTGGGACATTATGGGATTTGTTGCGCCCGTAGTTCTTTACGCAAAGCTACTCATTAAAGACCTATGGCTATTAAAGATCGATTGGGACGAAGTTCCGCCTCGTCACATCATTAACAGTTGGCAAAGCTTCTATTCCACTTTGTCGCTATTAAACAATTTTAAAGTTCCGCGCCATTTAGGCCTCTTTGATAATTGTACTCTGCGCCTAATAGGTTTTTCAGACGCTAGCGAGCGCGCTTATGGCGCCGTCGTCTATGCTCACATTACTCGCAACAACAAAATATCTGTGATGTTGGTTTGTGCCAAATCAAGGGTATCGCCCGTCAAACCGCTGACCATCGCTCGATTAGAGTTATGTGGTGCTGAGCTTCTCTCTAAACTTCTTCGTCGCGTTCACGACACTTACGACCCGCGTTATAAAGTTACTAGTATTCACGCCTTCACCGATTCAAAGGTAGCTCTTTGTTGGATCAATTCATCTCCACATCGTTGGCAAACATTTGTGGCCAATCGTGTTGTTCGCATCGTTGACAATGTTCCCGCGAAACACTTCTACCATGTGGCGGGCACTGACAACCCCGCGGACTGTCTTTCTCGTGGCTTAACGCCTGATAAATTTATTGAGCATCCACTATGGTTGCACGGACCTACTTGGGCCAAACACGATCCATCTGAATGGCCCATAAACAAAGAGACCGATTTAGATTCGGACGTAGTCCCTGAAGTGAAGGTCCACTCGCACCCGGTAGTTTCTGACACAACATTTGACTCGCCTCTATTGGCTCTCGCAGAACGCACGTCGTCGTGGACTAAATTACTGCGAGTTATTGTTTTTTTGTATCGCTTTATGAAAAAACTTCCGCGTCGCACTGACTCTGTCACCACAAGCGATCTTCAATTCGCTGAACATATTTTATTGCAACATGTTCAAAGAAAACATTTCTTTAAAGACTTCACTTATTTAAGGGATAATAAATGTTGTTCATCCGCGCTTAATAAGCTTAAACCATTTTTAGATAATGACTTAATTCGTGTTGGTGGTCGTTTGACACACTCGACTGAGGCGTATAGTATAAAACACCCGATAGTATTACCACATCGTGACCACATAGTTGAGATTCTCGTAGACTACTATCATAAAAAATATTTACACGCGGGTCCAGAACTCACTATGTCATTGTTGCGTCACAGATATTGGATCTTGTCCGCTAGACGAATTATTCGTTTTAGAATTCACAAGTGCAATTTTTGCCACAAGTGGAAACCGCGACCTCAGAATTCGCCGATAATGAGTGACCTCCCTAGTCATAGAGTAAACGCTGCAGTCAAGGCATTTTCCCACACGGGTTGTGACTACGCTGGCCCAATTCAGTACGTGCCTATACGCGCTAGGGGGGCAAGGAGTCGCAAGGGTTACCTGTGTATTTTCACCTGTATGACCACTCGCGCTATTCACATCGAATTGGCTACCGATCTTTCGACCGCTTCGTTTATAGCCGCCTTGAAACGTTTTTTGTCACGCCGAGGACCGGTACAATGCCTTTATTCCGATAACGCAACTAATTTCCGGGGAGCTAATTCATATTTGCGCGACTTATATAATTTTATTAATAAGGAATACCGCCCTCGCTTCGAAGAGGAGCTCGCAGAGCATCGCATTGATTGGCAATTTATTCCGCCCGCATCACCACACTTCGGTGGCTGTTGGGAGTCCATGGTGAAAGCTGTGAAGACGCACCTTTTCAAAACAATAGGTCAACAAATTCTCTCTTATGAGGAATTTGTTACTATTCTTACTCAAATAGAGTGCCTTTTAAATTCTCGGCCTCTAACTGTTCTAAGCGCTGATCCCTCAGAGCCTAAAGCTCTGACACCATCGCATTTTTTGCATACTGTGCCTCTTTATTCATTGCCTGCCGCACAGGTGGACTCATCTAACGATCATCTACTTGAGCGGTATTCACTTATGGACAAAATGATTCAATCATTTTGGAAGAGATGGCGAGGCGAGTACCTTTATCGTTTGCAAACGCGTTTAAAATGGAATAAACCCAATACAGACACGATCAAGGAAGGAACTGTGGTAATAATATTAAATGATAACTCCCCTCCTCTATCGTGGCCGTTAGGTGTTATTGAGAAACTGCATACATCTAAGGATGGCCTCACGCGTGTCGTTTCTGTACGTACTTCTAAGGGTATTCTGGTGCGACCTGTGGTCCGCTTGTGCCCCATCCCAACTCAGTAATTTAAAGGCTTATCTTATTCCCCATTTAGTTTAGTTATTTTATTCCGCATTATATTACATTATTACTAATATATATTTTTTTTTAAAGGGTGACCCTTTAAGGCCGGGGGAAATGTTAACGCCATAATATAATACTTACTAAAAGTTTAATAATTCAAATATTTCGCGCCTGTTTGTTAGGCTTTATCTATCATAAATAATTATATTTGTTAATTTTCGCTGGTAGACACAATTGTAAATTTCCCATACCCTACCTTTCCCTTTCTGCACTACATAAATTACATATGTGTGAGAGAGAGGGCATATTCTACTGGAACCGCGTCAACTTAGGCGCGTTAGACCAGTGTTGATCTGACAACGGTTCCCGCAACGTCCGCAAGGATTAAGACGGAGATTCGCGCGCCCGCTATATACTGTTTTATAATACGTGCTCGTGATAATTGGTGAAGAGACTGTTACTCCATCTTGCTGCTAGTGATCTGAAGAAACACCTGCGCCGGAGGGCCCATGATCGAGGTCGATTGCGAGCCGCCATTACACCACACCACAAGGCAAGTGTAGTGCAGATTGTTCCAAATATCTATTTACCTGTGTCACCAGCCGTGTATTCTCTAAATATTACTTACCTACCTAAACCCTATGTTTTAAGTAGAACCGCACCTTACAGTCCACTCAGGAATTTCGATTCCACCCTTACGCCTCCATCTTGAAGGCTTCTTCAAACTGTGTTTAATATACCTTGAGTTTTATGGTTTATATTAAAGCCAAACAAGAGTTCTGAGGGAGATTTTTGGGTTATTTTATGTATTGTAGTATTAAGGCCTATTTGAATATGCCTTACGTGATCGTCCCACCTCTTTTCATCTTTACCGTGATTAGATGTAGCTAGAGCTTCAGTAATTGTCCGATTAAAACGCTCTACTTGTCCATTGGCCCTTGGTGTTGCGACGGCGTTCAACACATGTTTTATCCCATATTCTAAAATAAAATCTTTAAACGCTTTGCTCGTAAAACTCGATCCTCGGTCAGTGATGAGACGAGTTGGAACACCAAAGAACCCAATGTGATCCTTTAAAACTTTTATTGATGTAAATGACTTTGTATTTTTAACGGGTGTTATATTAATAAACTTTGTGAAACTATCAATTATAACTAAGAGGTAACAATTGCCGACCCTACTTTTTATGAATGGACCCAAGTGATCCGCGTGGATGGTATGGAATGGTACATTGATTTTTTCAATCGGATGTAGCATTCCTTCCCGCTTTCCACCAGGCGCCTTATGATGGGCACACTCTAAGCAGGCTAAGACATATTTTTTTACGAATCGTCTCATACGTTTAAACCAGTAATGTTTCTTTATACGTTCTAGAGTTTTCTCATAGCCGCAATGCCCTACGTCGTCATGATTTTTCTTGACTATTTGCCATCGGGCGCCTTTAGGTACAACCCATTTTATCTCGTCTCCCACTGTACGATAAACACGACCATTTTTTATTTTGTAATTATCATAAATGTCGGCAACTCGTTCAGTGGTCGGATCGCTCAAGGTGCTTTTTATTGTCATAATTTCGTCATCAGCTGATTGCACGGTAGAGATCCAATCTTGTTCGTTTTCGACCAACAAAACATCAAGTAGGTGAGGTTCACTTGATTCAGAGTCTATTGGGTTACGGCTTAACGCATCTACGTGCGACATTTTCGTACCCGGCCTATACTCGATAGAGCAATCAAATTCTTGCAATTGGATCCACCACCGGGCAATCCTCGGTACCAAGTCCCTTTTAACTAACGTGGACCTAAGCGCATTGCAGTCTGTTACAATGACAAAGGGAATTCCGATGAGATAAATTCTAAATCTATGTAAAGAGGAGATGACAGCTAGTGTTTCTAGCTCGAATGAGTGGTATTTCTGCTCCTCCGGGGTGGTTTTGCGACTAAAGTAAGACACGGGTTGTAATATTCCGTTTTGATTGCGTTGCAGTAGAATACCTGCCAAACCGCTCTTACTAGCGTCTGTATGAAGCTGTGTTTCAGCTTGAGGATCATACAACGCAAGGAGTGGTCTTTTAGAAAGTAAGCCCTTTATTAACATAAAGGATTCCTCTTGAGACTTACCCCAGGACCATTCCTTATCTTTCTTTAGCAAGTCCGACATAGGAGCTGCTATCGAGGCATAGTCTTTGATAAATCTCCTGAAAAACCCTGAAAGGCCTAAAAATTGGCGCAGTTCATGTTGATTACGTGGCTCAGGAAATCTTGATACTGCATCAGACTTCCTAGAACCAGGTCGTATTCCTTTTGAACTCACCTCAAACCCAAGAAAATCAATCTTGTCAAGGAAGAAATTACATTTACTCATTTTTAACGTTAATCCCCCTTTCCTCAGTAACCCCAGGACTTCTTTCAATCTGTCTAGGCCTTCAGCAAAGTTCTTACAAGGTATTAAAACATCGTCCATATAAACTAAGGCATACTTGATCTTAGCATCAGACAAGATCCTATTCATGGTTCGTTGGAAAACTGATGGAGCGTTGACAAGTCCGAATGGCATCCTGTTATATTCGAATTGGCCATCGGGGGTGACGAATGCCGTTTTATGACGCGAATTTTCGTCAATAGGTATTTGATAATACCCCGATGCCAGGTCTAGAGTGATGAACAGGTAGTTGCCGGCGAGCATGTCTAACTGATCTTCGATGCGCGGTAAAGGGTAGTGCTCCTTTTTTGTCTTTCGGTTCAATGCACGGTAATCTACACATAACCTCTTATCACCTGTTTTTTTCTTTACGAGAACTATCGGACTAGCGTACGGTGAAGAAGATTCCCTCACAATGTCGCTCTCTATCATCTCCTGGACCATATCCCGTACTAAACATCTTTCAGAATACGACATACGGTACGGCCTATAGACAATAGGTACGGAATCTTCAAGTTCTATCGTCATCTCCGTGACATCAGTATATCCTAGGTCCTTAAGACTACTAGAGAAACAGTCTTTATAATCCAATAATGTACGCTGGAGATCTAGTCGTTGTTCAGTCGTCAGATCAGGATTACAAGATAGCGTATCGTCAACTTCAGTTGTACTTAAAGTTACCGCTAAAACTTGTTTTGATACATGTATTCGATTTGCCCTTGTTATTAGTTCTCCTTTATTTATAGTGATATTAGAATGAGATATATTAAATATCAATAAAACGCAGCGATTATTGGTCAGACTGTATTCGCCTGGTAGTAAATAATATACCTGACTTTCTGGACCTCGAATAGATCCATTGACATAAACGTTACCATTTGTTAACGAATTACAAGACACGGGTATAGGTTGTAAACTATTAGGAGGAATAATAACAAGATCACACGAAACGAGATGAATTTTCTCATTATATTTTATTTTTTCTAATATAACTTCATCAGGCGTTTTAGTGATGACTATGTGTGGCTTCTCTGTAAAGGAATGCCCTAACAAGACTGGATATTTTAACACATAGTCCTCAACCACATATATTTTAACGACTTCTTTTATATTTTGGAGCTCCACTGTGGCTACTATCATACCTTGAGGTCGAATTAAGTTCGCGCCAATACCTCTTAACATAGGCATTTCTACCTCGGTTATTATATTAGTATCTAGGAGCCTAACGTCACTCTCTCTTATGAGAGAACATTGGCTACCCAGATCCAGATGACACTTAAAGACTTTATTATTGATTGACACGTCCATTATATATTTATTATTAGTGTTATCAGCAATACTAACTTCTGAGACCTGTTTCTCATTTTTATCTGAAGAAATTTTACTAGGGACTTCATGAATTTTATTCCTATAACAGTTCGACGACTGATGCCCGATTTTTTCGCAATTAGTACACTTAACTAATGGTTTATCGCATTTGAAACTCGGGTGACCTACTTGGTTACAATTGAAGCACCTTATGTTTGAATTGTTAGCAGTTGGTCGCATATTATTCACTCTATTGTTAGAATTACTTATGCTTTTATCGAATCTATTCTTTTTAAAGTTGTCAAAACCGTCCCTTGCATTCCCTATTTTTACCGTTCTAAAATATTTCAGAACCTGTTCGGGTTCGGAAAACTGCGCAGCTTGCGCTCCTACTCTTACGGCACGGTCGTCTACCCCATGTAACAAACAATCTACGGCCTGCCTACCCTTTATCCTACAGCGATTCAGGAGATTTATTTTCGCATAGTAATATTGTTCTAACGGCTCGCCAAAACGAACTCTTTTATTCAGCATATCCGTAAGAAGTTCCGCGTAATCTTCGCGACTAGGGAAAGACTCTAAAAGTTTTTTCTTCCATTCAGACCAACTATACAACAATGTGGGAAGACCTTGATACCATGACCTAGCAATTCCGCATAACTGTGGAAGGGAATAATGGATTATTTCCTTTTCTTCCCAGCCATAAATCTCTGCGCATTCTTCAACCTTATTAATCCAAGTAAGCATATTTTGTTCCTTAGTCATGGGATCAAAATCAGGTATAACATTATTGATACTGTTGAAGGACAATTTATGTTTATCTGAATCTTTTACATTTTTAATAATAGTAAGTAACTTATCTAACACAACACTAGTATCATTTTCAGAGGATCTAGTCTTTTTCGACTTTGAATGAGCTTTGAAGTACTTACCGGATGAATCTGATGATGTGCTTGAGTGCCTTCGTTTACGATTAGTTCGACGTTCGCCATATTGTCTCCTTACTGCTCTTGATCTGCTACGCTTATTGTCTCGATCATTATCCGATTCTTCCGAAGTCGACGCCATTCGTGGTCGGCGCCTATCCCTAACCTTCAAAATAGGACTGCAGTCTCTATTCCTTCCTGAAGTTCCGGGTATTTGATTACTGTAGTTGATCAATCGATCAGATCGCAAACCTCCGTCCTTAGTCCCTTCACCTCTGGTACTATAGCTGCTCAACCTGCGCCCTACGGAATCTTCATCACAAAACCCTTGACCTCGGGCATTATCATCATCAGGCCCTTGACCTCGGGCATTAACATCATCAAGCCCTTGACCCCGGGCATTGTCCTTACCAAGCCCTTGACCTCGAGCATTAGCCGCATTCAACCCTTGACCTCGGGTATCCTCCAATTCGAGCCCTCTACCCTGAGCTTCGTTCGATCCATGCCCTTGACCTCGGGCATCACCTTTAGTTGGCCCTTGACCCCGGGCATCATAATTGTCCCTTTGATCCATGTTTCTGTAACTCACATACAAGAAAAAAAAAAACTTAGAATTCAATTGGGTGATCAAATAACGTAGATGGGTACCATAATATCAAAAACTTTCAATCAACTACGTATTATATTTTTTTTTTTTTTTTTTAAAAAAAAAAAGGTCAACTTAGTTTTATTTTAACTTAATAAATGTAAAAAATAAGATGTGATACTTAAAATATGTTGACCTTGTGTAGAGGTAACGTGTTAATATATTATATGTAATAATGTCTAGATATCATAGGATTCACTACCTTATTTGATTTCAGCTAAAAGTACCAAAAATATTCATTATAATTATTCATGACATACCAACATTGTTATCCTCCTATTTAGAACACTAAATTTTAATAGCATACCTGTTTAACAAGCACCCTGGGCATAGCATAAAAAAAAATATACTTTAAGTATATTATGATAATTATACTTCATAAATTAATATACATTGTTTTTTTTACGTGGAATTTAAATAGTTATTTTACTTAACTTTACTAATTTATCATAATTCTTGTCTAGCTTTTTCGTCAGAAGACACTCACTATTTAGCGATAACATTAGGCAACGTGGTTTATTTCTATTAGTGGTGCACAATTAGGCGAACGCTATCATCTAGATCTCTCTTCTTTTACCGATTTATAATATTATTAAACGGCAATATTCTGATTGAACTCACTTCAATACTCAATTCTTTTCTTCCGGACAGAAATAATATAAAAAATAATAATTATATCATAAGGGTAGGTTGGTTTGTTGCTTTTGTTCTTAGTATTATCTTATTGTATAAACAAAAGAGTCATCATCATCATCGTGAAAGAGAGATAGTGAAGAAAAAAAAATCGTGTATACTTGTATACGAAAGTATAGAAAGAAAAAAAAAATGCATCCACTATTTCTTTTAAATTGTGAAATAACAATTATCTTTCCAGTCTAATCTTTCCATTAAATATAACGATAATATCTATGAATCATGCGGTACTTACTTTTATTAATGCTTAGGCGTGGAAGGAAATTTTGTTTATCCTTTCCGATCCCACTTCTGAACTTTTGGCGATAGCCAAAAATTCAGACAACGGTTATTATTCGACTTATTTATTCACTCTTTACAATAGTTCAACAGCACTTTTTACAAAATCGATGACACACTTTACCGGTGGAAAAACAACTGTCTAGATTTGACGCGCCTTTTCGCTCGCTGCGTTTTACCGGAAGTGCTCAAGACGCGCCAAAAGGTGACAGTTTGCAAATAACACTAAATATTATAAATAAAGTATTACAATGTGCGAAATTATCTGGAAACAATATCCATTTATAATAATATGAATTTTAAAACATGTCATTGTAATTACGATATATTATTTTTATGATTTTAATTTTATTCTAGTTTTTGACCGGATGTAATCGACGTTTTAAGATTACGTTCAAGAAATTGTTTTTATGTACTATTACAAATAAACTATTTTCATTAAATAAATAATAATAATTAATTATCCTTACACTTGCCATTTGACAAATTTAAAATTCACATTAAGAAAATTCTAATGTCCAAAGGTTACTATACTATTAACGATTATATAAATGACAAAAATGCTTGGTTGTAACTTATAATGTCATATAGTTATTTCCACCAATAGCATTTCATTGATTTTGTGGTTGCTGGAAGATGTCATGCTCTCTATAAGTTTCTGCGGTGGTGGCGTCGTGTGCCGGGTCGCTCCGTTCCCTATGATATGGTTGAGCGGAGCGATGGCTGGCACATGCGTCATACTTGTGAACAGGTGCCACTAGTGGAAATGGTCATCTCTAAGCTTCCTTGATTTTGTAATAATTTACCTACATATTCATCAATAGTATCATTTTTGAGGGATTTTTGAGGTATATGGCATTATATGATATTATATATAAAACAATACAATTATTATTGTAATGACGTGCTCAGACAAGTGTTTAAAATTAATGAAAGATGTTTAGCTTTATTAGGTCTTTGTATATTAATTGTTGACCTTTGTGTATTGTAATACCTATATTGTGATGGTGCATTGTCGGACAGCCTTTAAATACAGTAAATATTCTTATCATTAGGTACTTATTGGTACTTTAATATACCTTTTTTATACTCTGTGCGACACTGCGCTGCTAAATACTATTACTGTGTAATTAAACATTGTAACTTAATGATTGAAAAGAGTGACTACACGAGTTTGTTGCCGGAATCTTCTCGGTAGTTCAACTTTTGGAACCGGTGTAAATTCAGACAGACTGACAGACAGACTGACTGACGGACAGACAGACAGACTGACTGACGGACAGACGGACCGACAGACAGACCGATAGACAGACTGACATAACATTCTTAGCTTACGTAGATGCAGATAAGACAGAGAGACAAACATTATGAAATTGTTAGTTAGTTAATATTATTTTTATGTGATAGACTTAAGGGTTTTTTTGTTGACGATTCAAAAGTGCTTCTTGGGGGCCTAATTGAATAAAGATATTTTCATTTTCATTTTTCATTTTCAAAGTACAAGGTGGGGGCTAAACCTACTACTACATTTAATTTCAAATTAAATTTAAACAAAACTAAAAACTGACTTCAAAACACTAAAAAGGAAATTTATTTATAGGTAATTTTTTTGAGTCGGCGTAGCTGCGCAGCACTTATTATTATTTTTAGAAACATTCTAGCACCAACTCCAAAAATTGCTACGTCATTTCCAGAAACAATAGAAAGTGAAGCACCGACTCCGAAACATATCTTTATATTAGACTAGTGGTCGCCCACGGCTCCGCTCGCGTGAGTATCGGCTATCGCGCCAAAACTAAGCCTGTGTCTTTTCTTAGGACAGAATAGGGTCATCTATCTCCATGCCACATTTCAACAGACAGACAGGCAGCGTTCTTTTCGCATTTGAATATAATATTGTTTGATGTAAATTAATATTTTTTGATTACAATCATTTGCCTTTTTAGTGACTCGTATTCAGTTTTAAGTTTTAAAAGTGTACGCGTAAAAATGTAGCCATGTTTTATTGTAAACAAATCCTCGTCTGTTCCGGCGTGTTGCCTGGAACGGAATGGAGAGCGGAAGGTACGGCTTCGGAAACGGGATGGTGTAAGATAAAGAGAACATTTCCTATAGCGTCTCGGAAGATTTAGCAACATTCCGAGCCTTTCTTGTCCTTTTAATGCGCCAGCGGTTAAATGTATTCGGGCTTCGTTATCCGTTTTGTTAGACTGCATAAGTTTGTAAGGCACATATTTTATATCGCTATTGCAGTTCTCTTTTAGTACAGATATTGTTTTGTAGATTTAGTATTCGTACTTTATTTTAATGTTTCATCATAAAAAGTACTAAACTTTCCTATCTGAAGTCACATTTTGCAAGAATTGTAAAATAGTTTGAGTAATTATATAACATTTAACAACGTATTATTTATGATGATAAAGGGATAATGATGATAATAACAAATAATACTGATAAATCCTTATCTAAATGTATAAAAAGGAAAACTGACTAATATATTAACGCACAGCCGAAACCCACAGCGGTTTCAAGATTACAAATTTGGCACACAGGTTTAATATGTAGGGGTGCAATAAAGTAATTTTTCAAAATTCACTCCCTAAAGTGGTGAAATACGGGTCTAGTTTGTATAGGGAAACAAGATTAGTTCGACTATGTTATCCCAAACTTCACAAGAGTACTTCTATCGATAAATAACTAAACATGTGTTTCAGGTTTTTTCAGAATTCAACCCCTAAAAGGCTAAAATGGACATTTTTGGAGAAGTCTGCAAATCTACATGGGTATTTTTGTATGGGTCGCTGATTATAAAAACAACAACGATTTTAAAATCCAACGTGGTGGACGTAGTAAACTATTATCCCAAAAGGGTTTCATCCCTTCATTTTGAGGTATAGCACAAGACTTGCGTTACCCTAATAGAACATTTGTATTTCGCGCCATCTCGATCGTCATAAATCTACCGATTGATCTTATATTGAAAAATTATTTTATTACTGCATCGCTATGGGTACCTACCGATGTACTAACAATAGGCATACATGTATGCATTTTACAAATTTCATTCTCTTAGGTTTGTATGGGGAAACAATATAAAGGTGGTTTTCCACCAGAGGGGCGAGACGAGAATTGAAATCGCAAAATAACAAACCTATCGCGAGAAACGTGTTTGTGTTGCAGAGTTAATTTATACTCTGTATCGGAAGCAATACGGTTCATTTTTACACAAACAAATATTTCAATTCACGCCTCGAAATCCTCGTCAATCCTGACTATTTCCACCAAAGATGCGCGAGGCGAGGATTGAAAATTTTCCATACAAATTTCAATTATCGTCTCGCGTCATCTCGTCTCGCCCCTCTGGTAGAAAATCGCCTAGGGTTCGAAATCATATCAAATTTCACATTAAAATATAAACTATATATCAGAAGCAATATGGTTCATTTTTACACAAACTAATATATCAATTTACGTCTCGCACATCCTCGTCCATTCTGACTATTTCCACCAAAGAAGCGCGAGGCGAGGATTGAAAATTTGCCATACAAATTTTAAATCTCGTCTCGCCTCGTCTTGTCTCGCCTCGTCTCGTCTCTTCTCGCCCCTCTGGTGGAAAACCACCTTCAGTCAGACTATTTTATTCTAAACTTCACTGGAGTATTCCTATCGATAAATAAATGAGTAGACAAACCCCTTCAAGGGGGCTATGGAGTGACATAGTCTGAAAATCAACACGGTTATTTTTGAACGGTTTAGTTAGTGGGTCACTGAATACGAAAACAATAACAATTTTAAAATCCAACGTGCTGGACGTGAAGTACCATTATCCTCTATAGCGACTCCATCTTTTCATTTTGAGGTATGGTTTGAGGCTCAAAAACCTACTATCTACTCGATTGTCGTCAATCGGTACCTAGGCGAGCGCGGGCGGCGTGGAGAGTCGGAAGGATTAGTCATCGGGAAACTTTCATTGCATCAGAAGAATTCAAGGTGCTGCACCTGTATGCATTTTATAAGTTTGGCTGGTATTCTATCTAAAATGCAAAATATCAAGCTTTTCTGTAATCGTCACGTTTCCCTGGGGCCTGTAAAAGTATATTGAAAGTCTTCGATTCTTATTTTGACCAAAATCAAATGAAATTTAACAATTAAGTATGCTAGTTACTATTCTCAAAATGTATTCTGACTTTTGTTCATCTGTTAATAATCATAATAATTATTACTATTTACATTTATAACAAAGTCCCACCAAATGTAACTTAACTGCCTTTTCACAAACTTAAGTTATATGTGAAACAAACTTTAATGAAAAAAGGCTACTATAAGATCCAAGAATATTTAGATGATAAGAATGCATGGACACATTAAAATTTCAAATGTTTTAAGTTTATTTACGAGTATTGTGACTATTAACCTCTGTAACCTATACTGTGATTGTGCACTGTTAGATAGCCTGAAAATAACGATATTATTTTTGACATTGGGTACCTTTCTTGGTACGTTGACTTACCTTCTCTTCTAATTTTCATTTTTTTTCGCTAGGCGGCATTTCACTGCTAAAGGTTAAATTTTTGTAACTACAAACATTGTAATTTAATATTTGAAAAGAGTGACTACACGAGTTTGTTGCCGGAATCTTCTCGGTAGGTCAACTTTTGAAACCGGTTTAAATTCAGACATGACAGACGGAGAGACTTGACGTTGTTAGTTAATATATTTTTTGTAATAGTTATAAGAATGTGTTTTTTGACGATTTAAAAGTGCTTCTTTGTGGCCTATTTTAATAAAATATTTTTTCTTTCTTTCTTTCTTACTATTAATACTGACCAACCTCCCTAAAGCTTACTTATTTAGTTATTATCATCAGTAAGTAGGTAATCATTTCACTGGCCATAGCACTTCCATCCTAGAGAATAATTTTGGATATAACAAAGGACCTGGTTAAACATCATAATTCTTCTGCAAAATTCCTCTGTTCTGCTCTAAAAGCTACCAATTTATGAGCAACGTCTGAAAATCTGAAATATCTACTTTTACCCCGAGAATGTGTTGTCATGGGATAACCCAGAAGTCGCGGGCGAGAGTTAGTAATATACTACCTCAAATTAGTGGATTCAGAATCAAGATTTCGAACCCCAATATTCAATAGTTTGCGTATTTCTACCTGGATTTGCCTCAAAACCAGGTCCTTTGTTTAATAGTTCATTAAATTAACGTTGGCAAGGCTCGATACAAATCTTGTTAGAATCCCTCCTAAGACCGTAAAGCACATGGGTGTATTAACAATTTGGTTGGCTTACAGATGTGTATATCACTATATGGGATATTATTAAGCTTATACCTGGATCTTGCAGTCTATTGTTGGATAAAGCCTATAATAATATAATTTATGTTACATTCATACCTAGCTGACTTTTGGTGTATTGATGGGATTATAATTAGTTTCAAACTACAATAATTGGTTGCGTATTCTAAACTGGATGAGTTATTTATAACTACAAGGTTCAGACCGTGGCATACGTAAATGAGTTCTTTAAGCGATTACAATGAGTGTGTTAACCTAAGGAGACTGACAATTGCTATTGAGGATTCTTCCTTAGGCATTTTTAATTCCCGTCTAATCGTAAGCCATTATCGTAGCCTATATACAGACGCTCGTAGCACCTTCAGCACAGATTACTTATAAGATAAAGATGACTTATAAGATACAGACCTTCAGCACTGCACTACTCACGCGCTGCCTACCATACGAAAACAAGAGAGAGCTCTCATGCTTCAAAGGTAACGCTTTATCTCAATGAGTTTTGGCAACCTTACTCGTATTGTTACTTAGCTGCAATCTTCTGTAAGGTAGCTAGATATTCGAGTAGTAAAAACCAATATTTTTATCTATTACTTAAAATATAATAAAATTGTTTATTTTAAATATTACATCTGGTTTATGAAAAATATTTTTCATAATCTCGCTCTTATTTTCAGATAGGACATTATTTGCCTATTAAAGCTAGGGATCAGCAATTATAATCAAGCATAATGACTATACATATTATTCCTTACAAAGTCAACACTTCTTCAATGATTTGGTGGTCTTTTAGCGACGCTCCATTGACAGGCACACAGGTGTGTTGTTCGAAACTTTTTTGAAGACGAACTTCGCAGACAGAGGACTGCAACGTCTGCGTTTTGGTACACTTTTTTTCACATTTGCTCATGACTATTAAAATTTTACTACCCATTTTTCTTTGCGCAAAGAGCGACATTTTTAAGGCAGGTGTATAGAAAGCCCATTATGTATAATTTTTCACCATTTAATGTATGTTTTTGTAACCAATAAACGAATTATTAATTATTTATTTAAAAAATGTAGTTTAGAATTCTGCATAGATGTGCACAAAGTACTTTAAGAAACGTGACAGAATATTTTTCACTTAGAGTGGTAGATTAACTTTACTATGTTTAGTGTGTCAAGCTCGATAATGTGAATAATTTACTTTTCATAACCCCCTCTCGGAAAGAGTATTTTTGCTCTTCGATATCTGAGTGCAAAAGCCGTTTCTATCTGCTAGAGGATAAAGTAAAATTGAATTTAGAACATCGTGCGCACTGAGTTTGTGAATTCAAAACATCATTAAACCTCTTTACTTCTACCTCCATGGTGCCGAATTTATCATACAACCTTTTTGAACTTGTTAAAAACTCAGACTCGGCACCTTCTTGGTGTACTTACTTTTGTTTTATTTGCTTTGCGCGCGCCATTTTCTTTTCGCGACATATTTATTAAAACCATAGGTTTAAAACAAGAAATTTGAAAACAAGCAAAAAAGGTGTGTTTGGCGGGTTTTTGTGGCGTCAGTGAAAATTTTTATTACAATAATGAAAAATTGTTTCGGAGCGAACATTGAGTTATAAAAGCGGCGTAGTTTTATTATTTAAGTGTTTGTGTTGACGTGCAACTAAAAAATTATTAGAATAAAAGTGATTAAGTATGGTCTGAAATACGATGAGAACTTTTTTGTGGTTATCCACCTCATCAAGTGGCACATAAAGTGTCTGTCATCATATATTTCGCGTCAAATACTCCCAAGGTGCATTAACATGTGTTACGCCAGCATTTTATTGCAATACATGAAGAAAAAAAGAAATACTGAAGACATAGCTGTATGGGCATTAGTACCCTTTGCCTTCCCTTTATAGGGAGAATTTAACAAAAAAAACACTAGCAAAAAAACCTAAAATGAGTGATTCTAGCGACGAAGAAGTTTATTTGACGGCAACAGAATTGACTGAAACTGCTAATAATGCGCAATTTTTTTTTTGCATTTAGTCATTTCTTCGTTGAGGTGGGATGAAAAGTTACGTGTTGCACTCGAGTGCAAAGATTTTTCACCTCGTGCTCTTTTGATTCCCTCGCTTGCTCGGTCATCAAAATTGAGCACGCGGTTAAAAGCAACTTTGCACTCTTGTATAACAAATAACTATTTTATCTTTGAGCGTAATTATGATCTGACTTTTGACAGTGACGACCGAAAAGTAGATTCTCAATTTGACAGTATTTTGATGTGTATGTTACGCGATAGTTAAAGAAAAACTGACTACCAAATCGGTCCCATTTTAATTTAGTGATGATGTGTTTGTAGATAAAGAATGGTACTCCTTAACCAATGACAGTCTTGCGAAAATAAACTGTTAACATGTTACTGCCCGGTTTTTTGCTGCGTAAAAAATGGTTTAGTTCACGTATTCAGTTCCTATACTATCTAGTCAATTTAATATCATTCTGTAAACATCAAAGGACAGATTATATTGAAAAAAACTTTTTAAAAGAGTTATTTTTTATACAAAGCACGGCAAAACACTTGACACCACCTGGTGTGAAGCGGTCAGAAGAGTTCATATGCAGAGATAGCCAGTGCAGCTTGAAACACACTGCTCTAGCCATCTCCACCAATTTAGAAGGGTCATTACACGCAAAATATGGAGAAGAAACCCATGTGCTGGCAAATAATCTCAAGTATTGGAAGTCCAATAAATAAACGAGTTACTAAACTTCTTTGTCCGTGATGTTGACGTGGAGACGGTAAATTGATGACTCCAAACCGGCACGCGTGCTCCTGAGTAGGAAGAGAGAAGGTGGGATAAGGTCAAAAAGCTCTTCAGAGCACTCTCCGTGATATAGCCGATAGAAGGCGCAAAGCGATGCAATGTCAAGACGGAATTTTAGAGGTTCTAGGCTATTTGTGGCCTCTGCGTCGTCAATAATACGGTCAGCACGACGCTGCAATCTATCCAGTTCATCGAGGAGGTACTTGGTGGAGCCATCCCACAGGTGCGAGCAATATTCAACGCAAGAGCGGACCTGAGTTTTGTACAACAGACACAATTGGTCAGTCGTGAAAAATGGACGCACCTTGTTCAGGACACCAATGTTCCGTGAGGCTGTTTTGATCACGGTTTTAATATAATTCCTCCATTCCATCCACCGAAATGTATCACCTAGTTGAGAAGATTGAACAAATATTTTCATGCTTATCAATCAATTCCTGATATAAAAACAATCAAATTTAATGGCATTAAGATAATGATTAAAAAATTCTCAAATAACATAATGAACACTTTTTAATTCGCAATGCTAACATTTTAAACCTCTTTACGTTTATTAGAAATAAATCTAAAATAAATTAATTTAACATGTCGTACACTTCACCTTGTCTCTGTAAGATATACGTGCCACCAACTTTGAACTAACTAGGTAATACTTAGTCCAGAGTAAACTTCTTTTTTCAAGAAGAAAAGCCCCCGATTCATTCTTATCTCATTGCAAATATTAGTTTTATAATATTGATAAATTATCAATACCTATATGCCGTACAAAACATATTTTAATTTATAACGGTACCTTTAAATCCTCTTTTTAATTCAATATAACAATTTATTGAATTGAAAAGTATTTTCCAGGTTCAATATTTCTGCTGTCGTTCGCTCAATTTCTTTTACTGATATATGTTGCATATTTTCCATTTTTTTTCCAGTACCGCCACATCTTTTCTATTTGTCTGGTCACTCAACTTTTATACTGTATGCATAATGTAAACAAGAAGATGTTGCCCATATGTTAAGGGCTCCGTAGTATATATATATTTTATTGATTCACATTGAAAATTAAGTGTAATAAAAAGTGTTACACAAAACATCATTTCATTTTTAACGCGTTGAAGGCTTCGCAAATAATTATATTTTTGAACCATCACAAATACCCATGTTCTGATCTCCATTGACAAATAGAGTAAGCAGAGGGAAAAGGTTCTAACAAAATGTAAGCTTTATTGGGTGTTACAGAATTCCTAAATAACATTTGGAATTCTGAGGCTGCGGGTTTCAATATCGTATTATGTGCGCGGGTTGTTTGTGTGTGTGGTATAGTTGCACGAGCAGGTTTGACAATGTTTTTATTGATTTATGCAAAAAATAGTAGTAGCCTAAAAGGTGTCAAACATTCAGAGGTAACTCTTGACAAGGAACACTACCACCCCTTAAATTTTATTTCGGAACATACTGTATAATATGAGAAATGTAATATTCATGCACTCAATTTCCTAGACTAAATTAAGCACCATGAAGAGCTATGGATAATAACAGGCAATAAGCACGCTCTATAGGTATTTATGACATGATATAGTAAAAAAATTTAAACAAAAATTAAAACCGACTTCAAAAAACTGAAAAGGATGAAATAATTAAATTTAAGTAGGTATTCATCCCCTAGAAACATATTTTTGGAGTCGGTGCTTTACTTTCTATTGTTTTTGGAAACCACTTAGCACCAACTCCAAAAATATGTTTCTAGGGGATGAATACCTACTTAAATTTAATTATTTCATCCTTTTCAGTTTTTTGAAGTCGGTTTTAATTTTTGTTTAAATTTTTTTTTTCACAATTTTTAGTGATAACTTTCTACGGTCGAAACTAGATGGGTGACCGTCAACTTATATTGTTTCCTACTATCGTATCGTTTCACTAAAAAGTCATTGGAAAAGCAAAAATTCGCAATTTCGCTTATGTAGACGATTTCATAATTTCAGTTTTTTTTAATTTAAAACCAAAGTACCCAACTGTTTTTGAAAAAAATTTTATGGGACTAAATGGCAGCTATTCCGCATCGAACAAAAAAAGAATCACGTAAATCAGATCAGTAATCTCGGTGTAATCGGTGTACATACATAGAAAAAAAAAAAAAACATACCGGCCGAATTGAGAACCTCCTCGTTTTTGAAGTCGGTTAAAGAAAGTGATGTTATTTGCGAAAAAATATTTTATAAAAAAATATTTACATTTTAAAAAAAATGTTTTCAGAGCAAAGTCATTTCAAAGTCTCTTGTCATTGTGAATGTTAAACATGATGGATTTATTTATTTATTTAAACTATCAAAAAGTATGCAATACCACTGAGATTAAAACTTAGTACATTTACAAGCCATGATACATCGATATAAAATCATACAATAATGAAATATGATAAAATAACAGAAATCATGATTCTCATCTTACTTCATTAATATTGTGGTACAATCAGCGTCAAAGTCATCTCAATCTTAAAGTGATACACTGCAATGATAGATTCGTATGTTGTTTGTGACATCACTTAAATCTTTGTTAAGTGAAAGACGATTTTAATACTGCAACAATACAGTTACTTTTCTATTACAACATATACCTAGTTATTTTTGAGCTTTCCTAAGGATCAGATAAATTAGATGCGGAATATACCATATGGGGCGTCTCCTCGTTAAATACCCACTCGATAAGGTGGCTAAGGAAAACGACTTCTTTCTTCTTGGAAAAGGTCCTCGAAATCAAATTACTTTTTTGTAAACCTACATTTGCTTTTTTAATAATAGAACGTCCCTAGAAATTTAAGTGTATTATGACAATAAATGGCGAATGAATCGGCTATGACATACAGTAAGACAGACGAACGGACGACGATGGATGAACATCTATGAGCATAGTATAAGGGGGGAAATGTATTTTGCTAAAAATAACAATTTTATATTCACAATTACGTTTCTTGTTACTTTTACATCTACCGTAGTATAAAATATCTATCTGATAAATCACCTGCTTGAATTTTTATTATTTAAACTTTAATTGCACAATAATAATAATAATCAGCTAGTAGTACAAAATACGATTTTATTTATAACTACATATAAAGGTATGATTGGTTAAAAATTAAGGATCATCCGGCGAACTTTTTTGCTTTATATATTATGTGTATTTGTATAAATTAAGGAACAATTTCTGTTCACCTGAAATATATTTGATAACATTTGGAGATAACTTCGTGGAGGATTAAGTTCCATTTAATCTGTTTCACATGAAGTATTCACAGATCATAGTCGCAGCGAATAAGCTAGACGCTTTGTGGCAAGTAAATGCACAGACGTATTAAAATATACATTATAATATTCAACTGGGCTTTGATACAGGAATATGGAAAGAAAAGTTTGAACTACAAAGAAGAGCTTTGTCCACCTAAAAGTGCATTTCGTGGATTTTTACAATCAACCTTACCTGCAGCATTTTTGAGTCAATAGCGTTTGAAAAGATGTATACACACACACACAAAACTTCAAAATATGTACATGTGGACTATTCTGTAGTGGCAATAAGATGTTGTTTCTCCCCTCAAGGAGCTCGGTGGCTTAGTGGTTTGAGCTCTGGTTTCGATACGAAAAACAAAGCAACTTTCGCCATGGTCTATCCTGGGCTGGGTCAATCAATGTTTGTTATCTCGAGCTCCTCCGTGCTTCGGATGGCACGTTAAGCCGTGGGTCCAGGTTGTTCCTGCAACCGCTTTAAGCCACCACCCGCATTTGGCCAGCGTGGTGGTGTTATGGCCCAAACTCCTCGTGTGTTTCTCCCATGCAGGAAGGCCTGCGCCCAGGAGTGGGACGTATATAGTTGGATTTTTGACTTTTCATCTTTATAGAGGCAATACATGCGTAGTGCTATGATATATAATTTATAAATAACGTCACATATTATGTGATAGATAAATCTTGTAGTGGTAGAGTTTTTTTGGCTGTCTAGAATGGTTTCATAATCTTTCCAATGAAAACAATAATATGTTGTCGTTAATTCTGCAGTTTCTATTAATTTTATATTTTAATACCGTGTATTTTGAGCTTAAGTTAAGACGCTTCATTAGGAGGAAATTTATGGCAGTCTTGAATCTCCTTCCGATTTTAGTACTGTCAGCTGCATGGCTTCAGTAGAGTGATTAGTGCGACTGTACACTGAACTTAACTGCTTGAGTTGCGTTCGGAAACATAATAGCGATCAAATATATTACATTTTGATTTAGTTTTTAATAGTAAAGTTTAAAAATCAATATAATGAGAATGATTGGTTTTTTATTTTACCTGTTAAGAAAAATATTGAATTTTTTACTTATATTTTGTCATTTGGCGTTACCTTTGAAATAAGAGAGAAGTTCACATTTGTATATTATACTGTGCTTTGATGTAAAATAAATATAGGCCTTCTATCACAAAAGAAATGAGTCCCTCCTGAGACTAATGCGTTTTCTATCACTGTTTTAATACACACTATATTGATGACTGATATAGTAATTTAATATGCCTATATTATCCCACTTAATTACGTTAATTACGTATCTTGATATAAAATGCACATTAATACCTAGTTTTACTTGGATTACGTATAATAAAGCATCACTTTAGAAAGGTATTAAAATACCAAAAACATTATTTTGCACGCGGTTAGTTAACTGGTAGTATTTACTATAGAAAAAACTGGCAACTTATTTTCCTTTTTTAAAGTGTTGTTTTCTTATTTACATTTTTCTATTCATTGTCAATACTGTATACATAAATAAAAATAGCATGTTTAAATAGGGATAAGTTATTTTTGACTTATCATCCATATTGTGAAAGTTTCTTAGCTGTTATCACACCCTAGGGAAGTCTCAACATAAGAAATATTCATCCTGACCGCTTTGATTTCCGAACGCACTCTAGTGCAATGTTGCTGGGACCAATAATTGTAGATCAATGAATGGCTCAGGCTAGGAATCGCTGACACGCTTCTAGAGTGTGGTGCTAGATATACCCCTCGCATTAGAGGAGAGCTGTGAGACACGCTGTGTGGACATACTCGAGCTGAATATTGTTTGTACTCCAATATTAATAGCTTAGCCAAAATATAATAGGGATACAATTCCAAAATTCAAAATATTACTTGCACAGAGATGTATTTATATTTGCTTTTGCTGGTTACACGCTATGCGGTCTGAAAGAGTTGAGGTAGAAAAATTATGGGGCTTTCCCAAGGAGGTAGAGCTCGCGCCGAACATCGTTCGCTCTGAAGTTGCATCGCGCAGTATTGCGAAGCTGCCCGACGCTAGCGTTGTTTCGCCTTTAATCTAAATAGTGCGCATTGAACCTCGTACCCGTTATACAAATATTTGTTCCTACCGGGATTCGAACCCGGGACCTCTGACCGTGTAGCCTATAGAGCAAGGGGCACAGACCACTTGGTCAGCCGGTCGTAAAATACTATATTTATCAAGTGTTTTTTATATATATTTTAAATAATAAATATAGTTTTATATTTAAATTTAGAGAAGCACAATTGTTGTATTTTTACAATAATATTACGCAAAGAAACAAATTATTTAAGATCGTTTGTTTTTGTTTCCCGAAGATAGCATGCGATTAATATAAAAATCTGAAGAGTCACCGGATCATGAGATTTGAAATAGACTATAAAAGTTTGGCGCTACCTATATATAGGTATTTAAGTGAGGTAGCGAATAGTATTTACAACTCAAATTTGGAAAAGCCTACTGGGCTAGGATCTGCACAGAAGATTATTTAATAAAAGGAAACGCCCGCGGCTCCACCAGCGTAGATGTCGGCTATGGCGCCAAAAGTCAGGCTGTGTTCTTCCTTAGAATGCATCCTATCTCTATGCTAAATTTCATTTAAATTAGTCAAACTGTAACAGGTGTACAAAAAAACATACATACTGACAAAGTTACTTTCGCATTTGTAATATGAGAATGGATTACTTCGGTACCCTTCAATATTATGCCGGTCATAATAATCAGTAGACTTGGTAGGTGTGCGAAGTTTGTTTTAGTCTATCGAATTATGTTCATCCCATAATTTTTAGTTTATATTAGATGTATGACTTTACAAAGTACTAACATACTATATCTGCGAACTGATGACAAGACATAAAACTGTCGCTTAGTAAGTCTCATACTTTAAGATTCTAGCGAGCAGATTCTGTATCGACCACCAACAGGTATACATAAGCAAGTTTCGTGTATTTTCAGACTGTAGTTGGTATGGTAAACAATTAGTAGAGTACGGACTATTCACTATTATACAGGATGGAAAAAATCTATGCGCCCTGGAGGGGACTACTTTAAATCCTTTAGTTAGCTCATTTTACTGAAAGGAAACATTCCTTTATTTTTGAAAAGAAACAAAACTGCATTCAAAGATCTTCCAAAATTCGCTTGTCACACCCGGGACTCGAACCAACTAAAAATTATCAAAACAAAGCTAAACGAATACTTTCTTCTGTCGTTCGAATTTCAAATGTTTGCCCTGCGTTGCAATAAAAAAATACGTTCCATTTTTCAACTTTTCGTTAGAACGCCTAGAAGGAATTGTGCATAAATTTATTATCTCCATTGAATGATTTTCTTATCGAAGTCTTCAATAACGTACTTAGAGATAAATATCATTAGCAAGCTTGTACTTCATACGATGACTTTGGATGTTAGAGAGATAAGAAATTTATTAACGTGTGATTACTTGTTACAAATGAACACTACAGTACTAGGTATTGTTCATAAAAAACTTGTAATAAATATTAAATTTCCTAAGTATCTCGTACAACAGATGAGTGTAAGAGCAAATGTTTATTAGACAAATTTTATCCTCAACAATAATCCTACCGATTTGTATAATAAAAAAGCAAGGGGTTTATTTTTTAATATTTAGTTAGATCGATTCCCAGATGAGGCAGCCGAATTTTAGAAGATCTATTAATGCAGTTTTGTTTCTTTTTAAAAATAAAGGAATGTTTTCTTTCAGTAAAATGAGCTAACTTATGAAATTAAAGTATTTCCCCTCCAGGGCCCATAGATTTTTTCCACCTGGTATTGGAGTGAGCTACATTTAAGGTTATCCAAGCATAACTTCGAGTAAAGCTCTTTGTGTTCCTTCGAGGTGCAATGTACGCGATATACAACTAAATAATTTATCATAAGCTATGGATGACTGCGAAAATCGGACAATATGTGCGATAGATTTAATCATTGCGGTGCGTTTTATTATCCACCAAACCGATTTATCCTTATGCAATGTAAAGGTTTTGATTATCAGAAAGTAAGTTCCCAAGTACACGGCACGTAAGCGCGCCATGGATCATTCAACTGCCGCTCATTGGTCAGCGCCAAGCTGATGCCCGTCTGTTGACATTACATAAGGCATAATCTCAACAGGAGTGGGCCTTGGCCATGCATGTTTATACATGATAAACATGCACGACCTCTTGACAGGGCGTTGGACAGAAGGTGTTACAACTATCGTATTTTACTTTTAAAATTTACACGGCTATAATATAGGAAAAACATGGCGAACATTGGAATAATGTTATATAGGTGTCTATAGGTGGCGGTAACCGCTTACCACCAGGTGAGCCGTCAGCTTGTTTGTCATCTAGTTGTATAAAAAAAAAATGTAAGAATCAATTGTAAGTATAAACAATGTTTTCCAAATAAATGATTACTGATAAGACAACTAATTATCTTAATACTGCTAAAGCGTGGGAGTGAACTGTTCAAAAACGATAGGTACATTAAATAACTGTAATACCTACTTATAACATCATCATCATCATCATCACCAGTCTATAAACGTCCCACTGCTGGGCACAGGTCTTCCTACATGGGAGAAACACATGAGGAGATTGGGCCATAACACCACCACGCTGACCTAAAACGGGCTGGTGAGTTAAAGTGGTGCAAGAACAACCGGGACCAACGGCTTAACGTGCCCTCCGAAGCACGGAGGAGTTCGAGATAACAAACTTTGATTGACCCATCCTAGAATCGACCATGGCGAAAGTTGCTTTGTTTTTCGTATCGAAACCAGAGCAATCAAACCAATACGCCACCGAGCTCCTCATAACTAATACATATTGACACGAAATGGCGTAAATAATTTTTAGGTAGGTAAGTACGATAATTAAAAGTTGGAGGAATTTCTTGCGCCGCGCCGCTTCTTCTCTGCAGCTAAAGTGATCGTCAAAGCATTGTTTAGGGTAAATAACTTAATTTGAGTTTTCAAGAATCTATTTTGATGTGGCTTTATCAAGGCCCAGTAAAATATTAAGCCGGAATAAAAAGCATCATTGGTTTGCTGCGACTAAAAATCAAATGTGTGCTTTAGGTCTTGAAACTACAAAACGATTGTTTCTGTACTAAAGCGTAAAGATGAGTTCACAAAATTATTAAGCGTCACACATTTATTTAGGTAATTAAGCAGATAATATAATGTTAATACTAAACACACAAATAAATGACGAATAACCTCGAACTAGGACTTATCAAGATAGAAAATAAGGAAGTAAGGTAAGGCTTAATAAATTAGATTTAAAGTCATGAATCCCTTGAAGCAAAAATTATTTGTAAATTTTAGATTAAATTAACTTATCATTTTATTTTATCGCTAGTAATCTTACAAAGTATGTATTCATAAGAAGTAATAATTTAAAAAAATATTTTAAACAATACTCCTACAAAAGCTTCAGAGCATTAAATTTTACGGCATCCATTTATTGCGAGCACGGCGGCGTATTGCAAAACTTCTTTCACGGTACCGTGGACAAAAGAAGCGGTAATAACTCCCCAGGCACAACAAGAAGTATGGACAACAGAAACAACTCCGTAGACTACGTCTTGAGTGGGCAAGTCCATTGATGGCCAGAAAGGTGTGCAGTTTTGGAACTTTTACAAAAGAAACTTTGCTGACGCTACTTGAGAGCTAGCGAACGACTCTAAATTAATCTTTGGCAACGCATTATTATAAATGCGACACGTTAGTATCTCTAAGTAAGAATTGTGATCGACAGCTAAGCGAAGATTTCTTTTTAAAAATGTTCTCTGTTTATGTATACACATTCATAAACATAACAACATATAACATAACATTCATATATTTGGCGGCCGGCTGGCCGAGTGGTCTGTATCCCTTACTATACAGGCTACTCGGTCAAGAGGTCCCGGGTTCGAATCCCGGTAAGAGCAAATGTTTGTATGATGAGTACGAACATTTATTCACGGGTCATGGATGTTTATATGTTTATTTACTATATTTCTAATATTTATATACATTTGTTATCAATATTTCTCTGCCATCTAGTATAAATACCACAAGTTCTTAATGATGCTTACTTTGGGCTACATAATTGGTGTGAGTGTATGAATATTATTTTAATAATATAATATAATTAGGTATTAGTTTTATTTTTACCTAAATGTCCCAGATGTAAAGAAAAGGTAGCCAGTGTAATTACAGGGCATGTCAGGCATTGCCTCTTAGGTGTTACGATGGCAACGAACCTGCAATACTAAGTGAGTTTTTCTTTGTAATTGCAGATGTGTGTTAGAGGACGGTAGCCAGTTACCACCAGGTGTGCCGCCGGCTTGCTTACCAGTTGTACTAACTAAATTATCCTTTTCAACCGCGTGATGTACACAGATTTATACATAATTACCCTGTGTTCGAAATAACTCCACTCTCCCCTACCCTATGTTGCAGCATATTATTTGTAATTAAAATATTTTACTATAGTTGGCCAGAACAGACGGCTGGTGGGGCGTTAAAGTTCTAGAACGGCGACCACGGACCAGAAAGCGCAAAGTAGGACGGCTTTTCACTAGATAAACAGACGACCTGGTCGGGATCGAGGGGAGCCGTTGGATGCAGGCTGCGCAGAACCGTTCCATTTCGATATCGATGGGGGAGGCTTTTGTTCCGCATTGGAGATCATAGCCTGCTCAGATAATGATGGCTTTAGTTGACAGCTATTTTCATACTCTACAAGTTTATTTTTATAATGAGGCACTAATCAGACAGCGATCTAGTGGATAACATATCTATTACAATGGCCTCGAATCTAATTTAAAATCAGCTCTCAGCAATATGTTCCATATCAATTTGCCATCCATTATAATATGTAGGACATTGTAGGATATATCGTAATGTTCTCCAACTTTCCAACTATAGGAAGACACATTTATTGCTTTTCAATACTAAAAGAGGTTATAACTCAAATAAATCCTATAACTGTATCCCCTAAGCATCGTGTAAGCAGTTCGAGTGCGGGTAATATCTATGTAAGAAGACCATATTGCGTTATGAAAGTATAAAATTCTTTCAGAGTGCACACGTAGTTCGGTTTAACTTGAATCACATATTGTTGAGTTCCGTAAAGTTTGGTTCTACCTACTGTTTTGAGGGCTTTTAATGTGCTATTTTGTTATATCAGTCTTATATTCAAAAATTTCGTTATTTATGGCAATAAAAAAAATATGTTCTATGCTGCTCTAGAAATCATTGCAATTATTTGCTCATTGATAGCAAAGAATTGCAATGATAAATTATCACTATTTCTTTATGACTATTTATTTTACATACGTATGTAAAAGAAATAGTAATTACTTCAAAATATAGTTAATTCCTTCGATTACTTTACATTATTATTTACAGCCGACGTTTCAATTACTTTACAGCAATCGTACTCAAGAGAAGGCGACCCGTTTATAAAATCATAAGTAAAATACCATCATTTGGTTTTATATTTTATGTATTCCGATTTGCACATAGAGTTCACAGTGTCTGTTTGGTCGGGCATTGTGTAGACGGGTTTGTGACCTTATAATTCCCACGAAGGGTGGTACAAAAACTATCTTCTCTGTTGAAATTAGGATATGTTTATTTTCGCGAGCACTACACATTTGAAACACTTTATTAGATTCATCTGACGTTGTAATAAATTTGAACGCTAGTTAAATCGATTATTCTTTATTAAAGTTGTCAATTATATACAGGTGTCAATACGACAATAAATTCAAACATGGGCTATACTAGTTCATAAAAATGGTTTGCCACTTTCAGAAACATCTAATTCATTTGATAATTTCATGACATTTGTATGAAATAATATAAGATTGGCTGCATTATTCCATAGAAATGTACTAAAATTATCAAATGAATAAGATGTTTTTTAAAAGTGGGAAACCATTTCTATGAACTAATGTAGCCCATGTTTTAATTTATTGTCGTATTGACGGCACCACCCTGTATACTAGGTGTGAGTGTATATCAAATATTAAGTTATAATTATCTTTGATTTGCGTGTAAAAGATGTCATTTAATGATTTACGCTTTTTCACATAACTGCAGAAAACCTACATACATTAATTTCCAACTCTGCTGTAGCTACGTAAATCTCGCAACCAAGTTCACATGTATATAACCTTACGACGACGCGCCAATGGATCGCGTACACCGTTAATAATGTACTATTCTAAAAGGAGAACCTAGTACGGACTGAGTCTCTTCACATATTCCTAGCAACCGCGCCGGATAAAAGTAGTATCGTTGTCTTCATATAACCAACATTTGGTTTTGATATTCGATGCTATTCGAATCTCAAAACATAAACTACCGCCTAAAGCAGGGATCGGCAACCTGCGGCTCGCGAGCTACATGCGGCTCTTTGGATGTTAAGCTGCGGCTCTTTAGTTCCATACGAAAATATGAATCATTTTATAAAAAACTAGCTGACCCGGCGAACTCTGTTCCGCCTTAAAGGCAACAAATAAGCAGATTTTGGAATTTGTTTTTTTATTAGAAAAAATACAAAAATAAATTAAGTACCTACATTAATCATTCATTATTATGTCTGTATTTCAGTACATAGGTTGCTCTTCACTTAAGTACCTTGTGATACACAACATTTTTCGTTTTATTATTAGGCGCAAAAACAAACAACGCAGATGGATTTCTGACCCGTGAACATGCCACATATAATTGACCATGGAAAAAACATGGATGTTCTAGATTCAAACCACAAACTTTTAAGGATTGGCCTTGTGATTTGTTGATGGTCATGGCAAATGCAAGACGGATCGGAAATTGAAGTCTTTTAAATTCAAACGGCATATCGGTTGGGATCATCGGTATCCTCGGAATGAGAACTTCCTCACTTTTGAATTTTCCTTTCAGTATCGTCACGTAAATTACATTGTTCATCAATTTTCTAACCACCAAACGCGTACCGTTGCACAGTTTTGGTTGGTTTATGTTTCGAAGCATGATTACTACGGAGCCAACCTTTAGGCGTAAATTGTGCGGTGCTAAGCCAGGCACATCCAAGGAGTTTAAAGATTCAATTGGATAGTTGGTAGCTTCATCTTCATTTGTGACGCAGTCAATAGATTTGAATGAATGCATTGTTCCAATGATCTTATTTTGAATTATGTAGTTCAGGTCATCTACATCTTTATTCTTAGCCGCTAAAATTGCTCGCTCACTCAACTACTTATTCATTATTTTTTAGTTAGAAATAATGTTTCGAAATACATTGTTGATAAGACAAAATTACTTAGCTGCCCCCTTATTCTCAACTGTCGGAAAATATTCGAATTTCGGAAACTCTATACCTGTCACATTTTATCGCTATACGTCAAAGCGAGACGGCATGTGACTTTTCGAATCGAATCCGTGATCCGACAGTTGAGAATAAGGGGGTTCTAGATGCGCGTTTTGTTGTTCCAAGTCTGATGCGTTTTTGGTTTACCACCTTTTATAGTTCACTTCACTTTTTATTTAAATTGGCAATGATTGTTATTTATTAAATAGAAACTCGAAACAAACACATCAACCGGTCGACTTCAAAATTAAAAATTTTCAACCATACTTAACCATAGACAACATTACGTTTAGCTGTCAGTTGCGTGTTGTAAATTTTTTAACAAATGAACGGCCAGATTAATGTTTTGACTGATAAATTTTTTGATTTGCTGTCAGTTGCGTTTTGTTATTCCATGTCAGTTGCGTTTTGTTATACCACGTTTTTATCCTATTCACGTGACGTCCCACGGGAATAGGATAAAAAGTATCCTATGTCCGTCTCCTAGTTCTAAGCTATCTCTCCAACAATTTTCAGCCAAATCGGTTGAGCCGTTCTTCAGTTATAAATAGCGTAACTAACACGACTTTCTTTTATATATATAGAAAACATTTGAATTTGTTTGCTTAATTGTATGATATTGTTTTTTATTATTATTTTAAGTACAAGTTACATTTTTTAGTAAAGTTTAAGTTTTCTACTTGAATAAGTTAATGTTTAATTGTTTTAGTTTTTCTTAAATAATAAGCAATTACCCAATAAAAATATACATATTATTTTTTTGGGGAACGCTCTCGAAAACCAAGGCAGACGGCAGTGCTGGTCACCCTAAACACGACTTGTTAGAAAATAAATTTGAAATCGCGAAAAATAAAAGCTGTTCCATACAAAGCGGTCGTGAAGATATTACAGTTTGTATGAAATTGCTAATTTTTTTTAGCGATTTCTATTGTATTTTTTAACAGGTGGTGTTTTGGGTGAACACCACTGTCACCTGCATTCATTTATGACAGCGTCCCCCTAACACCCTCTATAAGAATAAATAGATATTTTAACTTATGAATAAATATATTAGTTTTTGTGATCAAAAAACTTTAAGTATGCAAGTAGGTACTATTTTTTGTTAGCAAGAAAACTTTTTGTGGCTCATTAAAAACTTTGAAATTGTGTATATTGTAATTTTTGACTCTTTAGACTCAAAAGGTTGCTGAACCCTGGCCTAAAGTAATCTGGAAATTTGAAAACCATATCGAGTACTTTTGCATTTTGTTTAAATGTTATCTCTATTCTGACTAGTGGTAGGCCTGTTATTAATCTGTGGGTAGGCCCGTATGCAGGGTCGTCTGGGTAGGTTCCACCGCCTTTCTTATTTCAGTCGTGAAACAGTTCGCTGTGTTTCTGATTGAAGGGAAAGGTAGCCAGTGTAATTACTGGGCATGGACGGCATTTCATCTTAGGCCCCAGGATGACAACGCACCTGCAATATCAAGTGATTTTTCCTTGTTATTGCAGGTGTTTATAGGCGGCGGTTACCACTTTCCATCAGGTGGGCCGTCAGCTTGTTTGTCATCCAGTTGTATAAGAAAAAAAAAATACTGAGTTTGTTATAAAATCCTATCGTTCGTTTATTACTAGGTACAATACTAGTCTTAGAAGCAATTTACTTAAAGGTAATAATTTGTGAATATTCTCGGTGAAGTTAATTGAACCCCTAGCACGAACATTCTTGAATTTCGAATCTTAATCGTATCGTTCACGCACACTTAAAATTTCAAATAAAAGCTAGACAAAAGCTAACGTAACTACTCGATACGATGGTGATTCGAAATTTAAAAGTGTTCGTGCTAGGGGTACTGTTCAATAACTAAAAATATTTTTAAAAAGTTACTTACTTTATTTAGTCTTTTAATTCAATTTCGCATCGACGTCAACCTGCATCAATTTAGGAATCGTGCATTGCGTTAGGAAAATGACAGTTTACATTTGAGAATTTACGCCACACTTCGCCTTTCTCGAACTATTAACAAGGGGGAATGATTAATACACGTATTAATACCGCCGTACGGCCGGCCTCAGATGGTCGCCGCTGGTCGTCAATTACCCCGCAAATCTGAGGATAACCCTAGTTATTGTGGCATACGCACTAATGTACTGCAAATTACTTGGCATTTAATCCAAGCCACCTAGATCCTGTAATTAGTTAGCGACGTACGCTTAAATTGATTATACCTTTAATTTGATGTCATAAACATAAGCATCTGAGGTTTTCGGAGCATATTTAAACTATACCGCTATCCAATCAATCGTCTGGGTTTTTTACTATTAACCCATCAAGCGTCAGATGCTCGACACAATTGATTTTCAATTGTCATAGATCTCCGGAGGCACGATGCTGTCATATGAATGCTAAATGCTTTTTACATCAATATCGCTTCCGCTGCTGAACATAGATCCACCCATTTCGATGTCCTGACTCTAGAACTATTAAGATTAGGAGCTATCTTGCAACTAACGTGTTACACTTGATGAGCTGCCGTCTGTTTACGCTGAGCAAGCGAGAGCTTTCTTTTGAGATAATTCTGTTAAGAGTATTAATACTTAATTTTTTTTTAAATTCTTAAATTGTAAAGGGACTTTTAAACTTAGCTGTTTATGCCAGTCCCATCGTTACCTTATATTTATTTTGTACGTACAATAATAAAATTGACTTAACTAAGGAAACAATATCTTCATCACCATATTAAAAAGCATCCCAGCTTCATCGGATAAAGGACTGGCTAAGATGCTTTGAAATACACCTATATTGCTTCTATTCACATTAAGAGTAGACAAAACATAGCTTCTCTCAGCACTTAATATTTTATACATTTAAGCGTAAATTTGAAGTCAAAATATACTCCTACACCACAATTATAAGTCTGTAAAGACTTTTCTGAAAGCCCACCCAGTACCCAGTCTAATTTTAAATTATAAATTTCTGTTCCATGTTTTTCATCACGAAACATGGAAAACGAATTTACGCTACGACGAATCACGAATGTATAGACCACGAAACAAAGTCTATTAGGATCATCATCACCAGCCTATATACGTCTGACTGCTGAGTACACACTTTCCTACATGGGAGAAACACAATGAGAAGTTTGTGCCATAACATCACCACACGTACCCAATGCGGATTGGTGGGTTAAAGCGGTTGCAGTAACAATCGCGACCTCCGGTAATCTCAAGGATATTTTTCTCTTTTCGAAGTAATTATAAAAAAGGATTTGCTACCATCAAAATATCGAGTCTGTTTCGATTCTGGCGCTCGCCGGCTGCTGCCGCGGCACGCACGCATTGCTCGCGGTTGGCCCAAATAATACCGTTGTTTGGCGCCCGTATAATTCATAAAAAAGCTTAGCAAACAAACTTACCGCATTGGTACCAGTTCCATTTTGTAAAATAATTTACTCAAAGGTTTACTGGTAGAAATCACAGTTTTATATTACGCTAGTCCATGTACATCATTTTACACTTTGTAAAATTTGTATTTAGTTGCATAAGTGTACAGTAATGTAAAAATAAATAATACTCTCCCCGGGAGAGTTCCCGGTACCATAACATACGTACGTACTTATGAAGCTGTTACTCCTGGACAAATCGTATAAGATTGCAGTTGTTTTGCTGTGTCCGCCTGCTTAATAGCGGCTATTTCCTGTTCTCCCCAGTTCAATGGCTTCAGTAGCGTCCAACTCGATTGTGTTCCAAGTCTTTGTGAGTAACCGAGTGGTTTTCACAAGAGGTGTGTTATTTTGTATTATTTTCTTGTCTAATTAGAGGTTCTTTCCTTTTTGTTTTCTAATGTTTTCAGACTGTTAAATAATTAGTTGCATGTTTTTTACATGAAATCAAATGAATAAATTAAGTTATTTTAATATTTGCATGCATATTAATGTTGATGTTTGTGTACTGGAAATGCTTATTGTCTATGACCTACGTAAATGTATTGAAACTACATAGATATCTGCAACTAAATAAATTGATTGATAGAAGATCAACCACAGAGGAACTGGCTATCTTAACTCCTGCTACCGGAAAACAACAATGCTTTTAACATTATTGCTATGGCGACCGACTTAGGTAAAATGGTGGTAGCTAGCCAGGTGGACTTAGAAAAGTCCTAACACAAACCAAACCAAGCAGAAAGTTTCTGCCCCCACGGGAATCGAACCCCGAATTGAACTCTAGATTTGAGACAGGTGGTCTCAATCAGTGGACCACAGAGGGACTTAGTTAAACATATACAAATAGAGGTCCCTGATTCGAATGCCGATAGAGGTAGGTTTATATTTTAGATAACAGCATTTGTTATAGTTGTAGTTGTTTCTGTGTTGGTTTAGTACACACGACAGCGCATCAAGTGTAACAGTTGCACTACGAAAGCCGCCTCTATTACGAACGCTGTAAGGACGATCTCAAGGTCAAACAGTTACGCTTGATGTGCTGTCGATTGTATATTAGTTGTTACGCCAGCCATTTTCACCCACGAATCTAAATTGGGCCAGCATATCATATTAATTTTTCCCACTTATAAAGCCAACCAGTAAGGTAATCAGCTGATGTGGGACATGTATATGCCGTTGATGATTTTATGAATTATCTATATTCTTACGTCTATTCGGCAGCGGTTCATATTTTTAAAGTAGTAGGTATAATGTGTACTTTTCACTCAAACCAGGAGAGCAGGATTGGAGAAACACCTCTCCTCGACAGCAGTTGTGTTATTTAGCTCCTACGATAAGTAAGATTGCCAGAGCTCTCCGAGGAAGGGTTCTGTTGGGAACAGGTCTTACCTCTTTTGCTGTTAACGTAAAACTTTTACTAGGTGGTAGACCTGTATGTAGGGTCGTCTGGGTAGGTACCACCGCCTTTCTTATTTCAGCTGTGAAACAGTTCGCTGCGTTTCGGATTGAAGGGAAAGGTAGCCAGTGCAATTACTGGGCATGGACGGCATTTCATCTCAGGCCCCAGGATGGCAACGCACCTGCAATATCAAGTGACTTTTCCTTGTTATTGCAGGTGTCTATAGGCGGCGGTAACCGCTTACCATCAGGTGGGCCGTCAGCTTGTTTGTCATCCAGTTGTAAATAAAAAAAAAAAAAACTTCTTGATATTTACACGGAAGGCACCGTGAAAAGTGATGACTAGTGCTAATAGGTTACAGTAACCCTTACCATCATGCGGGCCGTATTAGCACAGCAACACAAACATTTACAACTCACATTTTGTTATCTGACAATCTAATTTATTTCGCTCAAACAACTCTACTATTTCAATCTGTGCACTGACTGCAAAGAGTTCGAAATAAGTTAAGATGTCAAGTGTACAACCCCGTACATATTTTATGTCGTTGAAATAAAAAAAGTAAGAAGACGTTCACAGCAAGTCTCCCGGTTCAGATTAGTATTCGGCACACCAACCGACGGGAGGAAACAAATTCCCAAAATTGAATTTTAGGAAACGAGTTGAATACGACACGGAGTACACAAACTCTAGAAAGAAACGAGATTTTTATCATTTCGACAACGACTTTATTTAAGCTGTGAAACGTAAAACTACTACGGTATGAAAATTGTTCAAGTCAAACTGGTGAATACAAATATCGTATGTTTGATGTTATACTGACAAAATCAGATTAAAAATAAGTTTAAAATAAATGAATAGTTTTTTCAAATATATTTGCTTGAACTAATCCCCGTAAACGATGACGCAGCGCTCTTGACGCTCTTTATGGAAGATAATTATCGGCTGGTAATAAAAAATATCATTCTTGGAAGACGTATCTATACTTAACTCAATTAATCTCAAGACTGTTATACTTCAAATATTCTCAGTAAAGTGGGTGTTTTCCACTAAAGTAATGTAATTTTACACAATGATTGCTTAACAGAACTTTATTAAAGTTTTTTGGACTTTTAATTGACTTTAACTTTTAATAGAGTTTTCTATATTCTATATTATTATTTTTTCCACTCCTGATTTTGCTGCTGTTTATGTAATATATATTATTTAGCATAACTGTGGAGTGACTCTTACAACCTCGGAGACATCGCTCTCATTTTATCATCCCTGTAAAATTTCCCAGCAGCAGAATCCCTTAGGAATGTACTCAATAGGAAACTCATTCTAAAACATACGCACGCATGCTATAATTGAATGAATATCTATACATATATACAAACCATACTTGTCGTGTTGGCTTAGCAGCAACAGTTTTTATCACAGACACTGCGGTTCTTTTTTCTGGATTTTTAAATAAATTGCTAGGTTTTACAATAGAAACCCATAAAAAGATACAGCTGTTAAACTTTACTTTAGATTCCAGATTAATACTGAGATTTCAACTGCTAACTTTCATGGAATTCTCAACTAGCATTAAATTCAAGTCTTTGTGCAATTTTACAAGTGAAGCTGCGAATACGACTCTCTTTAACTAATCCAACAGTTATACATTTTAGGTCTTGATTTTGTGTCCAATGTTATAGATTATTTTTCTGAGAAAAGCGTCTTAAGTATTTAGTCTGGATAACTAATAAAATCGCATCGAAATAATCCAGTATCTAATCCAATCTAATAATAACCCAATAACGGAATACTAAGAAATTTATTAATTGTTTTTTTGTCGTATTTTCGAAACTTGAATTCTTTACCACACGTGTTCATATTACATGGGTTGCTTCAAAACAGGTGTGAAAAGGCACCTTATAGGCCGGCAAGTTGAAGGCGCCTAGAGAACAGTGGGTTTCAAGAAGCACTAGCTGTCTTTATTTGGGGACTCTTCTTACCTATTCACGTTAAATATGTTAGTCATTTGCCGAACTGTGTATAAAAAAAAGAAATGCATTGCGGCTTGTAACAGTTATGTAATCTTATCGTATAAAAAAAATCCTACTTTCATTTAGTTCGTAGCCACAAACATAAAAGTACTGGTTAATGATAGTAGGTAAGCTTAACCCACATTCTGAGTAAAACTGGTTCAGAAGCCACAAGTGACATTCCCGAGAACTAGCTTTTGAAATTACTAAAATGTATAGGTACAATGATAAAACTTTTAATATAGGTATCAACTACAAGAGGTGTGAACTTCTTTGGCCTCAAAATCGAGCTATGATAAAAACGAAATCTGTATTATTTTAATTACTTTTTCAGCAGTTACTTGAAACAGTCAAATAGTAGTAAGAGGCTTAAATGAGAAGTGCACTTCAGTTAATTATCTCCATTCCTATAGTGTCGTGTTCCGGGAGTAAATAAGGTCTTAGAAGCAGCGTTTTATTATGAGCAACAGGGTCTCATATCTCATCTTATTTTTATTAATTTATAGAATTCGAAAGGTGCGAGAGGTCTTCATGCTTGTTCTCATTGAAACAAGACGCACAAGTTGTCTAAAATTAATGTCTTAATAATATAGAACTTCGGTAATTAATAAAGCGCTTAATAATCGACGGAAGTCAAGACCATGGTGTTAAAACCCATTGAGTATAAGTAGCAATACTTTTCCGAAATTAAAAATGTCTGATTTTTTTAACGAAACAATCTTAAATTAAATTGTATCTGCTGCTACTTCTCCACAGCAAATATATACGACGAATAGATTTGTCGTGGACAACAAGCGGCGCCAGAAATTTCTGAAACTTTCTAATGCTTGTAATCAAATTTTTGTTCTTGATCAATGTCTATATCTGTGAATTTTTTTAACGTGAAATGAAAGAGTAATAATATTCAAGGATAATTTTTACATTTAAAAATTAATTAAATACCTATGCCGCGTGTCAATATTACGAAAGGAATAAAAATTTTGCTTTTAATTTCTGGCCTATTCATAATTTCCTGCCACGGTTAAGTATCATTGCGATAATCAGCAAGGTATTTTAAAGAAAGTTTAACACACATTCGCTTTAATTGTAGATTTGAATATAATAATATTTATGATTTATTTTGAAACGATGAATATGAATTGCAACAATAATGTACATTGAAATACAAAATGGACAAATAAAGCAGCATTCAAGGCAGATATTAGCACAAGCGGCATCACGTTACCTACTGTTCACAAATTGATATTCAACCAGCGCTTGCGGCCGTGCGCCGAAATGCAAGCGAACCGATCGCGTGCTTAACATAAACTCTGTTTTCCGATTTAAAATACAAGTTTTGAAACAACTTTATTTTCAACTTTCAGTCCCTTACAGCATTAAGTAACAGACCGGATCTTCTGTGATATATCATAGATCCTATTCAGTACGCGCGACGTCTCGCCATGGTTGCAATAGTGATCACTAGGTATTGTGTTCTGGTGTTCTTCGTTTGGTCTAAAGTCCCAGTCACTCATACCGGGTGTTACAGAATTTGGAAATAGGAATTCTGAGGTTGCGGGTTTTTGATATCGTAGTATGTGCGCGGGTTGTGTGTGTGGTATAACTCTAGTGTGTTGTACGATACGCGATATTACGCATTTTTAGGGTGGTCATGAGCAAGTGTGACAATTTTTTTTTAATTTAATCGGGCAATAAAAGAAGTCAGAATGATGTCATACTTTCAGAGGTAACTCTTGACAAGGAACACAAATACTACCTTGATTTTATTTCGGACTCTTGTAACACCTGTTAGTAAAATGCTAGATAAACTATATGTCGTAGGAAAGGCAGCGAACTCGCGGCCGTATAGAGCCCCACAACCCGAGTAACAGCTATGACAAAATGTGAATGAGTATGTATCATCATAATTTCTGCCGAAAGACGTCCACTGCTGGACAAAGCTCTCCCCTAAAAATTTCCAGGGCGATCAGTCCTGCGCTTGCACGCATCCAGCATGCACGCATCCACGCATCTAGTGAAAGTTGCCGGTAGCCCTGTGACATACACCAGATCGCCAGTCCACCTTGTTGGAGGCCTGTCCACGCTGCGTCTTCCGGTCTGTGGTCGCCATTGTCCCTTTCCGCTTCAACAGCTATCGGTTCTGCGTTCGATATATTTTGCCCACAGCCACTTAAGCTTAGCATTAAGCTATTTCATTGTCTTTTGTTCTCCGGTAGTATCCGTAGATCTCGTTTCTTTCTAGTAGCTGTTGGATTTTCAAAATATTTTGAATTCGGCGAAGATTGACATAGCATACGTAAAAAAATCTCATCGGTTGAAAGCGCACTGACCAGGATTTCTTTTACCAACAATACTTGCTGTTCGCGCTTATTACAACTCAACACCATCTGTATTCTAGCACTGCTCGTATAGATAGATATATAGATTTACATCCAGGGATCCGACTTGTACAGGAAAGTGCCATACACGCTTATTGCATTTGATTTTTTTATATACAACAAGGTTGCCAAAAATCATATTTTACTGTCTACCTGATTGTAAACGGTCACCGCAGCTTGTATTCTGTTATGCCGCACTGCAAGATACACTTGATGCCTGTTTTTAAAAAATGTGCCACTTTCCATAGCAGACTCTATGAAGCAGTTATTTATCAATATCTCCTTTAGATAGGAGCAATTCGTGATACGGAGCATGAATGTCTTTAACAGAGTAAAACCTCACTTGATGTTGTTTTATAAAAAATAGTAACGTATTTAGTCCCTAACCAGGCCGTCGGCGTCTCCCCAACTATAGAAAACTTATATTTGAGTCGGGTCACATTAATCACGTTAAAAATCTCAGAAATTCATAATCAGCCTTTAATGTATACTGGTGAACAAATGCCTCCTCCCATCAATTTTTAAATAGAGCGGTTCTGCACAGTCTGCATCCAACGATTCCCCACGACCTTGTCCAATCAATTTAGTGGGCCGTCCTACTGTGCGCTTTCCGGTACATGGTAGTCATGCTATAACTTTAACACCCCATCATCGGTCGTCCGTTCAGCGTGCTATATGCCCTGCCTCTGCAATTTGCTAAACCTATGAGCTATGTCAGTGGCTTAAAATACTGTCGGAAATATGTCTTTGTTGCTCATTCTCTCCAGTAATAAGTATCATCCTAAAATTATCTTTTTAAGCAGGACGTTGCAACTGTCGATGGACTAATAAAGGAAAAGTGTTCTCTAGAAAATTTTCTACATTTTGTTAAAAAAAGGCCCTTACTCTATTCGCATATAAATTGCTTGTTTTGGGAACTTTTAGTAAACTGAAAATATAAAGAGTGTATTTGCTTACAAAGTAGCCAATGTTACAATTTTAGGTTTGAGTTTTCTTAAGAAAAATATTTTTTAACAATCTAAAATAAGCGAGTACTTATATCATTATTTTATATAATTAGTTAGGATAAGGATAGTAAAAAATATACAAAATCTGTAATTGGTAGCTATCCTTATATTTACACTGACTCTGATTCTGTAGAGCATACTCTAAATCTAAATCTAAATATCTATTTTTAACCCCCGGCGAAAAAAGAGGGGTGTTATAAGTTTGACGTGTCTTTCTGTGTATCTGAGTGTCTGTCTGTGTATCTGAGTGTCTGTCTGTGGCATCGTAGCGCCTAAACGAATGGACCGATTTTGATTCGGTTTTCTTTGTTTGAAAGCTGATGTGACTACGATGGTTCTTAGCTATAATTTATGAAGATCAGTTCAGGCATTTGATGACTAGCAGCTCATTTTCTACATAAAAATGGGATTTATTTAACTTTTACAGATCCGATTGATTTCAAATTTGGTGTACTGTCACTTCAGTGACATTCCCATGACATACTAATCTTGAGCTGATCCTATACCATCAAAAAGTCTGTGAAATGCTTAATTCTTCAGAAACTTACAGCAGATATAGCGTGTTTGGGCTCTTATGAATAGCCTTAATGAGATGGTGTTAGATAGATGATTAATGACGCCGGGGGCTACTTAAAATTATTAATTTTATAATTATGTGTGTTCAATTTTCAACCTTACTGAACGTGATGAAATGCAACATTAAGCGAGCATCCGTACATGCCGACTTAAATTGTTTTTTAATATTTTATGATATCTAAAAGTTGACAGATCTAAAAAAACCTTGCTATCTTTTTCCTTATTCATATTGCGAGAAAGAGATACACTTACTGCACTTTAATTTAGATTTACAGTGTTTCTTTAGAATTAGGCCCGCTGTGCGTACATTTGACAGAAAATTACCAGCAATCACTATAATTCATGATCAATATTTTATGGTAACTCTAGTAGAATCTGTGCGTCCTCCACAATGTGGAATAATTGACTTTCGTCAGACAAATGAAACATGATCGTAGATCATTTGTGACGTGACAAATTTCTCTTTGCAGTATATGCTGTGGTAGGTGTACATTGTAACTCAATGGGTGCGTATTAATATTTGCAAATTAAAAATATTTTAATATTTCAGGTAAACGATAGTGGATCCAGTTACTGGAGGTAGTGAGAAATATTTTCGTTGCAGTCTAAAAAAAAAACAAAATATAATAAAATACACTATTGCTGCCAGACTAATAGAGAAATTAGTTAGTTAGTTAGTATCTAACTTATTTCGCCATTTGTCTGTTACTTAGTTAACAGTTAATTCATATAAATACCTATCAAGTTAGTTTTCAAATCAATTAACTTAACTTACTAACTTAGGTACTTATCATACTTAAGCATTGAAAATGTCTATAAAAAAGACAAATATATTTTTCATAAGTGGATTTCACTAAATTAACAAATAGCAATTAAGGTAATTTTTTGGACTGAGAACAGTGAAGTGCTTAATTTTAATTACACGCTCACTAAATAAAAGTAATTAGTGAGTACCAAAGCACGCAAGGCTTATGGACTTAAAGTTATAATAGAAAGAGCACTTTGTCATGTCAAGCTTTTAACAGGCTCTTTAATTTCTCTTTGTGCTAGAAATTAAGATATTAAACCGTTTATGTCCTTAATATAGGAGCGGTAAATGAATTAGGTGTTGAGTGGATACGTTATGATGTTAGGGGGGTCGTAAGTGACCTATCGTCAGTTTAAAGGTACCAAATTATTAAAAAAAAATGCTAAATAGACGTGTAAGTCCGGTCGACCTTACACCAATCTTTGGAGTCGCTGTATGAACTGTCTTTGTGCGCGTGTGCGCTTATTATCGTTCGTACTGAGCCAGCTGTCTGTACCATACCTGTTTGTCCAATCACACTCGTTGGAATGACGATCTTAATAAAGTGACAAGCAGAGGATGAGGCTAGCCAGGGGTTGAGCCAAGTGGTGCGCAAACAGAGAGGCCTATGCCCAGCAATTGACAGCAGAAGGCTGAAGTTAATGGCATAGGTACAGAAACTCATTATCATCAGCCTATATACGTCCTACTGCTAGGCACAGGCCTTCCTACAAGAGAGAAACTAATGAGGAGATAGGGCCATAACACCACCACGTTGGCCGGCTGGCGGGTTGATGGGTTAAAGCGGTTGCAGTAACAACCGGGACCACCGGCTTAGCGTGCCTTCTGAAACACGGAGGAACTCGAGATTATAAATTTGATTGACCCATCCCGGGACCGACCATGACGAAAGTTGCTTTGTTTTCGTAATCGAAACCAGAGCGCTCAAACCACTACGCCACCGAGCTCCTCCCAGAAAGTCGAAAAAATATTTTAAATATTACTATAAAAGTTTAAGTAGTAGTATAACTATAGTTCATTATATCATATATTCATTATATCATAGTTCATGAAATAATTGTCGCATTGCTGATAGTACAAAGTGCAAATCGTTATTATTCAAATGAATGAAAAAAAAATTGATGAAAATTGCATTTTTGAACCTTATACTGCACTCATTTCCCATACAACACTCATTTGAGAAACCCTCCGCAGAGTTCATCCGTCAACCAAAGTGCACGTGGGAGGAAGTTTCTCTGAAACCGCACAGTAAGTAATAGCAAATGTGACTTTTATGTCATGATAATAAAACAAATTAATGACCACTGTTCGACTCCATATGTCGCTATATTCCAAGGATAACTGACAGAGGCATGGATTTTCCTTTAAGGAATACGTATAGCCGGATTAAGAACAATCATAAACCATAAAATAGTGATGAATCCCTCCTAATAAATGTATTGGGATGATTCACCATTATTTTTATTAATTCTTTCAAAATTCAATTTCACTACCTGATCCTATTAGTTAAAGCATATCAGATATCTCTGTCATTTCATTCTCTACTACCGACACTGCCGAGAAGCTCTCCGGACTGGATCCATCGAACTTCTGCTGGACCGGATTCCTTGCCTGCTCGTTTTCTTATAGGTTGTGAGGAAGCCATAGCAATCCCTATTTATTTACTGTTTAGGCGGTCTTTGGATGCGGGTAACGTCTGGAATCCAATATCTGGAAACGAGCCTACATTTAGGTACCCAATTCACAAGAAAGGTGGGCCAATGGCAAATGTATTTTTATTAGTTAGCCTTTCAATTAACTGTAATAGACATCAAAAGATCTATCAAGTATATATATAAGTATATCTTATGAAAAATAACTGTTTTTAATACTCGTCGTTTCGGCGGATGGTTAGCTTAAAAAGGGTACACCAGAAGGTTAGCTATCTAGGGTTAATAACCTTCTAACTGATGGATGGTGGCTCTTAGATTGACGTTATTTATACCGATTACTGTAAGGCCTTCGACAGAATCTGCTGCTTTTATCCAAGCTTAAGGGAATTGGCATAAGTGGTGATTTGTTCAGATGGTAGACTGTAGTTATTAACAATTACATATCAGGATGGGTTACGGTTCCTAGTGGTGTGCCACAGGGGTCTTTTACTGGGTCCACTTTTACCTATGTTTACAATTTTTGTAAATGATATTGAGCATTGTTTACGATCGTCGCGGTATGCGACCGTCTATGCTTTGCTGACAATATGAAGCTAATTACTACCACTAAGTCGTCGAATTATGCGGCTTTGCTAAAGAAGGGTCTTGTAAGGTTGAGTGGCACAACCTTCTGTACACAGAACCAATTGGATCTTAAGTAGCGCCGTGACTTTTTCCAGAAAAACTACACTGGGACGGTTTGATTATAAGCTAGATGGAGTTAATTTACAGAAGAATGTATGTGTGCGCGATCTTGGTGTATTTCATGATAGTAAACTATTGTTCGATTCACACGTCGAATATACGGTCTCTAAAGGAAACAAGCATTGGGTTTTGTAATCCGTCATGCCAGAGACTTTACTTAACATAAAACACTCAAGATCTTATACTATTCACTTGTGCGTAGTCACCTTGAGTATGCATGTCAGGTTTGGAACCCAAGGTACCAAAGGCATATTTCGCGAATCGAAATTATACAGAAACGATTCATTAGATATTTATGCTTCCGTGCCAAGGATAGATATGACTCTGAGCTTAATTTGGATTTATGCAAAAAACATCACCTACTTCAATTACAATTGCGCCGTGAAATCTTAGACGTAAGTAGTATTTTTTTGAAGATTGCTTCCGGAATTATTCATTGCCCTGAGCTTGTATCCTGTATCTCCAGAACGCTGGACATGTATTTATTTAATACCAGTTATGTGTCGGCGAAGCGTCTAATGAGCAAAAACTTTTTTGAACCTAATTAGAGATTGTTAATACGCTGATTGAGTATGTGTGCATGTGCGTAGTTTGTTGCAGTGTGTATATTACTTAGTTAATATGTTGCCACTTGTGAGGACCTATAATTGGCTTTTTGTTATTTATTTTAAGTCACTTAATTTGTTGTAATAGCTGTTGGTATTCCGAATAAATAAATAAATAATCAGCCTAAGGGCTAAAGCTTTAACAACTTGAATTATATTTTGTAAAAAGACTAATTATATTTCCTGAAATAGGTTTCAGAAGACTCTGTTCAGTCAAGAGCTTTTTTACCTACTTTTGACAGTTTGTGATTTATTGCAATGCTAATGCTAATTTTTTTTTAACATAAATAAAACCGATCTTAAAACACTAAAAAGGGAAAAATAATTAAATTTGAGTAGGCACCTAAGTAAAAACAAACCCCCTAAAATGTATTTTTTGGAGTTGGTGCTTCACTTTCTATTGTCTCTGGAAACAGCTTAGCACCAACTATATAAAATACATTTTGGAGGTTAGTACTTACTTAGGTACCTACTCAAATTTAATTAATTTTTCCTTTTAAGTGTTTTGAAATCGATTTTATTTACGTTAAAAATATTTTTTTTTATATTCTTAATTTTTGATTTTAACATTATTATAAATGTTTGAAAAATTACTTAGTAATTAAAATAGAATAAAACTAGAAAAATTTTTCACGTCCTGAGGCAGGAATCGAACCCGCGACCTTTCGCTATCCGGGCGACTGCTCTGACCACTGAGCCACCCAGGACTTGGGATATCCCTGTGAAATTCTTCTAGTCTATCTTGTATTTGCGTTTATGAGCTAACGTCCACCCTACAATGTCGAAATATTCTATTTCAACATCCAAAACGAGTATTTTTACAAATACCAACGAATCGGTTAAGTTGGGGCAGTGCTTTCAAATATTCTTAATTTTTGATTTTAACATTATTATAAATGTTTGAAAAATTACTTAGTAATTAAAATAGAATAAAGAATATTTGAAAGCACTGCCCCAACTTAACCGATTCGTTGGTATTTGTAAAAATACTCGTTTCGGATGTTGAAATAGAATATTTCGACATTGTAGGGTGGACGTTAGCTCATAAACGCAAATACAAGATAGACTAGAAGAATTTCACAGGGATATCCCAAGTCCTGGGTGGCTCAGTGGTCAGAGCAGTCGCCCGGATAGCGAAAGGTCGCGGGTTCGATTCCTGCCTCAGGACGTGAAAAATTTTTCTAGTTTTATTCTATTTTAATTACTAAATATTTTTTTTTTCACATTTTTTAGTATTTCTAAGGTCAAAGCTATAATGGGTGACTATCAGCACTATCGACTCGTCTGTCTCTCAGTCTTTGGTTGAAATACATAATATTGTTTTATATTATCGTATCGTACCGCTGATAAAGTATTATCTCACTCCACACACCGTTACGGTAACCGTTACCTTCCATCATCAGTTCACCCGAATAACCCGATAGAATACAACTACTCGTTAATACGTACTCTTAACCGTTAAGGAGTTGTACCTTCCATAACCAACTCACCAACATGAGATGATGACTAACCGAAGCAAATACTTCAATAGCCTTATAAAAAAAGTAAAACATGTCATACGTGCCTATAAAATTTGAGGTTTGCCCTTTGATTTCCCTGAGACCCCATCATCAGATCCTGACTTGGTGACATTGAGACCACCTCAGGAGTATACTCTATCGAATAAAAAAATAATTTTAAAAATCAGTTCACAATTACAGAGAAATCGGTTAACATACCTACATACAAAAAAAATATATAACCTTCTACATAAAACCTCCTCCTTTTTTGAAGTCGGTTGATAAAAATTGACAAAGTAATAATAATATGAGATAGTATATGACTGTTCTACACATAAGTAGGTTTATGTCTCCCTCACTTAATCCACGATCAATTCTAAATTATTTTTGACAATATAGTTATCAAGAAAAAAAAGAGATTGCAGTCGCAGTGAGATTGTATCGCCGTATTTAGTCATAAGAGTATTCATTTTGAGCTATTTAACAGTCACGTTTTATAAACAAAATAAAATATTATCATACACATTTGCTATCCATATGAATTTAATTATTATAAAACATTTCACATTCTTGCAATAAATCTTCATTAGGACCTGTAAACATAGGTATATGATTTATTTTATGTTGAAAATGTATTCTAGCTTAAATATTTGAATAACAAGCAATTGGATTTTTATTTAATTATCGCAGTACGCTTTATGGCTCTATAGGGAGAATATTTAGCAAATCAAATGATTGAAAGTGATTTGAAAAGCGTATGATTTGGTTTAAAAGAATAAATCATTTGATAATAAATATCTAGGCATCTTTTTGAACACAATTGTATTGTATTATTTAATTCGATTAATTATTTTGAAATTAAGTTGTAGCTAAAGACTTCTAAGTTGAGTATTGTACATTCTCACACATTTTTTATTAATATTATTCTTAACCCGGCGTCATTGTGGCCGGGTATCTAATGCCCGACGGCTTTTAAAACCCTAAAAACATTAAAATGAAAAATGCATGTTATTTGCAGCTCTCAGTAGCTGTTGTCAATGTCTTCTTTGGGCGTATTCTTTTTAGTGTTGCTGCTACAGACAAAAAAACAAGGCATAATTGCAACGAAAGTAACAAGCCGATTTGTATGCAACATATAACATATGATTCCAGTATGTCAAGGTTGCATTGATCTCAATAGTGATTTACTTAGTATTAATAATAATTGTTGGGATAAATGTTTAATTCGCATAAATAATGTATTATACTACCTATTTCTGCAATATAGAGAACTTATATTGACAAAACATTGTTTTAATGTGCAATAAGTACATGGGTATACTATACCCGGCCACAATGGCAGTGTTCTTTGAAATCCTCAAACAAATTGAAGATTAACGCGATTATAGGTACTATTAAAATAATTATCTATTATTTCTATTCTTGTATAGTTTCCTGTTGTCTTAATTACCCAGATGACCCTACATACGGGCCTAACACCTAGGCAAGGCCGTATGTAGGGTCGTCTGGGTAGGTACCACTACCTTTCCAATTTCAGCCGTGAAACAGTTCGCTGTGTATCGGATTGAAGGGAAAGGGACAGTGTAACTACTGGGCATGGCAGGCATTTCATCTTAGGCCTGAGAATGACAACACACCTGCATTATCAAGTGATTTTCTCCTTGTTACTGCAGATGTCCATAGGCGGCGGTAACCGCTTACAACCAGGTGGGCCGTCAGCTTATTTTTGTCACTTATGTGTATAAAAAAATCAATAAGTAAATAAAATATTACTGGCAATAACAATAAAATTTTAATTTATACTAAATACATTATATTCCGATACTCTCTCAGAAACAGCTCAACGGTTCCGTGTACTTTATGAGCTTGTTAGCTACTAATATAAAATTTACTACTAGACCCAACTAGTGCTGCAGAGAACTACCGAACTCGAATATAGCTCTATTAATTCTATTGAAACTGACAAACTGACATTACACAATGATCGTGTGCATTTGCCTGGCTTGTCTGTCTATACGCTCACGGAGCGAACGTCAAACTGACGACTGATTTCAATTGGACCGAAAATAGATTGCTCATTCACCAGTCTTTAATAATGAACGTATTTTGTCAGGCACGCTTAACGAATACCGTTTTCAAATCCTATTTCAAATTTCTTGGAAGTAACTAGCTGCACCCGGAATTCTTTGCAATGCCAAAAAACATTCAATTTTATTTATTAGATAATTAAGTCTGCAATTTTTACTGATGAACACTTTATTATAAGGTTGATATACTTACTGCATAAATGTTAACTACTAGTGATAAGTATTCATTTTTATAGGACGACATAGCTTTACGAAAACGTTGTTACCTTTCAGACAAACTTTGTCACATAACTCAATCACGAAAGTTGTTATACTCCGTCTTTTTCTTTGTGGAAAATAGCAGAATGAAAGTATAGGGATTCTCATATTCTTTTGAACCCAATAATATGTAAAATCAACCTAATTTGTTAAGTATCCACAAACCAAACACGATGTTTTATTCGACCAAACGAGTCCTGCTACCTCTTTAGCCCACCAAATGCCATTGGGCCAGCGTGGTAGTGTTATGACCCAAACTCCTCAATACTCAATACTCAATATATTTATTGCACTCCACAATGTATAGTAGGTGTTACATTATTATAATTAGATCATCATGGACCCTGTCGGGCACGGCAACTTAGGCGAGAGGAACACTTATTTAGAATATGATATTACACATTTTTTTATTATTATTTCAAAAATATTATTATTAAATTGTTAATTATAATTGGTAGAGTAATCGTGTTATTTATTAAATTTTATTAATATGTAGGTACTAGTATATTTGAGTAAATAGGTAGAAGAAATTTAAAAATTATAATGTAGTTGATTTATCATTTTAATTTATAGATTATCATTAAAATATTCGTTTAAGCTATAGTAATGCTTGCCAAGCAATAGTTGTTTTATTTGTTTGACAAAGTCGAGCTCCTTGTGTATATTTTTAATTGATTGTGGCAATTTATTATAAATTTTGATGGACATGATTTGAGGGCCTGCTGAATATAGCTTTAGACGGGAGGTTGGAAACAATACATTGGCGTTATGTCGTAAAATATATCTATTATTTGTATGTTCACGCGTATGTTCCTCATGTGTTTCTCCCATCTAGGAAGATATGTACCCAGCAGTGGGATGTATATAGGCTGCTGATGATAAAGTAGATACTATATTTATCACTAAAACTGAACCTTTGGCTGTTTTTTTATTGAACTACAATATTGCTGATTCACAAACGCGTGCATAGAACACTGTCACGGAAATTGAGTTACGGTTCGATTGATGCTGATATTCCGCCATGACTAAACTGACACATTCAATGTACAGTCGACAGCACATCAAGCGTAACAGTATGACCTTGAGACCGCCCTTACTCCGTTCATAATAGAGGCGGCTTTCGTAGTGCAAATGTTACACTTGATGTGCTGTCGTCTGTACTAGATAACGGTAGCATATCCATACTTATATTATCCATGCGAAAGTAACCGTCTGTCCCACTGCTACTACGTTTTTACTTATAAGCTGCTGAACCGATTTGGATGAATTTTTGCATAGACATAGATTATTACATCCTGAAACAGGACATAGGTGACGTTTTGGCGCGATAGCCGACATCCACATGCGATCACTAGTACCTAATATTTTTAACCGACTTTCAAAATGGAGGATATGTTAGAGACTAGGCCAGCTTCTAAACATGGGTGCCAAATGTCATAAGTGTATGTATTTATTATTATGTATGAGTATCGACTAGTAGCTCAAATTGGCTGTCTGAAACACCTTTGCCATAGGTTTGTTCTTTTTTAAGAAAAACAGTTGTAACACTTTTACCATTATGAGTGGAACCGATTTAATTACCTACTTTTTTACCTTAGTTTATGTTTCATTTATTTGATAATTTATCAATTGTGTCAACGTATATACATATATATTTTACTTGAGATGTCTGCTATATAGTACGAAGTAAATTAAAAATTTATGCATTAAGCTTAAGTTGCATACGTGAAAAAGTTATAAAAAAATCATGAAATTATAATTGTTTTTTACTTTTGTGTGTTAACGTGTATTTGGAGTCATCGATTTTTTTAGTCAATAGAGTATCATAATATTAATACGTGAAGCTAAAACTTTGTACCCCTTTTTACGAAAATTGCGCGGACGGAGGAGTATGAAATAAGGAGTATATAGAGAAGGAGTGCAGAATACTAATATTTTTTTAAAATTATGCAAAAAAATATAATTGTAAAAAAATATGAACTCAACAATAAAAACATTACCAACACTACCATGTTTGTGACACACATGCATTTATGTCAAATTGAGAATAGATTAGTTGAAACTTATAATTTAAAATAATTATGGTCGAATTTCGAATACAGGGCGACCACTAGTCTATAATATTATTCAATGGCCTTGCGTCATCTGTTATGTGAACATATCCATAGTTGCGAATATGTGTATAACCTATAGTATTCATACCTTTCATAGTAATTCTTTGTCAGTTGATCGTTGATATATCAATAACATTTCAAGTGGTTTCCATAAAACTACAAGATTGCGACACTGAACTAGAGCGTGTAGGATTAATTGAGCATTGTTTTTTTAAATTATTATTCTTAACTAAGGTCGGTCTTGGCCTTCATCTCACCTGATGATAACACGAGGAACTGCCTATCTTACCTCCAAGTGTTGGACCATAACATTACAATGCTGTTAACATTATTGATATATTTCCTCGCTTCGTCCTTCAGATATTATTAACCAAGTAAATTTATGTAAGTGGTGCCACCATTACCTACAATCGGACATACGTTCAGAAAATGTGACTAAGAAACTAGTTATTCTTCTTGCAATATGTACCGCCCACCGAATGTAAGCTTTCATTAATAAAACTTGGAAATATCACGTGACACCGCTGCATCAAATTTACCTGGTTTATTATGTCTTCGACTGAAGCGGCTAGTATAATAATGATCGAAATTCACTTGAGAAGTTCGTTTAATCACTTATTATAGCTGCAGACTTAAGTAAAATGATTGTAGCTAGCCGGACGGACTCAAAACGCCCTACGACTAACCAAACGAAGAAGAAAATTTTTGCCCCCACAGGAATAGAATCCTCCTAGGAATTGGACATTTTTATCTTTCTGATGGATGTGGTCATTACCACTAGACCGCAGAGAGGATTGAATGCTGTTAGATTGTTTAACCAGTTCTTCAATTTAAATCAGCTATCAAAACAAACGTCAAAGGTGACAACTACAGATTTTTGCGCTAATTGAAACCCGTCAAGTTTGATATGAGCTAGATGGATATGTCTTTGTGCGCCGATGGACAGATACGTCAGTATCGGCTCAGAACGTCCCGTCCATCGAAGTAGTGTGTCCCCCGATAGTGCCATGTTCAATTTCCGTTTGTGCGGGACATGTATTTAATTTTGTTGACTGAAATGGGAGTTGGCACGGAGGATTGAATTATCGATTGCGTATTCGCTGTGGTATTTTTTGCTGTAGCTGGTCTTCATGAATTCGCTTTTTAAGAGACTCCGAGCAAAACAAAGAGTATTTATAGTTCCAATATGTCCATCTGGTGGTCCATCCGTATCTCATTGTCGTAGTCTTAATAGACTATACCACTGATATTTGGTACTTATACGTGTAGATAATACTGCTCGCTATAAGGAAAAATAAGGCTACCCCAACGGGAAGTGCTGTATACAACACTTTCCTTTCCAGTTGGGGAAATTGGTTCATCATCATCATCATCATCACCAGCCTAATTCATCCCACTGCTGTAAGCTCGCCAATATTCCGCGTAGTTTGTATAGTTTCCTTCTGTCGCTTCGCCCGCCCGCCTAGCTCGCTAGCCCGCCTCGCCTATCCCGCGTAGTGTGTATAATTTCCTTCTCTCGCTTCGCCCGCCCGCCTAGTTCGCTAGCCCATCTCGCTTATCCCGCGTAGTTTGTATAATTTCCTTCTCTCGCTTCGCCCGCCCGCCTAGCTCGCTCGCCCGCCCGCTGGCATTGTGGCATGCGCATTAATTGATTAAAATTACTTATATTTTTTGTGTGTGAAAAAATATAGATTACTTTAAACACAAATCAGTATAATAGCAGTACAGCGTTTTAGCACGCATATATTTTTTGGCTACAGTAAGGACCACAATAATAATCACACAAGTTCTTCATTTTCTTGGTCTTCTTGCTGTTAAATTGATGCGTGAATTTAAATTATAATGACGCGAAATAATTTGAACGAACGACAAAAAATATTATCATTATGTTCTCCTAGTACACGTTTCGAACCAAGACTAGTGATCTCTCCCAATAGACATCATGAAGTTTGAACAGAAGTCGAGAAGTTACTAAGAAACCACGTATCGGTCGAACGGCGAAAGATTCAGAAACTAACAGAAACTCTCAATAATCCCGCTAAGGCTTTTGTAGCTAAACTTATATCAAGTTTATTGGGGCTTCCTTAGGTTTTTGATATTTTGACTTACGATCATTATCAGAATATGAAAGACAGTTAAAAGCTAAAAATTAGATTTCTCATAAGTGGTTGGCCATTATAGTTAAACATTCTTTAAGTAAAGCAGAACATTGCATGCTAAAAAAGGCAATTTGTTTAAGGCATTTCAACCCTTTAAGGCATTACTTTATCTTTATAGCTTAAAATTTTTGTCAAGCAGTCGAGGTTAGGTACTGAGATCAAGGCAACAAAATACGTAAATTTTATTGAAGCTAGTGTTTAAATTTCCAGCCACAATTCCTGTTAAGCTTAAATTAGTGAAATAGTAAAATAGTGCTATACAAAATTAAGCAAGTTCATAATGAATATTTATAGCTTTAATACCTTGCAGCTGGGCTACTCCGCGCGGAGTTAGTGCCGAGTAACAATCGCTGCATACGGAAATTGCCACATTATGAGAGTTTTTTAATCGAAACGCAATTTGCTCTGTATTGTAAAAATACTTGTTTTTACTCTCTAACTTCCCCGGTGGTTTATTTCCATAGATTTTATTAATCAAATCCTGGTGGTATTAATGTATCGTCAACGTAGATATAATAATGCACATCTATTATCTATTATTAGTAAAGGACTAAGGTAGCAATCCACTCTTTCAAAATTATAATCATAGTACAAACATTTTATTTCTCGCCGATGACAATAGCCGGTTTTCAAATTTTGGCAGAAATATTTTGAATAATTTTAATTTGGATTGAAATAAATGCATACATGATAGGATGTGTAAACTATTTGACTCTTAGCCGTTATTGTCAAGGAGAACAAAACATTATTCGAAAAAAACGCTGTAAAATGTCAATTTCAGTATTGAGTAAAATGCGGACTGAACAAAAAATACGTTTTTCAATATCCACTGACAGTTTTTGTTGAAATACGCCAAAACTATCGACTGTGGAACACTCCATTTTGAATTCTATTCCAAAGTGTTATGAGGTCCATCTGTGTGACTGTGCAGCTAGTTCAAGGCGTGTAGTCAGCAAACATACTATTTGAGCACCAAAACAAACATCGAACAGACTGATATTAGAGCTAAGAAAATATCTACGACGCACACGTGAGATAATAAAATATGTTTGTAAGGTGATTCGTAAAATATAAATTTTCATTGTAAATAACTTATTTAAAACTTAATAAGTTCATATTGTTTCTTTTTTCATTTTGCAACTAAATAAATAAGTATTGACCCTAATTCTGGAGAACACATGCTAAGTCTAAATTTAAGTTCAGTCCATTTCTTTCTTTAAAAATGAATACGAAAAGGATGGCTGTCATATAAATTGACATTTAGAAAGGTGCGTTCAATTTTCGACCTTATTGAACGTGATAAAATGCAGTGTTTAGGTGGCACCTCCGTACATGCCGTCTAAAATTTTCTATGGTTTCTTTGAAATCTATCATTCTAGCTAACTTTTTCCTATTACATATTGCGAAAAAGAGATATACTGTACTTAAATTTAGAATTAGAATGTGTCTTCGGAATCAGGCCCATTATGTCACCAGAGCTCGTGAAAAAAGTGTTGCGTTGTGATTTTGGTAATATGAGTGATATTCCATTGGTACACATCTCAAAGCCATAATAAAACAATATTATTTCTTCTTGTATTAAAATAATTAATACAAAACGATAGTGGCAGCGTACTTTCGCTTTTCATACGACATCTTATTCAACATAGCAGTTTTTATGGTATACTAAAACTATAACAATAATTTGTTTTACAAGGTAAAAACGTTTATTTTATGACCAAACTTTCTCAACTCTCACGACGCACTTTGTTTTATAAATACTCATAAATTAATTTGCTACTTATAAGAAAGGTCCCGAAAACTATCAAGAAAGTAGTAAAAAAAGATTTATCCCCGCTGAATCATTTATTACTCGGACACACAATGCAGGTTTGCCCGATGTACGAAAGTCGTATATATCCTCACTGAGACATTGCAATACTGTTTGTTCCGGTCCGTATCTTCCTTTTTATAAGATGTCTTCGGAGTTACGGTCGATACACCTTGTAGAGTTTTGAGCTTGAGAGCTAATAAACTGGCTTCGTCGTATTTACAGGTTTATGCGTCTCTATCAGATGATTCTGTTTTATTGTAGCCTCTTTCTCTCACCTCTTTAGAGCTTGTTAAGGGTAGGTATTTCCACTGGTGCCACGCCAACAAATATTTTAAACAACAGCAAACAGTATGTAAAAAAGTCAAAGAATTTTGAAAATATTATTTGAAAATAATTCCTAGAGGATTGATATTTTTGATTTATTTTTATACTTAGCAGTAGGCACAATGGATTTTTTTCCCATTATCACTGAATTTAACGAAATACGTTCAAAATGCAATACGCAGAATTTATTTCAATTGCTGATGATGTCGTAGTCATGGCTAAGAACCTGGAAGACCTGGGCACAATGCTCGACGACCTCTGTAGAGTCTCCCAACAACAATTTTCGAGACGAAAATTATGTCAAATACCCATGTCGTACCCACTCCTGTCAAAGTTATCAGCTCTACACTGGAAGTTGTAGACGAATACGTTTACCTGGGACAAATAGTCCAACTTCCAGAAAGAAGTCCATCGACTGATTCAACTCAGCTGGGCAGTGATCGGGAAGCTCCGCAGCATATTCTCGGCCCAGCTTTCGCAGTGTTTTAAGACGAAAGTCTTCAACTCGCGTTTGTTGCCAGTGATTACATACGGAACCGAGACGTGGGCGCTTACAATGGGTCTGATAAGAAGGCTCAAAGTCACCCAAAGAGCAATACAGAGAGCTATGCTTGGTGTTTCTCTGCGTGATTGATCCGCAGGAGAACTAAGGTCGCTAACATAGCCCAAAGAATTGCGAGTCTCAAGTGGCAGTGGGCAGGCCACATTGCAACGAGGACTGACGGCCGTCGAGGACCTTTTCCTCGAGTGGCGGCCGCGTACCGGGAGACGCAGCAATGGTATACCCCCCACAAGGTGGACCGATGATTTGGTAAGGGTCGCGGGAAGCTGATGAATGAGGGCAGCGCAGGACCGATCAGTTTGGAGATCCTTAGGGGAGGCCAAGGCCCAGCAATCGGCGTCTCTCGGCTGATATAATGATAAATTCATTGGAGGATGACAGGTCATGATACATGGTCACGAAGTAGGTGGCTGCAGAAAGCCGAGTTCATTTGACGAATTATATTAGGTGCACACACATACGCTTACTATGCAAATCTTAAATCATCATCGCCAGCCTATATACGTCCCACTGCTGGGCACAGGCCTTCCCACATGTGAGAAACACATGAGGAGTTTTTCCTGCGTTTAAAATGTATCGCAATGACTTCAATATTTGATTGTATTTACATAAAGATAATAAAAATGAACAACTTATTAGTTCGGGCTCAAGCCGCGCTCGTCATCGGAACGCTGGTGTCGCCAATGGTTGTCAAACAAACACCAAAAGGTACGACAGCACTGCCGACAACCACGAATTCAAGGCTGCTGGCTTTAGAGAATCGCATAGCTGGTCTGAGATAATTTGCCCTTACTCTATCATAAATTACCATTGTTTGCTTTTGTACTTTTATTGTTTTGAGTATTGGTATTAAATATTTTTAAAGTTAAAACAAAAACGTACATTGGAAGATTGATTATATCGTACGGGGAAACGTAACTGTTAAACGGGTTTGGAAGCCTCCTAAAAATTTTTGGGATGATAGATCATCATCATTCATTCTGGAGTCAAACATTGGGTGACTTGTGCTAATTTATTTGTCATGTTTTAAATTTATTACTCCTGAATTTCTTTATGGTTGGTTTTTATTGGTCACGTGACATGTATTGAATTGCTTATTCAAACTCCCATCCCTCCCATCCAACCCGGCCATTATTATGCTGTCCTATTTAATCACTGCAATATTTAGAAGCAAACTACTTCGAAGTTGGTATGCTCCTTCTTCTGCAAGAATTTGAAAGTAACGAAGTAGCCGGTAATAATATGTGAATTTAAATTACTGTTTAAAATTGGTATAATTGCAAGACAATGGATTAGGTATAACTATAGTATTGCTACTGGTAATTTTCACAATAGTGGAATTGGATAAATGGGATTCAAATATTTTATGACTTATCTGCTGCATCACCGCTCTAGCACGGTTACAGAAATTTGTTCTGTCATTTATAGTACTGGGACAAGCGTAGGGTTGCGGTACGATATTAAAGATTATATGTACGTACTTCTTATTTATGCTGAATAAAAGATACAAACCACTACAGAATATTACCTACACGGTATAAATGTTAATAATATATTTATCGGTAAGTATAAATAGCAATTACTTTTCTATTAGAAACGTGAATAACCATTAACGTTGTGATAAACTGAGAACCTCGATCGCTATCCGAAAATCTTAATATAAGAGTGGAGAATATAATATCCAGTGTGTCCACATCGAATCGCTGATTAGCAATTAAGATATCATCAAGTGCTAATTTGGGGATCGTCCTTCTATTCGCGATGACACTGTTTTGATGAGACTGCCCTCAATGTCACGGTAAATAGCTGGTAATATACTTAGCGTTGGAGTAGACGAAGCAATAGAATACGACATAAGAGCTTATACAACGGAATACGGTGAAATATCTGCTAAGCACTTATCAGTATTGAAGCTAGCAACTGTTCATTACATGTTATAAATAAAAATAACACATTTTTGTAGAAATTAACAGATATTTGATATTTTAAGCTGCAACTTGTGTTAGAGATTCAAAACTTACTAAGTATTCATCCCTTGCCAGTCCGCTTCAGGACGTTCACAGAATCGAAATTGTATTACGTCTGACAAGTAGGTAGGTACTTTTCAGATTACCTGGTTTTAATAAATATCTTGTTATGAATATGCAAATGACAAAGAATTTATTTTATTATCTTGGTTTTATTTTTAATATTTTAATGAATGATTGAATGATGCTTAGGAATATTTAAACTAGAAAACAATCATGTCCTACGGCGGGAAACAAAGCTGCGACCTTTCATAATCCGGGTAACTGACCTGACCGCTGAGCTAACGAAGACTTAGAACAACCTTATAAATTTCTTCTCAGTATATCTGCTTCAACTCATTCTTGTTTCGTATTGCCACACACAAGAATATTAATATTAAAGACATAACAGTACTATGTATCGGCGATCGAAAAATGACTTTTCAAAAAGACAAATTATAAAGATTTATTACTATGGGATTACAAAATTAGATACTTAACAAGACTGACTAAATATAATAAAAATAGAAATGGAATTTGGATTCTGCTGATGTTAGTATTTACAACTCGGTGACATTGGTCTACGACTGCTGCTGGTTCAGCGGATCGTGGAGGTTACGACATTGTAATCAGTTTGCTTGATATCTGTTTGTGTATTATAAATGATAGGTATTAGGTATCGTTTGGGGGTGGGCTGGTGAAGTTGCTTCAGACCTAGGCTACTCCCGCGAAAGGCAGTGGGGTTACCAGGAGTTTTAGTGGGTATTCCCAGTGTCATTAGCGCCGGGCGACCCCCCCCCCCCCCCCCGTTGACAGCCAGCGGCGGGTAGGTCTGCAATCAGATTTCTCCCCGAAAAAAAGGTACTAGGTATCTTTACAAGATGTTTTGTAATTGAGTAAAGCGGTTAAAGTGCTGTAATCTATCCAATTAAAGATGCGCTCAACTCGTAGCTTGGCATTCGAGTGACACAAAAGGGGACATGGCGATCGCGTGCTTTAATATCAGTGGTACGATACGATAATAAGAAACAATATTATGTATTTCAACCAAAGACTAAGAGACAGACAAGTCGATAGTGCTGACAGTCACCCATCTAGCTTTGACCTTAGAAAGCACTTAAAAATGTGCTAAGCTGTTTCCAGAGACAATAGAAAGTGAAGCACCAACTCCAAAAAATACATTTTAGGAGGTAAGTACTTAGGTACTGAAATTTAATTAATTTTTCCTTTTTAGTGTTTTGAAGTCGGTTTTATTTTTGTTAAAAAAATGTTCTGTGAATACTAGTCAGAAACAATTAAGATTAAAATTGTTAATTGATAAGAAGTCATAACGCGAAGTTGTAACGCGATGATACCAAACCCAAGAGAGAGTAATTTCGGTAACGAATATTTTAGCTATGATACTGCGTGTCACTTTATCAGAGTAATAGGTACGCTGGTAACGTGATTTGCTAGTGCTCTATTACGTTAATGCTCCACAAGTATTCGGCCAACAAAGGAGGTAGCTTAATATGATATCGACGGGTCACGTGGCTGAAGTCGGCACGTCCTCATGTGATAATGTGTGGGGAATTTGAATTGGGAGCGACATTAAAAGGTAACGAGACAAGGTATTCAGGGGTGTAATATCGTATTTCAATTTTCCAATATAAAGGTTTGATGTTATTTCTAAAGAAAATTGTTTCAGCCTGGCCTGAAATTACACTCACATAACATTTATGGCAAATAAGTAAGTAAATACTTTCGGTTTTACTCCTAAAAGTAGGAATAAAGATTTGGAGCATAGTGGCAGTATTCCACTCAACGGACAAAAGCTAACGTAACTAATCGATACGATGGCGATTCGAAATTTAAAATGTTCGTGCTAGGGGTGCTGTACCCCTAACACAAACATTTTCACATTTCGAATCATAATCATATCGTTCACGCACGCTTACAATTTCAAACAAAAGCTAGACAAAAGCTAACGTTACTACGATACGATGGCAATTCGAAATTTAAAAGTGTTTGTGCTAGGGGTACTGAATCCGGGAAAAATACTTTCCCCCGTATTCATAAAAACAAGTGAACTTATAAGAGGCTTATAAAGTGTTTTGTTTCTCTCACTCGTATGAGAAAGGAAAAAGATAAAACATATTTTAGCAGTGTTCTAACTAAAATAGATTTATTAAGCGTTTATGAATATGGGAGTTAGTATGTACAATACATATAAGGCAATATGGCGGGCGACATAGAAGTCAACTAAACGTCACCAAAGTAACATAAGCGCCATGATGAATATTTGGCTGTGTTGCAGTTTTTTTTAATTCTTGTTTTGTACCACGCAACAAAGCAAATAAAAAGAAAATAGACAAATGAACGCTGCTATGCCTATTTTTACCTATTATTCAGAATAGTGTATTAGACCTGGCCGAGTCTCCATACATTTTTGGAGCATCTCTTTTCCCTTATGCTGCTAGCATAAGTAACGTTTTTTTTATTTTTATGGTGCCAGCGCGGGAGTAGTGGCCAAGGTATTACTAGCTTTTATAATCAATGGTAGCTGCTTACTTTAAGGTTGGTTTGTGACGTTTGCTGCCATTGTCAGCTATAAAAAAGACGTTAATATGTCAATCAATATTAAAATTAATGTTGTGTTTTTAGATCCGAATATGTTTACTATCGTATATAAATAATCAAATAGTACACAACTTTTTACATTTTTTGTTGCCTTATTGAAAATGATAAAGCTCGAACTCCCTGTACATACACATGTTTGGCGGTAACCGCTTACCACCAGGTGAGCCGTCAGCTTGTTTGTCATCTAATTGTATAAAAAACATATTTGGGATGCTCTTGACTAGTTAACGCAACTAGTTTCGTTTGGCTAAACCCAAAAGTAAACATCTTTCTATGTTCAGGTTACACACATGATATTATAGAATATTACCTCAGACGTAAATTTTATAATGAATCTGATATTATATACCATTATACCCTTCAAAAGCTGGAATATTCTAAGCTTATACCCTAATTGTATTGTATCTATTTACATAATACAGTTATCAGCAAAACTAGCACATCACTTTTGACACAGCACTAATTATGAAAGCTATAGTCTAGCCCAAAGTTAGTAAACCATTAAGAGTTTATGTTTTTATAACGGAAAACATATTATTTAATATTGCATGGATGTTTATGTAGTATATTTCTAATAGTTACATACGTATTGCTAACATCATTTCTTCGTTACCTAGTATCCACAACACAAGGCACAAGCTCACTTCGAGCTAGATAATAGGTGTGAGTGTATAAATATTATTATTATTATATAGATTAAATATTCGTGTTTTTAAAAGCGCCAATATTGGTTCTCTGTAGATGTATGATCACAAACAAAAATCCTGTAGCAAGGGGTACGGACCTAGGCCAGCCAGTCGTCAAAGTACTTCTGAGCTGTCAAAATAAAGTTATTATATATTTTATTTTTAGGAGAAATGACATAAAATATACCCACATTTTCTTGTATAGCATCAACAATAAATATAAAAGAGCACACGACCCATATTAAACAGTTATGGCGTAATATTATCTTGTGCACATCAGACGCCATCGCTGTTAAGTGCACTTCACATTTCCCTCTTAAACGTGTTACTTTCACTTGCGATCAAGAATGTTTTATCATATTAGATCATTTCATAAGTAATGTAACTGTACATTACTTATGAAATTAAATAGGATTTTTTTTTTGAAACGACCTACAAGGCAAGCAAGCGTACGGTCCGCGTGGTGTATTCTCGATGCCAAATTTCATCTCAATCAGTCCCGGAGGTTTAGGAGTGAAAACGTACCCGACAGACAGATAGACAGAGTTACCTCAGTTAATTACTATACTTAATAGTATTTAATGAACCGAAACCGACGTAATAGTCCTAATATAATTCGGTTAACAGCTTCACAATTTACGACGCAAAATTGAAAACAATGGTCGATTTCCCTGCGGTACTGCCAAAGTGTCGCCTTAGATAGTTGGTAGATTCAAAGGATTTCTTAATTACAGTCACTGTCCCCACAGACCGACGTATACATACATAATAACCGGCTGGTAGCGCACAGTAACTTGATTTCGCAAATCGGTCAGCTCTCAGCTTTGAGTGCTCTCGAGTCTGCCAGTAAAAGGCATATCTCTAGCCGGTACTCCGCTCCACCGTGGCTTGAAACGTGATTCACGTGTGGTACACAACAATGTCTTGGAAGTAGTTATGGCTATTTGTGATTAGTATCCAGAGAGAGATATCTTAACGAACTTGGAACTAGACCACCGTATAGTCTAGATACTGTCTAACAACCGTAAAAGAGCTGTAACGAGTTGTCAGCGAAGTATCCTGTTCGTTCGAAAAGTTTAACCGCCTCTTTAGCTTAAAACATGAGACTGATTCTTTTTTGTTAATAAATGCAGATAAGGACAGATATCCGAAATAAATATTAGATAAATAAACATACAAATATGACTTGTGAAAAAGTGCTCGTGCTTATCATACAAATATTTGCTCCCACCGGGATCCGAACTTGGGACCTGGGACCGAGTAGCCTGTGTAGTAAGGGGTACAGACCACTCGACAAGCTAGTCGTCAGATATTAGGTTTAAGCCAGTTAGATAAGACTTAATAATATTATATTATCTAGCACAAAGTAAGCAACATTAAGAGCTTGTGTTATGGATACTAGATAACGAAGAAATAATGATAATAATATGTATGTAAATATGAGAAATATACTAAATAAACATATAAACATCCATGACTCGTGAACAAATGCTTTTACTCATCATACAAACATTTGCTCCTACCGGGATTTGAACCCGGGACCCCCGAGAAGCTCAGGCTACGGGGTATAGCGAGGGGCACAGACCCCTCGGCCAGCCGGTCGTCAAACACTACAACAACGCAACAAACAAACATAACATCTGTGGAGTTCATTTTCAAAGAATCATTACGAGTATTAACTTATAAAGGGCATTCCCATTACACCTTGACGAGTACCTACTTAAAATTAATAATATGGTTATCAGGCAGCTGCACCCTTAACCTGCGCTTACGCTTATAACAACAATTTAATATTTCAAAAAACACTCTCATTCATTTTGCACAATTATTGACTGTCAATTCTAAACCACGCGCTCATAAACCTACAGGAGAGGTCTTGTTCTAATAAGAACTGGCAAGAAATTCAGTAAGTTTTGTAATGACAAAACTTATAGAATTTGTGTCAGCTCTTGTTGTTACAAGTGTAAGCGCAGGTTAATGGCGCAGCTGCTCAATAACTAAGACTAGTGTCCATCTGAGAACCAAACGTAGGAATTTTGAGCAAAGAGAATAGCCTGTACGAATCTGAGCAGTCATTTTGCTTAAAACCACTTACAGTAATACAGCACACAAATCAGTTGTTTCAAGACAACAAAATGAACAACTTTCCTTATGAGGGCTCAAACAAAAAACTCTCCGTATAAGTGCAAAATAAATATCTGCGTCATAAAACCCTGTAATAATACCTAGATGATTTATTTGCATGAAACAGCTAATATTTATCGCGATATCAGATCTGCCCTCATAGAGAAAGCTATTTTTATAGTTTCAGGTAAGTAATTCTTAAAATTTTCAACGACACTTTTAATATTATTTTTTTAATAATAGAGTACAAAATAATAGACTACAAATGATTATTATAAAATCAGTTTGCTTTGTTTCTTACATAGACTTCTTGTGATTTTTTCTCCATTTCACTTACTTTTTTGCTATTGAAATGAAATAACAGACTTTTTACTGCATTAAGTAGCCACAAACTGGTAACTGAAATGGAAGAAGAGCTAAGAACTCTTCAAAGAATTGTTTGCTGTAATTGTGTGGGTGGTAAATAACCTAAAAAAATTAATTCCCCGGATCAGCTATGGATCCACAGAGGACAACTTGAAATTTCAAACATATTTAAAAATATCAGGCGCATATCGAGCGGTTTCAGCTCCGTATTTTTTACTACACATGAGTGAAAAATTCGATTTTTAAGGTTTTAAATACCATTTAAGTATAACTTAGTTAAATGATTAAATGTGGTATTTTTTTCTGTATAGCGTTGACTTTAATATTTTAGCAAAAGCAAACCAAGTGGCATCTTTGGTAAAGGGTACTACAAAACCAGAGTATGTAGAGTATTTGTAACAAGCTATTTTAAAATCATTTTTTTATTTTATTTATTATTTTAGTAGTTTAGTTATTAACTAGTTAACTATCAACTATTTTTGAAAAAATCCCAGTGTCACTACTTTTTGTCAGCAAATGTTATTAAATGACTGTCTTTGTCTTTGGGGAGCTCGGTGGCGTATTGGTTTGAGCGCTCTGGTTTCGATACGAAAAACAAAGCAACTTTCGCCATGGTCGATCCTGGGATGGGTCAATCAAAGTTTGTTATCTTGAGCTCCTCCGTGCTTCGGAAGGCACGTTAAGCCGTTGGTCCCGGTTGCTTCTGCAACCGCTCTTACCCACCAACCCGCATTGGGCCAGCGTGGTGGTATTATGGCCCAAACTCCTCATGTGTTTCTCCCATGTAGGAAGGCCTGTGCCCAGCAGTGGGACGTATATAGGCTGGTGATGATGATGATGATGACTGTCTTTGTTGTGGGTATAATTTCTATATATCTATTGTAACGTACATAAATTCATTTTCATAAAATCTGAGTTGTGAAAATGGAAGACTACAAAACTCTTTCAAAGAATGTGCAAATATTTGAATATCGGACAGAACATTGATTTTGAAAACATAGTTCAATTCGGACTGCAATTTAAAATGGGACCTACCTATATTTTTTTTAAATAATTAATTAATAGTAGGATTACACAAATTTTTACAGGGCTTCTTATCTTCTATTCCTTATCCGAGAAAGCAAATGAGAAAAGTGAGCGTTTAGTGTTGACTTCAAGAACTATTTTGGCCTCCCCGAGCCAAGTAAATGGGTTAATGAAGAGGAAAATGACGTCATCCATCTTAGTCGGATTCCTCTTAGCATCCTCGAGGCACGAGCTGGGCTTAATTTACTTCATTAATGTTTTTTTTGCGTTTATTGTGCATTAAAATAAAATGAGGTTGATAACACCACGAGTCGCACTGGGGTCATTTTAGACCGAAAATATGAAATTATTCTAACGAAACAATTAACTATTCTAAGTTATTTATTTTTGTATTAATAACGAAATAATTGTGTTTAAAGGTTGATAATTTATTAAAGTAATGAACGATATTAGAGAACCATTGTTCAGGTTTTGTTTGACAAAAAATATTGTAAATTTCATGACACCGAATACACACAAAAAGCGCTTGAGTTAAGACAGCCCTTAATATTTATTGTAACAGAAATTTCACCGCACTTAACATTTTATGCAAACATTTTTATTATACAAAGCACGGCAAATGACTCAACACCACCTTATGTGAAGCGGTAAGATGAGTCCCTATGCGAAGACAGCTAGTACAGCTTGAGACATTCTGATCTAGCCGTTTCCATCTTGCCGGCCCAAAAGGTGCCTTTTCACGCCTCTTTTGAAGGAACCCATGTTATAGAAAGGACGGAATGAATACTTGTGCCGGCAAAAAATTCCATGTTTTGGCAGTACAACAAGGAAACGAATTAGGTACTAAACTTCTTTGTGCGCGATGTTGAGCTGGAGACAGTGAATTGATGACTTTGAATACCGGCACGCGTGCTTCTGAGTAGAAAAGGGGAAGGTGGGATAAGTACAAAAACCTCTACAGAGCACTCTCTGTGATAAAACTGATCAAAGGCGATAAGTTAGCATGATAAGACAGCATGACGCTGCAATCTGTCCAATGAAACGAGGAGGTTACTGGGCGGAGTAATTTCACATTAGAGTTATTCCAGAGGTACAACCAATATTCCAACCAAGACCGGACCTGAGCTTTGTAGAGCAAGCAAGGTCAGGCGTGAAAAATCGACGCATTGTGAACAATGAGTCACCGAGCTTCCGTGAAACAGTTTTGATTACGGGTTCGATGTCATTCCTCTGATTCAGATCGCAGTATATCTCCATACCGAGCAAGTTGATAGAAAGGCCGAAAGAGTAGTGCCCTGAAAAGAGGGGACGGGAAGGAACGGCGACATTTTGACTGTGAACGCACATACTTGTGTTTTCCTACCATTGAACTTTACAAAATTGTTCGATCCCCATTCAAATTTATGGTTCAACACCCTGTTTAGCTCAGTGGTGAGATTTATTCTTTACAGTGAGTTTCTAATCACAGATTAGAGATAAATGTATCTCCAAATTAAGTTAGTTCCACTTGCTATTTCCTCTTAATTATGAACAACTATAATAGACTGAGACCAACATGAGCCCCGAAATGGAATCGAATCACTAAATATTCCCTAAACACGGACACTATTAGGTACAATCCTACATTCATGAGTAATGTAGCTAGTAATCTGGGGCAAGCATTTATCTGGAAACTGGCTACGCTATCCTCGCTATCTGCGATTCAAAGCGGATGCCACTACGGCTTTGCCTCACCGTGCCTTTCCAAACAAACTCAGGAATTATCTTTGTTATTGACGTACGCATACTAAAAGACAGCCTAGCATAATCTCTTTGCCGTCGCTTCTTTTGCAAATAAGATGGAAATATAAGATTTCTAACTTTTGCGTTGCCTTGGGATTAATAAGCACTGATTTTAACGGGCTTAGTCACACTTCGTGACCACGGCTAGTGCAACCTTATCGAAACGTCGAGCAAAATAGGTATTTTAATAACGCGTGCAAACCTGTTATAATTAGTGCTAATCCAAAATATAAATAAAGATAATATATTTCTGATAATGTCTTACACTGGTCATGAAAATTCACTCTTAACTTATCAAGCCATACATTCCAGACACAATTGGTTTTTAATTTTCATAAGACCCCCGAAGGTATTCTGCGGCTTGATGGATTAAATCATTTTATAATATTCGTGGAAACATATCGTTCAATCCTGTGAAAATGATAGACTTTTTCCACATTGAAATCACGAAAAAAGCTAGTTGCTACTAATAAATTCGAATAACTAGTAATACTCAACTTAAAAATTTTAAAAAAAAATTAAAACCGACTTCAAAAAACTGAAAAGGCTGAAATAATTAAATGTAAGTAGGTATTCATCCCCTAGAAACATATTTTTGGAGTCGGTGCTTTACTTTCTATTGTTTTTGGAAACAACTTAGCACCAACTCCAAAAATATGTTTCTAGGGGATGAATACCTACTTAAATTTAAATCAAATCAAATCAAATTGTTTAATGCTCCATAATGTACATACAGATGGTAAAATATTATAGTAGGTTTAAGGTAACAATTATGGGCCTTGTAAGGCATTGCAAACATTTTATAAATACATTGTGATGACGCTGTTTAACTCTAATTACATTATTTTTCTCTTTATAAGTAGTTACTACAGCTATTTGTATGAATATTTCACACACATATATATATATATACACATACATATACATATATATACATACATATATATATATATATATATATATATATATATATATATATATATATATATATATATATATATATATATATATATATATATATATATATATATATATATATATATATTAACTTAGGTAAAAAGTCTATTAATTTTGCAACATAAGAATTTCTTAATATACCAGTCATATGGTTAAACACAACTCAATATTCAACATATCAAACTAAATTTAAAATTTATCATTCAGGTATTCACTTATGCTATAATAACATTTATCTATTAACAACTGTTTTAATATTTTATAAAATATTTTATCGCTTTTTTCTTGTTTTATTACTTCAGGTAGTTTGTTATAAATTTTTATCGACATTACAAACGGACTAGAAGAGTGAAGTTTCATGTGTGAGGTCGGGAACAGAAATCTAAGTTTATGGCGTAATTGGTAAGTAAGTGATAGGTCTTCGCGTTTTTTGTAATAATCTGGATGCTTTTTTACAAATTTGCAGATCTCATAGATATAGAGGCACGGTAAAGTAAGGATATTGTGTTCCTGAAAGTGTGGTTTACATGTCTCAGTAGGTTCTATGTTAACTATAATTCTCATGAGCTTTTTTTGCAAGATGAACAGGACCTGTGCGTCTGTACTGTTTCCCCACAGGATGATCCCATAACTTAGCCACGCGTATGCATATGCGTAATAGGTAACTAACGCTGTTCGTAAGTCCGTAGTTTTTTTAATTTCACGCAATGCAAAGGAAAAGCTCGACATTTTTTTGCGTACTTTCTCTATGTGGGATTTCCAATTAAGGTGGGTATCGATAATTATTCCTAACAGGTTGAAGTCGTGAACAGCTTGTATTGGTAATTTTTTATAAGAAAAGTGGACTTTTATTGGTGCTTTTTGGTATGAATAAAACGGTATTATTTTAGTTTTTTGGAAATTTATTTGCAAGTTGTGTTTTTCCATCCAGTCAGTAACCTTGTCAAGAATACTATTAAGTTTTTCATTCAGCTTGGATATGTCAGAGCTAGATGTAAGTATGGAGATGTCGTCTGCAAACATGACGCAATGATCCTGAACAACTCTAGCTAAATCGTTAATGTATAGAAGAAAAAGTATACATCCCAGGACACTCCCTTGGAGTATTGAAGCATTTATAATTTTACTTTCAGATCGGATATTTACTATTTTTTTACTTTTTATATCAAAATATTCTATTTCTACTAATTGTGATCTGTTGCTTAGATAAGATTTAAACCAATCATGTGTTGTTCCACGTATTCCTACTCCATGTAGTTTATTTAATAATATATTATATTGAACTGTGTCATAAGCTTTAGTCAGATCTAAGAGTAATCCTATTGCGTATTTTTTACCATTTATTATATTATATACTTCTTGTATGTATTGATATGTAGCTAGAACAGTAGAACGTTCGTTTCGAAAGCCATTTTGGCAACTATTAAATATTTTATACTTTTCACAAAACTTATAGACACGGTCGCACATGGCCCTTTCTATGATTTTTGATGCGGTAGGCAGAAGGGCAATGGGGCGGTAATTATTCGGATCGGACTTTTTATTTTTCTTATGGATTGGTTTTATTAATGATTGCTTTAATAGATCAGGGAAAACTCCTTCTGCAAAAGACTGATTTATCAATAAGGAAAAAGGTAAGGTCAGTTCATCAGCGCATGTCTTAATTAATATAGGTGGGAGTTCATCTATGCCATGGCTTCTTTTTGTTTTCAGGTTTTTGATTATTTTGTTTACCTCTCTCTGATCAACTGGACTCAAATACATGGAATTTTCAGACGGATATAGAACAGGGCATGGGGTAGTTAGGCCGTTGGTTTTTTCGCCTACTGATGCAAAAAAGTTATTAATTATTTCAGCCTTTTCAGTTTTTTGAAGTCGGTTTTAATTTTTGTTTAAAATTTTTTTTTCACAATTTTTAGTGATAACTTGTTACGGTCGAAGCTAGATGGGTCACCGTCAACTTATATTGTTTCCTACTATCGTATCGTTTCACTAAAAAGTCATTGGAAAAGCAAAAATTCGCAATTTCGCTTATGTAGACGATTTCATAATTTCAGTTTTTTTAAATTTAACACCAAAGTACCCAACTGTTTTTGAAAAAAATTTTTATGGGACCAAATGGCAGCTATTCCGCATTGAACAAAAAAAGAATCACGTAAATCGGATCAGTAATCTCGGCGTAATCGGTGTACATACATAGAAAAAAAAAAAAAAACATACCGGCCGAATTGAGAACCTCCTCGTTTTTGAAGTCGGTTAATGAATGGAAAACCTGTTTTCTTTTTATTTTCGCGATATCAATGCTACTGTTGATTGTAAAATTACCACCTACTGATTCGTCACTCAATAAAGGCGTTTGATTTTTAAATTCAGAATGGTGTGCAGATACAATCCAATTTCACGCATAATAATGAGACATACGCATATTGACACATAACGCATAAAGACGCATACGCATAATGACACACACGTACAAAGATGCACACGCATAATGACACAATATCTGATTGCATACGCGTATAGAATACGCACATCAAATGGTAATTCAATTTTAATTTGTTTTACTTTAATATTTTACAAGTCAAAAGTGATTATTTTCCATCGTGGCTGCCATTAGTTTGCAAGGGCTTTCACGACACTTATTCTATGAGGAAGGTAATTCTAACTTTATGTTTTTTAAAACACTATAACACAGGCATCAAACTATCTAATCTCTATATACTGCGCGTTTTCTAGAAAGCACCAATAAAATCATTATGTTGCGTTTGTGATTTCTAAGAAAAAAAAATATTCCGACGAAAGTAACATATCACGTATGAAAGCTTGAATATAATATTGCTGTAATATTTTTCTTCGGAACTATCGTAACTATAAACAAACAAATATGAAGGAACAGTAAACAAATATGTTGGAGTCGCACATGGCGCAGTCACTTCGGATATTTCGGAGCAGGTAGGTATTATGCAAACACTCGTGCTTACATACCTGTTATCTCTGTCACATGGATGCCGAGCGATCTTTATTTCGCATTCCCTTGCTCCGATAGTATTTGTATATTAATATTTTACTATTCTATCAATCATGTCGAAATGATATTGAAATTGCATAGCTCTTGAAAGGTATGTAGCTATAACCAAATCAATTCTGCTCTTTGATAGTACAAGATATACAATTATTGTTCTTAGGCAGCTTCCAACACTAAATTTACTACCGGTACCTACCTAGTTCTTTTTGAATTTATTTATTTGACGACCGGCTGACCGACTGGTGTGTATTCGGTCAGGGGTCTCGGGTTCGAATCCCGGTATGAGCAAATGTTTGTATGATGAGTACGAGCATTTTTTCACGAGTCATGGATGTTTATATGTTTATTTAGAACATTTCTAAACTTTATTTACATATTATAATCTATATTTCTCCGTTATCTAGCATTCATCCAGCTGGATAACACTCACACCTTGTGAGTGTATGAATATCATTATTATTATTATTTATAAGATATAAAATATACAAATACTTGCTTTTCTCCAAGAACGCGGTTCCTGCCATACAAGAGACCGTCTCAAAATTCAGCGTGTAAACGTCAAAAAATCTATTTTTTATTCTTGTAATTTTCATTCAAAATTCATAATAGCTAATAGATGACAAAGCTACATCTATAAGCTATCAGCATCGCAATATAAAAAGCAATAATTATGTCACTTGTGTAACTATAACTTTATATTCCATAGTATAACTATTTCATCTCGTCACCCAGTCTTAACGATACTACAATAAGACCTTTATTTGAACTTATTCATATCAGCAAAAGAAAAAAATATATATAAATGAAACCCTTACCTAGACTTTACATAATATGTTCAACAGGGTGTGCTATATTGCATCAATTTTTTCGTCAGAAAGTACCGTCTAAATTAAAATGTCAATATGAAAGACAACTTTTATTAATTTTTTTTCTTATATCTGTCATCAGCCCAATTAATTGATCAATTTTGACAGTTTTTCTTATTATTGACTATTCATTTAATTCTAAATATTATATTAAATGTTTGAAAGACCTAGCGGATAGTAAAACGTCACAGTTTCTTTCCCCGTCCCGAGATTTTATAACAGTTAAGCTATTTTTCTTAGTTTGTATAAATTTTAAAGTTTCAATTTTCTATTGTAATACGTTGGATGAAGGCAGCGCAGGACCTATCGGTTTGGAGATCCCTTGGGGGAGGCCTATGCCCAGCAGTGGGCGTCTCTCGGCTGGTATGATGATGATGATGATGATTGAAATACGTTCTACTATGTTTACTGTTTATTATTTACCAAAATGATCACACATCTACTTCTGCTGTATATTTCTTGACTCTAGATCAAAATCCGCTAGGCATGTTGAAAATATAACATTTTCCCGCTATTTTTATAGCCTGACCGAATATCACTAGATTTCTCTAATCCGATTCCAAGTTGTACCGCCCATTCACTCGGAACATTCGTACAAAGAACTTCCATTAACTGACAAAAAAACTTGAACGTTTTACCTTAAAGCCTTCGCAGCCTTCACGTTTCACCTACGACCTGCTCTTGGATAAAAGCCTATGCATTTGCATAAGTTTTGACAGTTTGATGGAAGCCATTAGAGGTCTTATTCTACGTTTATCTCAGTTGTAAACTTTAATCTATTATATTTTATCCTTAATGACTTAAAACTTGTCTGTTTTGGATTATGAATCAACTGATATTTCATCGCACATATTAGTAAAATAATAATTTACATTAATTTTAGAAATATAACATACATATTTTCATACTTATAAGACCAATTGTTACAAATATCAGTAGGTAAGTAAGGTGACAGCGGGGAAGTTAGTATATGGGGCACTTGCCTCATACACTAACTTTCCCGCTGTCACCTAGCAGACTCCATTTAAGCAGCCAAAATGCTAAATTCAATGAAATTAATTAATTTCAAGGTGCATTTCAGCTACCTATTCAGACTTGTTCCATAGATGGATTGACAGAGTTCCATGCTGTCTCCTTATTATTTTTGTATAGAATAAAGTGTTACCTTCATCTAATGCTTTGCTATGGTTTATACTGCTAATTGTCATCATCATATTTGCCTATAATGTCCACTGCTAAACAAAAGCCTTCCCCTTCGATTATCTTGACCAGGTCGTAAGTCCATCTAGTGAGAGCCCTCTCACTAGATGGACTTACGACCTGGTTAGCCGTCCGTCTTACTTTCCGCTTTCCGGTACGTGATCATCGAATTTTAACTCCCCATCGGCCGTCCGTTCTGCGTGCTATGTGCCCTGCCCACCGCCACTTCAACTTATACGTATCCTATGAGTTATGTCAGTGACTTTCATTTTCTTACGGATGTCCTCATGTCTGATTCAATCTTGCAGAAAAACACCTAACATAACTCGTTCCTCAGCTCGTTGGATGGCTGCGAACTTGCACTTTCGACATCAGGCTCTGAATAATTTTGTACGAGAAGATCTTCCAGCTTAGATCTTCTATTTAGTAAGTCTTCAATGTACGCGTGTTGTCAGAACCAGTCATTGTTGCTGGTAGCCGAATCGCTTCCGGGGATTCTTAACCTCTTGCCCCACCGTTACCGTGACTGCTAAACGTAGTTCGGAACAATGGGGCCACCGGGAACTGGGGCCAATACCGTGTCCTGTTCACCAAATGAGGATTTTTCCATAATCACTACCCTTGGCAGACGAGTTCTGATTGCAGTGATTTGCCAGTATCCAGATACAGCAGTACTGCTGCTTTTCATCTAGGGAGGATTATACCTGATGACGGGTAGCAGCCTGATTGTGCTACCAATATCGCCTGTTAAAATAAAATTATTTTCAATATTTACGTCACAAAAACATAATTATGATGACAACAGAATAAAAAAAAACAACTTCTTTTCTTCGTCAAGTTTCATGTCAAACAAGCTTTAACGGAACTGTCGCTCAGAGATCTCAATCTTTAAATAACGAAGGTTTTTATCAGCTGACGGATACAAAAGTTGATTCAGCGAGCTAAACACCGCTCAGTAATGAAACACTCCATCGGGGGTCAATTTTAATAAAGCGCAGCAAAAAACCGGTTGAAAAGAAAACGCGAAGTAATTATTCGACATTAAAGTTAGGATTAAAAAGTAACAATTTAAAATTGGAAGTCATTTTATATGAACCACGGTGCTGCGATCATTGTACGTCGGCAGGCTGCCGTTCCGAGATTTTGGGATAATATGGATAATCCTCACCGCTCGAAATGAAGCTACGGAGAGATCCTTTGCCGTTCATCCAACTCGAAAATTATTTATTCATTGCCTTGCTTATGATTACAAAGATATTATTTGTATGTGCACAGATTGTCCTGACCTAAATGGTGGCAGGAAAGACCAACTACTTTTAATTGTTCTCGGAACAAAAGAGATAGGAACTTCCATATTTTGAAAATTTTCTATATTTTTGTTTTATTTGTAAACAGTTTTTTTTGTGTTGAGTGAAAATGATATCCACCAATAATGTTTCATCATCATCAGCCTATATATGTCCCACTGCTGGGCACAGGCCTTTCAAGCCACAACACCACCACGCTGGCCCAATGCGGGTTGGTACCAATAATGTTTGGCGCATTTATTTTATGAGTTTCAACCCCAGGAAAGTAAAGCGAGAATGGCATTTATACAAATTAATTGCCAGTCTTTGCTCTTAATTGAAATCCTCATAGGATAAGGAATAGCTTTAGATGTTTACATACAAACAAAATAAAAAACACTTTAAATCATTTTAGAATAAAAAATAAAAAAACTTATACATATAAATAACCTAAAATTACCCGAACTTGTAAATTAAAAACACCACCTAAATCTTGTTAACAAGGAAGTGTACTAATAAGACTGGTCGCATTACCTCGCTGAATTGCGAGGCTTATTCTTTGTGCAAAATACATACCAACCTTATTGTCAATTAAAGTTTCACATAAACGATCTGCAATGTCCCTGAGCAGTCGGTGAGCTCCTGGACCCCAAGGTCCGAAAGTCTCAAGTCCAAACGGCTAAAATACGTAATGCCCAGATAATAATTAACATAATAAACATCCACTACAATTAAAAATTTATTGATAGTAATTGAATCGCCATCGTATGTCCTCATGGCGCATGACCACAGCACTTTGCAATTCAAACCATAGCTTAGATCTTATAAACTTCCCCTTGTCTTTTTTTTCTTCATTCATAACATAAATATAGAGTCATAATATTAAGCCATAAAGGTAGATAAGTATAATATAAAGATAAAAATCAATGGGAAAATTGCACTAAATAAAGTATAATAGAACTTTGAACTGAAAGCAAGAAATCCACATTTTTCTTTCATGAACTGGAGCGATAATATTGAAGTCTCACAAGCACCGATTCACTATATCTACTTATTATATCTCTTTTTGTTCTTGCCTTTGGAGCTGAACATTTATTACTGTCTTATTGCCTGTGGATCGTTCGGGGTACCGGGATAGCGTAGTCAACAAGAGGTTATTATGTCGGGGCTAAAAATGAGCAAGAAAAGCTGCTGCACTCCGCATTGGTGCCGCGACGCCTAATAGAAACTTATTTTTAATACGGCCAACCGTAAACTATCCTAGTTTATTCGGATTTATTTTTTGAAAACTTCATAAATACAGCATTGTGGTCAGTTATATCTCGGGGCGTGACAAATTGGTCGGGAATATATTTATGTATTAGCTTTTCTTTAATCAATAATAGGATATACTAGTTACGACTACAATGTTTTCTTTGTAAAGTATAGCCCCTGTAACTAGAGCAAAAAATGGAAACAGAGATTCTTTATAGCATCCACCCTTATCACAACATGGTCTTAATGTTCCAAAGTTCTTAGATAAGGAGACATAGTCATTTATATTAAAGATTTCCCATCTATGAATTTTCACATTGCGATTTTGCTGCATAATAGTCGTAAAATATCTTGGTGCCGGGCATTTTGATTTCAACAAGTATTAGTGACACTAAATGTCACTGTCAATTATAGCGACTGGACACAATGTTTGTAGCACATTGCTAGTTCGATTAATTTTGTTAGAAAATAACAGTAAAAATATTTTTCATTCTAAATAATTAATACCATTTGGACGTAATTACTAATTAGTTACAGGATGCTAATTTAATTTTTTGCTCCTGTTATACAGCCCATACTGTATATGAAATACCGCTTTGTGCAATAACAAAACACAAAAGAAGGTACTCGCCTAATTTACGTCACATTCACCTAACGGTCTATTTCGGTATTTCAATATTATAGGCGACTAGCTCTAAAAACCAACTCAAGTATGGCGTTTTTCACGTCCGTTTTAAAAATAAACGGGGACTGTTAAATTTTCAAATACATGAAATTCAATCGTACCTGATTGCTGTTCTAATTGAAAATTATTTTAAGACCAGGCTTCTGACATTTTTCTCTCCTTTCCATAACGTTGTGATCACTTTTCACCGGTTAATACTGCTCATTTATAATAAAACAACGTATTCAAAAGAATACTTATATTGAATTATACTCCTGTGCATAAACTTGTGTCCATAATTGGAATACAATTTTGCGAAATTAACGTGTTTTGCATACTTTTTAATTAAGTCGGTTTGGTTCCTGCTTATATGATTTTTTTCTATCTAGACATTTTTTTGAAACAAAACTTAGACAAACAAAATTTAAATTCATGAAGAAGAAATAAAACCATTGGAATACAAGTGCATACGAGACACTTTTTACATATTATCCAATTATTTTATTTTTACATTACACTTACAATAATTAAGAGCATTTACGAACAACATAGAACAGCAATGAGAACGAAATAAAACTGTGTTATACGTTATACATACTTATTCCAATGTGGTCTGGGCTTAATTGGGCCATTCTTCCTACTACGCCCATAAAAGCAAATTAATTTGAGCCGGGCATTTGGAAGTAATATAATTTATGGAAAGAACAGATTGCCATAAATGAATAAAAATGTTATAATAAACACAACAACAGCGTGAGTAACAGAGCTTTTGCATTTTTTGTGCGGCTACGGAGGGGTCCGTTGAGATGAGCCAGGTGCGTTTCATTGAAGACATGAGGTTCCATAACGTTTAATATAGGTACTATCGAATACCTAAATAAAATTAGACTTATCTCCATTATAAATATTTTCCATTTAACTCATGAGTGTACTGGATATAGTATAATGTATTTTAGTAATCTGGAAACACAAAGGCGCAAAGTCATCTATTAGTAGACAATACTAATAAACCTTAAGATAAATACGTTACAATACATAATATAAGCTTCTCTATTTATTTATAAAAAGTGCTTCTAGTTAATAATACACAATACACACATTTAAGTGATTGAAAACTTGCATTTATTACGAAGAAATTTGCGGTAAATATTGGAATTCAACTCTCGTTTTAAAATACGGGATAGATGCATTGTTTGTTTTCATGGTTGTTTGTGTAGATTTTACAACAAATAACAGAGAGGTGAAATTCTTTGAAAATATTTCTTCATATTTAGATGCTTTCGGCTGGGTCTTTCATGTATTGAGTTCTGTTTAGTTTATATTTCTATGATAAATTGTACAGTTTCTTAGTCATAAAATATTGGATTACATTACAGATAACAGATTTACCATGAAAGAAGAACCTCAGCGACATCATTCATCGTTCAAACGATGCCCGAAGCCTCACTGATTTTATATAAGTAAGTAGTACTCACAGTAGGTAGTGCGTAATTACTGTTATCTAATGTGAAATTTATAAAGAAATTTGACTTTCTTACTTTTCAGAATATGTGGTTTGAAAGAAACCATTGTTGCAGAACATGTTTTAAGAATTTGTCTACTCTTTGTTACATAAATGTGTGTGTTTATGTATTTGGATTAGCTCTTCATCTCCAGACTTCCGGGAGTACATGACAATTAAAACTCCATTGTTTGGAATGTGTGGCTCCACAGGTCAACAATTACTGTAGCGAAATCGCGCGACTAAAACTTACTTCATATTATTGCAAATAGCTACAATGCAAAACATGTCTCAATTGTACAGTGTTTCCAATAGCTTTGAAGATTAATTAATAAAATCCATTAGGAAATCCATTCGAGTTAAGTAATAAGCATTTGCAACGTAACAAAAAATATTAAGTGAACATTTTGACAACTATAACAGTTATATAGTAATTATGTATTTATTTGTGTAGTATTTCAATATTATCTCGTTCAGCTTCAGATTCCAGACACAATTGATTTTTCAATAGTCATAGAACTTTAGAGGTATAACACCGCTTGACAGATTATCTTAGGTTTTGAATATCTTCACATGTTACGTAGCCTATTACTCTTTCTGGACTCAACGCTATGGTAGACAGGTAGATAATGTCCAATTGTACCTCTTCATATGCAATGAAGTTTAAATAAATAAACATATATAACATAGTATAAGAGTGATTATTCGCTATTAAAATTTATTTAATGATGGCCCACTCGCCTTGTAATTATTGGACATACACCGACAATATCCAGTGTTGGAATAAGGGTGTGTGGGCGTTTAGGGATAAGAGGAAAGAAAAATATAAGCTGCACAGTACCTTTTCTTCCATGCAATGGCGGTTAGCCGGCTTACACTTGAAAACTCCAATTTCTTCGATAGTGGACTGTAAACTGGGTTTTATGTATTCACACACAAGATCAGTTGGTTTTTGAGATGTTTTAATACACTCGCGACGAGCAATTAGCTTTATTATAATTTTAGCGAATATTTTAAGCGGGAGCGGTTTATTTTACTGATACAGCGTCGGTGCGGAGGTGCGGAGAGAGGGGCGCAAGTAAACGCGGGAAAGGATTGTGTAGATGCCTTTTGAGTATGCGTGTGTAATCAAAATAGATACTTTTAAATATTACAAATATAAACAAATAAGTGATGAATGAATGGCGTTACAAAGGGATATTGCAAGTATTTAGTTTATAGTCCCACAACCACCGGTGCACTAAATTCAAGGAACTCCTTGACTAATAAATTCATTTGGTTGAATTATGAACGGTATTTATATGGTCTTCTCTTACAATGAAAAGTAATAAGACAATCGATTAATATAATCCGCCAACTTTAAGTACCAGGAGAGTGTATCTCGAGAACATACACCTACATTCGTTTTTCCACATAAATTCTTCAATGAATACATAATGTACGTGCCTAATCTCAACCTCGAGATGTCACAAACAAATCCAATAACAAGATACAGATACGAGTTATTTGTTGGTTTTAAAAGCATTGTGCGAGAAAGAACCCCGTTGTTATGGCATAATGCGTAAAAGGTACGTTCGCAACGGATTTATGAAGAGACCTCTGTTGGTTTATGATGACAATGCGGCGCAGAGCCCGGAGCGCCACCTCATTTCCTCACTGAAAGTTATAAAAACATATTGAAAATGAGATTCCGGGAACATAGCGAGTGTTATCTTGTTTTGTGATTTGCCTGTTTTTATGTACGTCAAAGGGATGAGCTCGCTTAGGGACTTGTACGATTCTACTGAGTTTTTCGCTTACTTTCCATTGTCAACTGTATTTAATTGGATCACTCTTTAAAAGCAACTTGTGACAAAGGCTTGTTTACCGTAAATGAGCTTAATTTTCCGCAGTGAATAAACTGCGTTTATCTTTACTTATACAGTGTGTTCCAAAAGTTCAATATAATATTAAAGGGGGTGGTTTTCTTCCCTGTCAAGAGTTTATTCTAACAGTTTGAAACCTTCTTGGCCCCTTTTATTTTCCAATTAAATTAATAAAAAACATTGCCCTACTCATGACAACCCCGAAACTGCGTACGTACTGTTACAGAATTCAGAAATAAAATTTGTAATTCTGGGGGGGGGGGGGTCGATATCATAGTATGTGGTATAACTGTAGTGTGTTGTACTACACGTAATAGTACGCATTTTTAAGATTGTCATGAGCAGGTCAATGTTTTTTTTTAAATTTAATCGGATAATAAAAGTGGTATAACTTCCAGAGGCAGCTTTTGACATGGAACGCAAGCACCCTCTTAAATTTTATTTTAGACTTTTGAAACACACTGTAGGTTTGTCATAAGAGATTTATAAGCTAAGTTTTTATAAAAAATCTTTTGATCAACACAAACAGATATGTTTTATGAATGAAATGTACGTTTCCTACCTGTGTAATTAACATTACGACTTTCCAAGGTAACTCGTAAGCACGTGAAAATGTCATAATTTAGTTAACAAGTTACCTTCTCGCGTTACTTGCTGTTTAGCTGAAGCTCGCTTAAAGAGCCAAGCTAATTATATTATTGCGCAGTTACTTAACTTACGGTTATATCAGTACTCTTAATTTCAAACTTTATTGTCACTTGTTTACCTACGTCAAGCTTCTGCAAATTAGTTTATATTTCTAAATTCAACTTCGATTCTAAGAACTTCGACAATCTTTGTGTTGAAATAACAAAACTGGTTGATCGGTATTGATTTATTTATCATCCTCGTTTTCCCATACTATTTTTATTCTTGAGACACACGTCATCTTACTGATCAATATTATTTTTCTCTCTCCACTATTTTGACATCTTAATGCATCTAACATTCTCTGCAGGATAAATTGACAGCATCAATTGCTGTCTCTTTGCGAGGGAAACTCAAGTCATAATATTGTTAGTTTGAAATAAGAATTTTGTATTATTTCAATTTCAACTGAATAAAATAGGTAAATAAAAAAGTGTTTCAGGTTTAAAAATTTACTACTAACCAAAATATTAACGACATTAAAACATAATTATTTACTTTTTTAAATACACATAATATGCCTGGACTTCACAACTTACATATTATATAAGTTGTGAAGTCCAGATACAATAGGATTTCTATTGTTGAGGAGACGCCGGCGGCAGGCTGGTAAAGCACGAAAGATTAACAGTATTTTACGTAAAAAAAACTGTTTAACAACCGTTATAACAAGACCATTTTAATTTTAGTTTCAAAGAAATGTTTATTAGAATTACTTTAGGTTTTTCAAAGGCTTTAAACATAAAACACGCAGATTTACATAAACTCATAAATAATCTAAAAATAAACTTCTTTATTAAATAAAATGATATAAAAGAAAATTAAATGAAAGTGAAAAAATTAATTATCATTCTTTGATAAGAATATTCATAGACTATTCAAGAATATTTATAGACTATTAAATAATATTTATAGACTATTCAAGAATATTCATAGACTATTCAAGAATATTCATAGACTATCCATTTATTTAACAGTCATAAATCTTATGATATAGAACTTTTAAATGAATAAATGGTCTATACTGTCTTATGAATACTTTTCACGCTCACGGAAAGACAGTAGATGTCAACTTATCATGCTATTATTCTAAAGTACTTTAAAGTGCTCGTATTTGAAAATATCTGGCATTCTAAGATTCAAACTTTCGACGTACACAAGGTCATTGAGCATTATATCAACTGAATGCCGTAATACATTTACTTCTAAAACCATCTGAATTCTTCAGAAAATAATAATATTCTTGAACTGAAAAAAGATTATACTCTCTATTTCTTGAATAGCAAATAGAATCCCTCTGTCTGTCTGTTATTCCTTCAGAATTTTAACTATCATTTTGAAAGACACTACACACACTACATCGCGCATCGGTTACTATTTAGCGGAATCTGTAATCAACGTGTCAATGTGATGGTGAACCAAAGTAAGGAAGACAAGATAGTTTGAATTTAAAAAACCGCTTCACACTAAATTTATTCTTGTATTAATGAAAAGAGTATGTAAATTTCAAATTCCATTGTCATAAAACGCGGTTGAGTAAAAAACTGACGAGCTATAAAACCCAGCCGTTTTAATTATACGTGAAAGCTTACCGGTTATCCCTTTATGTATTCAAAGTAAAAAATTGGGCTTCCGTATAAGATTGAAATACTTAATCTAATTTTCACTTTATACTGTGCTGCCAGAAAGATATTTTATTAGGGTCTTACCTGTTTTCAACTGCCTATTTTCAATATCGACTAGTGTGAAGTTGAATCGTTGCGTTTAGATTTTTCTGACATCATTATTTCTATGATATTAAAAAAGAAAATAACTTCTATAACACTTTAAAACAGATTCATGCCTCATTCATGTCAAATACTAATGACATATTACGTATCAATTAAATAATTTTTGAATTTTTTAAAAAAAAATTTAACTTACTTATAATATATAATAGGGATACAATTCCAAAATTCAAAAATATTTACCGACAAAGTTCCAAAACGTAAACGTATAATGGCAGATTTTTTCGATTACACCATTTTCATGGAAATAGGCGTTAATTTAATCTAATAATACGTTAATCTAATTTAATTGTTACGTCATCAATTGATGATATAACAATTAAAATTTAATTGTGTCTGGTTTATCGGGCTTTGGTGGGTGAAGTTGTAATACATATGACTTGAGGGTATATGAAACACCTCATTAACCGTTTAGATATTTATAGACCTTCTTGAAATGGAGTTGACGCTTAACCCCAACTTCGGGATCAGCATCGAATCTGAAGCTCCAAGCTACAGACAAAAAACGTGGCATACACAGTAAAATTCACCAGACTTCACTACTGGACAGTTTCTTCCACTTTAAAAAGCACAAGTCCGTTCGTAAGTACATAGATTACTACTGTTCTCACTTGTGGGATGGATCAGCCAAGTTTGGTAGAACACAGAGCCAAGTGGTCAGAACTGGTGGAGACTAAGCTTCGTATTGGAGACCACCGCCTTAAAGTTGACTGTTGAGAGCACTGTCTATTAAATCCCGACACTTTTACAGATTGCGCTTTAGAAAATGTACACAGGAGCTTCATGAAATTATCCCGCCAAGTCCATTTTACCACTAGATATAATATTTGACAGGCTGTAACCCTCCCTTGGTTGCTATACTAAATAAACGCACCATAAAAGCGCTTTTTATTATCTTTCAAATACTCACGTCCAGAGAGTGCAATGCACTACTGGCTTCGGTGTTACGTACACCATATAAACGGAGTTTCTTGTAAAGCATTACAATGGCACCTTCTGCGTAAGCTACTACATCGTCGGCGCGCTCTCAACTTCTCTAAGGGCGGGACCAAGAGTAAAAACAAATCAGTATTTTTTTTGCACTACTTAAGTACACTTTAAAGTATTCTCTTCGCAATGGCAGTAAGGAAATCTTGCAATAATACTTTTGATATTACAAGATACTGTATCATCATCACCAGCCTATATGCGTCCCACTGCTGGACACAGACCTTCCTACATGGGAGAAACACATCAGGAGTTTTGGGCCATAACACCACCACGCTGGCCAAATGCAGGTTAGTGGGTTAAAGCGGTTGTAGGAACAACCGGGACCAACGGTTTAACGTGTCTTCCGAAGCACGTAGGAGCTCGAGATACAAACTTTGTCTCGACGAGACAAACTTTGATTGACCCATTCCAGGATCGACCATGGCAAAAGTTGCTTTGTTTTTCGTATCGAAACCAGAGCGTTCAAACCTATACGCCACCGGGCTCCTCCAGGCTCCCCGTCCAGGCTCCAGATACCGTATACGATGCATATGATGTGGCTTGAATGTGGTTGATAAAAAAATATAAAAGCAAAACAGTGTGTTATATTCTACTAAAAGCCTGGTTCAAAAACGGTTTCCGTGTATAACAACGTATTTATATGGGACACAGCACTTTTGAAGAAAATTAGAGCGCAAATAAGTTAGAGTTTAAGAAACATAATTATAATTTTAAGAAAAAACAGTACTGAATAACTGCCTAAGATCCCTAGTTGACTGTAAAAAGTATTCCGATAAAAGTAAAATAAACGGTGCCAATTAGTGACGTGACACTCGGCCGAGTTAAAAAGACGGTGCGAGACAAAGCCCGCTACGACCGTTATCCGTGTGAAAGCTCGCGAGTTGTTGTCTGTTAAGGGCCACTATACCAAAGATTGTCTTGTCAAGAGCTCAGTGCGACTCACCCCGCGGTACCGGGCGGACGCGCTACGCCGTAGCTCGTAAACACTCGTAGCTGCTACGAAGTTTGTTAACGTAGCACGTGTTATTCTTTCTTGATTGCTTGTAAATCAAACGTGATTGGCAGTGGGAATTTTTTGTCAAGGATTAGTAAGTATTGAGTTTTTTGGTCAACATTTAGAATAGCTTTTTGAAAACCATATACATTTTTCTAATCGAAGAACAAAGAAACTTTTTAGTGTTTTTGTTGAATTCTTTTGAATCACAACATTTTAAAATAAAAAAATTGAATCATTATAAGAATTATAATCAACTGCGTTACTTTTACTTCAGGCTCATTATTCAGTTTTACTTTTGATTTTGAAAATTCAAACTACAATTTTCTCATATAATTTTGACATTATGTAGTCAACAATAACCAAATATAATCGCCAAACTGATTGTTTATTACGTGTATTTTTGAGGAAGTTCGATACGGAAAAAGAAAAGCAAAGAACAAATTAAGAAGTGCCGTTAAATCTGTGCCCGAAAAAGCAAACAGCAATAACACGTTTCATTAGCAGTAACGCAGGTAGCTCCATTATTCCTAACAAAGAAAATTACATCGAAGATACTCTGTTCTTTGTTTTTGCGAAGTTGTCAAAATCCTTTTACGTCCCCAGTTACGAGATGAAAGGAAAAATAATTAGTTCTTATAATATGAGCTCTGAGCTTCGGGACTTTAGCACCGGTAAGTCCCCTTGTCGAGCCCAGACGATTAAAATATCAAACATTATTTAAATTTTCTCTCCGATCAACATTTATATTGTAGACAGTGAAATATTATTTCATTTTCATAATTGATTTATGGAAAATATTATACTGTCATCAATAAAAGCTATTGAAAGTTCTCGTATTTCCTCTCATAACAATAAAACACAAAGGTAAATAGCCGTATAAATTACGTCGGCATAAAATTATTCTTGTAAGTTCATTTTAACTTTTATATGGTTTTAAAACTAAACTCAGATGAGGAATAAAATACAAATCAAAATTTTCCAGGTTGACATTTAGTTTATATTTCTCAAAGGTTGGTTAATTCAATCATTGAAATGGTATACGAAATTTTAAGGTGTATTATTATTATGCATAAGATGTCGTGTCAGCAGATAAAGTTGATACAATACCAGTTTATCCTTTCAAGCATTAAAAACCTCCAGAAATCGGTTCATTAGTTTTCGTATGTCGACTGATTAAATAAACAAACATAGTAAAAAGGGTTCTGGGTCCGAAAAGGTTTCAATGGTACTTAATAAACTCTTTACGAAGTTCTAAATCCCTTCTGTGATTAAAACACAATTACATTAGAAGTGCAAAATAATGTCCAAAAACTAATAAAAAATGAGAGTTAAAGTCTCTTTATTACCAGTAATCCTAAAAATATTTACCGCCAACTGATTACTTATATATTTATCTTTTATAAAACAGAAGTCAGCATATCAAGCTTTGTATACACTATTTTATTTTATCAATCATGTAACGCATGCGTGTGCTCATTAGATATAAAGTTAAATTTTATGTATTAGTAAAATTATGTAATATATAATTATAATTCTTATTTATTATTTGAAGTTTAGTTTGTGGCTAATGATTGAACATCGTAGAAAGATTACTAAAAACCCTAACTAATAATACTGTTATATAAGGTGCCAGTAGTTCGAAATAAGCTAATGGTTTGCAAATCAATTAGATATTATCTTAACATGTACGGTACTAAATTCGTTCAAAAATTTGTATACAAAATTTTGTACGGTTTAATTACAGCATAATTGAAATGTCACTTCTACTTTCGGCACATTTACATCAATTTGTCATACATTTAGTTCCTAAATGTTCATGATTAATTGAGCTTGAAATTTATGGAGCTTTAATTGGAATTACGTTTGTATACTGACTTTTGTTAGTGAGAAATTATACTTTAGTAGTAAAAACTAACACTATCGTCTTTTACTGACGTCTCTGTGTACACTTATTTGAACTAATTTAAACTATTGGAAAGCGGAACAAATGTGTATTTTTAAAAAATAGTCACGCCTTCATGTATTGTTTTACTTTAAAAAGTAAAAAATCTATATAATTTCTTATGTAGTTTCGGGTGAGTCGAAATCACTTCATGCAATTTTTTTTTAATTTACATTCAATGAAACTGAACTAATTTGACAGTGTATTGTCAAAATGAAAACAAAGTTGCTTGATATATTAAGCTATCTTTATGGATATTTGAATTTCACGAAAATAGGCTAACAATAACAATTGTAAAATTAGCCCACATATGAAATAACAATACCCAAACATCAGCTGTAATAAACGAGTAAAATAGCCTTTTGTGTTTTATTTCTCAAATAAACAATTTCAGTTGCGTCAGTTTCAATAACAGCTGGGTAACTTTCAGGTACCTGGTAATTACCTTATAGCCATGAGTTCACGAGTAACGATAATTGGTTTCAGGCATTTTAAGTGTTCCATCATAAAAGAGTGGTATGTTGCCGTCATAATTTATTTAGTACAACTTTAGTGCACATATAAAATGCACGAATGGCGGTCTTAGCACCTACAAGCTCCATAACACAACCCTTCACATTATTATATAATAAAGACATGTAAATAAAAAATGCTCGTAAGATTAAGAGAGATGCATTGTATTTTACAGTAGGAGACATAGGTATTCTGACAAAAATGTACTATCGTAATAGATTATAATTTCTGTAATTAGAATATGGCATATTTTACTAAATAAGCAAGTACACAAATTTTAATAATAACTTCCTAAATAGGACTCCGTTTCAAAATCTTCATTTCAGTTTTTTAATCACATTAAGCTATGTATTTGTCGCAGTCATCTGGTTGAATGAGCTAGTTAATTGGACGCCTAAGCCGTTCATCAGACGCTGGCATCCTAACTAGGCCTTTAGATCGGTGGTAGGACTTTTCTAAGTCCGCCTACCTAGCTACCACCCTCATACCTAAGTCTGCCACCATAACAATAATGTTAACAGCATTGTTGTGTTCCGGCAGTTGGAGGTAAGATAGCCAGTTCCTCTGTGGTTGAGGAATCCGGGTGTAGCTCGCTTCCATCTTCGGCCTTATCATCATTAACATCAGGTGAGATGAAGGTCGAGATCTACCCTTTAAGAATAAAAACAAGCCGATAGTTAAATTAACTAGAATCACTCAACGTACATTGACTTGGCGTATTTAACGTCAGCTCAATTGGACGCCTAGGCAGATCGCCTAATAGTGAACCATACCATACTTAAGAGTTTTGTTGTGATTGCTGGAGTTAAGTTTATTTTTTTAAGACCACTTATAACCGAAACGGTTATAAGTGGTCATAAAAATAGCCTTGAACCTACCAGTTACACAAAAGCTCTTCGTACTAAACGGTCTGCCTTGGCAATTTCACCAATCAACTGACTAATTTAATAAGTTGACTGACACAACGTTCATCCATCTGGTCAAACGTTGTGCTCAATAACTTGGCTAGTCGACCTTCAGCCATTGAATTGAATGCCAGCGTTCAATAAACGACCTAGGCATCCAATTAACTGGATAATTTAACCAGATGGCTGCGACATATATATCACAATACAACGGCTGCAGTGTTCGTCAATGTGGTGTCTGTGTTAAACCCTAAGGTTTAATTAATTAAGATAATTTACAAGAATTTAGTTCGGAATTTAAATAGAGCTTTTGATTTTTTTTTTCATTATTTATTATGACAGTTAGCAATGGTGGACTTATTTGCATAAAATTTCTCATAACAGCAACTCAGGTTGGTATACTGATGACAAAATAGAATTTTAGTGGAATTCACATATTGTACTTACAATTTTTAAAAAAGATATTTCCACCGTCCACCAGTTATGTCTCAAACGTTTTTGAGCTGCCTGGATAAGACCTCTTGTAGAGATAAGTTATAATAATAATTTATTGTTACATGTATTAGGTTTTGTAATTCTAAAGCGTAATAAAGAGTATTACTTAATATAATTGTGAATAAAAATAAGATACGTAGTAGGTATAAAATTTCGTCAAACTCATAAGTGAACGCGCTTCTCCCAAATATCTACTTCAAATTCCAATACATATACACTATTTATATAATCACTTATTCAATGTTCTAAGATATCGAATGTACGTTAACTTCTTCATAATGTTTTCTCGCAATAAAATCTGAACGTGTTACGAATTTGAGAAAATGTATTTCATTTCCGAGGTCTCCACTTTAACGCAATGAACTCTATGAAATATTAGCTGGAACTTCATTTTAGATTATCAGTTATCCGTTTTTAGACAAATAAATCTCAGATCATGGAAATTAAAATCTTAACTGGACATAGAATTCATTAATCTTTAAATATTGTCAACAATTCCGTATCAAATTAAATTTTTGTTATTCTTTTATTTCTAAAGTAATTTTAAGTTATACTCGTTGGTACATAGAAATTAACATTATTGTGCTTTATTATTAACTAGCTTTTGAAAGCGGCTTTCCTTGCGTCAAATTCGCGGTTATTTTAAAATTAAAAAAGCAGGACTTTCTTTATGCAAAGCAATGAGTATAATTCAAGATCCAACTGAATTTTAAACATAAACATATTCAGACGTTGCTCATATTGGTAGGTTTCAAAGCAGCACAGGGGAACTTTGCAGAAAATTTATTTAAGGCGATATATTAAAAAAAATCGCACTTTTATAAGTAATGTCATACGTTGCTGAAAGATCTTACGAATCTGAAAATCAGATATACGTTACTTCATATCCTTATCTAGATATGAGTAGAACGAAAACACGATTAAAGGAATTTGCCTCGATACATTTTATTTCCGAAAAGACCTCTTATAAACAAGAAAACTTAAGATTATTGGTGAACGATAATTTGTATTTAATAGGAAATTACTTTAAATAGTAGATATCATTAATATTCAGAATCGTGTAGAAGCGTTTTATTGTAGTCCATATGGTTATTTTTTAATAAAATAATTTGTGTATTTCGTTTACTTTTCACGAGCGATCGCTGTTTTGTGTTTTTTCTCCCGCTGAGTCAGCCATATCTCTATCCCTATCGGTCTTGGCCGAAACAACGTTTCGATAGATCGCCTTAAAACCTAAAATTATTAGGGTAGTAGATGTATGACCGATAAAAAGATTACTTAACGATGATCAAATGGTGGAAAGTTTTTAAGAGTTTAGCGGAATAAGTTGAAAGAAAGTCAGAATACATTTTGAAAACCGGCAAAACTGTTGAATTTTATTTAATTTTGGTTACATTATGAATCGAAGACTTTCATCATACTTTTATAGGCCTAAGGGAAACGTGTTGATGAGATAAAAGCATGATTTTTTTTTCATTTTAGATATGACATTCTATCTAAAATGAAAAAAATCACGCTTTTATAAAACTTATTAAAAAATAAGCAGGCCAGCCATTCTGCAGCACCTTGAATTCTACTCATAAGGGAAACAGCAAAAGTTATCCGATGACTACTCCTCCCGTCTCCGCGGCTGCTCGCCTAGGTACCGATTGACGACGATCGTGATGGCGCCAAATACACATTAAAAACCTATTAAGATAAGTCTCGTGTCATACCTCTAAATGAACAGATGGTACTCTTATAAGGGATGATGGTATTTCACGTCCGCCACGTTGAATTTCAAAATAATTTGTTGTTTTTGTAATCAGCGGCCAGATTGACCAAACAAAAATATCCGTGTTGATTTTTAGACTTTGTCGTCCCATTTTATCCTTATAGGGGTTGAATTCTAAAAAACCTGAAATACCTGTTTTCTCATTTATTGACAGGAGTTCTCCTCTAATGTTTCGAATAAAATAGTCTAACTAATCTTGTTTCCCCATACAAGCTTTGGACCGTTTCCCCACCTTAGGGAATGAATGTTGAATAAAATATATCTTAGGGCACCCCTGTACCTTAATAAGGAACCTGTGTACCAAATTTGGAATCTCTAGACGGTTTGGGATGTGTGTTGATATGCCAGTCAGTCAGGATTTCTCTTTTATATGTTTAGATTAACCATTATTTACAACATGGATTTATAATTGTTGACAGCAAAAACCAAACAGTTAAGGCCTACCTTTATTCAAACATTAGTTACCTTAATCTTTTGTAATAAACACTCTTTTGGGAATGAGATATTTCGCTTATAAGCGCACAGCTACTTTTAGCTAGGACTGAGTGGTTGGCCAGTAAATTAAAATGTATTTTCGTGGGCGAACTCAGTTAATCTTTTGTAATATAGTCATTTTATTTACTTTTTTTTTATACACAATCAGATGGCAAAAAAGCTGACGGCCCACCTGGTGGTAAGCAGTTACCGCCGCCTATATAACTTACTTTAATCATAAAAACAGATATTTCTCAACGAAAGCTTTATAATCATAATTATAAAAAAATACTGACCAAAAATACACTGTTACGATTTAACATAAGCTTGAAATAAAAATTACATCTAAACACGCAACACAAATTTTAATAGTATTGCAGCATCCGCCACCGAACTAGATGGAGAGCCTGTATTGCGGTATCCAGCGCCTCTAACCTCCGAGACTCCAGTAAGGGCAATTCATATAAGGTCAATGTCATTAACATGCAAAATTAGAAATTTGTTAATTTTCTTTGCAATTTTAGTTCTTTTAATTAATTTATATGAATCCCGCACAGATGTGAAGTGTCCCACACAACCCACCCCTGGGTCATACCCAGTTGCCACCGCCTGCAACGCCACCGCCGGTGGCAATTTTTTTTTTTTTATACAACTAGATGTCAAACAAACTGACGGCCCATCTGGTGGTAAGCGGTTACCGCCGCCTATAGACACCTGCAATAACAAGGAAAAGCACTTGATATTGCAGGTGCGTTGTCATCCCGTCCATGCCCAGTAATTACACTGGCTACCTTTCCCTTCAATCCGAAACTGGGAAGATTTTTAAAAAAACTTCCCGATTGCCACCGGTGGCAGCTTACCGGTGGCAACTGGCTGATTTTTTTTAAATTTGTCGCCGATGGAGTAGGTAACCTCTAAACATTTTTATCAAGGTGTTTGCATAGAAAATTAAACTTTATACATATACACCCAACTTAGTTCTATGTATGTGTGCCTTGTCGTGATATGACTCGGCGGGGGGTACGGTGTAACATAAACGAGGTTTCCTTTACTTATCAGTGCATTCCCAAAAATGTCAGGGTCAAGTGCATCCTGTAGTTCTAGTGCAGTTTCATTAGTATATATAAAAAGGCGGCACGGAACTATTTTGCTACGCACACAAAAAGCAAGTACAAAAGTGGCCAAATGCAAAAGTTTTTAAAAATAGCTTCCCAGTTGCCACCGTCGGTGGCGTTGCAGGCGGTGGCAACTGGGAATGACCCCAAATTAACTGCATTATGTTAGGATTTTGTGTAAAAGATAAGCTAGTTAGTGATTGGAAGTCCTCCCTGTTGTGTAGTGTGTAGAGTGCGTTAGTGAGTATGAGAATGATGAGGAGGGTGTATGATATATTCTATATTTTTATATCCTTCAGTTGGTGGACCTTCTTGCGGGATTTATTTATTGCCTGACACATTACAAAAAAACTATGGTACATTTAAATAGTAAATGACATGTGACATATATGTAGGATACATGTGCAGTATAACTTATTTTCATAGTTACCAATATGAAAACACTAAACACAACAAAAGAAAGTAACTGAAATTACAAAAACCGGCCAATTGCGAGTCGGACTCGCGCACGAAGGGTTCCGTACCATTATCTATAAACAAGCGTCTACCTGTTGCCGCTATCAATATCGAGCAAAAACAGGCAATAAAAACACGTTTGTTGTATGGGAGCTCCCTTAAATATATATTTTATTCTGTTTATTATTATTTGTTGTTATAGCGGCAACAGAAATACATCATCTGTGAAAATTTCAACAGTTCTAACTATCGCGGTTCATGAAATACAGCCTGGTGACAGACGGACGGACGGACGGACCGACGGACAGCGAAGTCTTAGTAATAGGGTCCCGTTTTACCCTTTGGGTACGGAACCCTAAAAACTTATTTGTTACTATTTATCATCAATAACTTGTTTAAATCATACTTCTTTTAACATATTTTGTTAATTAAAAATGTTTTTGATTTTTGGCTTAATTGCATAGGTCGTTCTAAGCGTTACATATATATTAATATAGAATACGTAACAAAATTTAATAACACTATGTCAGAGTTATAAGAAACTAATTTCAATTTCTAGATAACTTTTTTTTTTTTTTTAATTTATTTAGGACAATCAACAAAACAAACACTAAAACATGGTATGGAGTTTAAAGCTAAAGAGTACATGAGCTAAGTGCTGTCTTAATTATAGATTGCCACGGCATGCATAGTGGACTTAAAACATAACTTATATAATAATATATAGTGCAATAAAAAAACAGTTCTAATAATTTGACATTCATTCATCCTGAATATAAAATTAGTGTTAAATTATTAACTTTCAATAGTTTCTAAGGACTGTACAACTTGGCGTTTAAATATTTGTGCCTTATTAATGAAAATGTCAATGTCGCCTTTTTTTACCAGAATATTATACTGTCTTTGTAGCCTATTGATGGTGGCATGGTGACCCAAGTTACTCTTAGATCGACCAACACAAAATGGGACAATTCTATTAGAACGAGGGGACCTAATTGGAACGTTAAGATTTATTGATTGAACTAGAGATGGACAATCTATTACACCGGCAACAATCCTATGTAAAAAATTTTGATCCAAAATAAACCTACGATCTTGGAGACTAAGCATTTTAAAGTATCGTAATCTACTTAAATAAGAAGGCAACAACTTAGCTTTGTTAGTTTGGAAAGAAAGATGCCACAAAAACCTCTTTTGTATACGTTCTATGCGCTTGATATTGAACTTATAATACTATTATTTATTTTTCAATTTATAAAGGATGCATCTGGTTGGGTTGTAAGCTTTCTAGAAAAATAAGAAAATAAAGAAAAAAAACATTGACACTTGTAATCCCCAAAAGAACACCTTATTCAGTAAAAATAATATCGAGTTATGTTATTAACTCTCTTTTGAAATAATTTTTTTACCGCTTATTTTACTTATCTTTCAAGGGCTGTTTTCATAATTTTCTGTTACAGTTCTATGTGGTATATAATAATTATTATGATTAGTTAATATGACAACAAAAACCACATAAGTGTTAACACTAAACGAAACATAAAAGTATGATTTGCAGCATTATTCCACACTAAAATAAAAGACTTTAATATTTAAAAGGTCGAGTAACCAACTTTTACTAACTAGCTATAAACAAAATTGTGACTCATTTTGAATTTGAATACCATAGGAAATCAGTGCCTTTCCCGCAGCTAAGAAACCTTCTGTTCAGCGTACTCAGTTGTGTAATTTGGTCAGTTTTTGTAGAGATTAGTTCCATACCCGTTTCCCCAGAGTCACGGTTGTTCGACCCTAAAGTTTCGCATCCGGCCGTCCAGTAATTACTTACCAATCAATTGTAGGTGTTTATCCTGCTAACACTCCGCTAATAAGATCGCTCCGCTAGGGTGAAATCACAAAAAATATGTCAGAAACTTTGTCCGAAACTAAACTTTTTGTTTGTCTCCTACGTTTATTTAGCTTATTTATAGTTAATTGGCATTCTGAAGTTAAACAAAGAACATTTTACAGGACTACACAACAGGAAAAGCACAAAAAAGGTGATTTTGCTGCCTAAAAACTCGCAGCAAAGTTGCGTTTTGCTCACATGTCAGCAAAATAAATTTGAATTTCGAACACGGGATTTTAATTATAAGCAGCGCAGATTTTTTCTTTTTTTGTACTTTACTGACCAGTATGTATTTAGGCCAGCGTTGCTCTGAAAAATCTAAACTTTGTTCTAAAATTCTAAATAATCCGCCTATAGTTTTAATTTATAGTCAAACTGTCTGTTGCCTCTTCACGCTTAAACCGTTAGCCATTTTCATTAAATTTGGTAAACAGATAGTTAGAGTCCTGGAAAAGAGCAAAGAATAGTTTATATTCTAGATATCGTCCTTCAAGGGAGTGAAAAGGAGAGTGGAAGTTTGCATGGGGAATCCTAACCACTCAACAGATTTAGATGAAAATTGGTATGGAGATTATTTAAGACTGGGAAGGACTTTTTGGCTGGCGCCGGCGGATCTGCGGACTGTCATTAGTAGATATAGAAACAATACAAATGAAATTTTGAGGCGTAACAAATTATGTTAAAAATATTATGGATAGTTTAGAGGTATTTTTAAGTTTATTTATGCTTTATTTTCTAATAATATAATGTGTTACTTTAACTAATTTTACTTTTTTAACATAATATTTTCCTCGCTGGGAGAGGTAAAAAATTGTATGTTTCACTCGAGAGCAAATTTTCTTGAGTCTCGTGTGTTTTAAAATCACTCACAGTGCCCAGTAGACTATTTTAGAATCACTCAATCACTGATTCAATTCTAGTCTACTTCGCTAGTTCGTGATTTCCCCTTCTCTCTCCTCTCTGATTTTTTATCTCTGGTGAACTTCACGGCTTATAAATAAGCTCTGACATTTTGTACATTAATTGAACAATAATGATAAGCAATGATAAATTTACGGAAAACCAACTGAGGAATTTATTTCATTTTTTCTCCCGAGGATTTCCTGGATAACTAAAGGTTTTCGTTTTTGCTTTAAAATTATAGTCAGGCATTGCTTTTTAGCATTTTCATGTTTTTTAAAACATAAATATACCGACTTGCATTCCCGGCGCAGACATGTTTTTTTTTGTCTAAATATTTGTCTATTCTGTATATTACTATTAAAAATATCAATGAAGAAGTTACCTTCGCTCAAAGAGTTTAATAATTTATTTTTAAATTGTTCCCGTTGTCCCGTGTTGAAGTTTGAAATCATCATTTTTAACGCTTAGCAATATTACGTTTTTTTTTGTCAAGAAGAGGAGAAAATGTTGAACATACGATTATAAATATTTTAACAAAGTATATGTTTCTTTTCATTCTATAATACTAACGTTGAATAAAACACCACTTCATTCAGACGAAATACAATTTATTTAATTACAAAGCAAAACCTATACAAATCCGCGGAAGAAAACATTAGCGCGATGCAACTTCGTGCACCGCCATCTATTACCAATTTTTGTAATTAATCTTTAGAACCAATGTTTGTTTTGTTATTTATGTATTTTCTAGTGGTTTTATATATTCTTTTACTTAGTTTATATTTATTAATTGTATTTTATTGGATAATTAGACATTCCGCCCACCATGGCTAGAATGGTCATCTTTCCCGCCCACCATGAACGACTAACGACTAACTAAAGTGGACTGTAAAAGTTAAAATTAAAATCGAATACTGGAAAATTCAAATTAATTGATTATTATCCATGGTGACTAGGAAAAACTAGGAACTAAACAATACAATATTTGTATAAAAAACTATAATTAAACAATAGAAGTACTTATACACTTCAAAGATAGGTATCTAATTTAAACATCTAATCGAATGCAACATAGTTGCACCATGCTAAAACACAAAGTGACAAAAAGAAAATAAAATCTATTAGTTAAGAACAATCAACATAATTAAAATAATAAAAAATAAACGAGTATTTACTCTGTCACTGGTAGCACACACAATTTCACAATAGGCCTCTTAATTATTGTATCCTTGCATTTGAGACTAACGACCCTCGTAATACTGTCCAAACCCTTGTGTTTTTCTACAATAATACCCATTAGCCATCTAGCTGGAGGAAGATCGTCTTCCTTAACTAAAACTACATCTCCAATTTCAGGCTCCGGAGTTTTGTTTGCCCACTTGTGCCGTTGTAGAAATTGAGTCAAGTACTCGCTTGACCACCTACGCCAAAATGTTTGCAACATTCTCTGCGTTAGTTGCCAGCGTTTCAGAGAGGATATTGATGAGGTCTCGTAATTGTCATCTGGAACAGTTACCAAGGGTTCACCGATAATAAAATGCCCCGGTGTGAGCGGTACAGGATCTTGTGAGTTGGTACTTACCTGAGATAAAGGCCTAGAATTGAGGCACGCTTCAATTTGATAGAGTAAGGTGGATATCTCTTCATACGTCAGTGTCTCTGCGCCAATTACACGCCTCAGATGATGTTTAGTGGACTTAATCCCACTCTCCCAAAGCCCACCAAAATGAGGAGCCCTTGGTGGGATAAAATGCCACGTCGTTCCAGCAGCGGCTAAACGCTCTGCAATTTCTCTCGTCAAAGATGAGCGTTCTTGAGCTTCTAAAGTTTTCAGCTCACGTGCAGCGCCCACGAAATTCGTTCCGTTGTCACTGTAAAGATCAGCACAACGACCACGCCTAGAAACGAACCGCTTAAAAGCTGCAAGAAATCCTTGCGAAGAAAGATCCGTTACAGCCTCCAGATGTACGGCTCTCGTTGCCATACATATGAACAGACATATGTAGCCCTTATACGATCGATGACCTCTACCTTTCGAAGTTCTGATCTGGATAGGTCCAGCGTAATCCACACCACTCTGATAGAATGGCCGAATTGGTGTGACGCGAGCTGGAGGTAGTTGTCCCATCAGTTGGTGTCTCGTCTGACCAGCATGCCGTACACAGGTAACACACTTCCGCACGAATAATTTTGAACGATTTTTTACATTTAATACCCAATATTTAGACCTTATGTAATTTACCATCAACTGAGGACCTCCATGAAGGGTTCTTTGGTGGGCATCAGCAACGACAAGATCTGTGAAATGAGATTTTGATGGTAGTACAACCGGATGTTTATTGTTATTACCAATGTCAGCTCTCTCCAGACGTCCTCCAACTCTCAAAATACCTTCGTGATCTATAAAAGGAGTCAAAGTGATAAGTTTGCTTTTCCTATTTACTTCACCTTTTAATTCGATATCTTTTATTTCTTGTGTAAAATACCTAGATTGACATGCTTTTATGCTTATTTGAATTGCTTCCCATAGTTCCTTGCTAGTTAACCAACTAGGAAAAGTGGCTTCATTAGATTTTTTCGCCTTTGTTCTTGTTATAAACCTCCTGCAATAAGCTACAATTCTCACTAATCTCTGCAATGACGAAAACTTGGTCCACAATTCAAATTCTTCTACTCTGGTAACATGACAAGCTTTCGTTCCTTTCTCTTCCAAATTTGTGTCACTAACCTCATTTCTTTCATATTCTATTTTTGTTTTTCTTAACCATTCAGGTCCGGTTTTCCAGAGAAGAATTTCTTCACATTCCGATGGGTTGACTCCACGAGATGCACAATCCGCCGGGTTGTCGACAGACGACACGTGTGACCACTGTTCTCTGTCCAGAATGCTCAAGATTTCCGAAACTCGATTTGCGATGAACGTTTTCCACCGGCTCGGATGACTGCTCAACCAAGCTAGCACGATTGTGGAGTCTGTCCATGCATGCACGTTTGTTTTCGGTACCTTCATGACTTGAGAGACTTCCTTCACTAACTTCGCCAACAGAAGAGCACCGCATAGCTCAAGGCGTGGAACAGAAATTTGTTTTATTGGAGCTACCTTCGTTTTGCTGGTAATAAGTGTGACCTTGACAATACCAGATTCATCTATCACGCGCGCGTAGACTACAGCGGCATATGCATCGGTAGAAGCATCGCTGAAGCCGTGTATCTCCAATGTGATATCACTCTTGTTGACTCCCACCCAGCGCGGGAGGCGAAATCTAGTAAGTGCTGTAAGTTCACCTCGGTAAGTAATCCAATCGGTTAAAAGCTTGGATGGTAGCTCTTCATCCCAACTAATCCCTGCTAGCCATAACTTTTGAATGAATATTTTCGCTTTTATGATGGTTGGAGCAATCCATCCCATAGGATCGAACAACTTCGCAATGTCTGATATAACCTTTCTTTTTGTTACAGGTTCCTCGATTGGCGGTAGCTTCACGGAGTACTCGAAGTCGTCTGTTCGTCGGTTCCAGGTAAGTCCCAGTATTTTAATTACTTCATCCATTTTCAGTTCCAAATTCGTTCGGGTTGCTTCTGTTTCTTTGCTTATTTCCTTTAGTAATGTTTCATTATTGCTTGACCATTTCTGCAGCTCAAAACCACCCTTGCTCAGCAGTTCGTTGGTTTCTTTATAGATTCGTTTTCCTTCCAGTATAGTATCGCACCCGGAGAGTAAGTCATCCATGTAGAAATCGTTTAAAACCCTTTCAGATGCTAACGGATACTGCTTGCCTTCGTCGTACGCGACCTGGTGCAATGTTCTGACTGCAAGAAATGGTGCTGAAGCGGTGCCAAACGTGACTCTTAACAAACGAAGGTGTTCAATAGGATCTTTCGGTGTAAATCTCCAAATCAAACGCTGGTAATCTGCGTCTTCGGGAGCCACCAGTATTTGGCGGTACATTTTTGCTATATCCGCCACGAGAACGATAGAGTGCAATCTCCACCTCATTACTAAGTGGCGCAGATCCGATTGGAGAGTTGGTCCCACCATCAGTTCACTGTTAAGAGAAACACCGTTCTTGTCTCGACATGAAGCATCGAAAACCACTCTTACCTTGGTAGTTGTCCTCTCAAGCTTCACTACAGCATGATGAGGTAAGTACACACAATCTGGTTTGTTGATCTCATTCTTAGGTATCCGTTCCATATGGCCTAGCTCCAGATACTCCGCTATAACGTCGGAATAAAGATCCTTCATTTGTGGTGTCTTTAACAGGCGTTTTTCCTGCATTAAAAATCTGCTAACTGAAATTTCTCGTGAATTTCCTGATTTACAGCTAGGGTTTTCATCTTTGAAAGGTAACTTTACGATGTATCGCCCCGAGGGATCTCTTGTGGTTGTCTGAGTATAGAACTTTTCACATCTTTGTTCCTCAGGCGTGAACGGAGTTATGCTAGGAAGACCGTTGTCCGATTCGATTTCCCAAAATCGTTTAAGTTCAAATTCTTCCTCAATGACTTGAGCATGCAAAGTTGTTACAGAAGTATGATTTGGTTCCCCTTTATTGTGTTCTGATATTTGGCCAGACAAGATCCAACCAAGCCTAGTGTTCTGTGCTATTAGAGTTTCTGTTGGACCCTTGACTAACCCCTCTGTTATTATTTGACAGTATACCTCTGCACCCAATAGCAAGTCGATTTTATTGGGAACGTTGAAATTAGGATCTGCCAATCTCATTCTTGGCATAGTTAACCGTGAAGGTCGGATCATGAACCGATTGCAATTTGACGTGTACAATATGTTTCGATGTAAACGATGTGTTACAGTCACTACCTACCCCAGAGATGACACTTTTGCTTGTTACCTTCTTCAGCCCAAGTAATTGGACTGCAGCCTCGGTTATAAATGAGGCCTGTGATCCCTGGTCTAATAAAGACCTAAGTGTCATCATCGATCCATTGATGGTTTCGGCTTTCACTAAAGCGGTTGCTAAAAGCACTTGACTCTTGTTGTTAGAGAAACAAGCGGTAATGTTGGTGTGATCAATTTCGTCTGATGTTGTCGCTGTTGCCGAGACAACATTGTTACCAGTGTTCGATTGTGTGGTTTCCTGTACATTATTAGCTAAGTTGGAGTTGTTTGAATGTAAAAGTGAGTGATGTTTCCTTTTGCAAATTCTACATCTAGTTGGCAAACGGCACGCTACAACAGAATGATTCGCGCCTAAGCAGTTATAGCACAAGTTTGACGTTTGGACAAAATTACGGCGGGCTAATAGGGTTTCATGTGCGAATTTCTTACAATTTCCGAGCTTATGATCGATATCAGCGCAATAGGAACATGGAGCAGATACTGTTTTATTATTATTGTTAGCTACTACATGATGAGTCTGAGTACTACCTTTTGCTGTTCTGAGATTCAAAAATTCGAGAGACCGAAACCTGTGTTCTACAAATTCCAAAAATTGTGTTAAGGTAGGTAAGTTGTTGGTCAGGTTACAAATTTTTGCTTCCCATTGCTTCCGAGAATCACTATCTAATTTAGATGACAAAACATAAATCACAATAGCATCCCAATTTTGAGTCTCGACACCAGCATTGTTCAACGCGTTTAAACACTCGTTAGTCGTGTCAAAAAGATCTTTAAGAGCATTAGAATTTTCGTGAACAATACTTTTTTGACTGAAAAATCTTTTTAGGATACAATTAGTTACATATCTCTTGTTGTTAAATCTATTTTCCAAGAGTTCCCAACATACTAGATAATTGTCACTTGTTATCGGTAGATGCCGTAGCAGCTGCTCTGCTTCACCGGTTAAGTAAGTTTTCAAATAATGCAGCTTTTGTACATTTTGTAACGAATTATTGTTGTGAATTAGCGAAAGATACAGGTCACGAAAAGTCGTCCACTCGGAGTATCTCCCTGAGAAACTGGGAATCGCAATCTTCGGAAGCTGTATACCAACGTGATCGCCAACGATTTGCTGATCCAGGCCTTTGTTCTGTCTGTTAGGCAGGTTTTTCAAACTTTCCATTAGCTCTGATTTATAATCTGTGTATAATTCTTCCGCTCTAGTATAGAAATCGTTGGTAAAGTAGTCTAACTCAGTATATTCACGATCAGTAACTTCACCGATGAGCTGTTCATGTACTTTGTCAAATGCTTGCCATTGTTTGCTCAAATTGTCTAACCTCGTTTCTATATAGCTCGTAGTTACTCTATCCTTTGGAGACTTCTTAAAGTTGACTCTGCCCTTTTCTATTCTATTGTACATATCCGTTTGTGCTCTTATCTTTGTTTCCATTTTTACTTTCTAATGTTCTCTTCTTAATTCGCAAAAAATCGCCTATGTCCCGTAGTATGGAAGAGCAAGAGAATTTTTCTAAGTCTTTGATTTTCGCCGAAAATTTTACAAGTCCCGTTGTATTGGAGAGAGCAAGCAAATTTTTCTAAGTCCAGAAATGGGCGTAATTTTTCTAAGTGTTTTGGTTCTAAACACTTAGAGAAAATCGGGCATGGATTCCCCGTCTAAACCACTATTCAACTTAAAATTTTACAAGTCCAAGCTCTCTCTACTATTAAATTGCCTAAGTTGAATATCTCTATATCTTCTTTGTTATTTGCTTGACTTCTACTTCTATTCTAGTAATGCAATAATTGTACTTACAATTTTACGCCCATACCAACTTTGCTCTAGTATGTAATTTGTCCTTCCAACCGCTAGGTAGCACCACTGTCGCTGTACACTTCAATATCCGGCACGATGGACCATGAATAAAACACCACTTCATTCAGACGAAATACAATTTATTTAATTACAAAGCAAAACCTATACAAATCCGCGGAAGAAAACATTAGCGCGATGCAACTTCGTGCACCGCCATCTATTACCAATTTTTGTAATTAATCTTTAGAACCAATGTTTGTTTTGTTATTTATGTATTTTCTAGTGGTTTTATATATTCTTTTACTTAGTTTATATTTATTAATTGTATTTTATTGGATAATTAGACAAACGTTGTTTAAAATTATTTAGTAATAAACCGTAAAACGACAGTGAAACTTGAATTTACATATTTCCATACAAAATAATTTGTTTTAGCATGTTGTTCCAGGAAAGCCAATCCAAATAAAAAGCTTTTTGCAAAGGTAATGAGTTTTTACATTGTTAATTAATACAGATGGCGGGAAATATTTTATTTAGATGAGAATTGGTGTCTCGTTTTTCGAATTATTATGAAACACAGAAACTCGGTCAATTTAAGAACCTCCTCGTTTTGAAGTCGGTTGGAAATACAAGAGCATAATTAGTTTAACAATTTAAAAAGCCATTTCAGCAGGTATTATATGAAGGAAATAATGTTGTTTTCATGATTAAATTTCAAACGACTAAGTGTTCTTCTGTTGTACTGAAAAACTCTTGTTTTTTTATATTTTGTTAAGCGTGTTTACGCCGGGCGGTTTTTCATACAAACTTTCAAGTCCAAAATATTGGAAACTGACAAACCGATTGGAAATTCTATTGAGACTTTATATGCAAGCAAGTCAGACTAGTCTAAATAGTTATCAAAGGTTATTTCGAACAACAGCCTTCTAATTAAAAATAGTAATTTTCAGCTTTTCATACAAACCAATAATCGCCTGTACTGTGGAATCCGTTTATAATGACATCAAAGGGAAATGACATAAAAAGTATTTTTCGTACCACTTGCTCAAAAAAGTGACATTCTATGCCACAAAAAGCGAACATAACAATAGTCATTTTTAATCTGTTAAAAACAGGGAAAGAAAATTGTACTGAATTTCATTCATCCTCTAGGAGGAGAATGTGATTTAAATTTGGAATACTTGCCGAAATTTATACTGAACTACATCTGTGTTTACACCATTGAGTTTGTATATAAAGCATTATACATCTTTTTGAAAAAGGAAAACGAACAAAAATCTAACTCTCTTTATCAATAATTGGACCAATGTTTCGAATGTTAACTTTTACTTTTAATTGTCATTATTTTTAATAAATGCTTATCTCATATTATTATTGTGTTAATTTTTCCGCAAATGGTACGAAAAGTAGAGTATTTTCTTCGGTGATAAAGCTGTCTTAGTCTTGGGTGAACTTAAATCCCTCGCTACACTCAGGACTCGTCTTAAATCCCTCGCTTCGCTCGTGATTTAAGTTTTTAACACCCTCGCTACGCTCGGGAGTAAACCTCGAGTCCTTCGTTACGCTCGCGATTTAAATCGTCACCCGCGACAGAAGACACTGCATTATCCCCTTGGTTAATAATCTACTATTGTTGAAAAGAAACAACCTTATGTTTTTGTTAGGTACATATATATATCTTTGTATTTATTTTACTACCGCACGCGCCGTGCGTCGTCTCCCGAACACTGGCGGAGTCATAATAAACGGATTATGTAACTGTAATTTCTTAAGTATTAGACTTGTTGTAAAATCCTTAGTTTTATTAGAATCGGTTTATTAGTTTCCAATATATTCGACTTAAAAGTTTATTTGCAAAGCCTTGCGACGTAAGCGCTTTTAAGTTACAAATTGATGTGATTATTCATTTACGGTTCATCTAACGATGTGCCAGCAAACAAGTATGAATTATTGTTGTTTTGATTAATATTCATATATCTTAATATATATTATCGTCCTGTTCAATCTAGGGCTAAGGCTAGCTGTTTCGAATTCCTAATATATTCCGAATAGGATTCGAATCCCGGTAGAGGCGGATGCTTCTGTAGTTGATACGAATATTTTAATTCCAATTTTTCATAAGCCATTGATGCTTATATACAGGGCGTCCCACGGCTATGCCACATGGAGGAAAAGTACCATGAATATTGTAGATGGAACATTATACTGAAAGAAGACATTATTTTGATTTAAATAAAAATTAATTGATTAATTATTTAATTTAACTAAACTAAATTAAACTGCATTCATAGAATTTTAAATAATTACATGCTTGAACCGAGAATCAAACCCGCTACACGAGAAAAAAAAATATCCTGTAGCTTTATCATACCCATCGAAAGGCTTCATCATAAGGATTATTTTTTGTTAAATAACATAGTGTCAGTAATAAAAGTAAGACCATGAATTTTAACGAAAAAATGAAAAGCTGACATTGCTGTAAGGACATACAACTGACATTATCATAAGTACCTATTACTAATAAATGACCTTCTGAACTTCAGAACTTCTTTATAAATACTATTTTAAAACTTATTGTAACTAATAAGTTACAAAGAATACTCGATTAATTTGCAGATTCTAGTATTAAGCATAGTATAATAGTAGCATAAAACTTAAAATACTTTAGTCCTTCGAGCTTGGTAAAATTATTCAAAACTGAAATAAAAGGTTCGATATCTTCCAGGAAAAATATTTTAAGCGTCAATCAGCTAATTTCACAGGAGAACAGTTTTTCTGGGCTATTAAGCTGTGAGGAAAATTGAGGCATACTTAATTAAAAATTAATAATATTCGTTTTTATCATTTCTAAGTAAAATACTCTTCCGAAAGACATGCTTGTGAATCGCAATCTGTGATGCCGTTCACGGGTGACTTAGATCTGAGAGGAACAGGCAAGAATTATTTATTGAAGACTATTGAGCTTTAAATAAACATATTCTATTTTTGTATTTCAATATAAATCTATCAATTTTACTTCAAAAATGATTGATGTTTAACTATTTGTTTTTTCCTGAAAATATCATTATTCAAAATAAATATTTCATACATGGGACAGGGATTGGAGATTAAACCTGAACCTTCGAAGTCTAAAGCTTTTTGTCTAAAGCTAAGAAAAAACAGCAATATGGTTTCTATGTCGAAAGATGAGGGGAATGAAGTTATCTTTTTGGTGTTTTTTTCCTGTAGATAGCGAGCTTTACACATAATTAAATATTTGGATTATTATTAGTGAACCTCATATTGATTCTGTTATGCATTCGAATAATGAAATACTTAATAAGAAACCTAATTAGCAGACATACGGATATTCTTAGCAGGGAAAGGTTTTTGATGCCAAGCGGGATCCAAAAGCACCTCCACTATCTATCTATTGTTATTCTTGCGTTGAGTAAGGTCGCCAGAGCTCATAGAGGAAGCGTTACATGAAGACTCGTCTTCTTAGCTGTATGAATAATGATTTCTCAAGATTCTTACAGAGTGGGCAATGAGTCACTGGCCAAGGTGCTTAAAACTAAAGTCTAAAGGCTACGGTACTCGCTTTTTTCATATATAAAAAGCACGACAAATAACTCAACACCACCTCAGCAGTGCAGTTCAGACACTGCTCTAGCTGCCTCCACCTTGCCGGCCCGAAAGGTGCTTTTTCACGCCTCTTTTGAAGGAACCCATGTTATAGGAAGGAGTGAACACATGTGCTGGCGAAGAATTCCAACTTCTGGAAGTACGACAAAGAAAAGAGCTACTAAATTTCTTTGTACGTGATGTTGAGGTGGAGACAGTGAATTGATGACTCCGAAGACCGGCATGCGTGCTCCCGAGTAGGAAGAGGGAAGGTGGGATAAGGTCAAATAGCTCTTCAGAGCACTCTCCGTGATATAGCCGATAGAAGGCGCTAAGCGACGCAATGTCTCGACGCAATTGCAGAGGCTCAAGGTTGTTCGTGACATCGCCTACGATACGGACAGCGCGACGCTGCAATCTGTCCAGGGCATCGAGTAGGTACTTGGCGGAGCCATCCCACAAGTGCGAGCAATATTCCACGCAAGACTGGACCTGAGTTTTATACAGCAGGCATAATTGGTCAGGCGTGAAAAATCGACGCACCTTGTTCAGGACACCGAGCTTCCGTGAGGCTGTTTTGATCACGGTTTCGATGTAGTTCCTGGAATTCGGATCGCAACATATCTCCATGCCTAGCAAGCTTAGGGAGCCCTGTGCCGAAAGAGTCGTGCCCTGAAGAGACGGAAGGGGAAGGAACGGCGAGATTTTAGCTGTAAACGCGCAGACCTGTGTTTTCTTAGCTTTGAACTCTACAAAATTGTTAGATCCCCATTCAGATACGAGGTTCAACACCCTGTTGAGCTCAATGGTAAGATTATCTCTCTCTTGTTCGGTTTCAGCGCGCCCAGCCCCTGGGCGACCGTAATATCATCCATGCACTGTACTGTAATATCATCAGAAGAAAGAGTGTGGGGGATAGAACAGACCCTTGTGGTACACCAGCATTCACTGACATGAACCGCGAAGCGCATCCATCTGCGAGGACACGGATTCTTCGCTCATGCAGGAAACCGGCAATCCAGTTACAGAGCTGAGCGGGCAGACCGTATGCCGGGAGCTTGGAGAGAAGAGCCCTGTGCCAGACCCGATCGAACGCATTGGCAATATCAAGGCTAACTGCCACTGACTCACCACGTTTGTCAATACCTTCACCATTAAGCATGCATTAAGTACGCTAGAAGATCACCCGTTGACCTTTTCGGCCGAAACCCGTACTGTGGATCATTAATTAATGAGTGATCTTCTAGGTATCGAATCAGCTTTCCATCAGGTGGGTCATACGCACCCTTGTCCTATAAAAAAGCGGTTACGGTACAGCCTATTAGTCTTTGTAATACCAACGGCTGTCTTCATTGACATTCAAGAAAAGACGTTATGTTAACAGTATTAAAGACCAGTCCAGACGGCTCCCAACATGCAATTTTTTTTATGAATACAACTAGATGACAAACAAGCTGACGGCCCACCTGGTTGGAGAGTGGTAACCGCCGCCTATAGACGCAATGCAAATAACAAGGAAAAAATCACTTGATATTGCAAGTACATTGTCATCCTGAGGCCTAAAATGAAATGCCTTCCATGCCTAGTAATTTTATTGGGTACCTTGCCCTGATTAAATATATTTGTATGTTTCAATTTTATTATGCTATACAAATGGTTTCAATTATCGGTTATTGACAAAGCATTGTTTCGGCTGAGAAACTTTAAGTTTGAAACAGATGTGTTAGATATTTATTTTTAATGAAATTTACTCTGCCTAATGGATTTTTAACAACGTTAACGTTCTTATAACAGTGCGTAATGTTTGTACAAGTAATTAAAAGTTTAATATCGCATTTTACGACGATTCACTTCATAATTTTTCTCAATGACTTTTAAATGGAGAATGATCTCTAATCAACTATTTTTCTGTGCTGATGTCTCTGTCAAATTTAAATCAATTTCAATAATTAATTGAAAAATTATCTGTTGAACTGAGATATTATATTTTTGCCGTTTAAATCGACTGTATAAAGGAGCACCTATCTAAAGTCGGTTAAAAAATAATTTAATCTAAACAATATAATAATTAAAAAAATATTTTAAGACATGGTGCTTAGCAGGATGAAAGCCTAGAACCAAAAACTGAGTAAAATAGAAAGTGATTCGCCGACTCCAAAAATACCTTTAAATTATATAAATGCCCAATTTTTTTTTTGCCTTTTTAGTATTTTACACAAGATACGACTGAGTGTGGTTAAGTTGAAAACAATAAATTGGTGACTTTTGTAACAAAATATTTATAGTGTTCTAAATGGAGCATGACTATCGGAAGCACGTCTAATTCATCGAACGCTGTCTATCGCAGTCATTAACTGCGGTTGTGTTGTCCAAACTTATTATCGTTTAATTTATAGCCACACATTACCGCTTAAGGCGCCATTAAGCCGCGCAGGGAACTCCCCGGGAATAAATAAGCCGGGAAAGTCACATGATGAACAACCCCAAGCAGTCTATAAGGGAGATTGCAGACTTTTAAAGATGCAACGCGGTGTAACACCGCATTGCGGGCTAAATAAATGCTTAAATTTTCAAGAGACACGATAAAGATTTCTAACGTAAAATTTTTATGATCTGTGCTATCATTTCGATATTCTATTTTGTAATTGAAATTTTGTTAAAGGTGCCATGTTACTTTATGTATGTATTACCTACTATCAACTCTATTTACTATTACTACTACACTGACGATCTAAATAAAGGCTTGATATCAGTAACAAGTTCTTGAATAATAAGTACTGAAGTGAATAAAGTTTATTTCACTAAGCTAACATAAATTCTTGAGAAACTACTACATGTCGAGTTGGTGACATCACAACCACACAAGCACTGATTAACAGTGTAAGCAAGCAAGAGCAACCACGATCTCTACTATAATTACTCATCATCATCACTAGCCTATATACGTCCCACTACTGGGCGTAGGCCTTCCTACATGAGAGAAACGCATAAGGAGTTTCGGCCATAACACCAGCACGTGGGCCCAATGAGGGTTGCTGGGCTATTGCGGTTGTAGTAACAACCGGAACCAACGATATAACTTGTCTTCCGAAGCACTAAGGAGCTCGAGACTACAATTTTTTTACTGACTCATCCCGGGATCAACCATTGCCGAAGGTGTTCGTGTTTTGTACTTTATTTTCCGAAGTGTCTGCTTTTCTTTCATGGCGAAGAATCAGAAACTACCGTAAATCAAAAATGTTCAAAGCTTGATTGACTAAAGAAGCAAAACCAAAACTTAATTGTTAATAGTGGGTTATTAACGAACGCGAGGTAACTCTTAACGAGACTGGGTGATAACTGAAAAGGATAAACAACCTGCTTGCATGCATATTGCTTGGAATTGGACATGGGATATTATCAGATTATCAACTTTTCTTTTTTGTCAACTACATCGGTCACAATTACTCGGTATTAATACGTAATAACGCACTGTCGGACATGCACGATCGTGCATCGTGAAATCTTCGTGATACTTTGGGATCCCAAAGAACCACGAAAATTTCGACGAAGCGACGCGTCGCTCGATACGATGACGAAATGATGGTCGCAACAATCTTTTTAAATGTCTATCGAATCTTTCGACAGAAAAATGAAAATAGCGTCATGCTATCATTATAATAATAATTGGTAGATTTCGAACGTAGCTTTAAACAATAATTTACATTATTTGAACGCTTTGATAACTGTATGCATCGTACCCACATCCTACCCGCACATTTTCCTTTCCACTTTGGGGGTACCTAGAAAAAAACTCTCTTCCGATACGTCGCTTGGTCGAGCACGACGCCCGCTCCCAACAAAATTAACTATCGTCGAAGACAATCGTGAGAATCAGTCGCGGTCTACACGTTATCCTTTTATACGTGTATCGTGCACCCATAAAACTATTGTGGTGACAAGTACGAAGTGAAGTGAAGATGAATCAAGTCTATAACATCCAGCACGCGGGAGCAACGTGAACCAGGTTAGCCCCCAATCCTACTTTGTTTTCGTCCTTTACTCGCCAATAATAAACTTTTATTTCAGGCATCAGGGCCCATTGTGTTAGTTAAAAGATAACTTATATACTAGTGTTAGTAAAATCGCATAACATATAATTTTAACAAGTTCAGCCAAATGTTCAGAAATTTTAAATTGTTGCCACATGAATCATATTGCAATGATTCATGTAACAACAATCAAACCTGCCGGCAAATAATACCAGAATGGTGTTGTAATGACATGTTTCCTGTATCTCTAGCACGAACACTTTTAAATTTCGAAAAGCCATCGTATCGAGTAGTTACGTTTGCTCTTGTCTGGCTTTTGTTTCAAATTTTAAGCGTGCCTGAACGACACCATTACGATTCGAAATTTAAAAATGTTTGTGCTAGGGTACAGTACAACCAGTACCCAGCATTTATAGGACATTTTGAGCAGCGCACTGCTTCTAAAAGCATTTTTCAAAACGAGTGTGGCGATAGTGTACAGTACCGCTAGCACGAATACTTTTAAATTTCGAAAAGCCATCGTATCGAGTAGTTACGTTTGCTTTTGTCTAGCTTTTATTTGAAATTTTAAGCGTGCCTGAACGACACCATTACGATTCGAAATTTAAAAATGTACCTCTAGCACGAACATTTTGAAAAATGCTTTCAGAAGCAGTCAAAATTTTCTGCAAATGCCCACGAGACGATCACGATATGAAACTTTCAACTGTTCGTGTTAGGGGTACTGACACGAACAGGGGATGCAAAGAACGTAATCAGACACTGTCAATAATAATGTAATAGAAGAAAACTCGCTTATAAACTTCGTCGTTATTAAATGTGGGGATGTTATCAATCTTAAAGTCTTATTATCAATGTATGTAGTCCCCCTATCGGTACACGGCGCTGTGTCTCGGCACGTGCACTCGTTAATTTGTCTCCGTCACAGGTCATAAACTGTTTATAGTTTTCTATTAGCTTTGTGAAAAGGACGATTAATGTTTGATAACTTTAGTAAAACCTACATTAAATCAAATTGTTATATTTGATAACAATCTCTACCATTACTAATGCCATCACTGGAAGTTGGTGAAAGATCAATTATTTCTTTACAATATTATTATTACATATATTGTCCTATAAATTAGTATTATATCGAGACTAGAAAAAACCTCGTCCTGGGGTGGGATGCGAACGCGAAATCTTCCGCAATCCAAGTGACTGCTCTGTATAACCGCTTAGCTACTAAGGGCTTGGGAGATCCTATGAATTGATTCTGGTCTACAAATACCGACGATTTGGTTCAGTTAAGTTTTGATTTCTTTCTAATCTAGTTATTTTTTCTAAACATCTTTCAAATATTTATTATAAAAGAAAATTTGCTGTAAATTTCCTACATATATTTAAGATAGTCATCATAAAATTATGTGGCTTGAATTATTAAAGTAACCTTAAATTTGAATATTTAATAATTTTATAGTTATTCTTCACAAATGCCCTGTTAACCTTTCTCTTTGTTTCTCGAAGAATAAATAAATAAATACATTTCCAGTACTGACGAAAACTGAGTACGAATAAATTAAATATATTTAAGTAGGTATCTTGTCTCGATTTACGTCTCACTTTTTACTCGCGGCCGTTGGGCGTCGAGTGACTGCCGCGTACCGGGAGACGCAGCGTTGGTAGTCCCCACACAAGGTGGACCGACGATCTGGTAAGGGGCGCGTTTGTGTTATTAGGATTGTGTGAATTAAAGATGTTATTAGTTCGGCTGTCGTTTATTGATTAATTACTCAATACTCAATCATTTATTGCAACCATAATGTAGTACATAGGTGTTACACATCATTATATAGATCAGATTATGGACCCTGTCGGGCATCGCAATGGGTAGAGGAGAGGACGACGTCTTACTCATTTAACAATTACGAATAATTTTAATTTATTTATGTGGTGTACATGCATTTATGTATAACAGTTCACAGATAAATAATAACTAAACACTTTTATAGTTTAATTTATTTTGTCGTTTAGGTACTCTTGGAGACTGTAATTAGCATTTACGTGATAAAATTTCTATTAAGCATTTTATGAATATTTTATCGTGTTTTTCTTGACGTAGTTTATCTGGTAGTTTGTTATAGATCTTGATGGACATATTATAAGTACTAGATGAACATAGATTTAGCCGAGCAGATGGAACAATCAGCTTATTTCGATGCCTTATAGAATATTTTGTAGGTAGATCCTCACGCCTTATATAAAACTCACTATATTTCCGAACAAATTTGCAAATCTTAAAAATGTACATGCAAGGCAAAGAAAGTATTTTATATTTTTGAAAAAATGGCTTACAGCTTTCTGTAGGTTCAATGTTTACTATAATGCAAACAAGTTTCTTTTGACAAGTGAACAGGGAGTGTGCGCCCGAGCTGTTCCCCCAAAGTATGACTCCATAATTAAGCCAAGAATACGCATACGCATAATAAGTGACCAATGAGGTATTTAGGTCAGTTGTTTTTTTTATTTCTCGAATTGCATATGCAAAACTGAATAATTTAGTTTTTAGTTTCTGAACGCGGGTTTTCCAATTTATGTTTATGTCAAGGTTTAAGCCAAGTAGAGTAAAATCTTTAACGCATTCAATTTTTTTATTGTTGAGTTCTAATGGGGTTTAATTAGGAAACTCTTACAAATTAATACATTATAACTTAAATCTGCGTCATGCGCAGGGTCGCGTATGCCATCGACCTTACACTTCCGATGCACATACCTATTGCATCTATGAATGCAATTTATAAAAATGTTTTAAATAATATAATTACATACTACACGTTAAGCCGATGGGCACGGGCAGCGCAGGACCGATCGGCTTGTAGATCCCTGGGGGAGGCCACTCTCGGCTAAAATGATGATGATGATGATGATCTTTGAGTAAGTAGGAATCTGTTTATTGGTTTACCAACATTTGTGTGTACTTTTTACGTATGTATCAAATTATATGAGAAATATAATAATAGCCTAGTTATCGATTAGCGTTTTGCCCATTCATTTATTATAAGAATTATAACTATCTGAGTAGAAGAAGGTAGAAGGGTTCATTTCAATCAAATTAAAGGCAATCGATGACTCAGTTTCGATAGCGCCCCGGGTATTGTTCGTGAACTTGAAGAATAAGCTTTCAACTTTCTTGTTAACACTTGTAATTGATTAATTATTGAGTTTAAATCATGTATTTATACTGAGATAACTTTAGAATAATATGATCTTTAATTAATAATATTAATATCCATACACTCACACCTAATATCTAGCCGAAAGTAAGCATCATTATGAGCTTGTGTTATGGATACTAGATAACGGAGAAATAATTATAATAATATGTATATAAATACTAGATATAAACTAAATAAACATAATATGTTTCATATTATGAAAATCCATGACTCGTAAACAAATGCTCGTACTCATCATACAAACATTTGCTCCTACCGGAATTTGAACCCGGGACCTCTAGACCAAGTAGCCTGTATAGCAAACGGTACAGTCCGCTCGACCAGCCGGTTCATCAAATAAGTATATTTGAAAATAATGTATAAGCAGGTGTATTAATAAGCTTTACAACAAGGCATTTCATCTTAGGCCCCAGGATGACAATGCACCTGCAATATCAAGTGCTTTTTCTTGTTATTGCAGGTGTCTATAGGCGGCGGTAACCGCTTATCACCAGGTGGGCCGTCAGCTTGTTTGTCATCTAGTTGTATAAAAAAAAAACAAAAAAAAACAACATAAATACATGCGTAATTATCATTGCAAACTCTTGATGTAGGTACTTACATAGGTTAGAATATTTAATATCAATCCTCGTATAACTCGTTGCGTGAAAAAACACAAGTTTCCTACTTTCCCATTGAATTCATATTGTAAGGAACAGGGTAAATAAAAAGGTGGTCAAGGAAAAACGCGCCGTACTGCTGGCATTTTAGATTTAATATCAAAACGCGGTCCCTAAGGACTCAGGTATTTGTACAAAAAAGTGGGCGGCTGTTTGTCAGTGTAGATTTTGTGCCCCAGATAATAGGGTACAGTTTGGCGTGGTAGATGTATAACCAGGAGATTACCTAGACATGCAGACGACGATAAGCGGACAGTCGTTATAGAGGTTGTCGGAGTCCCTCAAAACATAAACATCGGCCAGATGTCACAGATAACCGTGGAGCTTTTTGGCCTAATGGCAGATTACTTCAGTTGAATATGTTGCGTGCTGACGCTCGGCGGGTTATAACTTATTGAATGGAAAATTTCTTTTGATCAGATAACGACCGTGGTTCGTAATAGATGTCTGCCATCGAGATTTGAATATAAATAATTTTATAAACACAAAAAGAAAAACATTGCTCTCTTCTTTGTAACGAACTGGCTGGTTAGTGCGCCCTTTTGGTTGTTTTTTATTTATTTTTATGAAGTTGTTTTTTTTTGCTTATTTGAATCTCAGTTTGCTATCATGGTTTGGTTATTTTTGCTTGTGTTATGCTTCAGCTTATTTTATGTACTTTTTTTATAATTAAACCTATCTACTCAGTTGCCATCCCTATTTACAATCTGTCCACCTTCAGTCAGTTATTTTATTTTAACTAATAAAATAAAATCGCAGACCATGCCGATCCTTCAATTCCTTTTCACAGAGCATAGCTCTATCGCTAGCAAGCAGTATCACGCGAGGAGCTACATACACTGTGACCAAAACCAAGTGAGCTGCAAGACACACAGTAAGTATATGTGCAACGCTGATCTTTATCCACTGCAGATTTCTTGGATCATTTTGCTATATTGGTAAATTTCGTGTGGGTACTGGGTGCATACTATAAGGATACTACTATCATTTCTGTTGAAGAGGTATGCACAAAACTAAACCTATGCACTATTACAAAGTGTAGCAGAATTACCCAAAAAAAAGAAATTCTTTATCGAAAACTCAAAATGAAAATGTCACTCTAGTAATCGGCCTCTAGTAATTTTAGGTTGTACAAGGTTAGGTTGTACTCTAGTAATTTTAGGTTGAATGACATTCACAGCCAATTACAAAAGTAGTGACATTTTCATTTTTAGTCTTCGATAAAGAATTTATTTTGTTTGGGTAATTCTGACACACTCTGTATATGCTGGCCAAAATTGTAAATATATCGGCCGTAATGTCTGTCTATCATGCCTACGTAGTATCAACTCTTAGATACGGCGTTATGTTTTTGGGTAACTCTGTTGACAAAGAAGCAGCATTTAGAGCCCAAAAGGTGTGTTAAGTCGATATGTTATCTACAACAGACTGAGAGCAAAAAGCCTTATTTTATTAAACTAAAATATTAACGTTATCATGTACATATTTAAAACAATATTATTTGTGAAAAAAAATGTCTTTCCACATAATTGTATTTCGCCCAAGCAAAACTGCCCTATTTAATAATAGTGTTTTTGGAAAAGCTCCACGCTTCATCTTCCAAAAGAAATAACTGGAATAGATCGGTGTACTGTTTAAAAAGAGCTCTTCATAAACTACTTATAGACAAAGCATATTATTCCACTAAAGAATACTTAGCTGATAAAATTGTATTTTAATTAATATTCCCGTTTTGATGTATTTCTTTTTTTTTTTGTTACTGGCATTATCCAAAATTCCAAATTAAGTTTATTTACGTTAAGATCATATTAAAAAAAAACAATTTGTATGCCTAAGGCTTGACATAGTGATAAATGATTTGTGTGATTAATTACCTGTACATTACCTGTGTTTACAAATAAATCTTTTGAATTTAGAATTTATTGAATTTCTATTTCAATTTGTTGGCCGCGTAACACGTGAGCATATAATAGTAAAAAATCCATTGTGTCCTGAATTTCGTGCTTAAAAGGTTAAATACAGTGCTACTATTGTTACCATTTTAACTAAAGAACAAGTAAAATAGGTAAAAAAATACTACTCAAATGTATCTACTTGTAACTTTGAGGGCATACAGTTTGTACTTTTTTAATAAAATGCTTTTGGAAAATGACTGATCCCAGTCGTTCACATTCTGGTAAACTTTAAAATCACAAAGTTCTAACGAAATACTATTTATTACTATATCGATAATCTGTTAACAATGAAACATCGAATCGAATAAACTTTGCAAAGAAAGACGATACCTATCGTTATTCGTGCTCAATAAAACCCACAAAGAACTCAACTCGCGTGGATCTGCTAATTAGGTTTGGCTAATGAATACTGGGTGAGGTTCATCCGTAGTTGTCTGGGTAATTAACAGCTGAGATAGAAAATATTAATATTTATAAGCCGTGGGGGAGAGCGAAATTTCGTTATACGTTTTAACTAGCTCGAAGTGGCTTGTTCGGTTTTACATACTGATTGCTTGAAGAGTTACTTGCATCATCGCTTTATGTTTTAAAAATGTTGCCTGAGCTGGGGTAATAAATCAATTACATGATTTTCACCGCCACATTATGCTCTACGTCGATGCTAATTCAAATAAGGGCAGAAAAATAAGCGCAGAGAGACAATCTCTCGCCCTTTACCATCTGATGGTGTGAAGTCCCTTGTTTTTCGTATAATAAACTAGAAAAAAACATGTTCCGGGGTGGCACCAAACCCGCGAACATTCACAAGCCGCGTGACTGCTTTAATAATCTGAGCTACTAAGGACTTGGGTTAACCGTATGAATTTCTTTAGTCTAAGTATACGGGGTGGTTAAAAGAATAAACTTAAACATGGGCTATATTAATTTGATAACTTCATGACATTTCTATGAAATAATATACCATGAGCTGGATTATTACATACACTGAAAAAAAATTTTAGCCAAACAACTTCGGTAACATTACTTATAACCAAAATTTTGCCAGTTGTGCTACAGTTTATTTGATTCAAAATGGTGCATTTCTATGCAATTTTATTTTTGGCTAGGTGTTGCGCTAAGTTGTGTAGCCACTTTTTTGGTAGGTAGTCGACATTGTAGGGTAGACGTTAGCTCATAACGCGAATACAGATAGACTAGAAGAATTTCACGGGGTTCACCCAAGTCTGGGTAGCTCTGATGGCTAGAGCAGTCGCCCGGATTGCGGAAGGTCGCGGGTTCGATCCCCGCCTCGGGACGTGAAATTTTTCTAGTTTAGATTTTTATTAGTAGGTAGTCGAAAGTTCAGTGGACATTTTTTTCAGTGTAGAAATGTCAAGGAATTATTAAATGCATAAGATTTATTTCAAAGTTGAAAAACATTTCTAATATGAGCTAATATAGCCCATGTTTTGATTTATTGTCGTATTATTGTCACCAGCCTGTATAGGTATTTGCGTTATAGGCTAACGGCAACTTCAATATTATGAGGGTAGACTTCACCCGGATTGTGAAAGATCGCGGGTAAGGACCCCGTCGCGGAACATGATTTTTGACATGAAACATTTAGTATAATGTTAAAAAAAACCTAACCAAAAAATAATCAACAACGCTGGTGAGGCAAATTATCATTTCTTTCTGAAATCCCTATTTTTATACAACCAGATGACAAACAAGCTGACAGCCCACCTGATGGTAAGCGGTTACCGCCGCCTATAGACACCTGCAATAACAAAGGAAAATCACTTGTTATTGCAGGTGCGTTGTCATGCTGAGGCCTAAGATGAAATGCCGTTCATGCCCAATAATTACATTGACTACCTTTCCCTTCAATCCGACACATAGCGAACTGTTTCACGGCTAAAATAAGAAAGGCGGTGGTACCTACCCTACATACGGGCCTACCACCTTTTATCTTAAAACCTGCAAGCTTAAGACTCAACAGTCAAAACAAACATGTATTTTAACTGTTGACTGTTACTAAAGGCGTACTTTTTGTATTTTTATACAGTTAAAAGCCCGTCAGTTAAAAGGTCATCAATCATTAAACAATATTATTTTAGTACGTGCGTAAAACAGTTAATCCCAGTACTATCGCAATCGTTATCAAATTCTATCAACTTTAAACGATAACCTAATATTTTCTAAAATAGACGGAAGTATTGTTAATTCTTGATTGACGTAATAACATTATTATTTATTTAATCATGACATTTTGGTACATTACAGGTAATTGATTAATGTATAGCATGTCAGTCTGTTGGAATTTTAATCTGTAAACTTGCATGTTTATTTAATAGTTATTAGTTATTACTTAAAAATAATGTTAAAATATGCTTTTCGATAGAGAAATATTAGAAAAAAGTTGGAAGAAGATACGCTCAAGTAATCGAAACTATATATCTACCATAAAATAATATAATTTTTAGAAGTAAAATTTAATACGAGCTTTTAGAACCCTATCCACTACGGAGATGACAGGTGATTTGGTCCAATGCTGACTCCCTTATCGTTTAGACTATCTGTAGCCAAATTCGCCCAGTTCAATGTATTCATGGATATGTGACACCACTTGTCACTAGCTGTAAGTAACTTAATACTAAATACAAAATGTCAAAAGTACTGACAGTGTATAAACAACAAATTGCATATCAATAATTCAATATTGTGTTACATATTTTGTTTCTAATATTTAACAGTATGAATAGAAGCAATACACGTATACCTGCGTAATGAGAGACTTGCATTTATAATGAATTTCAGACTTAATTTAGTCTGAGTAAGCTTATGTTGCCTGAAACTATAAATTATGAACTTTTTCGATACACAAAGATTGACACTAAAAGTATTCGGTTTACTATTGCTGTCACTAGCCTTACTTGTCTTAGCCTTTTTTGTCGGGAAGAAATCAGATTACAGACACATTGGTCGCTGGCTAGGCGACGAGCGTGTGTGGGGGTCGCCCAGTGCTAATGACACTGGGAATACCCACTAAAACTCCCCGATAACTCCACTGCCCTTTGCAGGGGTAGCCTAGGCTCTGCCGAAGCAATTTCACCAGCCCACCCCCAGGCAACCAGCAAGGTTTCGCACCATTGGAGATTACCCAGAGTCACTTGGGCAATCCCAGACGTGGCGGCCTGTGCAATGCGTGCGTGGTGGGGGCCGCCCACGTACGCGGCCGCGCTTAGGGCGCAGGAAGACGGGCAATCACCGCCCGCCTCCTCGCACCCACCCGCCTACGCCGGATAGGGGTGGCCAGAGGATCCTGTTCCCGCTCCCTCTCCGCTGCCTCCTTCTGCGTCAGCACAGTCTCGCAGAAGAAGGCGCTGTCACTATAGCCTACTTATAGGGGCTTGTAACTAAAGCTAGAAGCACTACAAACGAATTGCACATCCTGTGTAAATCAAGATGAAGCGTCGTGTTGGTAGCGAAAACAGACCCTTTCTACCACTAGACATAACATAAAAAACACATAAACTTCAAATCAAATAAAATATTTTAATTGCGAATATAGGTATAAAAGTTGATGTTACAAAAATATTTTACAGGAGCGTTCTATATTTTACCAGTTGGCATGCAATATAAACTACACTAATTAATTAAATTAATGGGTAGGTAATACGTGTTGAAAAATTTAAGTCAGGAACAAAACTACTTAATAATATATCGGACCTATATTTATCCACCTAGAATGGTTTTATCGGAGAAAAATTATTGAATATTATAATAACTTTTATGCACGAGGAAATCTAGCAGTCTTTTTTAAAAAATAATAAATGTGTGTAATCTTTTGGATAGACGCTGGAATTTTATTGTAAATTCGAGGAGCATTGCCAAAAACACTCTTCTTCAACAACGCCGTCCTGCATAGTTCTAAATGCAAGATGCACGTTGAAACAAAACGATAAAGCCCCATTAGCCATTCTACACGTTCAAATACTGCAATAGGTGCCTTCACAAATTTTATGATGCCATTTCTCACAGTTAAACTATGAACGCTTCTACGAGACCGTTTTAAATAAACTCCAACGTGGTATCATGCTGTAGGGGAAGGATGCGAGATTTCTTTCAAGTGCATCAATCAGCTCCCCCACTCCCCCCACTACCCACAGCTGCATGAAGATGAGATACAGTTTCGGGAGCTTAGTTGAACGTTATTCAAGATAAAGATTTAACCGTCATTTAAATAGAGGCATATTCTAGTTGGGATTACACAAACCTGATTTTAGAGTAGCTGTACATAAAATTATTTTAATGGCTTTAAGAAGGTACTTTACCGTATTCTGATAGCAATCATTTAACTTAGTTTTATACAGGGTGGTAACGACAATACAACAATAAATTAAAACATGGGCTATATTAGCTCCTAGAAATGTTTTGCAACTTTCAAGTACATCTTATTCATTTGATAATTTCATGACGTTTCCAGGAAATAATATAACATTGGCTGCATAATTTCATAGAAATATTATAAACTTATCAAATACTAAGATAATAAGATTTATTTGAAAGTTGCTAAACATTTATATTATTATGAAGTAATGTAGCCTATGTTTTATATTTATTGTTGTCGTGGAAAAGATGCGTATGGTCTGCCTGATCGTAAGTGGTTACTATAGCCCATAGTCGCTACTCACGCGTTACCTATTCTTTACGAAACAAGTGAAAGCTCCAGAAAAAACAACACTATACATACCCCACCTTTGTTACAGTTTGACGTACATATTAGTAAACACCCGACGCTGTGCTTTGACGAACGTTGTTGTCGTTGATTCAATAGTTGATGAGGTCATATTCGATGTCAATATGGCGGCTACTACTGCTTACATGTTAAGCAGTTTTTTTTGCAGTGGAGCCAAACTAACATGTGTTTCAAAGAAGAGGACGTCCATCTGTTATTTGGGAAAACATTTAATGAAATAATACACCTAACAAAATCTCAATTAATAATTTTATCAAAAACTGTTTTACCATTTTAACTTACCATTCTATTGTGCTATTCCAACATCGATTCAAATCCTAAGTACTTTCCGTTGGCATAACTCGTTTACGCACTTTTAAAACAATATTTTAGACACCAACTGCCTCCATTTTAAAGCCATCTGGCCGTTATTTTGGCAAATAAAGTGTTCACACGCTCACGTACCGCCAAAAATGGTTGAATTTATGAAACTTGACTCAAATCGTGCGTTGTTAAATCAGATTTTATTTTATCGCGACAACAAAAGCGAAGCGTTTTATGTACAAATTTAAAATTTGGTGTTCCGAGTACTTGCCCGGCTGTAATAAGGCGATGTTTTTATTACAGCCGGCCGTTCTAATAAGCGGACACTCTCTGTTTGCTCACAAACAATCTCATTCTATTCGGCAATTTTACACCTATATCCGTCAGCTTTTACAAAATTACGTGAACGAAAATAATAAGAAAAAAAGAATTACGCTTTTTTCTTTTATTTTTATTTCAAAGTTTATGTCCGTTTTCACTAACCATTCCTTAGGCTTAGGCGACTCTTAACGACTTTTGTCTCTTTCTATCTCCTATACAGACTAAGCTGAAAATCGCTAAGAGACTTCTAACTAACGCTAAGCTAATATTAGTGAAAACGAGCATTAATCTTTTGGCATTGACAAAAAGGCAATATTATTATAATCACTGTTTATTTCATTATCAAGTCATTTATGTGTGTGTATGTTTTGAACGCTAATAATGATTTACCCTGAAATAAAACTACTAATTTGTATTTGTTTGGGAAACGAACCAGCCAAAGTAATCAACGGGCCAACTTCTTAACATTATAGCTCTTAGCAGTAGATACGACCCTATAAGCTATTACTACTTTTATTACCTGTGGCCAGAAATATTTTATCCTTTTAGGGTGAAAATGACAAAACTATATAAGGATATTTCATCATATCTGTCCTTCGATTAAAAAGTGCTTCTTTGTGGCCTATTTAAATAAAATATTTTTTCTTTTTTTCTTTCCATTATTCTTTATTTAGGTGTGTTACAGTCGCTTTTCTCTATCTGAGATGGCATAATAATAGCAGTGATGGCTGATGGCTCAATTGTAACTGTCCCTTGGTCATGAGTCAACTACACACATCATTATAAAATAAACTTGTAACCCAAAACCAAATATCTCCGCTATTAAAATATCTCATTTGTCTCTTACCACTTTGTCTTTTACGTTTTTTTATTTTTAAACATAAAGTCATTCAGAGCCCATAATGCAGGCTGCATTTTTAGTCATTTGCAGTCATACGCCACCTTAATTATTGTCGTAGTCAAACTTCATAATATTTAATAAACTCATCTTTTATTTGATATAACAACAGTTATTAATTAAGTATAACGGAGAACGGCTCAAAATAGCGACACCTTGTGTTCGAGTTAACCCTCGATCTCAATTAACAAGATGAAATAAACGGCTCTAATTGTGACAGAACGCTGCGCCAGTCTTCTGGGCGTCTGCATTTGGATAATTTGCAAAATTAATTTCTTATCATTCCGAGGAGAAACTTTGGGACTCCAATTGCAGAATTTCGTACAGTGAAATGCGTCGTTTTAATTTGTGAGCGACGTGAATGTTGTTGTGTTTGTGCATGCTACAAATACAAATAGTTTCACGGTCATGTGACGATGAAATTAATTTTGAGCGTCGTCTCATTATAAGTTTGAAATGTGTTTGAATGCAAAAGCGATTTTGCTGCATATAATTCTACAGTTGAAAATTAATTACAAATAATATATATATTATACTTAACCTTTAATTGCCGAGGTGGTGTCACCGTGACACCGCGCAAGTTGAAACAGGAATATTTTGACAACCAATAGGGTTATATAACTGTCTTTTTCAGTAGCTGCTTGTTTTGACTCGATCTTTTGTTAGTCAATCGTGAACACGCGGCACGTTCACAGGTGTGCCCGCAATCGGACCTCTGGTGTCACCGTATTGTAAGGTCGGTGTTAATGTACTATTTTATGTTTAGCTGACACTTACAATAAAGCGTATTCTTGGCAAAGATTTGACAACCAAAGAACCAGAAGACCATGAGGAAGTCTAAACCAGTCAAAAAAAGGAAGTTGTGTAAGATTTGTCCATCTAAGCTCAAAAGGAACACCCTTCATCAATGCGTCGGGTGTAAAATATACATATGTCTACATGCGCCCAAAATGTTTGCCAGAATTGTGCCTCAAATTGTTAGACCTTTAAAATATTGATTGTTACTTGTTTATTAGACTTCGTTTTTATTGATTATAAGAAGAAAAGTTAATTTTGTCAAAATATTTTATGACTTACTTAGTTTTTTTCGAAAGACTCAAAACTATGTTCCTAAAAAGGTGCCATTTTTTATTTTTGCTATTAAAAGTACATAAAAATTTATTTTTATTGTTTTTATGATTTCATCCGAATATTTATCGAGTAATCATTCAGAATATATATGATTTTAACATATTTTTGAAAAACATTTGATTTAAAACGTCACTTCAAATAGGGTGTCACCATTTTTTTTTATTTTTTTTACCCTGGGAAAAAATGCCTTACGCATGCCCTCCCGTCGGGGGACAGGAGGGGTATGTGGGACTCCCCGGGAACGGTTCCCGGGTCTACCCACTAAAACGACCCAGCGGCACTCCTTCATCGCCTTTTGTGGTTGGAGGACTGGGAAACTGGCAGAGCCTCTACTTCCAGTCCCTCACCGGCGATTGCCCGCCTAGACGGCGGGCCCTTCACGCCCCCTCCAGGAAAAGGGAGGGGGCCAGAGGGTGACCGTGAGTACTCGGCCACCCCCTACGACGAGGTGATGAGCAGTGCAATGCGGGCGAGGGCGCCCCCGCGCCTGTCGCCCGCTGCTCTTCACCGTGGGGGGGAGGAGGGGCGCTTATGCGTCCGCTTTCTCCTGCCGCTCCTCCGCCGGCGGATCGCTGGTGCGTCAGGATCGTCCTCACGCGCGCGCTCCGCCACCTCCTTCTGTGACATGACATCTTCACAGAAGGAGGCGACCGCCGCCCAAGCCTCTTCGCTCCCCAGCATGGTATTTACCACGCCGGGAAGCGAGAGGTCCGGCCCGACCGCCGTGACAAGACCGCGACGCCGCTCGGACACAGGGTGTCACCATGACCTAACCTCGGCAATTAAGTACTGATAATGAGGGTCGGTAACTGAAGGTTAAGGAATTTGTTGTAAAATATCTTGTCAAACGGTCCAAGCTGGATACTTCCGCCCACAGGTGGCAGGAGTATACCTTAAGGGGCCTAACTTGAGACAGTAACAGCCTTGGCCCCGAAGAATTTTCTTGGATGCCAGCTTGACTTTATCTTCTAAATGACTGCGGAACTGCACGTCACTAGAGATATCGACACCTAGGATCCTGATACTCTTAGAGATGGAAAGAGATGAGTCGAGGAATTGTGGAGACAAAGCGAATGGGCTTTTTTGGCGGTTGACGTGCAGACCTGTGTTTCAGTGGGGTTAAATTTGACTAAGTTGAGTCGTCCCTAATCGGAGACTCTGATTAGAGAACTCTCGATTTCAGACACAAGTCGACCCCGCCTTTCCTCCACTGTAGACCGAGGGGTATTGGCACGCCCCGTATAGTAGGCGTCTCCAGTGCTGTCATCCGCATAGCAAAGCAGGCTGCCAATAGACAGCATGTCATTGACATGTAGCAGAAACAATGTTGGAGACAGCACCGAGCCTTGCGGGACGCCAGCGTTAATGTCCATGCTATCCGAGCAACTCCATCAACTACGGCTCTTATGCATCTGCCGGAAAAAAAGCTAGCGACCCATATGCACAGGCTCTTAAGTAGCCCGTAAGTTGGTGACTTCGAAAGAAGACCCCTGTGCTAGACCCAACCAATTATATTAAGGCGATACCTCGTCAGAACTAGCGACACCACTTGATTTATATTAATTGTGGTGTATATAGAACATAATAAACAAAAACGCTTTAGTGAATGACTAAAGAATGGTATTTGTGATTTTTTGAGATGTGTTCAGTATAAGATATTCCTCTTAATGTAACCTATTTTTTCGTTATTGCCGAAAGTGGCCACTTTTAACAATAATAAAATATTTGATTACTTATAAGTAGGTAGACACTTTATACAAGATACATCTTGAACAATTACAAATACAGTTCTTTAGCAATTCTCTAAAGCGTTTTTTGTTTATTATGTTCTAAATTCACCATAGTTAATAACAATCAATTGGTGTCGCTAGTGTGCACGAGGTAGCCCCTTAAACCTTTTTTTTTCTAAGTAAATTCTGCTGATTATCTCATTGGAACTGAATAACACGCAACCTCAGAACAATTTGTTCTGAGCACACAACACTACGATCGTGCACAAATTAAAAATAAAGCTTGACAGACAACGTCATAGTATATATTTGTTTGTTTACATCGTGGGCACAAACGGAGGAAATGGAAGATTGACTTTTACCTATTTTATGGAGTTTAAAATTTAATAGCAATTCTTCTAGTTGACGTTTTGTATACGTATAAGCGTAGGAGTTTTTACGATTTTTTCACGATTACTGTAATATAAAGAGTTAGTGGAACTTTTTTTATAGACAATACTAACATGCAACTACAACAATCATATTTACTATGTGCGATGCTTATACATTGTTAGGACAGTCGTGTATACTTCAATTTATGTTTTGCCATGTCTAGAATTAATGTCCATGTCTTTTAATTGAGTCAAAAACAATATTTTGTTACTGCCAGACGACCGCCATCTTACTTGTATCTTAATAACTTATAAAATATTGACACATTGTTATCATTATCTTTTAAAAATTATGCCTTACTTAGTAATTAAAACATAATAAAACTAGAAAAAATTCACGCCCTGATGCAGGAATCGAACCCGCGACCTTTCGCAATCCGGGCGACTGCTCTGACCACTGAGCCACCCAGGACTTGGGATATCCCTGTGAAATTCTTCTAGTCTATCTGTATTTGCGTTTATGAGCTAACGTTACTAAGTAATTTTTCAAAACATTTATAATAATGTTAAAATCAAAAATTAAGAATTATGCCTTACATCAACACTTCATAAATTAAACATATCCCTCGCATGTCGAACAAAGTTCCGACACTTTTCCGACGATAGATAATAAAATTTACAACCCTCTAAGTGTACTGAGGATCCAAGAAATTAGGCACCGTAATTAAACGAGGCATCGTCGTATATTATAACTGCATTTTCCACTAAATATTCATAAGTGGCAAACTTTCCTAAAGTGGAGTGGTGACGAATTCTGCGACTTATCTGCCGCATAGAGTTTACCCCATGAATATGTAGCCGCGCTACAGGCTGTCAGATAAGTGGGAACTCTAAGTCAAATCGCTTCAATTTAATCCGAATTTAAAACAGTAATGCTAGAAGAGACATTGTTCAATTACTCAACGTTGCACTTTGTGCGATATTTCAATAATAATATATGTTTTGAAATCCTATCTTAATATAATAAAACACATATGAAAGTGGAAAAAAATATACAAATAAATAGCATATTTGGTTGGTTAAAAATACAAATATACTTGTAAATATATTTTCTGAAATTAAAATACTCTTATGAAGCTAATAGCTTCTATTGAAAACATGACCTGTTCACAATACGAATGAATTATGATAAGAAAATAAATATAAACATAAACCCGTCACATACAGCATATCGAAGTATCGCTGATATCCTATTCAAAGCCGAGGCGACGATCTGTATTCCATAATGTAGTACAGATTACCCAACACTCAGATTAAGCCGGCGTAGGGCAAGTGATATCGGCTAAATAAAAATCAATATCAGAATCGGTTGCGAGTTTCTTCTTCACAATCCATTTGCTCTTAGAGCGCGGTACTTTCTCAAAGGGATTTCTTTGGCCCTTATTTCGAGATCCTTTAGGACCACACTTGAGGAACGGCGCTTGCTTTAGGCTCCGCTTCCGCCCCTCCGAGAAATGCCCAAGATAAGAGAGACGTTTTGGCGCCATTCATGTTTATGGCAGGGCAAATGGCCCTAGAATACTGCGCACTTATTATAAACAAGTACCTACCTACACGCAATATATTTAAAGGGGCTTCAAGTAAGATTGAAAAATGCCATTTAAATAAAATTGGAGGAGACACGTATCTCTTATTGTAATATATACAATGTTTCTTTTGCATCTTCAAATGGGTTTTGGATTGAAAAGAAAATTTAAATGATAACGTAAAACGTTGCAACAATGATTAGTTTTCTTTTATACATATTCAATATTATATGTTGACCCTAGTTCAATGTTAGGGCAAATATGCAGCGAAAGGTCAGACTGCTATAAAATTCCAATTCGTGGAATCTAACAATATCAAAGAATCCTTCATTGTCCTGTGGAATTGGGACCGAGATGCCGGGGTAGGTGGTATCACTTTATTTTACAAAACGTAGCCACCGTAAAATTTTATGTGTGCCGTTTGAGAGGGGCACGAGTTGGACATTAGGAGACCTACCTATACGAACCGGCGCGACACGTCGCGTCGTTGTCGGAGGGAGCCGCCCAAGTCGTTGATTTCAATTACCGACAAAGTTAACGTGTTAATATCCTTATCGAAACTCATTACATCGATTCATTGAAAACATTCCAGTTTTATCAGCCGCCTAAATGAACTCGTTTTTCTGATAATTTTCAACGAGTATTCTATGGAAAGGATCAAAGATTCTAAAAGGTTTACACATCGAATTGTAAATAAACTCAAAGTAAAAGTGCTTCGCGTAACAGTGTCCCTTTGCAGCAATTTTATCACGGAATCGATAGCGTAAACGCGGTCGAGTCGTTAGAAGAGGTAGCTTGTGTCGACCACACGCTGTTAGCACTGCGGAACAAACAGCCATTGAACACGTAACATACAAAAGTAGAAATTGGAATATGGAGTTAAACCCCGTAGGTCGATCCCGACTCCCGACGTCGGAGTTCGCGCCAGTCCTCTGGGGCACTTACCAAACAAACTTTTTGTTTTATCAAACTGGTAATTCACATTTTTTTGTTTTATTGCCGTAAAGCTCAAGAGATTTACGACCGGCCACTTTGCATTAATTTCGCATTCATTACAGATCTCTTGAATTTTCGGCAAAATATTTTTTGCCGCTATTGACTGTAAATTATACAGGAATTACGCATATTTCCTCCTTCAAGCCACGTACAAAATATTGTCGTAAGTTTAATAGCTCCCATAATGGGGCACATAAAATTTAAGAAAGAAAATTAATTGAGACATTTCTACACCTTTTAAGTCTATAATTTATTGTTAATTTTAGGCAAATGTTTATCTACTACACGGCTGTAAATATAACCAATCCGGAAAATAAAAGCAACGCGCTCAAATCCATGCCAATTCAATAGCTACAATTCCTATTAGTAGGTGAGTAGCTCGGTGGCGGCGTAGTGGCTTGAGCGCTCTGGTTTAGATTACGAGAACAAAGCAACTTTCGCCATGGTCGGTCCCTGGATGGGTCAATCAAATGTATAATCTCGAGCTCTTCTGTGCTTCGGAAGGGACGTAAAGCCCGGTTGTTACTGCAACCGCTTTAACCCACCAACCCGCATTGGGCCATCGTGGTAGTGTCAATAAAACCCAAACTCTTCATATGTTTCTCCCATGTAGGAAGGCCTGTGCCCAGCAGTGGAACGTATATAGGCTGATGATGATGATGATGAATTCCTATTATAAAATCATTATTATACCTTCTATTGAGATAAATTACATTTATCGTTGTTCGTTAAAGCTACCCCAAGCTAATGTGCAGTGGGATAATGAAACGTTGACTACAGAATGCACATTAGGGTATTCTAGCACAACAAATTACTTACTCGTTAAAATACAAACAGATCCAAATACTCAAAAACCACATAAGCCACAGTTGACTTCGTTCAGCCGCACATAACTTAGGAAACCTTTAATGAAGATTAATTGTTCAGTTCTGAGTCCTTAGGCCTACAACTCCCACCAACTAGTGATTTGTCTTGAGTCTGATTAAGGTTGTTGATTGGAACAGTCACTCAGAAAAGTTATCAAATGGCGAAACTACTGTGTATAGCAATATTTTTTTAAAAAAAACGAAGAACAAAAGCACATGTGAAGCAGGAGGTAGCTCAAATCAGTTACTCGGATAGTGAATCGTCGCGGGTTCGGTTTCCGCCCTAGAACATGACTTATTTCTACTCTAATAATAATTTTGCTTAATAAATATCAATTTCTTTTCTAATTTTAAAATCAAATTAAGAAAATATGCAAAGAAGAAGTTATCGCTGACTAATAACATAACTCGAAAGGTCTAGTTACCGACACCGTTCGGTAACTGCCATATTAAAATTGTATATGCAGATAAATGTCAAATTGATAATTTCACAAATATAAGTCTAACGTGCTTATAGAACATGTCTACTTAAATAACTGAAAACTCTATGGCGAGCCTTATCTAAAGGTCTAAATTAAACTACATATGAGCTAGAGATTAGACTATTTTACTCTATGTAAGAGAAATGTAAAATATGTATTTAAATTAGACAATTTTTTACCGTAAGCTGCCAGATAATTTTGATTTCAGTCATTCAATTGTGTACAATAATTCAAACATTGATATCTGTTCTACAATTTAAGCCAAACGACAGCGGCCATAATTAAAATATAATAAAACTAGAAAAATTTCACGTCATGAGGCAGGAATCGAACCCGCGACCTTTCGCAATCAGGGCGACTGCTCTGACCACTGAGCCACCCAGGACTTGGGATATCCCTGTGAAATTCTTCTAGTCTATCTGTATTTGCGTTTATGAGCTAACGTCCACCCTACAATGTCGAAATGTTCTATTTCAACATCCGAAACGAGTATTTTTACAAATATCTACGATCCGGTTAAGTTGGGGCGGTGCTTTCAAATATTCTTGATTTTTGATTTTAACATTATTATAAATGTTTGAAAAATTACTTAGTCATTAAAATATAATAAAACTAGAAAAATTTCGGCCATGTTGACTTTGATGCGTTGTCATCAAAGTCTTATTACAATGACGTCACAAACCTAAATGGCATGGTGGCTAGCTTTATCGGCAGTTAAAGCGTAATTTAATGTAAAATTTATTTAGCTTTAAAAATAATAACTTTAAAATATATGTATGTTAACTACAGTGGTTTAGTGCCAAATGATTAAATTGAGACTTAAAGAAAAATATATTTGAAATAAAACCAATTTACCGGATTTAACTCGCGTCGCGTCGCGTGTAAAAAAATACTAAAGAAAAATAGTTAACTGGTAGAAATAATGATTATAGCTCCAGATTCCAGACTCATTTGGTTTTTAACTATCATAAGACCCCTGAGACTCTTACGCGGCTTGATAAACTATTATAAATAAGTACAGTCGACAGCACATCAAGCGTAACAGTATGACCTAGAGACCTTACTGCGTTGGAAATAGAGGCGGCTTTCGTAGTGCAACTTTGCAACTGTTACACTTGATGTGTTGTCATCTGTACATTGAGCTGTAATGTAAGTACTATCTACTGCAAATTGTATTTTTGTGCACGTGTTTGCGAAGCGCTGTTTATGTCTATAATTCATCTTTCATTTCTTTGACAACTGTCAACTACAATGTCAACTGGGAACTATTATTTGATATAGATGTCTGTTCTAATACCTACTTGGTATACAGGGTGGGCCCTGTATCAAGAGCAAATAATTAAAATATACACCCTTTAACTAATTAGCAATTACGCAAAGTGAAAATTCATTGATGGGAAATCTTAAGGCGATCTATCGAAACGTTGTTTCGGCCAAGACCGATAGGGATAGAGATATGGCTGACACAGCGGGAGGAAAAAAGACAAAACAGCGATCGCGCGTGAAAATTAAACGAAATACACAATTTATTTTATTTAAAAATAACCTTATGGACTACAAAAAAACGCTTCTACACGATTCTGAATATTAATGATATCTACTATTGAAAGAAATTTCCTATTGAATACAAATTATCGTTCACCAATAATCTTAAGTTTTCTTATTTATAAGAGGTATTTTCGGAAATAAAATGTATCGAGGCAAATTCCTTTAATCGTGTTTTCGTTCTACTCGTATCTAGATAAGGATATTAAGTAACGTATATTTGATTTTCAGATTCGTAAGATCTTTCAGCAACGTATGACATTACTTATAAAGGTGCGATTTTTTTCAATATATCGCCTTAATTTCAAATGGCATTTCCTCTAATTTAAGACGTTTAGAACATTAGGGTCACTATGTAATAACTGTGGATACTATAAGGAATCTCTGTTTCCTTTTTAGCTTTCAAGGCCCACACTGTATAACTCTATGTAAAAATAAATATAAAGCGTCCTTCGTTTTTCAGTTTAAAAGTTTTCAATATAATTTTATAACAGTGCCAGTAACCGATAGTTTTATAAGTAGGTCGCGAGGACAAAGGTGTTATACTTTGTCATCGTTCAAAACTTTTAATGACATTGTAAAAATTGGAAATATTTAAATCGCAACCGTTACAGGAAAAAGTCATAAAAGTAATTTGTATTTCGACGTTAAGTTTATGTCTATTATTAATTTTTCTAAATGAAGTCTAAGCCCTAGTCTATTTACTATAATATTAACATAATTCCGCAGTACAATAAAATGAAGTACGTATCTATACAGCGCATTAAAGATAATACTATCCTTTATGTTCTCTCTCTGTCTGTCATCTGGTTTCCGCTGCTTATCGCGAGGAAGCGTCATGTCCCATTCTATCCGAAATACTGGTAATCGAGTCGAGTCGGCACCCGCGGCTAACGACTCTCTGATGAGAACTATTAAGAGCTGGTTCACACTGAACACTCACGTACTGTAGTGGTACTTTGAGAATCTTCTATTTGGCAGTTAAAAACATACCGTCAGTCATTTTGAATTTAGAATAGACGCTCACGACCTTTCGCAATCCGGGCAATAATTTCACGTGACGTTTCAAATTCTCCGCCTCAGGACGTGAAATTTTTCTAGTTTAAATATGTTTTAATTAAGTACTAAGTAATTTTTCAAACGGGGGTCGCCCAGCGCATAAAAGGACTGGAAATACCAAATAAAACTCCCCGGTAACTCCATTGCCCTTCGCGGGGGTAGCCTGGGCTCTGCCGAAGCAATTCACTTCAACCAGTCCACCCTCAGGCAGACATCCTGAGGCCTAAGCTGAGATGTCTTCCATGTCCAGTAATTACACTGGCTACCTTTCCCTTGAGTCCGAAAAGCAGCAAACTTTTTAGGGCTAAAATAAGAATATTTTTAAATGAATGCACAACGCTTTGTCGTGCGTGCTTATGAGTGCATTAAAAGTAAAATACTTACTTTATTGTTGTAATTTTCTTAGTTTTAAATTTCATGTATTGCATGAAGGGGCGAGCGGGGTGAGGGTGGTGCAATTTTGAACAAGGCTGAACATCATGGTAAAAAAGATAAACGATAGAAATTATCATCTACTGGCTGAGAAGGAAATATATAATAATATTCATTGCCAGGCACTAAGCATGGCTTTTTTACAACTAGATGATAAACAAGCTGATGGCACACCCGGTGGTAAGTGGTAACCGCCACCTATAGACACCTGCAATAGCAAGGAAAAAACACTTGGTGTTACAGGTGCGTTATCAGCCCAGCAATTCTAGTATTTTTTCCTTCTCTATCATGATATGAACAGCCTCGTTGACATTTACCCCGCGTTTTTAATAGGGGGGGGGGGGGGGGGAATGGGGTGATTACGGACGCGGGGTAATTCCATACAAGGCTGTTTACCACGAAAAATAATAATGCTTGGTTATCTATTTCTGACTTAATATTTTCCACCCTAAATAACCAATATTTAGTGCCTTGCATTTAGCAAGCTTATAATGAAATAAACGGCCTGTTCCGGAGTTACCCCGCATCCGCAATTACCCCACCCTCCCTTACCCCACTCTCATGGTGCTCACCGTCTAACAAATAAGTTTATAAAGATGCATTGCACCAGGAAAACAAAGTCCGTTGCCTTAAACACAAAGCTTTCTCGACAAATCCCAAGAACAAGGTTATAAAACTTACTTCGGCTTAGTAGGTTTACTGATCTATCTTTTTTGTACATGTTTGTGTTCCGTACATATTAATTTATGAGATCTATATTTGAGCAAGAATATTATGCGCCTATATTTAACAAACAAACTCGGAGTCTAAGGTATTTGCTATGCATTTCTTGAGATAATTTTTTTTCTAAATACAATATTATATTACATAAATAACTATCGGTAAAGATAAGTACAAGCTGCCATGATATAACAATTATATGATCCAAAAGAATACCTATTAAACCAGCCAAGTGCGAGTGGGACTCGCGCACGAAGGGTTCCGTACCATTATCTATAAGCAAGTGTCTACCTGTTGCCGTTATAAATAACGAACAAAAACAAGCAAAAAAGTCACGTCTGTTTTATGGGAGCCCTATAAAATATTTATTTTATTCTGTTTATTAGTATTTTTTGTTGTTGTTGCAATAGAAATACATCATCTCATCTCATTTCAACTATCTAACTATCACGGTTCATGAGATATAGCCTGGTGACAGACGGACGGATGGACAGCGGAGTCTTATTAATGGGGTACCCTTTTACTCTTTCAGTGCGGAAACCTAAAAAAATCATTTCGTTATGCCGGCCATACACCTAACGATATGCTTGCGCAAGCTTAGACTTGTACAAACACACGTATTTTCCAGGTGACCACAAACGGCTCAAGCATGCTTGCACAAATATCATTTCACTGATATTTGTACAAGCGTGTGTACATGCAGCTAGTAGCTAAAATATATTTTGTTGAAAGTGAGCTACTTGGTGTGTTGTTTTGTGCTATAGATGACGCAGTGGCACTACATGGCTTTATTTTAGCGACGAAAAAACTGAAAACTAACAAGAGAAACCGAGCTATAATTATAAGATTAAACGAACTTACCTTAAGTGAAGTTCTATCTTAATTATACGAAGCTCCTTGTCCGAGACAATTTAACGAGTAGTAACGCTGATTGTACCAGCGCCGACCACAATATCAAAGCTATAAAATAAAAATAAAAATTTATCTCGTATGGTAACACTATATATATGTCATTTCGTTCAAAGATAATTATTTGAGCAACCCTGTATCTGGGATAATATTTGTAATATAGGGAGGGTTTTGGGACTGCCGTCTCGGACAAGGAGCTTCGTATAATTAAGATAGAACTTCACTTAAGGTAAGTTCGTTTAATCTTATAATTATACTCTCTCCTTGTCCGAGACAATTTAACGAGTAGATGTTTGAAGACAGGGTTGTGAAAACATAAAATAAAACGATTGATATAATATATGAGAAAACGTATAATTAATCAACACTTTTGTCAATGATGATACACCAATTTTTCAATCAACTAATTTCAATTAACATGAATCAGCTTTTATTGACACTATTACAAATAGTATTGCTAAACTGAAATGGGTCTTGATGAATAGGCCTGTTGTAATGTTTAGCAAATATGGCAGAGTTTTGTGACCAACCTGCTGTCTTTCTAATTAAGTCAATATTAATGCCTAGTCTGTTTGCGGCCGATGTTGAGGCATGTCTTGTGCTATGAGCAGAAAAGATACTAATATCGATTCCTGCTTCTTTTAGTGTTTGTTTTATCCATCGACTTAATGATTGAGTTGATGCACTCTTGTGTGGTTTTTTATAAGTTAATATTAATTCGTCTATGTCATTCCTTATAGAGCATGTTATCTTTATATATGATTTAATAGTTGTGACAGGACAAATCTCTATTTTACTGTGAAAAGTTTTTAAATGTAACATCGGCTGTAAATTATCTCTTGATGAGGATTTTATTATATCAGGTATAAATATTTGAACACCACTATGAGTGATTTTAATATTATTTAATTTGATCTTAGATAATGTTTGTACCCTGTGTCCAGTTGTCAATGAAAGTATTGTAACTAACTTTTTAGTTAGGTTCTCCAGTGAGATTTCTTCGTTTGGGTATTGGTTGGCCAAATAAGTTAGTACAACTCCTGGATCCCAAGTCAAGTTGTATTTGGGTTTAGGTGGTCTTGATCGGAAGACTCCTTTAATAAAACGTTTTATTCTATCATCTGATCCAATCTTTGGTCCAATTAATAATGATAGCGAGGACCTGATAGTGTTCATTGATCCATATGAAGCTCCGTTCTCAAAGCAGTGACTTAAAAATTTCAATATGAATGGTACTGAGGCTTGATAAGTATCTATGTTATGTTTTTCACAGAATAGCCACCATAATTTTAAAGATGAATCATATTGTTTCATTGTATTTTTTGAAAGAGAGTTTAACATGACTTGAAGAGCGGATTGTGGTGTTCCTCTTCTTATATATGATTGGCTGATAGCAGCCCTGCAGCCAGGGTAAGCTGGTGGTGGAGTGGGTGTTCGATCCTAAAAGGAGATGATAACAAGGCTCTGTTAGGTTTAAAAAATATGAGATTATTAACTATCATTGACTGGATCAGTGGAAACCAGGGTTGAGATGGCCAATATGGGAAAACTAAAATCCCTGTGGCCTCGTCTTTTTGTATCTTATTTAGACATTTAAGTATGAGTGAAAAAGGTGGAAATGCATAAAAAAACATATTTTTCCAATTGAGTGTAAAAGCATCAACAGCATAAGCTTCAGGGTCACGTTGCCATGAAACAAATTTAACACATTTTTTGTTTATTCTTGAAGCAAATAAATCAATGTCAGGATTACCAAAGGTTTTAATAATTTTAGTGTAAGCTGTTTGACAGAGTTCCCATTCAATGTTTATTTTTCTAGATTCTCTATCTGCTTCAAAATTATCTTTTGTATTTATGTATGATGCAAAAATCCAAATATTTCTATGTTCACACCATTGCCATATATCTCTTGTAATGTTATTAAGATGTGGGAACTGAACTCCTCCCATTTTATTTATGTAAGCAACTGCTGTGGTATTGTCGACTCTTAATAATATTTCACAATTATGAATATCTTTGGTAAAACATTGTATTGCTAAAAGGACAGCTTTTATTTCTAAATAGTTAATATGATGTTGTCTTTCTAATATTGACCATGACCCTGAAGCTCTTTGATGACCACACACAGCTCCCCAGCCTGTTGTGGAAGCATCTGTATGTATTTCTAACCGAAAATTATATTGCTTTATAGGATTATTCATTTTTATATTATTTACCCACCAATGTAACTCTGATTTTACTACCTCAGCTATTGACATGACTGCATCATAGTCTTCATTTGATTTTATTAATGCCAAGTGCTTTTCTCTTTCTAAGAGTTTCGAGTACACCCATCCATAAGGAATAGCTGGACAAATAGAGTTAATGGTTCCTAATAATTGAGAAAATTCTCTTATTTTACAAGTAGATTTTAAATTAAATAACTTTATTTTTTCTAATATTAATATTTGTTTCTGGTCTGGTACTGATAATGATAGACTGTTCGAATTTAACATTAACCCTAAATATTTGATTGTTTGACTAGGTGTCATCACACTCTTTTCAAAATTTATAACAAAACCTAGATTTTGTAACAGTTTACATGCAAATTCAATGTCCTTTTTACAATAATGTTTAGATTTATTAAAAAATAGACTGTCATCTAAATAACAAGTTAGTATTATATTTTGACTTCTGAGATAAGTGGCAACTGGTTTAATTAGTTTTGTAAAAACGAATGGGGCCGTACATAGGCCATATGGTAAAGCATTAAATTGATATAAGTTACCATCAAAATAAAATCTTAAAAACTTTTTACTATTTTCTGATACAGGTAAGGAAAAATATGCTTCTTTTAAATCTATTGAAGCCATGTAACAATTTTTTGACATTAGCTTGCAAGCTGTTCTAATATCTTCTAACTTAAAATGTTGAGTATCTATATATAAATTTAATTTCTTTAAATTCAAAATAAATCTATAAGTACCATTAGGTTTAGGTACTAAAAATATAGGGGATGTGAATTGATCCTTATTGTATGAGCACCTTGAAATGGCACCTATATATAAAAGGTTATTAATTTCCAATCTAATGATTTCTTTTTCCTTACCAGGCCAATGTTGTAATGGAGCTTCATGAGGGGGTGGCATTTCAATAAATGGGATCTCATAACCTTGTATCCATTGTAACACGATTGGATCATTTGTCAGTTTTAGCCAGTTGTTTAAAAAGTATTTAAGTCTGCCTGCATGTACCTGGTTTTCTATTGGTAGGGTTTCAATTGTGATCTGGCTGGTTGTTGGCGAGACATCTGACGGTTGAAGTAATTTTGTCTCTTGTAGGGTATTCGTCGATTTGGCTGCTGGTGTTTTTGCCCGCCGCGAGTTTTGTAATGTCTCTGTTGGTGATACTGCGACGGGCTCTTCCAGTTTAACTGATTTTTAGTTGTTATTGGAGTTTTATTATTTTTCTTATTTGATGAACTATAAGAATTTTTTAATTGTGAGCTTGCTTTTATAAGACTTTGTGCAGCTTTTATCTTGTCAGCACAGTCTGCTCCAAATAAGTATTTGTCAGTTTTTGATGACTTCATTGCATCTTGAACAGTTTTGTTAACCGCTGTTAGTGCCATGAATTTCCTCGATGATGAATTATCATGGTAAATTTCTGCTGCTATTTTAGCTGCATCATTTATTTCCTCTATAAGGATTTTTGTATTGATGTTTCCATTGAGGACATTGGTGAGGGATTTCCCAAGACAAGTCATCAACTTCCCAATCATATTTTGTTGCTTTATAATTCTCATATCTCTTCTGACCGATAGGTCTGAGAGTGAGACTTGGATCTCTGGATTCATTATTGGGCCCATAGCTTGAGGAAAGTTAGAAGGTGTGGGGTATTTATTTAAAATGTTATTTTTTGCATCATTTCCCATACCTTCTAATAAAATCTTGGTCCATCGGAGAGCCAATTCTGATCTTATGGGTTCTCCTGTTTCTGTTTTTTCCTCACCTTCTGTTCCTAGGGCCAGTAAGTATTCCTCAGGAAGTTGGTCATCTTCTGAAATGGAGATTATATATTTTTAGAAAGCGCACAAAGAGGGTTTTTTACTCTATTTTTTCTAAATAGCACCATCTACTTAATGGTACTGAATTTTAAGACATCTAAGAGTACCATTTTTTAATCAGCAATGTGATAGCACTGGCACAGGTTTTTAATAAAATAGTTCCCCCAACAGTACTGCATAACTGTAGTGTGAGTGTTTGCTCATGTTTATGAGTGTTGTCTAACCGCAATGTGATAGCGCTTGCTCAGGTTTTTAATAACATGTGTTTTTAAGCAGTAGACCTTTATGAGCGTTGTCTAACCGCAATGTGATAGCGCTTGCTCAGGTTTTTAATAACATGTATTTTTAAGCAGTAGACCTTTAGAGTATACCTTTATGAGCGTTGTCTAACCGCAATGTGATAGCGCTTGCTCAGGTTTTTAATAACATGTATTTTTAAGCAGTAGACCTTTAGAATATACCTTTATGAGCGTTGTCTAACCGCAATGTGATAGCGCTTGCTCAGGTTTTTAATAACATGTGTTTTTAACAGTGGACCCTTAGAATAAACCTTTATGAGCGTTGTCTAACCGCAATGTGATAGCGCTTGCTCAGGTTTTTTTTTTTTTTTTTTAATAACGTTTTTAACCAGTAGGCCTTTAGGGTATACCTTTATGAGCGTTGTATAACTGCAATGTGATAGCGCATGCTCAGGATTTTTATATTAAAATAGCCATTTGTTACATAAGAAAAAGTACTGCCTAACTGCAGTATGATAGCATATGCTCAGATCTTTTAGTTAACTGCCACCTTTAAATGTATGTGTATTAACCCTTGTCCAACTGTAGTGTGATCTCTATGCACCTAATAATTTTAGGTCGTAATAAATTCATAGTGTAAAACTGACTTAACGCACCTCTGGTTCCCGGCATTTCAACCGGCGGCGGCGTCATAGGCGGTGATGGCGAAGGAAGTGGTACCTCACTAAGTTCTTTCATCTTGTCTTCTATTTTCCTTATCTTCTTCTTATAGTAGTTGACATCTTTTTCTTTTCTTTTACCCATTTTGTTGTTCAATTTGAGGTTTATTTTAAAAACACTTGAAGACTAACGTCCGCTAACACTAAATTCGATTAACCGAAGAAAAAACTGTTGGCCCTAATAATGATGCCAACGCAAGAGAAAAGAAAAAACGCGGTAAAAGTCCGAAATACGGAAAAAAAACAAAAAACGATATCGTATTACCAACATATCATCCGGAAGCGGATATAATTGATATTTTAGGTTATTTGTCAATTCTGTGAAACTATCGTAATCACTTATTTCATGTAATCCATTAATAAGCATAACTCCCTTACTTAATATATTAAGTACATACCTTTAAAATCCTAATATGAAATGAATATCGTGTTTACAACAACAAACCTTGACCTTGTTAGTCAACTTTTCTTTTTTCGTATAGAGAAAAAAAACACGGAATCGCTCTTTTCATCGCATCACAAACACTGCACATAACTCAGACTTTATACACATTTTATTTCTGAACAATTTATGTCGACAATTATCAGAATTATAATAATTTTTATACATTTTGACGAGATAAGTAAGTGGACGCGCTGTGCACAAAAAACGTAATGACATATATATAGTGTTACCATACGAGATAAATTTTTATTTTTATTTTATAGCTTTGATATTGTGGTCGGCGCTGGTACAATCAGCGTTACTACTCGTTAAATTGTCTCGGACAAGGAGAGAGTATAATAATATACTAAAGATTGATTAAGAAAAACAGAGTATTATTCGCACATCAGTTTGTTGAATGAACTGTTAATTTATCATAAGCATCATTTTTTTCTCCCTATGGTGGTAGTCTTGACTTTTTATTTGCCAGAGACATGGCTCATTTCCGTAAATATTTATATATTTATTTATATTTATAATATCCCGAACTCCATGTCTCTCGGTAGTCTCGTTCATTTTGGCGCGAAAACGACATGCGTACGTGTAGTTAGCTAGCACAGAACACACGTTCATGTAAACTTGCACAAACGAAAGTTTGCACAAGTTGGAAATCTTAAAGTTGTAACTTTTTAAAGAACTTGTGCAAGTAAAAAATTTGCGAAATTATCTTCCAACACACTTAACAGTATACTTGCGCAAGTCCAGACATGCACAAGTAAACTGTAACGTGTATGGCGGCCATTACTGAAAATGAAACGTCTGACCTTATAAAACAAAAGAGCTCTAAAAGTCAAAAAAGGTAAAAAATTGTGACTGTTTTATTTTGGTTTTCATTTTTAATCAATTTTAAAATTAGAATTCTGCAAAAAACAAAACAATGTACAAGCAAAGGATTTAACGACGTTCTTTGAGCAGAAAATAATGCACTTACTTTATATTTATTGAGATCGGATCCTTCAGACGACCTCACTAGCTTCAGTGACTTTGAACCAATTATACAGCCAACATGTTTTTTTATAAATTTTAAAAAATCACTTTCGAAGTAATGAAAAAAAGCCTAAATTGAGTTATGGTTTTCAGCAGAAGTGGTATTTGTTTCAATTGCTCTTGACAATCAGATGATAATAATTTGCTTACAGTCACACCCATTATCTAGCCTAAATGAAACAATATTAATAATTGTTGTGGATATTTGTTAAAGGAGACGTAAATAATGAGATGATAAAATGTATATAAAAGAGATGTTCCAAAAATGTATGGAAACCTGGCCAGGTCTATAGGTAACATGTACAGTATATTGAAAAAGAGGTAAAAATGTGCGGAACAGTGTTTAATTGTCCATTTTCTTTTTATTAGCTTTGTTGCGTGGTACAAAACAAGATTTTTTATAGAAAAAACTGCGACACAGTCAAATATTCATCATGGCGGCAATATCACTTTGTTGACGATGACGTTTAGTTGACTCCTATACCCCTGCCATATTGTCATACTAAACACCTACGAAATTGACGAAAAATTTCAACTTTTGTACAAACAAACTATGCAAGAAAACGAATTATTAGTAGTTTACCTGGACCTGGATTCAGGGGATTTATCCTGATTTTCTCAGATAGTGTAGACATGTACTTGGCCGGATATGAAACATCTCATTTTAGAAATAAAAATAACAGTAAAACTTTAACAACGGTAACTTAAAGTATTTGATCCAGTTCGGCTACACGGTGGACCACCAGGTTCCAACTACGACTACCAGGCTTAAGTCCCCGTGTAGTCGTGTCGCTATGCAGCGAAGTATGGAATTGATGGAATTAGTCCGGACATGTAGAAAAAGCACACGTCCTTCAAAATATTCTTCTTCGTAATTCTGAGAAATACGTATCAACTTACGTGAAAAATTTTCACTAACTTTAAAAAAAATGTGTGACTTTTACCATTGTCTTGAAATTTTCAGTAACATATCAATTCACATTGCGTGCGTGTTGTGTAATGGACTAATCTTAGAATCTGAAATAGCGAAATAAAGTAACTATAAATCTTATCCGATTCCAAGTACACTTTAGTGCACCCTAAATGTAGATAATAAAGTCTTATCCAACCTCTTCACTCGAAATAAATGCATCCAACTTCGGAGCCCCACAATGTAACGTTAAAGAACTTTACATAATGACAATTTGGATATCCAGAATACTTACAGCCATCTGCGACATCGTGTCTAATCCACTAAAACGTCTCGTCGAAATCCATTTCATTAAAACCCTTATAAACGATGCATCAGTTCTGACAAAACCAGAACGATAAACTGTAACATTGTTGCGAACATGGACTTGGATTATTCGGTGCACGTCTAGGGGTATACACTTAAAGCATTCGAATTTATTGAAACGACCACAAGAATAAAATTAAACCCGAGTTAAAATTTGAATCAAGTGGAAATGATTGTGGGAATTACTGTTTTACCTTCTACCGGACTATTGTTATATACTTAGTTTTTTTTATAGATTAAGCATATAAAAACCTTTTTAATTTCTAAAACATTGAAACACGGCTATTAAACTAAAATACATCTTTCATAATTTAATATCATCAGTATTTACAGTACCTACCTACTGACACTTTGAAAAAGATTTTAAAATGTCAAATTCAATCTCTAAGGCTTCCATATCATGTCATTGTGTCCCCTCCAATCATAATTTAATACAATTTTCTAACAGTTCCTCCATGGACCCCGAAATCGTTTATCTAAAAGCTGCTCCCTTCCGCCATCAAAACTAAATCAAGAAGGGCGAGGAGCATAAACTCGACCGCCCTTGCGAAGATAAAATGTAAAGGGAACTGTGATTTAGTCACGTGACTGACACACGTAGGATATCTTTCCCTCCGGGCTCATACAATTGAACTCTAAAGAAATATTGCTTCAAAAATTTCCCTTAGCATGCCTCTGGTATTAAATTTGAATGTTTATGTTTAATATTCATATAAAATGATAAAAACAATAAAAAAAAATAAAACACAAGTTCAATTAAGTAACAAGTTTTGTACTACCTTATTTGAACATCCAAGTTAATGGCTAATCTAATGTGTAGTTAATTATTGTTATTTATATTAAAATGCCTATAGAAATAGATTTTTTTAAAACAATTATATGACAAGCAAGCCGACGGCCCACCTGGTGGTAAATGACTACTGTCGCCTAAAGACACCTGCGATAGCAAGAAAAAAGTAACAAATTACAGGAGCAATGATAACATTCTAAGCCCAAAATGAAAAGCCTTCCATTCCCAGTAATTACACTGGCTACCTTTCCCTTCAATCCGAAACACAGCGAACAGCTTTAGGGATGAAATAGGAAAGAATGTTTGGGATGCTTACCCGGCACACGGGAATCTACCCGTGGTCATGGCTCATGCAACTGAGCTGAAATATCGGGACCTGTTTACGAACAAATTGTGTACTTTTAATGACTAACCACAGATGTATAAAGTTATTAAATTTGTAATACCACAAGCGGCACATAGGCCACGGTAACCGCTTACCATCAGGTGAGCCATATGCTTGTTGGCTAGGCTTAGTTATAGAAAAAAAAATTAAAATGGTATCTATAAAATTAGTCTCAAGCGGGACGAACCCTACACATCCGCGAGTCTGATGCATTCTAACGATGTCTACATTTACTCGTGAAGCTATCTTTATTTGACTACCGCACATATCATTGGCACCCCTTTACTTGTGTAGTACTTACTATATTTCTTCTATTATTGAAAAAGTGTTTTTAGTAGCTTAATTTTGAAGATTTAAAACTTCTTATTTTATTTAGCATATATATTGAATAAGATCCAGAGTTGACTATACTCATAAGAAACGATAACAATATAATTCCAGAGATTAAGACCAGATTTCAGTCTGAAAATACACTCCTGTAATTATTCGGTAGGTGATGGCTGTAACTGCCCATCTATCAACAAAGTGTATAGTGTAAGGTATCTGGGTGTATTGTTGGACCAAAGGCTATCATGGTATCCTCAAATTGAACAACTCGCGTCTAGAATCCGTAAATTTAATTGGATTTTCAAACAATTGAGACATATTGTCCCGGGCTATGTGTCTGATAATACCGGTGTTACAAAAAATATTCTTAATACTATTTACATTTCTTTGGTCCAGTCTATCATTACATATTGTATTCCAATCTGGGGTGGCGCCCTTAAAACTCGTTTTCTAGAGTTAGAAAGAGCACAACGAGGGATATTAAAAATTATGTTTTTCAAAAAAAGAACATTTACAACTCATGACCTGTATGAAATAAGTAATTTGTTATCTGTTCGAAAACTATATGTTTTGTACGCAATTTTAAAAAAACACAAATCCACTAATTATACATTTCACCGGCCAAATAAACGAAGAAAATACGATGTGATGCCAATACCCTTTGTTAAAACCGAATTTGCGAGCGTACAGTTTGAAAAACGATCTTCGTTGATTTATAATAAAATAAATAAAGTTCTAAATATATCTAACCAAAATACATACGAATGTAAATTATCGTTAACTGAGTGATAAGCGCTGATATAATTGCACCGATATAAATACTTAAAAAAAAGAAAAAAAAAGAGAAATATTTAACATTTAATAATCTCGTTCAGGCTATGGACAATATAAATAGAACATATATATAGCATATTTCATAGATTAAAAACTAACATATATCTACCCCATTATTATAAAAATATAATAATATATAAAACTAGCACTCATACATGAAACTTTAAAAATTTTAAACAAAAATTAAAACCGACTTCAAAAAACTGAAAAGGATGAAATAATTAAATTTAAGTAGGTATTCATCCCCTAGAAACATATTTTTGGTGTCGGTGCTTTACTTTCTATTGTTTTTGGAAACCACTTAGCACCAACTCCAAAAATATGGTCCTCGTTTTTGAAGTCGGTTAAAAATATTAGGTACTTAACGCACTACTAATATTATTATAATAAGGCTGTTTGTAAAAATAAGATACATACATATTATAAGTTTAATAAGTTATAAATATATACTTAGTTTACATAAATTCTTTGTTAATTTAGAGATATGAATGAGCGGAGTCTCCTGGCACAGGCATCTTCATGCTTAAATGGGGGCTCCAACCAGTAGAGTAAAGAAAGTTTTTGTTAAAAGAAAATAAACTATTTTTTGAACTTTGATTTTTTTTTTGATTTTGATTTTGATAATTATTAGAAAAAACAATAAAATAATCGGTTACAATTAACTATATTTGTCTGTCCCCACTGAACTAATTCGGATGAAATTTGGCTTGGATATTAATAGAGAATTATATGTTGAGAAAGAACATTATGCTACCTTTGGGAGCTATAGCTGATATCCACGCAGGCACATCCTAAGAAAATACCTAGGCAAAGCCACAAGCGGCCACTAGTTAAAATTTAAAAAAGAACACCAAGCAACTGACAACACACATTTGGCACTTAAACTGAAAACTGAAACGGAGAGTCTTGGAGGTATATGTATACATTTTGACTCTAAACAGTGTTTGGAATTTGAGGCTTCAAAAAACTGAAATAATGTGTAAAACAAAACACATACTCATATTTGCTATTTGTTTATGCCTTATTTATTAAAATAAAATAAAAAGAGCAAATTTATTATCTCTAGTCAAACCGTACCTACCATGTGTTAGGTTTTACACATAAGCTAAGGAAGACGCTATTTTAGCTTTTTTGGTTACGTGGGGAATCACATATTTATATTTAGTGGTAGTAGATGAATAAGCACATAATTATAACGTTATCTACAAATTAACCTTAACTGATGTTTTGTTAATTGAATAATTACCCTCAAATCTTCATACTATATTAAGAACTATTCGTAAACCAGTAACATTTAACAGATGTGTGAATATCACATGACAATAAGCTATTATTTTACTGAGCAAATAAATCTAAACTCCAGTACCAACTAGTTCTAAAGGTGCATCCAAGTAAGTGACATCGAACAATAAGTCCCTCACAGCGCAAACAATAGAACACTGAATTGAGCATAACTTCATGACTAAGGAAATAGAATAACAACGGGGCTAATAAAACGAATAATTCATTAAGAAAACTCGCGAGAACCATAATTAAAACAGACTATAATGTCACAGAAAAAACGCCTTAGATGCAAATGAATCACCATACATTTACATCTTAAGTGATAAACATGAGCGGGCTCCATTTCGTACGTAAGCTGAAGTTCATAATTACTTTCATTTTAATATTATTATTATGATGAGTCAAAAAGGTTTATAGCCACTTTGCGAATTTGGTTGTAAATGCTGCGTGTGTTAAATACACTTAAACTTTTAATGCACATAATTTAGCTAGACACAAAATTTAAACGCTAATCTTCTATTAAAACATGCATAAAGAACTTCCATCAAACATATACATACTTCATAATCTAAAGAATATTCTAAATTTTATCAAATATGATCAGGAATTATAAGAAAAGAAATTTATGTCTAACCCTTAATAATCTGTGGATAACTTAGATAACAAATATAATATCAAAATTCAAAATTAAGCTATTCATCATTACGAATCAGAACCACAATGAAATCTATTTAAGTCCACGACACTTTTAATAAATTTGCACAACTTAATTTGAGAAATCATAAAACTGCGGCCAAGTGGAACGGGAAACAAGTGCCTATAAGAGTTTCGGTTGCGAAATAAAATATAATTCCATCGAGAAACCGGGAGCGGTTTGAATAACAACTCTTTAATTGAAAGTTTAGCAATTTGCTCGTACCCTCCGAGTCCTGAATGGACCCGAAGGCTAGGGGCAACTCATCCGGCGCGTTTCAAAATTGAACGTAGGCAGATGTGCTTAATTACCGGCCCAGATGGCCGCCCGCCGCTTATCTCAAGACTTGAGATGAACCCCACCTCGAACCAACGATATTTGCCGGCTAAGACGTGCCTCGACAACTTTTTTTAAAGCTTCAATCCCAGTAATTATGAAGGGAATAGCGGATTATGTAATAAAGGGGAACCGTCGCTCCAAAATTTTTCTTATCTAATATTATTATTATAATTCTAACTATAGTGTGCGCCCAGATCAAAGTATGTCATTGTGTCTGCTGATGAAATGATTATTTGATGTATAAATAGAATATAAATTGTTAAAAAAAAAATTTAAACTAAAATTAAAACCGACTTCAAAAAACTGAAAAGGATAAAATAATTAAATTTAAGTAGGTATTCATCCCCTAGAAACATATTTTTGGAGTCGGTGCTTTACTTTCTATTGTTTTTGGAAACCACTTAGCACCAACTCCAAAAATATGTTTCTAGGGGATGAATACCTACTTAAATTTAATTATTTTATCCTTTTCAGTTTTTTGAAGTCGGTTTTAATTTTTGCTTAAAATTTTTTTTTCACAATTTTTAGTGGTAACTTTCTACGGTCGAAGCTAGATGGGTGATCTTAAACTTATATTGTTTCCTACTATCGTATCGTTTCAGTAAAAAGTCATTTGAAAAGCAAAACTTCGCAATTTCGCATATGTAGACGACTTCATAATTTAAGTTTTTTTAAATTTAAAACCAAAGTACCCAACTGTTTTTGAAAAAAATTTTATGGGACCAAATGGCAGCTATTCCGCATCGAACAAAAAAAGAATCACGTAAATCGGATCAGTAATCTCGGCGTAATCGGTGTACATACATAGAAAAAAAAAAAAAAAAACAAACCGGCTGAATTTAGAACCTCCTCGTTTTTGAAATCGGTTAATAAATAAATAACGAACAATATAACCGTAGTCGAGGCTATCATTTCTTTCCACAAGGTTATAGCCCCGCGCGTCATATTGCATTCACAATAGTGTCATTTTAAGGATATTATTATATTATAGGGACAAACAAAAAAAATTAAATGTAGACCTACCCACATTTTTCAGTTACTTCTCTCGTGTTTTCAGCTTGCTACAGGAAAGTATGTTTTGCTTATTTGAAAAGGCGTGTTTTATCCATAGTAATATCCTCTTTCTATAATTCAAAATGAAATAGCTACGTTGCAGGTATTTTATTACAAGAAAATGTTCAACAGTAAGCGTGTTAGATAGATAGACAACTTTGGAGAAAGACTACATACAAAGTAGTGCTTAATATAGCATTGTCTTATATTTTCGCGAGCACTACACATTTGAAATAAAACCAATTTACCGGATTTAACTCGCGTAAACGTGACACCGTGAGATACGTATGCGTGAATCGGACCGCTTAAAATATAACACAAAGTGACGGTAGTTAACTTAAAACTTATTAAATACATTTGACATCTTCAGTCTTCCCGTGAACACTGACCACCGCGATCTAATAAAACGCGAGTTAAATACAAGAAATTGGGTTTTATTTCAGATAGTACTTAATATTTTTATTCAATACTCATTTATTGCAACCATAATGTATATTAAATAGGTGTTATACATAATTTTAAAACACTAGTAATGAATTGAAAAATTCACTGGTCTTTGTATAAGTGTTCTGAACGATATTTAATCTTTAACCGATTCTGCCACCTGTAATTTCTAAATGGGTCATTCGATTTCCACGATTTATTTTTTATTAAATAGTGTAGAAGTGGGTTCTAAAAGAATAAAACATCATTTAAATTGAAAAAGGCAGAGTGCGTCTGGTTAGACAACCGTGTTTCCTTCTTTGGTCGAGAAGCAATTCTCTAATTTCAGTGTGAACGGAAATGAGCCAATGTAATTACAGGGAATCCGGAATGTCAACGCACCTGCAATATTAAGTGGTTTCTTTGATATATCAGACGTCGGCAGGCTATGGTGAATCACCTTCTTGTTTGGCTTTCATTGACGTCATTTGATGTTTACATCATAATAATTACTTAGACCATGACGTGTTTGAATGTTGATGCCACTAAATATTAACGTCCTACTAGACAGCCTTCTGATTTTCTTGCTAGCCAGTTAAGGCACAGATTAGGTAATAGGGAGTACAGGCTCTCCTAAAGCCTTGTATAATTTGACGGCAATAAGTATTTAAATAAGTCTAAATGTTTCAAAAATTCGAAATTGGAAAACGTCATAATTGAAAAACTTTAGTTTAAAGTTCTTACTTTAAACTAAAGTTTCTCCTCAAGCCTCAGCTTAATGCTAGGTCTTCCTAGCATTAAGCTGAGGCTGTGTCAATTTTGTCAATAAGGATAGATAAACACGGTATGATATTAAAACCTGTTATAGCTAAGACAACAGTTGGTGTTGATTTTGGGAATGATGATGGAACAATAATTATTAAGTTTTAGTATTCTGAACTTCGATCATCTACAACATTCTAAACTTAAATTTGACGAAAGGTGTTCGCGTAGGCATACTAATCTCACAAACTTAATACCTATTAAGACGTGACTGTAATTAAAGTATTTGTATATCTATAATCCCTCATTAATTCTGATACGTAATAGGCTCAATCTTCCTTATATCCAGGCTTATCTGTTGCTACATTCACAGTAATTTCCACTAATAGTCTCCCTTGATGTATCTACGATGAATTATCATTGCCACAATACAACAAACGCTCATTAGAGAGCTTCGAGTATGATTATTCATATTAATATATTTTTGTAAAAGCCATAAAAATGTGATTTTTGATGATTTGAAAGTGCTTCTTTGTGGACTATATATTATATATTTTAATTTTCATGTTATCAAATATGTCTATGTTCAATATTATGTGTATGTTTGAAAGTATTATAGTTATTCTCTTCGTGTGATGTATTGATGAAGAAATTAATTTAAATCTACCTATTTCCTTACCTTCCTTAAAGTAATTTTATAATCTGTTAACCGCCTCTGTGATCTAGTGGTTAAGACCACCAACACCAGGTCTAGAGGTCCAAAAGGTCAACTCCCGTGGGGCAGAAATTTTCTACTCGGTTTTGTTGGGGGTAGGACAGTTCTAAGTCCGACTATCTTCCACCATCTTACCTAAGTCTGCCGCCATAATAATAATGTTAACAGCATTGTTGCGTTCCGGCAGTCAGAGGTAAGATAGCCAGTTCCTCTGTGGTTTGAGGAATCCGGGTGTAGCTCGCTTCCATCTTCGGCCTTATTGTCACTTACGATCAGGTGAGATAAATATCAAGAGCTACCGTGTTAAGATATTAAGAAAAAAATACTTACCTGTGTCACTTTGCTATATGCACAAGCAAATCGATTTTTCTGACATTCAACCACTTTTAATTTTCTTGTGTAGAAATCCCATAATAAATAATGTACTATTATGATGTTATTCAAATTCCATCAACAAAAGTGACTTGTCACGAGGTACTCAATTCATTAAGGGTGTGTCCAATCGACAGCACATCAAGCGTAACAGTTTGACCTTGAGGGCGCCCTTACTGCGTTCGTAATAGAGGCCGCTTTTGTAGTGCAACTATTACACTTGACGTGCTGTTGTCAGTCCATACCTCGTCTCTTATAAATTTTTATACATCTAAAATCTATGGACATGCATGACTCATACTGTAAAGAAAATTATTTAATAAAATCAATTTAATTGCAGAATATTCGTTGTAAGAACAGCACAAACATACCATCACATAAGCACACACTTCGCTCTTTGATATCCATAATAAAAAAGATGCCTGATATCCCCTCTAAAAAAACAATATAATTTCATGGTAGGTTCCTATATTTTTATCGTTTCCGTTATAAAATAAAGCTGATAAAGGTTATTCCTTTTATTGTTTCAGTATTATCAGTAGCGCCTGAGCGTTCGGCTCGATGCGCGAGCGCCGAGCGAGGTGGGAGCATGCTGGTGCATCTCTTAATACTTAGCACCGCGCTGGCGGCAGCCAACACTGGAAAACACGGTTCGTTATCTTATTGCTTTTTTATTATTCTAATTGAAAATGTCTCGTCATGTCTAGGCACGTCCAAAATTCCGCAGCGCTTGTAGTTGAAAGTCTTCAAGCAGTGTGTGTTGCCAGTGATGACATACGGCTGTGAAACGTGGTCGCTCACTAAGAGCCTTCTGTGCAAGTTTGCAGTCGTACAACGAGCTATGGAACGAGCTATGTTAGGTGTTTCTCTCCGAGAAAGAATCAGAAATGAGGACAGCCGTAAGAGAACCAAAGTCATAGGCATAGCTAGTAGGATTAGCAAATTGAAGTGGCAGTGGGCAGGGCACACAGCACGCAGTATTGACGGCTGGTGGGGCGTTAAAATTCTATAATGGCGACCACGTACCGGAAAGCGCAAAGTAGGACGGCCTCCCACTAGATGGACAGACGACCTGGTCAGGGTCGCGGGAAGCCGTTGGATGCAAGCTGTGCAGAATCGTTTTATTTGGAAAGCGATGGGGGAGGCCTTTGTTCAGCAGTAGACATCATAGGCTGATATGATGATGATGATGATGAATTGAAAATGGCAAAGATATCCTCTAGCAATAGTTCAATGATAAAAAACATACAAGCTTTATAATGCCCCAGAGCGGCGCGACGCGACGGAAGGCAGTATTATCATTTAATTACTCAATTTTAAATTGTATTACGATAGAATAAAACGCTGTGTTCTCATATTGCACGATGAGATTGAGAATAATACACCGATATAGCCAATATAAGATTATTAAGTTACTCTGTTTACACAATATTGGGCCCAGACACCTGAAATTGAAGAGCTTGTTGGTAACAAGATATCATAAAGTAGGGTCTGTAAAACCGTTACAAATTTTATTGGATCAGGTTTATTATCTTCGGATTATTATATTCAAATTCATCATAATCGAGACACAGACGAACCGGCGACCCCGCTGTTTTCAAATAAGTAGGTATACAGAGAGTCGGTAAGTTAAAAATTTTCGCGTTAAATTTACATAAACCTTACCAAAGCCTGTTCTTTTCCATATTTTTTTCTTTTTCATCTCATCCCGCACGGTCCGCAACTCATTTAATTACGCGATTTTATAAATTATGTACAGAGGTAATGTTTATGCGGATACCGGAATTCATTTATAAACCATTGCTACGGTTTAACTCGGTTTTCCCACAATGTTATTATGACATGTTAAATTGTATCTTATACCTACTTACTATTTTAAGGCGTTGTAGGAATAATTTATAAATAATAATGTTATGAAACGAAAAAAGGAAATTATAAAGATCATCTTGTGATGATCATGCTTTAGCTTAGCCAGCTGTATAGTTCTCTTCTAACCGACTTCAAAATAGGAGGAGGTTCTATGTCCATTTAATGTTTGTATGTTTACCAGTTTCTCTGCCAATTGTGAACCGATTTTCAACATTCTTTTTTTATTGGGATCCCATCATTAAACCTCAAATTTTATAGGCACGTATTACCTACATATTTTTTTTCTAAAGCTATTCAAGTATTTGCTTCAGATAGTCATCAACGCATATTGATAAATATCAGAAAGAAAGTGATGGAAGGTACAACTCCTTAACGGTTAAGTGTTGGAAGAATATTCTTTAAATACTATAGGTACGTAGAGACCGACAGTTGCATTCTATCGGGAAACTGTAACGGTCTATACTTTAGTAGTTTTAGTTAGAGTTGGGTAATACTTTATCAGCGGTACGATACGATAATATGAAACAATATTACGTATTTCAACCAAAGACAAATAGACAGGCAAGTCGATAACGCTGACGGTCACCTGTCTACCGTTGACCATAGAAAATCAAAAAAATGTAAAAAAAAAAATAAACGTAAATAAAACCGACTTAAAGCAAGCGAAAAATAAATAAAGCTGTTTCCAGAAACAATAGAAACTGAAGTATCGTCTCCAAAAAATACATTTTTATATACCTTGGTACTTTTTTTAACCTTTTTAGTGTTTTTTATCGCATTTATAACATTTATTTATTTTATTCTTCACGAGGTAGCCCTTGGCCTTCGTCTTACACGATGGTAAGTGATGATAAGGCTGAAGATATAAGCGAGCTTCACCGGATCCCTCATCCATAGAGGATCTGGCCTCTTACCTCCAACTGCTGGAACACAGCAAAGATGTTAACGTTATTGTTATAGCGGCGGACTTAGGTAACATTCTGGCAGCGAGGCTGTCAAACTTTTTTTCTATACGACACCTACAAAAATAAGGAAAAATCACTTGATATTGTCGGTGCATTCCAACCTATAAAAAACCTACCACCAACCAAATTGAGTAGAAAGTTTCTTCCCTCATGGGAATCGAACCTCGGACCTCTAGATTTTAAGTACATGGTCTCAACCACTAGACCACAAAGGCGGTGAGTATATAGCCCACAAAAGTGGTTGTAACACATGTGTAAGATTTGTACACGTGTTACATGAAAATTCGCAGATTATGACATTTGCTAACGTTAAAATGAAGAAAATAACATAAATGTTCATTTTATATGAAATCATGAGACAACCAGACACATCAGCCAACGAAGTGAGAACCGCTGAAACTTGAAACATGAAAGTAAGATTAATAATAATATTCGCTTGTACTCGCGGAGCTCTCATTAATTATTTTCAAACTACGCAGAGGAGTTGCCTTTATAGAACGAGTGTAATCACGTGATTAATTCTTTTTTAAAGCTCCACTGTCCAGTGTGATTGGAATATTGTTACCTATATTAATGCTGGAGGGAGAAAAGTGCTATATCGTGGTCTAGGTATATTTTTTTCGTGTTAGGCTTACCGTTCTATTATGAACCTACAGTAAAACTACAGTCTTTCATCAATGACTGTTCAGCGATTTATCAATAAAGCTAAACGGACTTTTCAGGAAGTCTTTAATAACTCTGGAGTAAGTAAGGTTGCTGTATGAAAGGTAATAAATCATTATTGCACAAAAATAACCATTAGATGTTAAACGCGAATAAATTATCAACATATGAAAAAGGCTTCTCATCTTATCTCCGTAGTTTCAGACTGTAAATTATTATTATTACGAGTATATGTTTATGTCAAATATAAGAAACCATAATTTTTTAGTGTTGCGCAAAACTCATCAGATAAGATTTGCAAATCTTCAAGACTATTTACCATTAAAATTAATTTGTACCGATACCTAATCAATCCCATCTTACGGGTTTGGAAAAAATTGCACTTTATACGTTTTTCTGTATTATTTTTTCAAGTATGCTTAAATGCCAAATACAGTAAAATATACAGACGCAATCATATGATATTTCGCTCATTGCTTGGTAAACATTTACGTGTTTGTACTTCTATTTAATACCCTGTGTAATACCCGCGGAGCACATGTTATTCCGTCGTGATCCGTGTGGTGTAAGCATGGAATGAAACTCACCACCAAGGAAGCGTTCGCTAATCCATAATTCCGCTTGACTTACCCCTTATATTGAATGTTCTTATATAGCTATAAAATGAACAGAAACTTATCGATTAACTTCGAGTCGAAATATAACTTTGTCGCCTACAATATAAGACCAGTTTAAACCTTAACTGCAAGTGGAATAAACTTACGTATCTATAGTCGTGGGTTCCTTGGACCCATGTATTTATGAACAGACATAAAAGCTTACCATGGGGATTTTTGCAGAATATTTCAATCAAAACTACTATTTAATTTTATTAAAACATATTTTTATGAAAATAAACAATACGACTTTACAATTTCACATCTTAACTGTACTAAGAAAATAAGTCATTGTTTTTCTTGCAACCAAAATTGGTGACTTAAAAAAAATACAAAGTATACAAGTTTTACAAATCATTTTTTTCACTTAGTTAATTAAAGTACGTTACTTCACAAAATCTGCAAAATACAAAACAATCTTTCTATAAAAAACATTGACACCTGTCAAATACAAGCTTAAATTACATAGTACATACCACATATGTTTAAGCAGGCAGTTTTTATCGATTTATCATCATTTCTGTCTAATTCTTCAAAGCTACTGTTCTAATACTTGTATATGCTCCCTAAGATTTGCGATCGCGATTAACGAAAAGAATGAATAAAATTACATACAATAACAAAAACCGAATGTTACGTATCTATGTTATATAGTCGTGGGTCCGTGGGACCCAAATACACCAGTCTCAAAATATACTTATACTCCGACGTCCTAGCGGAAGGTACTAAGAGGCGGGGGGAGATGCGTTGCCTGCCGCGGTTGTATTGGACATTGAAAATTGAACCTGGGTCCGGGTTAAGCATAATTATGAGAATTTTGTAACTTTACGCTCCATAAGTTACAATTATTTTATTCAGAGACTATAACTACACATTCTAAGCAAAAATATCGCTATCTCTCTATTAAATAGTATGTCTGATAATATTATTGACCTCACACCTAGCCGAAATTAAGCTTGTTTAATGTATACTAGATAATGGAGAAGTATAGACATACTAATATAATATATATTATTATAAATTCGAAAGGAACTATATTTCTGTCTCGCTGTCGTTTTGATTTTGATGTTTCTGACCACTACACAAAAGGCCGATACTAGAACTAAAATGAAAATATACCAAGTTTATTCATGATAATATTACCCACACTATGATTTGCTTTTGTTAGGATCTATATAACCATATTGTCTTTATTTCAGCAATGTGAATACTGCAAAAAATATTTGTCACACACATCGTAGTTCTTTTGTTAAGCTTTTTTTGTTAGTGAAGTTAAATAGTGAATGCTGATTGAAACGCATTGTCATTTTTTTAAATATTGTGCTCTTAACATGTAAGCCTTTCAATTTGAAAAGCTTTTATGTCATTTTAATAATTTTCAAATTTTATAAAATATACATACTAGACTATCTATTCATAGAATTGAAAATATTATGTTGAATACTCCATTCATTGTTATTGCTATTGTTAAAATCATTTGATACAATTGTGTGATTTTTTACCAACCTTGATACGTGGATAACAGAATCCAAATGACATTGAATGAGGGCTATTGATTTCTTCATATAAACTTAGTGGACACGATTTTTCAATAACCGCCTACTTTTCTTTGGATCTCTCCAAATCCAATGGCTTATGTGGCTTGTGGAATGCCTACCTAGCACTGCGTTGGGAATTTAATGTCAGGATTATGTCAGTATTGACTTTTGGGTTTCTTAATTCCAAAGCTTAAGGGTTGACTGTCTTCATAACATCCTAATTCTCACATCGAAGAAAAATGAATCGTCGTCTTAAAATTATTTATTATGGTTAGTGAATAATTTTAAGACGATGAATCATTTTCATTTTTAACTAACGTCCCGAGTTTGGAGCGCCATTCTGAACATAACTTTACAAAAGATCGCAGCTAAATAAAACACAACTTTGTAATATTGATTTCCTGCGAGGAGTAAGGTTGCCGGAGCTCATTGAGAAAATGTTATGTTGGAAGCAGGGGACTTGTCTCCTATGTTGTTTACATAATGTTTTCTCTTGATTTTACTAGGCCTATAGGTGGCATGTATGCTTGTTTACCATTATGAATTAAATAGATCACCAAAAAGGCTTTATACCCACCAAAGTTATTAACCCGTCAAGCATCAGATTCCAGACAATTGATTATTCAATTGTCATAGACCTCCAGAGGTATTACGCCGCTTAACAGATTGTACAATCTATAAATTTTTGCTCAATCAGTTTCTTTAATTAGATAGGTTTGTTTAGTATGGTAAACAGTTAGATAAGCCTTTTGTATTAAAATATGTTAATATCGCACAAAACTGGTAATTAACTGACTCAATTATGATTGTGAGCTATAGAAACCCAACGTTTATTGCAAATATTCAACCACAAAGATTGACAGGCCGTCCGGGTGGCCGTTGCATTTGACTTCTATAGTTTGACGAATGTGCGGCCAATTCCCGTTAGTCACGGCCGCGAAGAGCGCAAATGTCAATGATTAATATTGACAGGACTGAAAAATAACCATATAATTGATGCCTCCGTTCTTTATTTATCAATTATTGAAATAAATAGACTCCCGGAAGCATGTGACATCTTCACTCCCTTTCTAAATTAATAAAGCTGATAATTTGTAGAGCCTCACATAGTAGGTATTATAAATATAGCCGCGTCGTGCGCACAAATAGTCATCGTGAACCCGTCATAAACAAGATAATACAAAATTAAAAAATTTAATTAACCCCCGGCGTCATTAATCATCTATTTAGCACCACCTCATTGAGACTACTCAAAGGAGCCCAAACACGCTATATCTGCTGTAAGTTTCTGAAGAATTAAGCATTTCGCAGACTTTTTGATGGTATAGGATCAGCTCAAGGATAGTATGTCATGGAAATGTCACCGAAGTTTCAAATCAATCGGATGTGTAAAAGTTAGTAAAACCCTATCATCATGTACAAAATGAGCTGATAGTCATCAAACGCCTGAACTGATCTTCATAAATTATAGCTAAGAACCATCGTAGGCACATCAGCTTTAAAACCAAAAAAAAACGAATCAAAATCAGTCCATTCGTTTAGGCGCTACGATGCCACAGACAGACACACAGATACACAGACAGACACGTCAAACTTATAACACCCCTTTTTTCATCGGGGGTTAAAAAATAGTTATTTGTTATACAAGAGTGCAAAGATGCTTTTTAACGGCGTGCTCAATTTTGATGACCGAGCAAGCGAAGAATTCGAACATTAGAAACCTGAGCGCCAGCGAGGGAATCAAAAGAGCACGAGGTGAAAAATCTTTGCACTCGAGTGCAACACATAACTTTTCATCCCACCTCAACGAGGAAATGACTAAACGCAAAAAAAACATTTGCGCATTATAAACTAGAATAAACTTCTTTATCGCTAGAATCACTAATTTTAGGTGTTTTACTTGTTTTCACGTTTCTTGTTTTAAACATATGGTTTGAACAAATATGTCGTGAAAAGAAAATAAAATTAAACAAAAAGTACCTACACCAAGAAGGTGCCGAGTCTGAGTTTTTAACAAGTTACAAAACGTTGTATGATAAATTCGGCACCATGCAGGTAAAAGTAAAGAGGCTTAATGATGTTTTGAATTCACAAACTTAGTACACACGCTGTTCTAAATTCAATCGGTGCTTCACTTTCTATTGTTTTTGGAAACCACTTAGCACCAACTCCAAAAATATGTTTCTAGGGGATGAATACCTACTTAAATTTAATTATTTTATCCTTTTCAGTTTTTTGAAGTCGGTTTTAATTTTTGTTTAAAATTTTTCTTTCACAATTTTTAGTGGTAACTTTCTACGGTCGAAGCTAGATGGGTGACCGTAAACTTATATTGTTTCCTACTATCGTATCGTTTCACTAAAAAGTCACTGGGAAAGCAAAAATTCGCAATTTCGCATATGTAGACGACTTAATAATTTAATTTTTTTTTAATTTAAAACCAAAGTACCCAACTGTTTTTAAAAAAAAAATTATGGGACCAAATGGCAGCTATTCCGCATCGAACAAAAAAAGAATCACGGAAATCGGATCAGTAATCTCGGCGTAATCGGTGTACATACATAGAAAAAAAAAAAACATACCGGCCGAATTGAGAACCTCCTCGTTTTTGAAGTCGGTTAAAAAGAGATTAGTTCAATGCAATGACATGCCTTGATTTATAAATTTGAAATAATTAAACTCTTCAATATTTTTTTCCGGTTTTTAATTGTAACGCCATTAGTTAAAAACGCCCCTACACTAATATCATTTGTAAAGTTAATAGTCCTATATGTTTAGGTACTGCGAGCTATATTGTGTGATCGCCTCACAGAATAGTAGCGTTACTATCTAACAAAGGTATACTGCGCTCAATTGCATACGATTCGACAGCTGGTTACGCAGGCAGTGGTATCGTTTAGCTAGTTCAATACTTTCATTCAAGACTCGTAAACTATGGTTCGTCATAATCCGAGGTATCAAACTTTTGTAGAAAATGCTAAGCTCGGGTTAGCATTTTCTCAGATAATAAAATTTCCAAATTTATTCGTTGAATTTACTACATGTGTACTCCATTTATACACTAATATGTCTAGGGATTCCACCTTTAAAACCCAACAACATTCGTGTTAGACATTTCAGATAAAGGTTTTCAAATTATTTCTGTTGCTCTGTTCGTTTATTAAATGTAATATTTTTTTATTACACCAGCCCGCCTAGCATGACCACCGAAGCGCGATATGATAAAGCTATTTATCGCTTTGAATTGTCAAAAATCATTGGATATAACCGCTATTTTGAAATTTTATCGAAAGTGCGAACATGTGTATATACAATAAAAGTTCGCAGTTTCGATAAAATTTCAAGATGGCGGTTATATTCAATGATTTTTGACAGTTCAAAGCGATAAATGGCTTTATCATATCGCGTTTCGGTGGTCATGCTAGGCGGGCTGATGTTAAGTAATGACATGTTTTACGATGATACATGTTTACCTAGAAGGTGTCTATTCACTCTAGCCTTGAAGACGTCCAAGTTTTAGGTTTCGGGAAACAGATTGGTAGGCAGAGAGTTCCACTTCTTGGCAGTTCGTATTAGAAAGTACTTGGCGAAATGCTTTATGCGGGTGGTTGGAATATCCACAATATAAGAATTAAACGCCATTCTACGTCTGCTCCCTCGATGGTAAAAGAGAGCTGGTGGAATTGATTCGTGTGATTCCCTCACACACTGTCGAAGTATTCGATAGAAAACCGACAAACGTGCAACTCTACAGCGATGCTCGAGATCTTGGAGTTTAGCCTTTGCTAATACTGGGTTGTTAATAAGTCGTTTAGCTCGCTTCTCCACAGAGTCCAATGCTGCCAGCTGATATTTGGCAGAATCACCCCATACATGACAGCACTATTCCACACACGATCGATTTTGCGCTTTATAAAGTAACAGCAGCTGGGCAGATGTGAAATACCGCCTCACCTTAAAGAGAATGCTGAGTTTTTTTTGCGGCAGTAATTGCTATGGACTCAATGTACTAGCTGGAAATCATACTCGACGACATCTCCATGCCAAGGAGATGCAAATGGCCGGTCACAGGAATGGATACACCCAAGGAAGTCGAAGTAAGATGGATAGGACTCCGTTTAGTGGAAAACAGACACGCCTGAGTTTTTGTCGCATTGAATTTCACATCAGTTTGATATATGAGAAAGAACAACAATCACATTTTAATGTTTTTGATGCGTTTAAACGCCTACTTTATTGTAACAATTACAAATAAAGAAAAAATCGATGAAAAAATATATGCTCCAGGCGGGATTGGAACCCGCGTCTCCTGATTTCCGGCCAGACGCGATTACCACTACGCCACCGGAGCACTAGGTATAACCTACTAATTTCTTCACCGCGTTCTTTCTTTTTGCAACGTTTTTATAGCAACTTTTTTCTCACCACACCTCTAATGATCCGAAAGAATATTTTAACTTCTTTTTTAATATTTATATATTTTTTTTTATTTTTTTTTAATATTTGTAAAACTATTATTTCGGATCATTAGAGCTGCTAACTTCAATGAATGGTGGGAAAAACGTTGCTACAAAAACGTTGGAAAAGGAAAGAAAGCGGTGAAGAAATTAGTAGGTTATAATTACCTAGTATTCCGGTGGCGTATTGGTAATCGCGTCTGGCCGGATACCAGGAGACGCGGGTTCTAATGCCGCCTGGAGCATATATTATTTCATCGATTTCTTGCTTTATTTGTAATTATTACAATAAAGAACAACAATGGAAAATATTTCTAATCAACATCCATAAAATATAAGATAAATAGATGCACTCGGCATACTTTGCTATGCATGTAAAGAGGTCTAAAAAATCTGTTAGGTTTTAAAATAAGTTATTATAATCCAGGCACCTTCGCGGGCGTGTCCAGAACAACCTATCAAAGTTTCATCACATTCCGAAAAATGGTTTCAAAACGCAAGGACAAGTATGCAAACATTGATTCGTATTTATAAGTTATAGTCAAACTGCCTATGTGGTAAGTACTTAAACCGTAGAACTTAAACCGTAGAAATACCCAGTCAGTATCGGTAGGCTTCGGTATTTTCTCCCAACTTTTGATTTTCTTACAACGAAATTATGTATTTCAAGTCAAAACAGATAGCTAAACAAACATTTAGTCGAAAGATATGGATAAAAGTTATTGCGTACAAAAAATACGAGTATATAATCTATTTGTTTATAATTCCTTTAGTTCTTTTTTCTAGCTTAGAGTTTCCAAGTAAAATGCCTAGTAAAAAATTAAAAAGTAAATATAGTGTTCATTTAAAATAGTGCCTGTTAGAAAATATTTATTTCATTTCTAAAGTAGGTACTGTTTCAACTCAGTGAAAGAATTTGTGAATTAATAAAAATGAGCTATTTTATTTTGGAACGTTTCATTTTTACACCTTTTTAAATAATTATTGCTGACAGGTCAGAAAAAGATGTTTTTCCCTTGCTATATGACTCTGCCCTTGCTATTTTAATATCGTATCTAAAATGACCATATGGTTCGTGGACTTTGCTTTAAATAGATATAGCGCCACATTAACGACGTATATTAAGGGGTGGTTACGTAGTAGACTAATTGCTTAGGGTCGTCGAGAGTACTCTTTGCCACAATAATCATTATGAATGAAAATTCATTTATTACCAATACTGTTTTCTACAAAGGAATCGTTTCTGACATAGGAAATGTTGTGAATTAATCTTTGTCATTGTGCTTGCTAATATTGCCCTTATGTATTATATCCTAGTTGCGCTGAGCAAAATGTGGAAGCGACAGCGTTCTGCTAATTAAGCAACTACTAATTTGATCGCCCACCTAGCAGTCGTTTGACGTCAGTAATTGGTTGACGCTCAGCACGAATATTGAAGATCTCGTACGGTACAAATACCTTTAACTTGGAACTAAGATAAAATCAAATCCTAGATACCTGCAAATCTATTATATAAGTATATTGACTGATAAATAAATGATAAATATTTTTATTAGAAAGAAGCCCTTGGGTTGTAGCCGAATACCAGTTTTGTCCTCATCTCGAGGTGTGAAGTGTCGCAACTCGGTGACTTGGTTATTGAATTTTCTTTTAAAATGAAATAAATCTTTATGTATCTATTTATATTTATATTTACTCTGTAGACCAACAGCCATACTTACAGGACTTTCAAATTTATCTTGAACATTTGATAATGTCATGACATTTCTATGAAATAATATTAGCTGAATTATTTCATAGAAATGTTATATAATTATCAAAGTAAATGTATTTGAAAGTTGCAAAACATTTCTATAAACTAATTAACCCCATTTTTTTAATTTCATTCGTATTGTCGTCACCAACCTGTATAACAATTTAGAAATCTTACAACGAATTCAAAAGGACACCTTTACCAGTAACAAATTGTTTCCGGTACCATAATTTGTAAAGCCGCGTAAGTCACCCGGAAGTCAAAATCAATTGTCCCGATGCCGGATCGGAATCGGAATCGGATTTTTTAGATGCTTACTTAGTATTTCCGTTGGTTAGGTTAGTATGGTGCTGAGTTAAATACAAGCCATAATAATTCATATAAGTACTGCATAAATATTCGACCCGTTATTGTTTAAAATAACCGCGACTGAATACTAGACCGAAGCATATTTTGAATTATAAACTGACAGCCGCTGTCAAATTCATCGGTGCGGTAGCTCTGTGCGTCATCGATTTCTGGTAATTGGATGTAACTTTTCACAAGTGGCGGCGTCCGATGTGTGAATTGTTATTTGTCACGTCGCATAGTGCACTACTAAATATAGTAAGAGGTAGGAGCTGTTACTTCATTGTCTTAGCTTTGATAAGACAGGGGAACTTACGATACCAGTATAATATTATTCACATAAAGGTTTTGAGAGGCACTCTCTCGAAACCGATAGTAGACGGCAGTGTTGGTCTTCTTAAGACTTGAATTAAGTCAAAAGTCTGATAGCGACTTTTTTCTTACCCCCTTTCTCTCTCATACCCAAACTGTTTTGTTTCTGGGACGTAGATAAAAGAATAACAGCTGTAGGTTACTATTGAAGTATCAGAGCGAAGCTATAAGCTCTAACATAGTGATCTCTTCCACGTTACAGAAAATCGCAGCTACGTAGTATTACTCAGTAGTATTCATATCTGGAATCGTCGGTAGGACTACTCTGTAGTTTTAAGTAGCTGCGGACGGCAGTGTTTAGTAAAGTGACCAAAGCAGGATTGTTTTTATACAAAGCACGGCATCGATCACCCTTGGCTTGTCGTCTATGAAAAAAATGCTGAAAAATTTACTGAACTCGATAGCTTCACTATAAAAGCTCGGACTGGTTTTCAATGGTCATTGGATGGCTGCGTCATACGTTAACACGTCGTTCACTGTGCTCACAGCCGCTCCCGATGAATATTGTATTAATTCATTCGGCAGCTCATGTTCAGTTAATTTATTTACGCTTTATTGAGCGGTATGCTTTACAATTCTTTACAAAAAATGGTGACCCAAAAGTCTTAGTCGCTTATTTAATTAAATGAAGAGGAAAAACACCTTACCGATGACGCTTAATGTGGATAATAATAGTGCATGAGATTAAATTCCTTCATTGAGCATTCCAAATATCAAAATCAAAAATATTTAACAAATATATTTTATTACAAGACTATTACAGTGGCTGAGACCTCCTTATAAGTAAAAATAATTCTTGTACTGGGAAAACTCGCTCTTCCTCAAGGTTATTACAATTGCCTTCGCTAACTTATCTTTTACATAATTCTTGATTTTATTTTAACATTATTATGAATGTGGCATGTGTATCGCGGGTTCGATGCCCGCCCCAGGACTTTTCTTGTATACTGCACACTTATTTAAAAAATATTATCATTATTATTTTATCTAAAGTAATTTAAGTATTACCAACAATAGAAGAGTAATGAGACCATAAAAGGGTACCTAAAGTAGAAATAGGTACTATCAGAAAAAAAATGTTTTTAAATAGTCAATGATGTTGGGAATCGAATAGCTTCAATCAATGTCTATAACGGTATGAAAGAAAAAATAAAATTTCATTAGTTTTACGAAAATATTTCTAGAAAATTTCCTTAGAATATAGAAGAAAAGCTGAATAGTGTAACATCAGTGTTTTCATTCAATTTCCTCAAATGATGTTTATAGATATGAGTGTATACAAACATAAGGAAGATTACGTTATGACATGGCAGAAGCGTCACAGTCACCGGGGAAGTTGGGAAATAAATATTTTTCTAATATCTCATGAAAATGTGTCACGCACACACTGATACATCCCCGTGTTCTGCACGTTAAGGGTCTGTAGGTTAGATTACCTACAGATTTTGTATAAACGCCTTTGATTTTTAGATTCAATACTACTAATCATCTGTCTGTCAAATTAAATAATAAAATAAAATAAAAATAACTTTATTTCTTTAATATCCTTACAATATTTTACACCAAGACTTCCCAGTAAGTAATCAGAGATACTTGTATTGGGAATGACTCGCAACTTCCCTATTGGATTACATAAAAACAACAAGCTATTTGTAGAAAGGCAAAAATAATTCGTAAAATTAAAATAATAAATGTCTGTGACAATAAATGTCCGTGTCTGTGTCTGTCACAGACATTAACACACAGAGGTGTGTGTAAAATTAAAATAATAAAGGTCTGTGCCTGTCAAATTACTCTCAAGTTTTTTATCTAATGAAATTAAATGTTATTTCATACGAAAATTCTGTTACTGATTAAATACTTATTATACTTAATATATCATAAGTCAGTATTAACTATAATCAATTTTAAGATTTGAAATAAAACCACTGTACCTGATAAAACTCGCATATAATTAAATATGTTATCACATTTTGATTCCCAACTTTAAATTTAAAGCACGGGAAGACTGAAGATGTCAACTGCCTTTGTTATGTTTATCAGTTGACCGTCATTATGTGATAAATAACACGCTTGCGAAGATCACGATATCCGTTGGTCGAGCTTGCCACGAGGTTATAATTAGCATGATGGGACCCCAAACTAGTGGTACACTCCAACCATCATCTCTATTGAAATTTAGATGTTTTTAACCGACTTCAAAAACGAGGAGGTTCTCAATTCGGCGGGTATGTTTTTTTTTTCTATGTATGTACACCGATTACGCCGAGATTACTGATCCGATTTACGTGATTCTTTTTTTGTTCGATGCGGAATAGCTGCCATTTGGTCCCATAAAAATTTTTTCAAAAACAGTTGGGTACTTTGGTTTTAAATTAAAAAAAACTGAAATTATGAAATCGTCTACATAAGCGAAATTGCGAATTTTTGCTTTTCCAATGACTTTTTAGTGAAACGATACGATAGTAGGAAATAATATAAGTTGACCGTCACCCATCTAGCTTCGACCGTAGAAAGTTATCACTAAAAATTGTGAAAAAAAATTTTAAACAAAAATTAAAACCGACTTCAAAAAACTGAAAAGGATGAAATAATTAAATTTAAGTAGGTATTCATCCCCTAGAAACATATTTTTGGAGTTGGTGCTAAGTGGTTTCCAAAAACAATAGAAAGTAAAGCACCGACTCCAAAAATATGTTTCTAGGGGATGAATACCTACTTAAATTTAATTATTTCATCCTTTTTGTCATTTCAACAGCCTCATTATCACTATTGAAATAAAACATACGAATGCCAGTAAATAAGATTGTTTAAATATACCACCAGCGATCGGCATTTTGGGATCCCTCGAACCATCAGTGGAAAGATGGTTGTAGGGCTCCCATACAAAATAAATTAATAGGGTATAAAATAATTTAATGTTCGAGATACAAACATCTGCCTCTACTGCCAGGGAACCAGGCTTAATACACAGGAGGATCACTCAACCAGACAGTTGTCAATTCGTCACATCATCACCTTATACTCACATACGTCCCACTGCTGGACACAGGCCTACTTACAGTGGCGTAACTATAGACTGGCAGAGCTGGCAAAATGCCACGGGCCCCCGACTCAAGAGGGCCCCGGCCCAAGAGGCCTCTCATCAGAAGAAAATTTTTAACATTGTATCTGAGTTATATAAATTTTATTTTACCATTTTTACCCCATCAAAAGAATTTGCCACGGGCCCCAGATGGTATAGTTACGCCTTTGCCTACTTACATGAGAGAAACACATTAACATGAGGAGTTTGGGCCATAACACAACCACACTGCCGCAGTGGTAAAATGCGAGTTGGTGAGTTAAAGCGGTTACAGTTACAGCCAGGATCAACGGCTTAATATACTTTCCGAAGTACGAAGAATCCCATCCAATCTCCTCGATAGGATAATCGCGAAATCCATATTTTCGCAATTGAATGACTAAATCCTGAATGAAGATAATCATCTCTTATTTGTTGCTTTTAACTTTAAGTGGTCAAAAAAGCCTAAAGCGACAAGAATGAGGACATTTCCTCTACTTCCGTAACTTTGCGAAAATCCGGGTTTCACGACTGTCCTACAACATAAATACCTTACACAACTTCGATATTTTTCCAGCTGAACTATTTTTGTTATTCGACAGTTATCACTTCACAGGTACGTACAGACTGATCTTGGAGGTGTTATTTCATAAAGTAAATATTTATGAGGGGAACTTCTCTCCGTCCTCGGTAAGCCGCGGGATCCGAAAAGACATAAACCTCGAGGGATTCAGTTCTAAGTTCACAAAGGCGATGTTCATTTGGCATTTCTTATTTCAGTTACTTCAGCTAGAGTAACAATTCGAATTCTATTTGCTTTTGTGTAACTTTTGTAGAGATGGCAAATATAACTCGATATTCTTGGGGAAGTTTAATCTTCTGGTGTCTAGCTAACTAAAATATAATTTAGAAAACACAATACTGCCCAAAGTGTTAACATTACAACTTACTTATGGACTAAATTATTAACAGATTATTGAATCGGTTTAATATTTTTATATTTAAAACGCTTAAAATGATTTTCTCTCAAAATATATTATTTTAACTAGCTTAAGACCACTGCAATTAATTCGCTTTGTATCTTTCATAGCTCTAAAATTGTTTTCATCTTATACAAAAAATGCTAGTGCCCTTACTTAATTAAAAAAATAATACATGTCTGTTTTCTAATGGCCTCGAATCTCTTAACCGCTTAGTTGAAGTAATTCCTAGTTGTTTGCGTCTCATAATGAGTTTTCAATAGATTAATCCGTTACTACCATAGACGTTTCAGGTTAGATTAAAAGTTTATGATATAAAATTTTTGATGGCAAAATTTTTTGATCATGGGTATTCAATTGTATCTACTGATTTCACAGGTCTAATTACTACATATTGAACAGACGCTTGATATGAGTGTTTTTTATAAAATATTCTGCGTTTTTAAATAAAATAGAAAACAGGGTCAAGTAAAATAATAATAATAATAAAATTAATATTCATACACTCACACCTATTATCTAGCTAGTCCAAAGTAATCATCATTAAGAGCTTGTGTTATGGATACCTAGATTATGGAGAAATAATGATAGTAATACGTATATAAATATTATAAATATACTAAATAAACAGATAAACATCCATGACTCGTAAACAAATGCTCGTACTCATCATACAAACATTTGCTCCTACCGGGATTCAAACCCGGGGCCTCTTGACCGAGTAGCCTGTATAGCAAGGGGTACAGACCACTCGGCTAGCCGGTCGATAAAGTAACAACTAAAACTAATAAATCTTTAGTCTTTATGTCATACTTGACATGAAGGTTTCATACATTTTTTAAACATCTCCTTTCAAGTAATTTATTATTAATGATACCTTTAAAGTCATTTTAACTAAACCACTTAATAAAGCCTCTTCAAGTTTCGTATGTACATTCCTGAAGTCGACGCGATGACTAAACAATGTCGCTAGCTTCTTTAAAGTTTCGAGAAACGACAAACTTATTATATTTGGGTGATTTAAGTTACTATAATTATAAACTAAGCATTTATATCAGTTTATACACACTATATATTACAAAAAAAGCATTTCAAGATTAATAATAATAACGAGTGTATTTTATCAAACAACACGACCAACGGAGATAAAATCAAATTCGTCATTAGTATGAAACGCTGGAGTCTTTGCAAAATAAGAACATTTCAAGTGGGCCTTTCTGAAAAGGCAATTCTTGAGAAAGGAAAAACGGACTGGATACTCTGCAAACAAAACGGAAGCAGCAGGTTTAATCTCTATGAGGTACAAATCGCTCGTTATGTAAATTGAATCTCTTGCAAATTTAAATCGCTTTCATAAGCCAATTCCCTCTGAATAAAAACAATAGGATACTCTTTCAACATTTAAGATATTTCCCGAGGAAAATTTATCTCGACCCATTAATTATTCAACTGTGTACCGAGATAGGGTTCTGTGTTTTTTTCTAAGAGTAAGTTTGAAATCGGCAGTTTATGAGATATTCAGTGATGGTGATAAAAAGAAACTCACCTCTTCTCTGCTCGTGTCATACTTCAAAGATCAAGGTTCATCAAGGAAATGCTCTTTGATATAAAGTCCGACATCAATTTAGTTAACTTTGTTGATTTAGAACAAACAGAGCGTTCGCGTGAACATGAGCCTTTACAGCTTGGATTAGGTTATGTTTACACTGAAGACTAGAGCACTACCTTTAATAGTGTTACGGCGGGTTTACCTAGCGTGGTAGCCTTGCGCAACTTTGAAGTCATTTTTCGCGGACTGAAAGACGGTTTCAGCAGCTAATATACGATTTCAGGCCATTCCGGGAGCCAACTAATCTGACGCCACCATTTACAACCCATTTCAGACTCTTACAGGACCCCTTAAGGCTATTTGACACCCATGTGTAAAATTCCATAACAGTGAGTAAAAAAGAGCTAATGCTAGTCAAGGACAGAAGAATAATCTTCTGGTTTTTAATGGTCGCGAAAAGACAGCGCGCTATACTACACAAGAACAGACAAAGAAACGTCGAAAAAGTAGTGAGAGAGTTAGCATGTTATTCCATTTAAGGAACATTCTAGCATTTTAGATTAAAGAAATATTGTGGAAGCTTTGAGAATTGTCTAGTAGTATTCGACAGCTATATAAGTACTTGTGTCGCGGCAAAGGCAATCAGTTCTATTTGGAATTACGAAGCGATTACTTTGAAGCTATATCAGTGCTAGTTTTTCAGTGCGTTAAGTAATAATAATACCTAATAATATTCATACACTCACACCTATTATCTAGCCCAAAGTAAGTATCATTAGGAGCTTGTGTTATGGATACTAGGTAACGGATTAATATTGATAATATTACGTATATAAATATAATAAATAAACATATAAACATCCATGACTCATAAACAAATGCTCGTATTCATCATACAAATATTTGTCCCTACCTGGATTTGAATCCGGGACCTCTTGATCGAGCAGCCCGTATAGCAAGGGGTACAGATCACTCGACCAGCTGGTCGTTAAATTAATTAGGTGAAGTTAAGTGATTAATTAGTGTTGTTAAGTGACGTGTTTGTTTCAGTAACGTTGTTGTTACTGTCTTTAATAATCGTGATCTCAAAATTGCATTGGCATTTTATTTACACCTAGCTCGAAACAATTATTACTTATTTCAAAGGACTTATCTCAGTGCGAACCACGGTGAACATAACTTTGGCGATCATAAGGCACAAGACATACAACCAAACTCAATAGTGTTTTTCATTTCAAACTATATCGCAGCATAATACAGTATTCTACGAGTCATTACAAAGATTACACAGGCAGCTGAGTCAATATGGATACAAAAAAGAATAGATCCGCCACAAAAAATAAGCTGCTTTGGAATGTTTATTTAAACTGAGCGGTTTTACTGAACATTTTAGGGATTACTCAGAATGCTGACAGATAAAGGATTAAGAACCTTGTATTATTTTCCAGTCTACGCGTGTAATGGGAACATTTAATACACAAACATGTTGAAATGCCTAATACCTATAATTTAGATAAAACATTTTTAGGAATAATTATAATTCAATTAGGGGAAAAACAGGGCACTGTTGTATTCTCCACAGGGTTTAGGAGTGTCGGTGTAGGCAAAAACTCATTTATAGCCCGGCCTCGACCGTGCCGCTATCAGCGACAGCTTATGGCCTGGCTACGACTATTGGCTAAGCGGCGAGCGACAACTAGGGCAGCACCTCAGATCATATAAATAAGGGCGGCACCGACAACTAGCACTAAGCGGTGGGCGGCGTCCATGCCACGACCGCTCAGCTATGCGATTCTCTAAAGTCAGCAGCCTTGAATTCGTGGCTGTCGGCAGCGCTGTCATACCTTTTGGCGTTTGTTTGACAACCGTTGGCAACACTAGCGTTCCGACGACGAGCACGGCGTGAGCCGGAACTAAAAACTTTTTTATTTTTATATCTTTCTTGTAAAAGTCAATCAAATATTGCATGGAGTCATTGCGATACATTTCAAATACAAGAAAAATGAAATCTTATTGATTTCATTTTTCGATTTTACTTCATGTCATATCTCTAAACCGGCGACGAACATACAGAGTCAGGATCGACGTATAGCAGCGCTGTGCACAAACCTCAAAATCAATGCCATATCATCGTCTTGTCAGTCTTCAAGCTCGATGTCGAATATTTCTGTTAGTGAATCACACTGCAGTAGTGTCTCGCGGCAACGACCACTGACGTGTATGTCACTTGTACTCCCACAAAATTTATACGCGTTTATTTAATTTATTCGGCGTGCTCTTAGAATTTTAGTACTATTGTTTTCGCCGCTCACATCCACTGCTCTAAGATAACAAATGAACTGAAATGTAAGCTGCAACGGCAGCGGCAGCGGTTTTCTGCAGTGGCGCGCGGCAAGGAGACCAGCGGGATGATCTACCTATTCTTTACTAGAAGTAGATTGACTAAGAGTTAGTGTTCTACAAAATGCATTAAATTATTGATATTATACTAAACTAAAATTAAACAATTGCTATAGTTTTATTAATAATATGCACGGTTTAGTAATTAAACTAGCCAACCATCCCCGGTCCCTTACCCACTGGCGACTTTTTAGTGACCGAACTATTTGAATCTGTTATCAAATAGAAAAAACAAACAAAGGGAACTAAATTCAGGTCACTGTGTCAAACACAAAAATTACACAATTCAACTTTTAAAAAGGTTAATGCAGTTGGGCACAGCGAATTTTAGTGCAACTCGCAGTATTGCGTTGTGAAGAGTAATATAACATATATATGTATACGCGGTTTGTTTTTGCTTTCATTCTGTTACTGTGCAATCAAGTAAAATATACGAACCTTTAATTATTCAAACAAAAACAATCTAGGGTAATAGAATTCTGGCTGGTAGAGTTACCTACTAAGTTTATTATTTATCATGGATATTTCTCTTTATTTAGTGTATATGTCCCCGCCGTCTGGGTAAATAAGCCACTTAATTTTAATGCCTATATATGACGTTAATTAAACGCCGGCATCCACTCCAATGCCTAGGCCGATAGTTCATTGAACTAAAATTAGACAACGTTGAACAACTTGACGTATTGAAACTCCGCTCAATTAGATACCTAGGCGAATCGTCTTATACTAATGAGTTTAGGTGTGTTTTGTGATCACACAAACAGTCACGATATTCGATTTAAACGACCTGCTTAAGTATTCAATTGATAGTCTAATGTAACTAGACGGCTGAGCCATCTGGTTAAACGTTGCACTCTTTTACTTGGCTAGTTGTCGTTCAGCCGTTTCATTGGGTGCCGGCGCTTAATCAAAAGCCTAGGCGTCCAAGTCAGAAGCAACCTCTTAGCTAGACAATTAGGTGTGTGGCTGAATAAAAAGTAGAATATGACGATACTGTAAACTACAGCGTTCTTTAGGGACATAATATTCGCGCTACATTCGTGCAAGTGTTATTATCACAAATACTTTAAGTGCCAATGCAAAAGAACTACCACACAGTAAATAATTTAACATAGGTAATGTAAATAAAGAATAGTAATATTCAGTTCTCCGAAGACTGAAATGTATTATTTCAATGTAAGATACAGTTCCAGGCTACAACAGCAATATCTCAAGGAACTGGGTCAACTACTTGAAAAATCAAATGACAAAAAGTAATTTAGAAGCAAGAATTACACTGATACGGTGTCCGCTTAAGATGAGCAAGTGACAGCAATAAAATGAAGAAAACTGAGCAGTTGAGGCGTACAATGGCTGCCAGACTCGGTGTCAAGTGCAGAAAATTATGTCCATTCATCCGAGGCTCGGATTAAGCGCAGTTGGGTCGCTTCCTCGGCCGACTCGTGACTACTGATGACAACTTTAAGCGTTCCGCTTCAATCGTGACATAAGCCTGCTAATTAAAATGTTTGTTTTTCCGCATCTTTTTTAATTTCTTTCTTACGCTGAGATAGGTTCTCTTTGTTCTCAGACGCCGTTTACGGTTCCTCGCACAAGACGCTGATTGCGCACTTGTAACTTGTTTCTACGTCAGGAATATGCAAATTTTATGTTTGTGTTCGAACGTTTTTCGTAATGTGGAACCCACAGGCGTTGAATGGAAAATAAAGAATTTATTCTTTTGTCTGAGTGAATTTATTTTGCTTAGGATCAAATCACTCGCTCTAAAACCATAAGCAGGAGGACATAGTAGTATTTTTCACCCAAATCTTAATCTTAGGTCTCCCATCACACACATTTTGTACCTTTGTAATTGGACCATAGAAAAAAAATAGACTCCATTGCAGATAAGACCTCTGCTTAATGCTTTCAAGTCAGTCACCACGATACAGAGAGCTAAAATATTTAGACATAACAACAACAACAAACACAAAAAGAAACACACACAAAAACATAAACTACATCAATAGACATAAGTTTTAAATGTAGCCTTTGTCCTTTTTCTGGATATACTTAATCAACTTTATGCCAATTTATATTAAAATCGGTTCAGCAGTTTAGAAGTGAAAATATAACATGCAAACAGACTAACTTTCGAATTTATAATATTAGTATTGATTTAATTCTTGTCTTGTGTTATAACAGAAAAAACAGATTTACTTATTTAGTTCAGTACTCATTCTCTAAGAGAACATAAAAAAATCCAATGATTTTATTAGACACATCAAAATGTAACGCTAGACAAGACTGACGATGTTCCTATTTAGTAATTAATAGTTTTTTTTATGTAAATAAAACAATATCGAGTACCCTTGTGATTTGGTATTTTATTGAAAATATTTAGAATTTTACTAATGAGAAAACAGACTTGCCTCGGTACTTATTTACTTCAATAGTACATTCAAATACAGGCGCTTGATTCGGTTTTCCCTTTCATGAAATCGTTATACTGCGACGTGAGACATTTCTCATAAACTTTGCCAGTGTCTCGCTCTCGACGTCTGCCATTAGCTTGGGCGATATAATATTATCATTTGAGCTAAGTACTGTTAATCTATCAATCCTGTTATTTCTTAACAAAATAAATATTTCTCTAGTCTCAAGGCACTTTTGTGCCTTTATTTTACATCTGAAAATATATTTATAATATAGAGCCGTATCGGCTTTATTAATTGGACCCCATACACACCGCTACGTTAGACTTTAATAAAAATATGTAAACTAGAAAAACTTATGTCCTGAGGTGGGGGCCGAGGCCGCGACCCTCCACAATCCGGGTGACTGCTCTACCCATCTGAGCTACCGAGGACCTGGGATAACCCCATGAATTTCTTCCAGTCTGACTATAATTGCATTACAAGCTAACGTATACCCTCACAATCTCAAATTATTCTATTTCAACACCCAAAAAAGTATTTTTTCAAAGTTTTGTGTTTTGTCGCAGGTCCCAGGACATGAACTTTCTTTACTTTAGATATTTTCTAAGTTGTGAGGGGCATGTAAATTGGGTTGGAATTTCGGTACATCTAGTGGATCGACCACATTTTACTTGCTACTACCCACCATAGCATTCAGTTTCGGAGTGAAGGATCATTGACATCTGAAAAAGAGTCCAATGAATCGGTATCCGTACTGGAAAAATTCGACTGGCTGATTTTCTATGTTCCAGACAAGCAGCTGCTGATGTTAACTAATGCCAGTTTTAACGTAGGTATGTTAAAAGTCTACGTTCTGCTATCAATTTGTAAGAAAATGACAGTACTGTGAATGGGATTGTAATTGTACCTAATGTTTGACATAGTAGAGCTCAGAGTTGAAACCTCGTTTTTCTAAAGACAGTATCTTTATAACTAAGCAGGATAAATTATTCGTGTCTATGGCGTTCTACGTTACGGCTGGAACCATACGACTGGCGAAGCTGCTGCATCTTAAAGAACATCTCTGTCAAGAACACTTCTATGAGGTGTCCACGGAAGACCAGCGTCGTGGCGTATTAGACGCCCGATATATGCTGAGTTGGGCTCCTGTTCAGTACCGCAATACAATTTATATAAGTTAAGCTTTTTTTTTGGTTTGTATTGCACTTTGTAACATTGTATTCTTGTATCGTGTGTGCTGAATAAATTTTTATTCTATTCTATTCTATTCTATCGGTAGTTCTGTTCGGTAGCTATAGACATATTTCTAATATAGATAATACAAGCTCTGATAACTTGGGTTTTATTATCCTTAGGTCATATCTCCCGTATCGTTGGCTAGAATGATCCATTTACAGAACAAAAAAAATTGAAAGATTATCATGTGTCTTTTGAATAAATTATTGCAAAAATTAAAGCAACCAGCAAAAGTAGGAATATATTATTTAAATCAAGTTATCCACATTTCCAAATAATTTAAAGTAGATTACTAAGAGATTTGTAGTAGTATACTAAGTAGATTACAAAATTTCAAGTAGATTATTTTTCAGTAGATTACTCTACTGAAAATAAATTACGTACTTTTGAGTCTCCGATTTCATTTTAACCTTACACGTCACGCCTTTGATATAAATGGCAGGTGACGTTATACTGTGCACGTCATCTCGTCCCAACAATTGACCCCATCAATCTTACACCCGTAACAATGAAGGCCCACTGATGGGATACTTTCATTGCACAATTGGTTCCATATTCCGAGCGAAATTGAATAGACCTTTCAATGTCAAGGACCCTGTTCGGATCGGTCATCATTAGTCTGAAAATAAACATAAGCAATTTAGATTTATGTAAAAAAGTTAAATTATTATTGAAATCTTTAATAGACTAGAAAAAAAAGCATTTTCTGGGTCGGGATGCGAACCCGCGACAGAAACCGAGTGACTACTCTATCACTACCAAGCTACCAAGGACTTGAGCTACCAAGGACTTGGGAAATGACTGTCACACTGTCTGTGTTTCTGTTTACTATTCACAATTTCAAAATTACTAAAATTTCAACATCCGAACGAGTATTTAGAAATCCCTACGTTGGTCCTAAGGCGGGATGCGTACCTTTGGTTAGATAACCACTGACCTACAAATGACTTGTGAGAGCCCTAATTCTTTTTAGTCTTTCTGAGTATATTTTAAAGCATTCACCAAGAATGGAATATATTTTTTCTAGTCTTCTATTTTTTTTGAACTAGTCACAAAGTTTTTTAGTTTTTTGTAAAGTAGGTGCTAATATTAGTGTATGATTATTATTATTAATAATATTTTATTTGAAATCTGCTTTATAAAACATAATTGGATTATTTTTTGAGGAATCGGTAAATACAAAGTCCAGTACATATTTGAGTTCCAGATATACTTAGATAAACTTTGAAATTAGAATTTTAGTGGTATAATTACTTAAAGGAAAATTTTAATCAGTTCGCGGATTTCGTGTAATTTACACCGATCAATCAAGATTACAAAATCATAAAAAACTTGCTATTTTTCAGTTTGTGGTATAGACAATATAATGACTGAATTACATGACATGTGAGAAAAAACCCAGATGTTTTACATTTAGACGCCATTACAAGACAACTTAACATCACTATCGATAATACCCTTAATTCTCTGCACATTCATTCTAAGTAAGCACGGATTAGCACCTATTTCGTTGCATATAACTGCCTAAAACTTTTATTTCAGACAGAATCACGTAGTGAATTAACACTTAGTACAACATCCATTATTGCCCTGTGCTACTAAATTCCTTTTCAAACGCCTTTCTAAGAAAATGCCAATGAAGGTTGATCCCAATCTCCCGTTTCCTCATACGTTTCAATATTGCTACGAGTATGTAGCAATATTTAAACGTATGTAGGGATGGGACCATCTCAATCAGTGACCGATCGTGCGTCAAAAACAATATCGATACTCTTGGTCAATGTTGATCGGTTACTTCTATTTGTGTTACTGCGATAAAACTTGAAGGTTCTGGTGAAATTTTGTAGGTTATTTATGTTGCGTATATAGCTTCGCGTAATTTTCTTTGCAGTTTGTTTCATAGGCAAACAAAGTTTGAGTTATACAGGGTTACCTCGGAGACAGTGCACAATTTTATTTCACATTATTAATAACGTTAATAAAAGAGATTTCAAGATCAAAATAATATGTGATTTTTTGATATTTTTTTATTTTATCTACTGCAAAATTCAAGTATGGTTGTTGATAGTGAAACGTTAGAGGAAGCGCGGTGATGGGCGCGACGCGGTCCGGGTTTAGTGAAGTTGAATCACTCAGCGCAACCATAGAGTAGATATATAATTATGCTGAGAAAGAGTTATCAGTCAACAGTTTGTAAATAAAGTGACATCTGTTACCGTGTTTGCAAATTAGTCCCTCGTTAGCAAAAGTTTTCACCGGAGATTTTCAATTTTATTGCTAATTTGTTTCGGACAATTTTTTTTTTTAAATCTTTGAAGTTTTAGTCTAATAAATAAAACACTTACTACTTATTACTTACTATACATACTTCATTTAAATTCATGTGGCTGTTATATCGTGAACAATGAAAATGAGATGCTAAAGACCAACTTCAACTTACAGAGCTTTCTCACAATTTGGATCACAACACTTTTTATAAATTTTTCGTTGGAAATCAGGATCCCAGTTCATAAAACGTTGCTACGTTTGTCAACAGATGAGCAAATCTAATGAGTCCAGAAGCCTAACACAGATCAACTCAACAGATAAATCAAAAAAGAATTTTTTAACAGAAAATTAAATACGACATTAATTTTATCACGAAAACTGACCGGTGACATATGATGTCAAACTAAAGTCAGTTTCCATCAACAAAATACTATTCCATTTTATAATTTTGTTGATGAAAAGACATGAAAAACAAGGAAAAGTAGTAAAGTACCGAACAGGGTGACTATGATGACCGCAGCGCTGTCCTGTGGATATTTTCGAGTGAAGCTTGTTTGATATTTTTGTGTGAAACATGGTAAAACAAAAAAAATCATTTCTTTTTATTTTTAAAGAACTTCATATTCTTAAAATTTGTGCACTGCCTCGAAAGTAACCCTGTATTACGACTGAAATATGGCCTTTTAAATGCTTATGATATCATTAAATAATGTCAATTACATAGTCTTAAATCAAATCGACCATTTTAATTCTGATTGCTTGGTTATGATATATTAGATCAATGAATTTATTGAAAGTAATGATAAATGTAAAGCAAAGTACTGAAGTATACAATGGAACTAAAACTTATAAGTGAATTAAAACAGCAAGACCCTTGAGCTTTTACAATAGCGTCGAGACATTGCGTTGTTTAGTGCCTTATTTTGGCTGTGTCATAGGGGATGCTCTGAACAGCTTCTTGACCTCATCCTACCTTGCAAGTATGTCGGTCTTCAGTCATCAATTTGACATCATGCACAAAAGAAATTTAATTCACCCGCACCCGTTATCCCCGTGAATTTCGCCCCTTATACTATAAAAGTACCCATTCGCCCCTTGATAATTTAAATGATCTAGTAACTCGTTGCTTTGTCGTACCTCCATTTGAAATTATTTTCCAGCACATGACTATGTTCCCTCCTTCGGGTTCCTTCAAAAGAGGCGTATAAGCCGGCATATGGTGGCCAGAACAGTGAACGGCGAAGTGCGGCGGAGTGAACGGTGGCGGAACTCCATAATTATCTTCACATACAAACTTTTCTTACCACTTTTCATGGAAGGTGTCGACTGAACATTGCAAAATAATTATGTTCAATCTTACTATCAAAACATTTCACCGAAAAGTAATTTTAGTACTACTAAACCATTTTAATATGTTTTTATTTATTTGTGTATAAGCATAAAGTGGAACATTTTCGTAAATTTTATCAACGCGGAGCGCTCAAGACAGACAAGGGCGTGACCTCAAGCATTCCTGCAAATGTCTGTCTTCACCGTTACGCTGGATCGTTTGGCGCCGCCGGTGCCAACTCAAATAAAGTATAATTGTCTGAACGTAAAAAAGATGGTAGATACTGTCAAAGTTCCACAAAACGTTAATGCGCATTAAGAGTAAAATCGGATATTTTGGTAAAGAGTTTCAAACAGCCGCGTCAGAAGTAAGAAGTGCTTGGATAATGTCCTCTGGCACTAATTAAAACTTTGGAAACAACGAGAAAAAGGGTTGAGAAATATGGCGTTCGTTGGTTAGTAATGGCGCTGTGCCACTCCTTAATACCAGCACTTTTTCTTTCTTGTGGCAAAGAATAAGAATATTAAAATCGTCACTTTAACTTTGAACTTGGGCAAAAATAAAGAATGTGTCCGGCTATGGCTACTTACAAACAACTTATTCGTTGTGAATCCTGTGATGATAAGTAGACCTGATTTTTATTTCAACACTATCAAGAAGGTAAAACACCTTACATTAAAACCACTCGCCATAGTAAATTTTATATAAAATATTTTGAGTACCTATTACTTGTAAACTTTTCCACTGTTATTTTAATTAACAAACTATAAAAACAAAAAGTCTGCGCGACATTTTATTGAAGAAAAAAAATTAAGTAGATAATTTTGTTCCTAGTTAAGTACTTCAAAATAATATCATAATTGGAACTGGGCGTGAATTAGTTAATTTCATTCAGTTAGTAAAATAACAAAATAAAACCAATAAACAATAAAATTACCAATGCTTAAAGTTTAAATCAATTAAGACTACATCAAGCATACTCAAAATTACAAAGATTTTTTTCAAAAGCCAATTTTAAAATAATATGGCATTAAGTTCACTATTGTACCGACGATATCGAAATATCATTAATTACCTTTTTAATTAAAATGAAAGCATCAATAATAAGTTACAGGAAGGACCTTATTAAATTATAAATCGAGCCTTTTTGCCTTTTTTTGCCTATTTAATTTTTGTCGAGTGTTTATTATAAAACTGATAAGTTGAAAGATTTTCCTTCAAGTAATGTTATTTCATTGGATCTATTTCATTAATCCTCATATAATAATAATTTAATCATGAAATAAGAACCAAAACAGAAATCAGTAAGTATTTATATCTTGATCCGTTCATTGTTTCCTTCCATCTAAAAAGAATTTATTAATTAATTCCTTCATCAATCATTTCGGTTTTCCTTCTACAGGGCCGACGCACGTCATTCACATAGCGAGAAGTCGACAGGGTCATTCAAGAGTAAAAGAATTTCTGCAGTAATTATTTTACTATAAATTAGGTGATCATATTAAATGTTGAACTAAATAGATTATTTTCACATATTTTTCTCATTATTCTTTTTATCACATTATTTTTTTTTCACATATTTTATTTTTATACAGAACTCCAAAATGAAATTTGGAATTCTGTAACACACGTACGCGGGTTCGGTCTCCGCCCGTAACTCTTAGTATAAATAAGTTTCTATATAATTTTATATATTTTTTAGACATTTCCAATAATGTCTCAAATAAAATTAAGAAACTTTTCTATATTTAAAAGTGCTATTCAACATAAGGAAAGCATATCAGCTAGGAGATTTATTGTTCCTTCCCGACCTAAAACGAATAATTCATTCACACGTGCAAAAATACAAAATACATGTGTGTTGTGTAAGGATTTAAGTTGTCCTATTCAAATGGAACTCCTTCTAATAGCCTGTCTGGACGTAACCATTCGCTATCCAAAAGCAATCTTTTCACTTCCTGCGTCTCCATCGACGCAATTAGGATCCGGAAGGTTGCTAATGACACACACACGTTTCGATTACTGTTGTCACTATGTAGTTTTATTAGAAAATATATCTGCTGCATTTTAGCCTGTCAAGCCGCAGATTCCAGACACAATTGATTTTTACTGTTTAAGACTCTCAGGAGTCTTACTGAGGTGCACACGGAAAATAATTTTGACGTTTACCTTAATTAGTACATTTGCTTCTTCTTTTTTATACGCAGCATGGCAATTGACCCAACACCACCTGATGTGAAACGGAAAGAAGAGTCCATATGCGAAGACAACTTGTGTAGTTTAGACACTGCTCTAGCCACCTCCACCTTTTCGGCCCAAAAGGTGCTTTTTTACGCCTCATTTGAAGGAACCCATGTTATAGGAAGGAACACATGTGCTGGCAAAAAATTCCAAGTTCTGGAAGTAATAAAAAGAAACGAGACACTAAATTTCTTTGTGCGTGATATTGAGGTAGAGACAGTGAATTGATGACTCCGAACACCGGCACGCGCCGGCTTGCCGGCTTGCTTCTTCTCTCCATAAGCAGCGCTATCCCACCGGAGAGCTATGACAATTGAAAAATCAATTGTGTTTGGAATCTGATGCTTGACGGGTTAAATCATATATATAAGTAAAAAGGACACGACCGTTTCAATTCGGCAATACGTGCGGGATAACTGTTTTTACTTTAGGGTTTTCGAAATAAATATTTTTAGTATTGTTTTATTATTCTAAATAAAGCCTAGAATATTAGATTTGAATATATAGGTTACTTACATTATTGCTTCCGCTTTCCGCAGACTATCGGTTGTGACATTTCACATTCCATTATACGATCCGTTACCTAACCGTCCTAACAATTTAACTTAAAAAATAATTATTACACCTCATTTCGATCAAGTGAATGTTATTGCATTGAGTTCATTATTTCTCTTGTCCGAAAACCATTCGTTAGCTATCACAACACCTTAGGGGTGCCATCTTGTAACTATAAGAATAGTTGTTTTGCGAAAAGTGATCTAATCAGAAATGATGAGATCCGCAGGAGAACTAAGGTCGCTGACATAGCCCAAAGAATTGCGAGTCTCAAGTGGCAGTGGACAGGTCACATTGCGAGGAGGACTGACGGCCGTTGGGGAGGAAAGGTCCTCGAGTGGCGGCCGCGTACCGGGAGACGCAGCGTTGGTAGGCCCCCCACAAGGTGGACCGATGATCAGGTAAGGGTCGCGGGAAGCCGTTGGATGAGGGCAGCGCAGGACCGATCGGTTTGGAGATCCTTGGGTGAGGCCTATGCCCAACAGATGATGAAAAGTGATCTTAATTTATTCCCAGAATTCAGCGCATAATAATTCAAAAAGTAGCACCAATTCTTGCTGCACATTGATTTTGAATGCCTATTTAAGGCTTGGCTAGCGCCCATAATCCCACTGGTTATGTTCTTTAATTATTTCCATTTGTTAAAAGTAGGTAAGTTGGTAGGTTGCTTTATTCTATTTCCTTATCACCCACTTACCTAAATAATAATTATTATTTTCTTTATTATCGACTGGGCGATAATGTTATAGCATTAAGACGGCCATTTGTACCATTTTGTGCATTTAAGTTATAAACTATTTATTTTAATGTACAGAGATTTTAAAATCTAATCACAAACTAGATTTTCTTAAAAACTTAGCTAAATCAAAGTGGCAGTGTGGTTTTCGTGACGTCGAGGAACTTTGAGATATCAATTTGAAACAAAGTGCAACTCACTAAACTTCCTCAAGTTTCTAAGTTCCAAGTTATGGGTACTTTAACCGTCCGCTCGGCTATTACTTAATTGACAACCTTCGGCGTATATTTTCCGAAGATAAAAGTTGGTGGCTAACATTAGTATTCAATCTTCGTTAATTTAGAAATAGTTTCTGGAAAAAAAGCGACAAATTGCGACAAAAGTTAAACATGTTTAAGATAGTAAATTGATAGTTATTTTATGAAGAAATGCTTTAAACTTTATAGACAATTTAACAAATTATTACATTTACTGACATCTAAAATCAATCATGCGTCTGCTCATTCCTTTTATTATAACCTTGTTCTTTTTATTTTTTATTTATATTTAATAATTATGATTGTTTTTTTCATTATGTAAGCTTTATTTTTTTTAAAACTGATGTATCATACAAAAGTTCACTAACACGACCAAAATTTATGGAACAGCTGATTTTTTTTCGTGATTTCATACATATCAGTTTTCATACTTATATTTATTATTTTTCATTTTTCGTGATGGTCTCATAATAAAAGTTTTTCATATTTATCGGTAGGACATATTATGAAAATTTCGGGCATGCTTAGAAAGTAACCCGGTATTTATACCGCTCGAATCTTGAGCGCTTAATTCGCAACTAAACAAAACTACTTTGCAGTAGTACTTTGTAGTATTCTGGTATTTCTGGTAAGTAAGGTGGCCAGAGCTCTTTGATAATAACGTCACGAACAGTTTTCTTTAACAAAACTAATCCAAATAAGTAGAAAATAGTAAACCAGTTACAAATCCACACTAATACACATCGAAATACAGTAGATGAGTAATGTTCAAACAGAGGAAAAGCGAATATTAACTCGGTGAGAAAACAATAGCACACACACACACACGCACCTTGCTTATAAAACAGCACAATTAAGTATATCGCTACAAACTAAGCCAGATATAAAAATCATTATTTGAGTAAAATCCAATGAATTTTTCTTCTTCCAATCAGTACTTTAAAAAGATATAGTAAATAAATATAGTATATGTACTTTAAACGTTTTTACATAAGCTTTGATGAATTAATAGCAATAGAAAATGATGCGTAAGCAAGATTCAAATTAATTCAATTATTTTGTTGTTAAGCACTTTATGTAGTTAAATATTTGTAGTATTTTTATAGTCTTTATTGAAATAATGTTACCCTGTTCGTGTATCGGTATTAATCCACCGTACGGTGGTCGAATGTTTATTTAATTTTGATTTATTGCTCAAAAATGTGTACTAATGGCGGGCTTAACTCCTAATGGTATTCTCTACCAGTCAACGAGGGCCTAAGCAGAAAATTTTAAAAGCGGTGCATATCAATGAATAAGATTATAGGTAGGTATAGTAATTTTAATTTAATTTTTTATGCTGTAAGACGACGTATTAAGCTTTCAATACTCTTGGGAACTATAGTTTTAAGATTCTTAGCAACGGTGCTTAAATTGAGTCGGAGTCTTGCAAGTTCTTTAACCACACCAAGGCCGTAGTGTATAGTAGTTTCACCTTATCTTTTTGTAGAGATTTGGATATGTACGATTAGCAGGGTTCGGGATAGGTAGTAGAGTTTTTGTAGAGACTCAAAAGTGTATAATTAGCAGTTTTGGAGATTTATGTAGAGTTTTTCTAGAGACCCAAAAGTGTGCGATCAACGGAATTCGCGATAGGTAGTAGAGTTTTTGTAGAGACTCAGAAGTGCAGGATTAGCAGGGTTCGGGATTGGTAGTAGAGTTTTTGTAGAGACTCAGAAGTGTATGATTAGCAGGGTTCGGGTTAGGTGGTAAAGGACAAAAGGTTCGAGGTCGACGCATCTAGCAAGTCCTTAGTAGCAAAGTTGATTTTAAATTTCAATACAAAGTCTGCACTAATGAACCTAATTAAATAAAATATAATAATTGTTTTCCTAGACAACAGCTTATAACAATACAAACAAATTTATTGCTGATCATCGTTGAATTATGTATAATATTAATTACTATAGGTTAAATAAACAGGCTTCTAACTGTATTAGTTTGTACTAAATACAGGAACCCTTATGAATCTTGAAAACCTTTACGTTGTCATGGATACGTCTCTGTACTGAACCTTGTTATTGTATTAAGAACTGTTATTTATGATAATACTAGTGGCCGCCCGCGGGTCTGCCCATGTGGATGTTGGCCCCTCCAAAAGTATCCTATTTCTTTCCCCGGGTTTCAAACTATCTCCATTTTATCTATATCTGTTCAGCGTCTTAAGCGTGAAAAGGTAAGGACAGAGTTGGTTCGAATTTATTTCACAAGGATTGCTGTTTCGTACAACTTAAAGCCCGTGTATGAAATATACCTTTTTTGTTTAAAAAAGAACTCACTTAAGCATCTATATTTCCAAGATATAAAATCAACCAGAGTGGGATCAAGCAAACGGCCAATGGGATGCAGATAATGTCTGTCAGGCTTACTAGGCAGTAAGCCTGACAACCTAAAGATGATAACCTAAAGGCTTAGGTTATCATTCTTAAGGCCCTAACTAAATTAAAATTCAGCATTGAGGTTTTATAATAATTAACCAGTATTATAATAATATAATTTTTAAAAAATATTGACTCGACTACAATACAATTTAGGTACACATATGTAAAGATAACCATTCCAAAAACTTTAAGTAACATAATGAACTAATTTTATCCTCCTCGAAATATTAAGCTAAGTTACCGTCAGTAAGGAAACGGTAACTTTGTAATAAACTTTCTCCCGAGGAGTAAAATTTACCGCACAGGGAGCGAATTCCAGAATTAACCTTGACCGATGTATCACAGGATATATAACACGGAAAGTTCAATTAAACCTTTCGCTTGAGGAAGCAAGAAAGTCTTCTAAGTTTATTCAAACCGACCGCGGGGCCCGTGTGAAATCTCATTTCACAAATCCTTACAAAACTTGGCGGCTTGGCAACATTAAAGTACACAGAAGTTGCCTCAAATGCATCAACTTAAAGGCTATTGTCAAATTACGGTACAGTACCCTTTTTTCTCCTTTTTTTTCGCTTCAAGAGCGAAAGACTCCCGGGAGAGCCTATGACAGTAAAAAAAACAATTGTATCTGGAATGCTCGGCTTGTCAGATTAAATAACAGAACTATGGTCGTCGTCAAACCTGAGGCAGGGCAAATAATATTTTAAGGTTGTGTTACACCTTGATAAAATTTTATGCAATTAGAAGCACATTTCTGTGTGATCGTATTTTGTTTCATGATGATAAATTGTTACTGGTTGATCGAAGTATTATAGTATTCTGTCTAATTGCCGTTTTGAATGAAGTATACGTACCATAGGTACTATGTTTTTTGTATTTAATTTTAAATTGGCACGACCATTTTTTTTAAAAAAATATGGTTAATTTAATACATTCCTTGATAAGTAAATACACTGAAAAAAAACAATTCTTCAAAAATTGATAATAATTACAAAAAATCCTAACATTTAAGGGCTACATATTCTGCAAGCTCTAAGTAATTGGGTAGACATTCATTTAAAATGATTAGAAAAAAACAACATTGGAAAAAATGGGCAATTTAATTTAAAGACCCACTATATTGAATTTCATTCAAAAGAGCCAACGGCTTAAATTAGAAAAACTTAGTATGGACACTTCTTGATTTTTACAAGATGAAATTACAACATCTGAATAGTTTCAAGCGAATATATAATGGGCTTTACGGTAACCGCTTACCATCAGGCGGGCCGTATTTAGAAAACATGTGGTCGCGTACTGTACTTACTCAGAGAAACTTGCTCCCGCTTATTCTTAGATTGTGGAATGAGCTTCCTGCGAAGATTTTCTAGAACGTGTACAGCATGAGGTTCTTTAAAAAAGAGAAACGTTTTAGTTGGCATCGCATGAGTGATGTAAACGTAGGCTACGATAACCACTTAGCATCAGATAGGCCGGGGAATAAAAATACATCTCAATTTAATAAAATTTCACACTGTTCTCCCTATACGGAAGATGTCTCGTTAAACGCAAAATCGAACATGGCCTCCATTTCAAAACTGCTTAACCAATCATCAATTCTTTTTTGAACAGTCAACATTTAAATATCGATTTTTTTATTTAACTACACAGCCATGGTAAGAATCCACTCGGTATGCTAAAATAAAACCTTTTTATTTTTCAGAATAATAATAGTTCAACTTTATGGAGAATGTCGAAAACACTTATTTCGTCATAGCTGCTACCAATAAAGTCCCCTGATCTTTCCATAGCCATATAATTTTCCGCAGATGCAGCTACGCAATTATATTTAAATACTATAAGCTATACAATACACAAATATGTACGTACTTGGTAACACCGCCCACCGCCTTTCTTATTTCTGCCGTGAAACAGTTCGCTGTGTTTCGGATTGAAGGGAAAGGTAGCCAGTGTAATTACTGGGCATGGACAGCATTTCATCTTAGGCCCCAGGATGACAACGCACCTGTAATATCAAGTGATTTTTCCTTGTTATTGCAGGTGTCTATAGGCGGAGGTAACCGCTTACCACCAGGTGGGCCGTCAGCTTGTTTGTCATCTAGTTATATAAAAAAAACACAGCAAACAATTTCAATGATTTTAATTATTCAAAACCATGCATATTTGCAGCGGTAAGCTTCTATCCTGAGAAAACAGGCAAAAAATTATTTTACAGCAACGCTTTATTAAGAGGCTTTCATTTAAAAAACACAAACAACCAGGTCGTTCACGTTTGGGCAACAAACAAAGACCCAGAATAAAAGAGAGCCCTCAGCATTGGATTTGATAAATCCTATCCCTCGCTTGACCGCGTACGAAAGTTGCTCAATAGAAGAATAAAAATTCAAACCAAAGCTACTGATTACCTTTTTATTTACTGCGGGTTTACCTGTAATAAACTCACGCGGAGAACCGTCTATACTTCTTTTATTTCAATTTCCTTCGCCTTGTTCATAAACTTTGAGAATTATTACACTCTTTGGAAAAAATGTAATGAAATGCGCCCACATTGTTTACGCATTACCCCAGATATGGACTTAAGAAAACTTTTACTTTCATCATAAAAATCGTTATGATTGATTATAATAATAAACACGTACTTTCATTAAAAATAATGAAATATGAGTATTGTTATTGACTAATAAATATTTTATTTACCAGATAATATCTAAATTTATACAAATAGATTAATTTATAATTATGTTTTTCAGGTAGGTACCAAATTGTAGCAAAAACGTTACATCAGGAGTTATCCAGACTCGTCATACACATTTTTAGACCATGTTAGTCATAATAATAGGTATACGATATGCCAATTTTATAAACACATTTACTTTACATTTATCGTACTCTTAAGTAATTCTTACATTTAATCTTCAAATTTTAATATAAAATATATGTCAAATATATTGTAAAATTATATTGTGAAATTATATCGCACCAAATCGAGCACTTCTAAGGACTAAAAAATTTAGTACAAAAATTTCAAAATACAATCGTCAAAATAAATTATATTAAAGCAGAAAGTACTACTTTGTTGCGATCTCTAATGACGTTAAAAGTTAGGAAAAAACTTTGACCGTTTTTTCTGTAATTTATAAACTCGCCAGGGAAACATGGCCTGTGGAAATTCAACATCTGCTTAAACGTAAAGTGGAAGTGTTAGGTTGTGGAGGTCTAGAGAAAATGTTTTTTTTGTGAAATCTGTTTGTGCTAAAGTCGTCACGCGCTGACGTTGATGAGCCTTAGACGTGATATCACTCATTCGAACGTGACTGTAGCTTTATTCGCGGCCTAAGCTTTGCTGGTGAAATAACACGGCAAGGGTATCTTTTACCCTTCAAACAACTCAAATTAATGCTTAGTCTGTTTCATAAATTAAACTTTAATATTAGCTTTCGCAAATCTCGCTCAAATCAAAAACGTCAAATATGATGAATAGGTACTTAATTAAATACAAAGTATTGTTTACAACGACCGCTCGGCTTACAGTTGCAAACTGTAATTTAATTTTCATGAGCTATTCTATATCTAGTTTCATTAAATTATTGGACACGTGCTCATTTTTAAGGTTTCATCAATTAGAAGTAATTACAAAAATGAGAAATGGGAAAAGTTCATTCGGCAGCATCGAGTTGTGGCCGAAAATTTTTAATGAACTCCGAGACGTCTGCCTCTTTTTACTCGTGAAATATGAATTTCCCTCTTAATTTGGTATATAAAAAGTGACTCAGGAGATAACTTGATAATAAGCATCTAATCTATCTACTCATTTTGTATTCAGCTTACGCAACACCGAGTGATACAATCTAAAGGAGCTTCGTAATGTAAATTTAAAATGAAACAACTTTTTCTGGTATTAAATTGTGTTAGCATTTACTAAGTATGGCGGTTAATTAATCTTTCCTTACAGTCAACAGGCGCTCACACGGAATAGAATATCTTTTGTGTGTGCTACTTACAAAGCACGACATGTCGAAAACTTCAAAATAAAGATGGCAAGGGTATATATTTTAAAGGGAAATGACGCGAGAACTTTCACTTAAAATAATAGTTTGGAAATCATATGTTAATGATACATATAATTTATGTGCTCTGGGGATTTTTTAAAATGGTTTCACTTACGTTAGTAGATGTATATCTATACATAGACTCTCTTACTCATTCAAAACTAGTAAAGCTTCTAAAGGGTTTTGATAGTGTTTGTTTCTCACGCTTCAAAATTTGAAGGACAAAACATTTTTGAATTGTTTTTAAATGAACATTAGTTATGTGCTTATTTTAACAAATTTTAGTTAAGCCTTTTTAACCTTTGTGCTATAGAGAATTACTAAGTTACTATTACGTTTCTCCAAACAGATTCATAAATATTCACGTTACTTTTCCTTTTATTCATAATTTGAATAATACGATGAAGCTTTAAATCGACTAACAAATGAACTTAGGTAATAAGGGTAAATTGTTAGGCGTTATCTGTTGTTCGCTGTACATCTTTGTGGTGGAAAGCGAGATTAATAGGCTGGGATCCCTTTTGTGGATCTAGCCAGTGGTTGGAATCACATAAATTATTCACCTTGGTTTTGTCACCGGCTCCCTCTTAGGGTAAAACAAACAGGCCAAAATGTCAGTACTACCTAAACCATTTACCGCGTCACTAATAATACGCCATACACAAATGTTTTCACCTGATGTTTTTTTAATCCGATGTTAAAATAACAATAAATGTTCGATATATACATATAAGCAAATTGTGATATGTACTACGCGATGGAACTCATTATTCTTGTTTTATTTTTTTTCAGTCACCCACATCTATGTTGCACTCAGTTGCACTATGTTGCAGATAAATATGTGTGAAAATAAACAACTATGTGCCCGCTATTATATTATATGAACGCTTTTATTGAAATATAATTGTAACTATTTATTCTTATATGTAGTAAGCGGTTATAACAAGGAATTGATATTGCATGTGCATTGTACTCCTGGGCTTAAAATGAAATGCCGTCCGTGCCTAGTAAAATTACACTGGCTACCTTTCCCTTTAATCTGAAACACATTGAACTATTTCACGGTTGAAATAAAAAAGGCGGTGGTACCTACCCAGACGACCCTACATACGGGCCTACGACCTAGTAAAATGATTTTGTAAATCAATATATTAATATTTTTTCTTTAAATATGGCAGCTTTCTGAGTTTCCTGCTGTATGTTCTCAGTAAAGGCTCTCCCAAATTTCCGAACCAGTGGCAGAGGTACATATTTATTGTATTATTTCATAAATCATTTTTTAAAGTTACTTTATTCATTTTTGACGTCAACATGTATTAAAAAAAGTTTATGTTGATCGAATAATTTTGAATTTGGATTCGACCTATTATCTGGACCAACGTGACAGTTCGTGTTATGGAAAGTAGACAACAGAAAACATAATTGGCTTAATTAATCCATAATAATTATAAATAAATACACGAACTTGTCTGTCTGTCTGTGTGTCTGCGTTGAACGTTTTCATTTAGAAGCCACTGGACCCATTTAGACGAAATAAGACTTGGCGATCCTGAGAAAGGATATAGGTTATCTTTTGATGCAATAGCCGGATTTCACGCGGGCGGGGCCATTGATGGACAGTAGTAGTAAGTAGTAAGTAAGAAAAATTTCAAATTAAGAATATTTGAAATAAAAATTTAGCAAAGTCACGTGTGGTGTAATGGTCCCTACATTACACCACACGTGACTTTGCTAATTTTTTATTAAATCGGGATAGATGCCCCACTTTTTAAAAAAGCCTCCTCATTTTGAAAATATTCTTCAATATGAATAATTTCTATGAATGTGGGCTAGCCCAATCATTCATGTTGAATAATAATTATTTATTTTAGACCCATCAATCACAGATTTTGCAAAATTAAGCTTTTTGTAAAACCTTTTTTTTGAGGATAGATGCCTACCTGTGTGGATAGTTGCCCCACTATGAAAATACTAAGAAGGATAGATGCCTGCAGTGCAGGATAGATGCCCTTTATACTTTGTAAACGAACAACCCAACTAAATTTTATGAGGTCATTCTACTCCTGAAACAGCAATTGTCTCTAAGAAACATGAGTTGAATTACAAAAAATCTTTTTTTTTTTGCGGTTTTTTAAAATAATTTAATTGTTAAGTATCTTTTAAAAAAAAATTATACAAATTATTATAATTAAATTTTTAAAACCTTTGTTGAACAAACATTCTTAATTGTTATTATAAAATATTAACCCTTTGTAGCCCGATAAACCAGACACAATTGAATTTTAATTGTCATAGCAACTTAAGTTGCCGTCTGGGCATAAAGATTAATTATAGTCTCAACAGGCATACTTAATCGTACTTTTATTAAAAAAAAAATATTTATTTAAAAAATAAAAATATATTTAATAATTAGAAGAATTATTGAACATATCTCTTAATTTAAAAAATATATATTAGGTCTCAACATGTTTAATCATAGTATAAAAAAACACAATAAAGAGATCATTCGGATAGTGTTTTATATAAAATAATTTTAAAATATACACTGGCATCATAAATGGACATATATGGTGCATGGAAGTATAGATGCCCTTTGTAAATGGGCATATATGGTGTATAAAAAATCGAAAAATCAGGGCAACTAAAAATCAGGGCAACTATCCTTTTTGGCAGGGTTAGATGCCCAAGTAGTTTTTAAATAAATTAAAAGGAAAAAAAAACAATTATTTACATCCAGCTGCACACTTAATGAACCAGTACATTGACGTAATAAAAATAAAATGGCATTTATTACTACTTAAAAAGTTATACGACGGCAAATACTTACTTTTAAAACTTTTACGTGTTCGTGAAGTTCGCCGCGGAGATAGTTGCACGCGGCATCTATCCCGGTTTTACCCTCCTGCGTACCATTACTGGACGCTACTGGATGCTACGATGGATAGTAGAAATTTTAATGAAGAAATAAGTTATCGTATTTAAATTTTTAACTGTTTGACATCTATAGAGATTCAAGAAACATGAGATAATACATAGTTATATTTTATAGCCAATATTTTTTAAAATGTTTTAATAATAATAAATAATATGTATGAATAATAATGAAGAGAACGAGATTTATGTTGTGAGAATTGTTATTAATGAAATTGAATTACCTAATGTCGCTTCCCTGGTCATGTGATACTGATATTGTGTCACCCGTACCATGCTACAGCCTAGCGCAAATAGTATAGTGCGTATTTTTCCACAGTAACAGCAGTCATCGACGGTCATCCACTAAATATGATAAATACAATTATTAACTCACACACAATATCACAATAGTTTTTTAATAAATATATTTTTATTATAAGGTGTACGTTCGTATTGCTTTGTCTAGCCTTTCTCATAAGTACTCGTGAAACCTAAGATAGTGCCAGCTATTCACTGGATACCAGGCCTCATTCTAAGAAGAATCCAAAAGAAACTTCGTCTTCCACAAAATAATAATCACGAAGATTTCGACAAATATTCACAAAACTATTGGTAATGTTTTTACTTTTAAAAGTGAGTAGGTCTATGCCTACTCACCTTCAAAAGTAAAGACATTATACATACGTATACAACTAGGGTTGTTTCTAAAGGCGCGTAGATCAATTGTTAGCTCTTATTATGTACTTACCCTTATATAACAGTAATTATGTACCGTTAATTATTTACCTAAGGATAAGTACCAAGGATATGCTTTGTCTATTTCGGGGCAACGTTCCTTTGATTTTGATTAATTAGTGGTTGAATTTAATACAGAGAATTAACATACGTTTAATACGGAAGATATCAGTGACCCCACTAATTTCGTCCCATCTCTGTTTTCCTGACTCTTGGCGAAATTTTTAAAAAATAATTCGTAACCGTTTGCTGTCTCATTTTACGAGAAATGTTGGAGCAATCTCCACGAAAGACAGTTCGGATTTTCTAAAGGAAAAAAACAAAACAGACGCGGGAATTGCGCTTACGAAACATATATTTGATGCTTGTTAAAATCGGCAGGATGTTCTGGAATCTTCTGTGACTTGTCCAAGACGTACATTATGACTGTGTTAATTATCAAACATTACTTATTGGGTAAATTAAAGCAAACATAGCGATATTCATAACTTGAACACTAGATATAAGAAGTCGGTTAAAAATAAACTTACTGTTCTAGATTCAGGATTCACAAGACAAGTTGCTTATTCATGAGAAAACGTATACACATTTGTAACAAAGTCCCACCAAATGTAACCGAACTACCTTTTCACAAACTTAAGCTCTACGTAAAATAAACTTTATTGAACAAACTTTAATGTCCAAGAATATTTAAGTATGTATGTTTAGATTGAGAAGCCACTTTTCGCGTCTTAAAAGGCTTAATACAGTTATTTAGTAGTAGCTTGAAAAATTATGTGGCCTGATCCTGGACTACTTCAAAAGTTAAATGAATATATAGGTGGCTCCTTAATCAAAACTTTTGAATTGAAGTGGCACCTTAGAACTAGGGCCTTAGAACTAGAAATATTATGGATAAATGTTTATCAGAATTTAGTACGATTTGTACTATTCAAGAATAATTAGTACACAGAATCTGAGCTCGGTGGGGCTGAAACCAAAAAAGCTATAATTGTTTATATGTGACTAAGAGTATTTAAGTTGTAGGAGAATAATAAGAAACTAAAAATGAGTACAACTACCTCCGGAATCACGCGAGAATTCAAACATTAAACAAAATCTGAACACTTACTTCATAGCTGGTTTAAGAAGTTATTAGATGTAATAAAATTAAAAATCAATAATATTTAGGTATAATTATTAGGTATTAATTTTTATTTCAAGTAATAAAGCGTTTACTCATTCCTTTTACTATGTCCGTGTACCTTTTTAATGTATTATTTTATTTTTTATTTAAATTTAATTACTAGTACTGATTTTGTTATTCTGTTAACAATTGTTAACTCAAGTCGCACCACTACATAACCTTAGTGGTTGAATAATGCGATAGTGTAAATTTTTTTATTAAGATCATTAGCATGTTCAATAAATAAAAAATAGATATGGCACATTTAAAATGGCTCCTCAAACGACAAGCTTCAGGACAATCTATAAGTCATTTTCTAAGACCTCTGATTGTATGCAGCGTTGCCAAACTTAACGAAAAATTGTTTCTAAATTCAGACAAATTAAAGCAAAGTATACCTTGCGCGTAAGCCATAAAAATCAAAGCAATATATTACACGCGAAAGTTATAACTTTACTATGCAATGATCCGTGTCAATTGAAAATCAGTATGTGCGAAAGAGACAAATCTAGGTTCGTGTGACTTGTGGTTCTTCCTACTTCCCACACGTACAATTCAAACTATTTTTAACCGACTTCAAAAACGAGGAGGTTCTCAATTCGGCCGGTATGTTTGTTTTTTTTTTTCTTTGTATGTAAACCGATTACGCCGAGATTACTGATCCAATTTACGTGATTCTTTTTTGTTCGTTGCGGAATAGCTGCCATTTGGTCCCATAAAATTTTTTTCAAAAACAGTTGGGCACTTTGGTTTTAAATTTAAAAAAAAACGAAATTATTAAGTCGTCTACATATGCGAAATTGAGAATTTTTGATTTTCCAATGACTTTTTAGTGAAACGATACGATAGTAGGGAACAATATAAGTTGACGGTCACCCATCTAGCTTCAATCGTACAAAGTTATCACTAAAAATTGTGAAAAAAAAATTTTAAGCAAAAATTAAAACCGACTTCAAAAAACTGAAAAGGATAAAATAATTAAATTTAAGTAAGTATTCATCCCCTAAAAACATATTTTTGGAGTTGGAGCTAAGTGGTTTCCAAAAACAATAGAAAGTGAAGCACCGACTCCAAAAATATGTTTCTAGGGGATGAATACCTACTTAAATTTAATTATTTTATCCTTTTCAGTTTTTTTAAGTCGGTTTTAATTTTTCAAAGGTGCATTTTGACAGATGATCTAGTCACAGAACATAACAGAACAGAACTTTGCATGATTTGAATGAAACATAAAAAAAAACTAATTTTAGTTAAATATTTTTACCTAATTCAGTTTAAAGAGACTGATACTCCTATAAACAAACCTGAGCCTGGGTGTTAACTAGATTAAAGTGGTATTACTAGATATATATCACAACTAGAATTTACCCTTGAAAATTTGTCTCAAATTGTCAATATTTAGTAAAAATAAACCTCAGTTACGAGTAAAAGAGATGTTTAAAAAATGTATGGAGACCCGGCCAGGTCTATGTACAGTCGACAGCACATGAAGCGTAACAGTTTGACCTTGAGACCGCCCTTACTGCGTTCGTAATAGAGGCGGCTTTCGTAGTACAACTGTTACACTTGACGTGATGTCGTGTGTACAGTATAGGTACTCAAAAATAGGTAAAATATGCAGAACAGTGTTCAATTATCCGTTTTCTTTTTATTTGCTTCGTTGCGTGGTACAAAACAAGATTTAAAAAAAAACTGCAACACAGTCAAATATTCATCATGGCGCCCCTATATCACTTGGGTGACCTTTATTTGACTTCTATGTCACCCGCCATATTTCCATATTGAATAACGGTGAAAACGACGAAAAGTTTAAAATTTTGTACAAACAAACAATGGATGAAAACGAATTATTAGTATTTTTCCCGGGTTTCGGAGATTTTTTCTGTTTTTTTTTGAGATAATGTACTTAAACCTGGCCGGATATGAAACATCTCCTTTCCAATAATGAATAAATGATGATAATGATATGCAGTGCACTGCAATACAATCCACCACTATGGTTTTTGATACAATCCATGTTACTCTGAGGTCCTTAATATTATGAAAAAGATATATTATTTTGTAAAAAGGAGAAAGCCTAATAACAACAAACAACACATAGATTAATAAAGACATACCTTACGGTCCATAATACGCAAACATTAACAACGTTGCAAACAGTGCAAATGCCTCGGGCCGAATTGAACACGGTGTTTGTAAGCGCGCTATGTGCGCAAATGTTTCATTGCGGACCGTAGGGTAGGTCACGGAAGTGCTTCTGGAATTCTGTGACGCCATTCCCGTTGTTTCTGGTGTTGTCACGTCTTTCAGTGTTTAGTCACCGCTTTGTTCGCCGCGGAATGTTTGGCGGGATTTGGTGGTGTCAGTCAAGATTTTTAATTTAATAATTAAAAATTGTGTGTGATCGGACTTTGTGTTATAATATTGGTGTAGCTTTCAAACCAAGTGTTAGTGTAGACGTGCAACTAAAAGATTATTAGAATAAAAGTGATTATGGTGTGAAAGACGATGAGAACTTTTTTGTGGTTATCCACCTCATCAAATAGCATCATAAAGAGTCTCTCATCATACCTATAGTTCGCGTCAAATTCTCCTAAGATGCATTGTAATGTGTTGCACTAGCATTTTAATGCAAATGAAGAAATAAGGAAATACTGAAGACATGGCTGTATGAACATTCCCTTTTCCTTCCCATTACAGGGAGCATGAACCAAAAAAAATGTTCGCCGCCGGAGCCGCCTCTTTTTTCTTTGTGATTGTAAGTGATATGCTTGGTGATAGGGGCACGGTGTAATCTCTGCGAAATTTGAAGCTTTTCTAATGTTGACAGGACATCTATGAATTTTGTGAAGTTATAAGTGTTGTTTTTAATTTGAAATGGCACGTTGAGTTTCTTCAGCTTCGAAATACATACAGATGTGATTTTAATTTAATATCATGGAAACGCTGCTTCAACTATACGTATACGGACCTTTGTACTAATTTAAACCAGACGGCTGACATGACGTTCAGCCATCTGGTTAAACGTTGTACTCAATGACTTGGCTAGTTTTACTTCAGCTGTTTTATTGGATGCCGGCGTTCAATCAATGGACTAGGCGTCCAGTTAAGCGGCTGATTTAACCAGACGGCTGCGACATATATATTTTTACAATAGTCATACCAGTGTGATTTTTGACGATTGGAAAGTGCTTTTTTTTTAATACAAAGCACGACAAATGACTCAATACCACCTGATGTGAAGCGGTAAGAAGAGTCCATATGCGAAGACAGCTAGTGCAGTTCAGACACTGCTCTAGCTGCCTCCACCTTGCCGGCCCGAAAGGTGCTTTTTCACGCCTTTTTTGAAGGAACCCATGTTATAGGAAGGAGGGAACACATGTGCTGGCAAAGAATAATGGAAGAAGAAGGAAGAATGGAAGTTCGACAAAGAAAAGAGCTACTAAATTTCTTTGTACGTGATGTTGAGGTGGAGACAGTGAATTGATGACTCCGAAGACTGGCACGCGTGCTCCTGAGTAGGAAGGGGGAAGGTGGGATAAGGTCAAATAGCTCTTCAGAACACTCTCCGTGATATAGCTGATAGAAGGCGCTAAGCGACGCAATGTGTCGGCGCAATTGCAGAGGCTCAAGGTTGTTCGTGTCCGCTACATCGCAAACTATACGGACAGCTGTCCAGGGCATCGAGTAGGTACTTGGCGGAGCCATCCCACAAGTGCGAGCAATATTCCACGCAATATCGGACCTGAGTTTTATACAGCAAGCATAATTGGTCAGGCGTGAAAAATCGACGCACCTTCTACAGGACACCGAGCTTTCGTGAGGCTGTTTCTATCACGGTTTCGATGCAGTTCCTGGAATTCAGATCGCAACATATCTCCATGCCTAGCATGTTTAGAGAGCACTGTGCCGAAAGAGTCGTGCCCTGAAGAGACGGAAGAGGAAGGAACGGCGACATTTTGGCTGTAAACGCCCACACCTGTGATTTTTTAGCATTGAACTCAACAAGATTGTTAGATCCCAATTCAGATACGAGGTTCAACACCCTGTCGAGCTCAATGGTAAGATTCTCTCTCTCCCTCTCGGTTTCAGCGCGCCCAGCCCCTGGGCGACCGTAATATCCCCCATGCACTGTACTGTCATCTGCATAGCAATGAATGTTTCCTAACGGAATCATGTCATTGATATGAAGAAAAAGAGTGTGGGGGATAAAACAGAGCCTTGTGGTACACCAGCATTCACTGACATGAACCGCGAAGCGCATCCATCTGCGAGGACACGGATTCTTCGCTCATGCAGGAAGCCGGCAATCCAGTTACAGAGCTGAGCGGGCAGACCGTATGCCGGGAGCTTGGAGAGAAGAGCCCTGTGCCAGACCCGATCGAAAGCTTTGGCAATGTCAAGGCTAACTGCTAGTGACTCACCACGTTTGTCAATAGCTTCACCCCAGACATGCATTAAGTACGCTAGAAGATCACCCGTTGACCGGTTCGGCCGAAACCCGTACTGGCGATCAATAAATAATGAGTGATCTTCTAGGTATCGGATCAGCTGGTTGATGCGCTGGTACTGGCCAGGGTGCATCAACACCGGGTCGCGGCAAGAGAGCGGGGGCAACGACTCGGCCTAGACGAAGTGAGGCGGGTTCGTACCCTGGCGCAGAGGGAGGCTATGCGCCAATGGGGTGAGGCACTCGCCACCCCAGCAGCCGGCCATCGGATGATCGAAGCGATCCGTCCGGTGTTGGAGGAGTGGGTTGGGCGCCGGCTGGGCAGCCTCACCTTCCGCATGGAGCAGGTACTGACCGGACATGGTTGCTTCGGTCACTACCTGCACCGTATCGCCCGTCGGGAGGAGACACCGCGGTGTCATCACTGCGACTCCTCCGACGACACAGCCGAGCACACCCTTGAGGAGTGCCCGGCCTGGCGACACGAGCGCCACGAACTTCGTGTGGTGCTCGGCGGCGGTCACCTCTCGCTGCCAACCTTGGCTAGAGCCATGGTTGGTAGCGAGAGGGTTTGGGAGGCTGTCGCCTCCTTCTGCGAGACGGTGCTCACGCAGAAGGAGGCAGCGGAGAGGGAGCGGGAGGAGGATGCTCTAGCCGCTCCTATCCGGCGTAGACGGGTGGGTGCGAGAAGGCGGGCGGCGGCCGCGATCGCCCGACTTCCTGCGCCCTAGGCGCGGCCGCGTGCGTGGGTGGCCCCCATGCATGCATTGCACATGCCGCCACGTCTGGGATTACCTAAGTGACTCTGGGTAATCTCCATCGGCGCGAAACCTGGCCGTGAGGTCGGGTTGCCTGGGGGTGGGCTGGTGAAATTGCTTCGGCGGAGCCCAGGCTACCCCCGCGAAGGGCAGTGGAGTTACCGGAGAGTTTTAGTGGGTATTTCCAGTGCTACTATCGGATGACCCCCACACATGCCCGTCGCTTAGCCAGCGGCGGGTAGGTCTGTAAATGGATTTCTCCCCGTAAAAAAAAAAAAAAAGGTATCGGATCAGCTGGTAGTTTAAGATAAGTTCTATGACCTTGCAAAGAACTGAGTTACAGCTATCGGGCGGTAGTTAGCTGGGTCTGATCGGTCACCCTTTTTGGGGACCGGTTGCACATTGGCCTCTCTCCAAGATTCCTGCACACACCCAGAAGAGAGAGAAAGACGGTATAGCCGCGTTAAGACAGGAGACAACTCCGCTGCGCAGTTTTTCAGTACTATCGCTGGAATGCCATCAGGTCCACTAGCTTTCCGGACGTCGATTGACTGAAGCTCCGCACGTACATCACATTGCCTAATACGAATATCGGGCATTGTGTGGCCACAGTGGGAGAGTGTTGGTGGCTGTAAGTTGCAGTCATCGATTCGGGAGTGAGCAGCAAAGAGTTTTACCATGAGATCGGCCTTCTCTTGCGGCTTGTGAGCTAGCGAGCCGTCAGAACATCTCAACGGGGGCAGCGAGGGTTGACAGAAGTTGGACTGCACGGCTTTGGCCAGACGCTAGTAGCTAGGGCTTCCCGTAGGATGCGTAAGAAATTCTTGACCAACTCGTGCAACGCGCTGTGCATCCGCTCTGATGAAGGCCCTATTGCAGGACTTGGTGGCGTTGTTGTAGACTGCTTTCAGTGAGTCAATGTTGGGATCCCCGCAAGCTCGGCCCCTGATCCAAGCGCGGTATGCCGACTGTCTGTTTTCAACAGCTAAGGCACAATCGCGGTTGAACCAGAGGTTACGCCTACCCCTACTGATGAGGTCGGAGTGAGGGATATAGTACTCCATCCCTAACATGATCTCATCAGCAACAGCAGTAGCGCTAGCGTTCGGGTCCAGCTCACTGAAACAGCGCTGCCTCCAAGGGACAGATGCGAAGTAATCCCGCATACCGTCCCAATCTGAAGACGCATAGTGCCAGATGCGGCTTTTGGCAACCATAGGTACCGGTGGCGACGCCCGTGGCACCCCAGCGGATACCAGACAGTGATCCGATGTTCCTAAAGTAGCACGAACCTCTAGCCGATATCCATCCGGGCGAGTCGTCAGCAGAAGGTCCAACAATGAGGGCGCGTGACCGACAATGTCTGGAATCCTGGTGGGCTGGTTTGCCAGTTGGGTCAGATCATGCGTGAGAGCGAAAGCGTGGGCAGTGCTACCAGCATGGTCAGTTTTAGAGGAACTGAACCACGACTCGTGGTGAGCATTGAAGTCCCCTAAAAACACCAATTCCGCGGTTGGAAACTGCTCCTGCGCAACATCTGCCACCCGACTAAGATGTTCGAAAAGTAGAGTTGTCTCCATGTCACCGCTGTGGGATCTATAGAGGCACACGTAGATTCGGCTATATGCACCCCATGAATAGAGTGGGAAGGGTCCTCCAAACAGCGCAGACGGCGACAGCAAACATCCGCCCGGACAAACAAGCATACCCCGGCCTTCGCTTTGAAGGACTCTTCAAGAGCGTAGCCGAGGTAATCCAAGTAGCTAGTGTCTGTCGGGCGGAGTATTTGCGTCTCCGTCAAAAACAGCATTTCGGGTCGAGCCGTCTCGAGATGTTGGTGGACGGCATTGAGGTTAGCATGGAGCCCACGGATGTTAGTGAGCCCGACCTCAAACAGCGTGGTTGTGGTGGGGGTGTGCACCGCTGAACGACCGGAACTGTTTTTGAGCGCTGCCATAGTTGAAGATAAAAGGAGGAGAGGCGTGAATTGGGGTGACGTTGCCGCGATATATACGGTCAAAGCGTGAGGCCTGTTTACCCAGGTAATAGCCGACAGTAGACAAGCACTGACCCGCCGAACGGAAGGGCCCCCGAACCCCCCCGGGAATGGCCGCCGGGACCCCACCACCCGGTCACCAACCGGCACGACGGACCACCCCAAGATTATGCGTGGCATGATAGGGCAGCCTCACGAACTGGTTAGGTTCGCTTGGGCCCCTGTACTGTACCACGGGCGGCCAGCGGAACAGCCGTTTCTTCGGGTCTCCCTGGTCGGCGGGTCAATGCAGTCCATCTGGCTCTGGTTAGATGGAAGCCGTGACTTCCGTCAGAGCTTGGGGAGACGTTGCAGCGATGGATGCGCATCGCCGCAACGTCTCCCCAAGCTCTGGCTGTACGCTGACTGATCCCGGAACGCGACCACAAGTGGTCACTTGGCGGGTTTTACGCCATGCGTACGGTGGTCACTAACCAGACGGGTGTTCAGACCCTACCACCAGTCGAGCAGTTGGTAGCTCGGTAATCCCTTAGTCGCCTCTTACGACACCCACGGGAAGAAATGGGGCGGTGAATTGTATTCTTAATCCGTCACCGCACGGACAGTGCTTCTTGGGAGTCTATTTCAATGAAGATATTTTCATATAATTTTAATTTACATCATTTTATTTCATACGTAGATTTAAGCACAAGTGATTAAGTTGTAATTGGCCAAAAATGTTTCTTGTAATTTAAGAAGTACGGCATAACGGAGTGCGAGAGCAACAAACTTCCAAGACAACAATTGATTAAATTTATAAATCTCAGGGAAAGAAAGCGTCAACTTTACAAGGCAATGATAGGTAGACCAGCCTTTGTCAAATGGATCAGCTATTTAAGTTCCGTTCTATGATTTTGAAAAGATCTGAGGCTATATCTATTGTGCGGTAGCAGGCCGGTTCTTTTTGGAAACCGGTTAAACATAAATTGCCCTCTCTACAAGATTTCGGCAAACGCCCAAAATAGATTGAAACGGTATGGCCACGTTGGGATGTTTGACATCTCCTAAGCGTATATTTTTAGGACTATCACTGTAATGCTATCAGGACTACTAGCTTTTCGGACGTCGATGACGTAAGCATATCACGTATGTCACGATGACATGGCTATCGGTAATTATGTGACACAGTGGGAGTGCTATACAGACATGTGGACTCACACTACAATCATCAATTGGAGACTTAGCAAAAACAGAGCAAGATATCCATTTATCTTGCGGCTTATGAGCCAGTGTTGCGTTATGGTCATCTCAATGGGGGCATCAAAAAGTTAACAAAAGTGCACAGCTTTCCCCAAACTCCAGTAGGTAGCTACGGCTTTCCCTAGGATGAGCAAGTTATTGTTGGCTCTTGCAATGCTCTGAGCATCAGCTTCAATGTAAGGCTTTTTTTAAGATTTAGTGACGTTGTAGGCTGTTTTTAGTGAGCTAGCTATTAGTGAGCCAACCAGACTTTTCTCCTCGACAGCCAAGCTACACTTGCAATTAAACCAGCGATTACGCATGAGAGCTATCCCTAATAAGATCGATGAGATCGTCTTTGGGATGGACTGGCTACGGCAGTAGTATTAGTATCCAATATTGAACAGTGCTGTCAGGAACAGATTCAAAGTACCACTTGCCGAAACTTAGTACCAGATACGGCGTTTGGCATATATGGCGTCACTTAAGGCACCGGATATCAGGAAGTAATTCGATGTTTTCAAGGGTGAATTCTAAAAACATAGTAGTGATAAACGTGTTATAAAGCTAGCTTATAATATAAATTATAATATCTGAATACATTTCTATCAACTGCATGAAAAAATACTCAAATATAATAAATATTGCACGTAAAATAGCTTAATATCATTAATAGATAGGTACGTCTCTTTGATGTCTTATTGACTTCTGACTTCGATAAAGATACTAAGTTTTAATGGGTAAAAGTTATATCAATATGTTGTCATATTCCTTGATGTCAATCTTGTGTCGATAAGGGAGAAGACATAATTTGTAATATCCGCTTGTGATACATTTTTAGCACACGTAAATATGTACTCCATCCCTTACCAGCCCAGTGGCGTCCCCTAAGCAATTTATTTATTTCCTTAAGTGTTTTGAAGTCGGTTTTATTTTTATTTATAAAATATTTTTTTCACAATTTTTGATAATAACTTCCTAAGGTCAAACCTAGATGGGTGACCATCAGCACATATTGTTTCTTACTATGATACCCACTGAAAGGTCACAAGAAAGCAACATCTGCACTTTTCCATACATTGCTGATTTATAATTATTTAAGTTATTTTTATTTAAAACCAATCTGCATCGATTTTGATAAAAGTTCCATGGAACCTATTTGAAAACAATTTTTGAAATCGACAGAGTTCTGAGGTAACAAACAAAAAAATATACAGCCGCATTGATAAATAATCTCCTCTTTTTTAAATCGGTTAAAAAGTTTAAATACCTTTTACCGCCTCTGTGGTCTAGTGGTTGAGACCACCGAACTCAGATCTAGAGGTCCGGGGTTCGATTGCCGTGGGGCAGAAATTTTATGCTCGGTTTGGTTGGTGGTAGGGCTTTTCTAAGTCCGCCTGGCTAGCTACCACAATCTTACCTAAGTCTGCCGCCATAGCAATAATGTTAAGGGCATTGTTGCGTTCCGGCAGTTAGAGGTAAGATAGCCAGTTCCTCTGTGATTGAGGAATCCGGGTGTAGCTTGCTTCTATCGTCGGCCTTATATTCATTTACCAACAGGTGAGATGAAGGTCAGGAGTTACCCCGTTAAGATAAAAAAAGATACATTATACATACTACGCAAATTTACTCTTTAGATACGTTTTATAATAGCAATCAATATTCCTACGCTAATATAGTATAGCATACTAGGTTTGCGTAGGAGTACTTATTGATTAAAATCTAGTTTGATTAATCTGTGAAAAAAATGGGTTATCTGATATTTTTAGAAATGCCCGCAAATGTGTGGGCACCGTCGGGCTGCTAAGAGAAAAAAGATTTACCGATGTTTTTTTTTTTATTTTTCTGTTTAAGTGATCCATAACAGTGACATAAAACAAAAAAATATAACGTTAAAACATAATTTTACTTAAACATATCTTTTTGTTCATTCAAGCCGTTGAAACTAACTGTCATAAAAAACTAAAATAACACATGAACACTAAAATTCAAACCGAATTTCTCAAGTAGTTCCCAGTCCATTTTATAGTACTTTGGACACATTTGGTTATTCAGGTCAAACAGAATTCATATATCTTTGGTCTGGCGCAGCCAAGTCAAATAAAAACCGCTTGCATCCTGAAAATTGCGTTTGTAACGTCCGAGAGACGCTTCGTGATAAATGGACGACTTGTGGGCTAAGCCTCGAGGAGTGCTGACTTTTGCGTTTGCCTTAAGATATTAAAGTACAGCCACGTTAGTTTTTTAAACTGAATGAGTGACTTAAAGTTTTTTTAACCGACTTCAAAAAAAGGAGGAGGTTATCAATTCATCTGTATGTTCTTAATTTTTGATTTTAACATTATTATAAATCAACAACATTATTATCATCTGTATGTTTTTTTTATTATTATTTTTATGTTTGTTACCTCAGAACTTTTGACTGGGTGAACCGATATTGACGATTCTTTTTTTGTTCGATGCGGAATAGTTCCCATTTATTCCCATAAATTTTTTTTGAAATGCCATTGGGTAGTTTTTTTGAATACAAAAAAAAATGCAAAAATTAAGTCGTCTACATGTGCGAAGTTGCGGATATTTGCTTTCCTGTGAATTTTTAGTGAAATGATACGATAGTAGAAAACAATATAAGCTCACAGTCACCCATCTAGCTTTGACCTTCAAAAGTTATCACTAAAAATAGTAAAAAAAAAAGTATAAACAAAAAATAAAACCGACTTCAAAAAACTGAAAAGGATAAAATAATTAAATTTTAGTAAGTAGGCACTCATCCCCTAGGAACATATTTTTGGAGTTGATGCTAAGTTGTTTCCAGAAACCATAGATAGTGAAGCACCGACTCCAAAAATATGTTCCTAGTGGATGAGTGCCGCCTACTTACTAACATTTAATTATTTTATCCTTTTCAGTTTTTTGAAGTCGGTTTTATTTTTTGTTTAAATTTTTTTTCAGATCAATTACCATTACATTAGCAAATAGTACGCAAACAAGATAAAACTAACTTTAACAACTAACTTTTTATGCAACTTTAAGAACTTAGAACCAATATTTATCTAACTGGTATATGTCTTGTAAATGTTCTTATTTTATTAAACATTACAATATAAAGCTATACGTTTTTACGTATTTTTATTTTATATGTAAAGCATAAGCTTAGAGCATCAATTTCCATGCCGTAATAAAGTGGCAAAAATCATACGCCAAACGCCTGATATTAAGCAGCAATGGCCTTTTTTGTCACTAAGGTTTTTACCGCGCGTCTACCTAAAGAAATCAAGAGGAAGCGTGTAGGGGCAAACTATAGTTTTACGTTGAGAAAAATGCTCCCTTCAACGCATTTTTCTCAACGTAAAACTATAGTTGCGTAAATTTTAGAACATATTCAAAAATTAAATTAAAAGCTGCAAACATGGCGAAAATAGCATTTCAACATTAAGCCGGCACGGCTATGGAGTGCTTGATTGTAGCCATTTTACTATGCCACTCTGTTGTGAATTTTACTAGTCACCGAAAGAATCCCTCTGACCACGTGGTCCTACTGCCTTTGTCCTACCGATCGGCCCACATATACAACACCACGTTAGTAGGTAAGTAGCGTGATTTGGCTCGTTATTTAGAAAGAAGGTAACAATGTAATAATATACTTTGTCACTTTTACGTCCCCTTATTTCGATTTAAACTCACCCTATCGAACCATTACTCACGAATTGGAATCGTAGAAAGCTTTTCACTTCGAATCACATAAAAATACGTGTCGTTACATTGAAAAACATAAGTCTCTGATTGTAATTTAATTTTGTCCCGGGCGTAGAACGTAGGACAAAACCACGCATAAATCCAAGCAAGCAAGAGAATATTAATTTAACGACTAATTTTAGCGTTTACACTAGTTCGCAATCGAAAAGCAGATGTAACATTGCAAAAAACGGGTCGCGAAATACAAGCTGCGCGACCACATTAATAATTTATCAGCCACATGACGGCTGTTTGCTAATAAAGCTCGGATTCGTTGGAAATATTAATAAAAGCAGCTTGCAAACGGAACTGGGATCGTCGGGACCGGCGCCGCGGCCATGACAAATGACCAAGCAGAACTTTCATTTACTTTCAATTTAAATTAAACAAGCGAATTGCGGATGCACTGGACATAGGCGATGCAACATTCGACGATGTTTCGTCCATTAAAATATTTGATACTGGATTACCGCTTCTGAATTCTACTAAATCAACGATCATAATTTTGTATCCCTGACCCAAAAAATGTTTTATTTCTAGTCTAAACATGTTTTTTAATATCAGTAACCTAGGAAAACACTTCAGGCAAAAACTAAGTATCTTGAAATCATACGCCTTGTGCGGTGGTAGATGAACACACGACAGCACATCAAGTGTAACAATTATACTACGAAAGAAATCCTTATTACCAACGGAATAAAGGCGGTCTCAAGATCAAACTGTTACGCTTTTTGTGCTGTCGACTGTACATATATATCATAGTCATCATCATCATCGCACCACCCTATTGGAGTCTAATTATGAATACGTATATGCTTCTCCTATAGGTTGCCTGCCGCAAGCACCTGCAAGGCAAAACAAATATTCAGCGACCCTTAGAGCGAGCGTACATAAAAGTCACGACAGTCTAAAGACAGACTATTGCTTCACAAAAATAATGAAGACGCGCAGACTTCGAACAAAACGTCTCATAGTCAAAATTGTCTATACCTACAAGATATGCACGGCGACAAGACAGACTTGTCTGTGAGAGGCAAGTCTGTCTTTAGACTGTTGTGACTCTTATGTGCGCTCAGCCTTACCTGATCATCCAATATAAATTCATCCAGTCCATCTACTACGTCATATGGTTCGCGGCCTCTTTTCAAGTATCCTTTTGCTCTATCGGCCATCTTTTGTACGTTCTATGAGCTTCTTCCGCTGCCACTTACCTTTCTCATTCGCTGTGCGCATCTATAGTTATCGACACTGACATACTTAATTACAAAAATAAAATGTCAATGTAGACATCACACATATACATACCTTTAAAATATTTGATTCTCTCGTTGATCTAAGCCAAAAAGTAGTGTAATTTAATGTGTATAGGTTTGCTCTTATAACGGTAGCCGCCGTGTAAGCGGCTGCATTTAATTTATTAATGTAAAATATTTGACCTCTATTTTGACATTCAGATTTCCGTATTTGATATTTTCAATATTTTCACGAATTTAAATAGTAAAAATACTTTAAAGCAGCTCCATCATAAGCAGTATTTAGCTATAATATTTTTCATTTGAAAGATCAGAGAAAATTTCGGGAGAGTGAAGAATATAAATTGAGCAATGGGATCTCATTGAAAAACTAGAAATTCTTATATATTAGCGATTATATTTTATAAACAAGGTGAAAGTCCATATTTGTTATTGTGACCGAATGCTAATTGATAGCTAAAGTTATTTAAGAATCAAATGCCTGGGTACTCAATATCTATGCTATGATATAGTTTCATTTGTTTCACCATACATAGGGGATTGTGATACGACAGCATGAGATTGCATTTCAATCAAGAAGCGATAAGACCAAACTAAATTTACGTGCAATTGTGTTGTGGGCTTATGTTTAAAGCCCCACGGGAAGCTAAATTACAAAATCAGTTATTTATAGAATTGTACCGAACCTTACTTTACTTACATACTTTAGGTAAACTGAAAGTTGCTCTGAGATAAAAACAAAGAAAGCTCTTATATCGTAAGTTGTTTGCGTTTGAAATATTATTTGCTAAGTTGCTTATAAAGAACTTGAAATATTTCCTAAATATCAAATATATTCAAAAATCAAAGTCAAATACCACAAGACAATTCTGTAAAATTTCGGCTCCAAAATTCATGAGCGTAAGGTTTTTTCTTGATATTACGGGTCATACTGATTTATCACTTGCGTGATGCGAGCATTGCAAGGCGCTGTCTCCAACGGGAAATATATGAGCCTCTTTGAAGAGCAGAAAGATGGGTAATTCCATTGGATTTATGATCGTATCACCAGTGAAATAGCCAAGTTGAAAATTTTGACGTGAAATAACGATTAACAGTCGAAACGCTAAACGGACAAGTCACTTTAAAGCCTCGCCGGTTTCGAGATAATTTGGCTGTTCTTATGTGTTTTGAGAGGGATAGGGTACCTATTTTGCAGCTCCATCTTACATAAGATTGCAGATAAATAACACTTCTTTAAGTGTCGACAAAGCGAATGTCGAGAAAGCGTTATACATAAACTGTCTCTCTTTCCTTAAACATTGGCTCCTTCAAAAGGGGTGATAAAATCTCATAGCCCGGCAAGGTGGAAGCTGCTAGAATAGTGTATTCATACTAGAACTAACTGTCTTCGCATATGGACTACGACACGACTCACCTGAGCCGAGGGCCGAGCCTTTAGAGGCGCCCTCAGGTTTGTCGCTCCCTTATGGCTCGAGCGCCCTGGAGACTCTGAGTCAGCGGGATACCTCCCCCGGAGGTGATGCCTGGCGTTTAGAAACCCTCCAGAGGCGGATTAGCCCCTCAAGGCTTGAGGACTCACCCCCAAGGACTTAAAAACCCCGGTTACGCTGTAAACGCCATCTGCGGCCAACAGCATTAGTCATTCCAAAAAAAAAACTTCGCATATGGACTCTTCTTACCGCTTTACATCAGGTGGTGTTGAGTCATTTGCCGTGCTTTGTATAAAAAAAGTCATGTTGGGAATAAGAGGACACCACTCTTTTTCTGTCAATATAACATTTTCTCTTAATCTTTACAAGGTGGGTGTTGCATGAGTAGTGCTTGAGGTCTAATCAAATCAAATCAAGTTTATTTGCTTTAAATAGGGTTATTACAATGTCTAAAGTGGACTATCACCGTAGGCTTATAAAAAAATAACATAATCAAATAAAAAAAAAATTCACCAGTTTTAGCTTAACATAAGGAAGTGCTGTCTATACTTTGAGCACAAAATTAGACAATTCGCATGACAAAACATTTACAGTCTTACTTATAAATTCTCATTAAACCTTGTTATTTAGATTCACGTATTTTGTATTTTCATTTGACATAGGAGTAAGAGAAACAAAACATAATTTACTAGTGTTTTAGCTAGAATAGGTTTAACCTGTCAAGCGACGCAGTCTAGACATAATGTGGTTTTAACTGCCGAAGTATGATCCCAGGAATCTTACGTGGCCTAACAAATTAATAAAGGTTTGTAATATGTTTAGATAGTTAGTTTTAATCAAATATAAACTTAACAGTATTAATTACTTATTAGCTATGGATGGTATGAGCCAAATAATTATATAGGTGAAAGGATAGTCAGCTAAAGGTTTTTGGCTTAACATGTAAAAGTGTGAATTAGATTTACTTAGTCATAGCTTAATCTAGAAATTTCCGAACATCGCGTTAAAAATAGCACGTACTGCTATTTTTATCGCAACTATTATAAGCAACTATTGGTCTATCTTATATACAACTTATTAGCTTAGTGTAAATACTTTCTGACTAGCCTTATTTACTTGTACCTATTTAAGTTTTAAATTTTGAAAGTTTACACAAAACTTAAAAGCCATAGTCTATCGGACCAAATCGTAGTTGAAGCTATAAACTATTAGTGATATCCTTTTATTCCAGTTTATTTATTTTAAGGAAATCTCTGCATTAAAGTCTTTGGAAGTTTTTGATATTATTACGATGTTGCATCATTTGCTGATAAATAAGCTTTACACCTCCGAATGAATCGGATCTAAAATTATAATCTGAAAATTACCTACCACTTGCCTACTGAAAATTATAACCCCTGACTGAATTAAAAAAAAGATTGGTTAGCGCCAATAAAATAACATTTGGCCACAGAGTAAGTAAAGTGATAACTTGACAGTTAATCAATATAAAATCTGTCAAAATATCAAAATATGTTCAATAAATCATAGATAAGGATTGAGATTTCGGCCCTTAATTATACTCTTTGATGTTGTTTTCATCATTTAATGGAAAACAAAGGGACGAACTACTTTCTCCAATAATTTGACTTTACAATATAACACAATAACAATAACGTCCGACGTTGTCACGTATTTTATATATGCAGAAACCAACAAAATACCGTATCTACTCAGTAGGAAATCATTTACTTTTGATTTCACAGCATATCGAATCACAGCCAAGAAATCCAGCCGACTCGGATCTAAACCGGGCAATACTAAAGCAATATCAAACACTACCCGCTACAAAAGCGAGACATTTTGTAAACATTTTACTGCGTCCCAGCCTGTGACGATATTGTGGCTGCTGTCGAGGCAAAATGGCACATTTTACTGCCCTCCGCGAGTTCGATGTTACATCCCCACCATAGTTCCCATTATGGCGGCGAGCAATTTTTAAAATAAATATTCAGTTAAGCACCCAGTAAAGTTTAATGCACCCGCTCGGTCACACTATATGTCAAGCTAGAAGAGGAGAAAATTTCTTAAAACAGGCATATATTATTATATTAAACCTTATGTTTTATTTGCATGACTTAAAATCTGTGCGGGCGCTAAATGTCGACCGCAGCGGTGTACATCTATGTCGTATTTATATTACTTTATTGTAATATTCTTTTATTTTTTCTGTTTGTGAAAAATACTTTTTAATTCGTTTTGAGGTTTTGTTTTGTAAAAAAATACCTATCAGAATTACACTTATTCCGAAGCTATGATAGTAAGACTAAAATAATAAGCGTAACTTCTCGAGTAATGTTTGGTAAAAGCCAAACAACTGTGCTTTCTGGCCACAATCTCAGCGTTAGTGGAAGGAAAGAGCTCTAAAACCGCACAATACTTAGGTAAAAGAACGGTCGCGGTGAGAAGGGCGACGACGGCAAAATGAGGTTTTTGTCATAATGTTAAATAGCTCCTAGGAATATCTAATGACGCCATAAAAGTTGTATCACTAATATTGTCGTGGGAATACTAAACACATTAACCTAACTGAAACCTTCTCCAAACTGAAGGCGTCTCGTGAAGCTGCCATATTATCCGCACATAAAACCTAATTATTTCTGTTCCGCAACACCAACAGTTTGAATAATTCAGTTAGTTAGCGACTATGCGATAGGAGGCGCGCGGTCTAGTTACTATCACTTGTAAAGTTATTCGTGTCGCTCCGCGTTGTGAAGTTGAAACCGCGAATAACGGGCTAACTTGAAGTGGTTGGTTGACACTTCGCTGCAGGTCTTCCGAATGAGGTGCAACTGCGCGTGACAGTATCGCAAGTCACAAGTTTATGTCTCGTATAGCTCAACTAATTTGCTTATACCTAAATTGCACTAATAGGTAGGAGCAATAATACTAAGTCTACCACCATTGCAATAATGATAGCTGCATTGTTGTGTTCCGGCAGTTGGAGGTAAGATAGCCAGTTCCTCTGTGGACTTATCATTACTTTACAAAAACTACTCGGTTCAGAATTTTAAAAAACTAAAAACTCTTTGTCGAAAAAAAATGACAATCTTTATAACATACAAAATAAACTTCAGAAGAAATTGGTTCGTGGTATCAACCGTGGTAACCTACCTAGCATGATTGCTATAAATACTGAAGTATGGCATAATGACATCATCAAACTAGCCCGTCCCGCTGCTGGGCACAGGCCTTCCTACATGGGAGATACACATGAGGAGCAGAAACATGTCCATCATCCATCCATCACCAGCCTTTATACGTCCAACTGCTGGGCACAGGCCTTCCTACATGGGAGAAACACATAAGGAGCTTGGGCCATAACACCACCACGCTGGCCCAATGCGGGTTGGTGGGTTAAAGCTGTTGCAGTAACAACCGGAATCAACGGCTTAACGTGCCTTTCGAAGCACGGAGGAGCTCGAGATTAGAAATTTTAGTTGACCCATCCCAGGACCGACCATGGCGAAAGTTGCTTTGTTTTCGTAATCGAAACCAGAGCGCTCAAACCACTACGCCACCGAGCTCCTTGCAGAAACATGTAAAACTAGCAAATATTATAGTGTACACTATACAGGGTGTTAGGGGGACGCTCTCGGAAACGAAGGTAGGTAGCAGTGCACGTCACCTTAAACACGATTTGTTGAAAAATAAATTTGAAATCAATAAAAAATCTGCTGTTCCATACGAAAAGGCCTTGCAAATATTACAATTTGTAGAAAATAACTGATTTTTTTGGGATTTCAAATTTATTTTGTAACAAGTCATGTTTAGCGTGACCAGCACTGCCACTTGCCTTCTTATTCGAGAACGTCACCCTAACATCTGTATATAATATAGATATTATTATTATTTCTCCTTCTTAATTCGTATCCTTTATTACGTATTTACTTACCTTGCAGGTTACCTAGAAGAGATTGCTACTTAGCAATAAGGCCGCCTATTGTATACATTGTGTCATTGTGCAATGAAGTGTATTGATTGATTGATATTTATTTTTAACCGACTTCAAAAACGAGGAGGTTCTCAATTCGGCCGGTATGTTTTTTGTTTTTTTCCTATGTATGTACACCGATTACGCCGAGATTACTGATCCGATTTACGTGATTCTTTTTTAGTTCGATGCGGAATAGCTGCCATTTGGTGCCATATTTTTTAAAAAAAAAACAGTTGGGTACTTTGGTTTTAAATTTAAAAAAACTGAAATTATTAAGTCGTCTACATATGCAAAATTGCGAATTTTTGTTTTTCTAATGACTTTTTAGTGAAACGATACGATAGTAGGAAACAATATAAGTTGACGGTCACCCATCTAGCTTCGGCCGTAGAAAGTTATCACTGAAAATTGTGAAAAAAAAATTTGGAACAAAAATTAAAACCGACTTAAAAAAACTGAAAAGGATTAAATAATTAAATTTACGTAGGTATTCATCCCCTAGAAACATATTTTTGGAGTTGGTGCTAAGTGGTTTCCAAAAATAATAGAAAGTAAAGCACCGACTCCAAAAATATGTTTCTAGGGGATGAATACCTACTTAAATTTAATTATTTTATCCTTTTCAGGTTTTTGAAGTCGTCATACAACAACATGCAAACTAGTCTCCTCTTGCTCCCAACACAATTCTACTTGAGAAACTAAATAACAACAGACCTTTGGACTTCGTAGTCACTTCTTTTATTTACTGTTATAAATTTTCATTATATATCGATGAGAATAATAATGCCATCGATGAGAATAAAATTGACAATAATAATAATGCATGAATAATGCCACGAACTATTCCGTATATAAAATTGCATATGATTCAGCTGTCCCGAGAAATTTCCGACCTTTTTGACGTTAAGCTAGTGTTCAAATATAGTTCATAACATGAGAAGCAAACGTTTGATTTGACGATTGTTTCTTTTTTCATAATCGCCAAATCAAATCTACAATGTAGTCCTATTTTGGCCAAATGTTTTAAGTGATTACATGACTGACGTAACCTTACGAATGAAACAACACTAAAAAGAACTAGTAAGCAAACAGGAATATTAAAAACATTACCTCACACTTATTTTTGGGTAGTCTTTATTATGCGTTCGGTTTTTTATCTGGTCGGGTTCATCAATTTCCACAATGATTCTCTAGGATCTTATCGAAAAATACCAGGATCTTAGTTAGAAATGGTTTTATTCTTGCGATATTTATTAGAAATTCCTTATAGAGTTACAAACTGTCAGAAGTACCGTATCAACATTGTTTGTTTAAGTAATTGACTTTTTGCAACGTGCTAGAATGTTCCTATCTTAGAGGAACTGGCACGTAACATTGTGGCCACGTCGTGATAAGCCAAGTACACGCCAGGAGTTAACACCGGCCGAAGTTGCCTGTCGTTGCTGTTTGCGTCAACATTGTGCCGGGCACTAATTCCAAACATGTTCTTGTTTCCTTTAAATATGTTTGGCTAACCAGAATATGGTCAGTTTTGAGCATACAACCTTCCTGATAGCCAGGAGCTTTGTGGTAGAAACAAAAGATCTTAGCTAAGATGCAACAGCGGCTTGTTGAAATGTTACAAAATCCGCTTGTTACAATAGATGAAATGATTTTTCTCTCTTCGCATCGCTCACCAATAGCAGGCACTTCATTCTCCAAAGTTTAAACTTTGGAGCCAAAGTGCTTGCTAACTGGTCTCAGAAGTATTTTTACGATCTTGGTTTTCTCCAATAATGATAAGAGAGCTGATACTCACCCTATCTTAACCCTCCCTAATTAGCAGCAGAAGTGTACCTTCAGAGTCATCAATTTACTGTCACAATCATCTATTGTCTATGGTATAGTGATATACTTTTAGCCGGATACCCTTAACAATTCCTAGCCAGGATGAGATCAAAACACGGTAGTAAGTGCCACACTACCGATAAGCGCTTGTCCTGTGGCTAAGTATTGGCAGCATCGCAGTACACGTCGCTGAAGAGTTTAGTGGGCGAGAGCCCCAGTCATCCTCCCATCTTCCCCCGGGAGAAGAGGGATAGGTAGGCTGGTTGAGCTTTCCTCAAGCGGAAAAACAAAACAAAAATAGTTTGCCTGGTACACGCAAACAATTGTTGTTTTTCTACCGGTAGTCATGACCACGGCCAGTATAACCTATTAAAGAGGTATTTTAGACGTGCAAAGCAAGTGTTCCACAACTAAAACTTTCAACTTTAAGTTGAAAGAATAGTTTAATTTGAAACTAAGTCGGTCTAAATCAACTGCACAATACACAACAAACAAAATATCGACCAAGTGGCTTGCCGCGTAGCGTCTGCGTCAACATTGTCTTAGATCTAATTCGCTGTGTTTCTGTTCCACTTAATTGTATTTAAACTATCCACTGTTAATTGCATGCATGCCTTTAGTTTCATGTAAAATTTTAGAACTTTTTAAATTTTTTCATTACAGTCTTCTAATGTTTACGTCACATTGCTGCAGCGACAGTGATAGTGTCATTATGTTGGATAATAATTTCTGCACTTAATTTATTATTCGGCGAAGCACTAAAATACGGACACAATATATTTTACTGTGAGTGACCTCACCGAAGAGCTGGTAAGAAATGCAATTACAGATTTTATAGTATCTACTTTTTGAATATACAGGGTAAATTCAAGTGGATGGCCAAATACTAATCTATGAGTAACAGCAAAAAGTACTCAAAGGAGACTCGGACCCGAATTTTATGAAAACTAAAACTGTGTTATTGGATTTTTATAAAATCTATATTCTATAAAACCTATCCAGGAATCGAACCCCGTAATTTTGAAAAAAAACACAACCTGAATTATTACACCATTCGATAGAGTCGCAAATAACAAACGAATTCTGGAAAGTATACGACAAACCTTAGAAAAGAGCTCATTTTTAACAAAACACTTTTATATTTTTACGTTACCTACCTACCTATTAAACAAAGACTGATTACTTGTTCAAAATGATGACCATGGTGGATTCGCCATCTCAAGGATTCGCATTTAGCATTACAATAACGAATTCTGGAAAGTAATCATATGCGGCATACTTAAAAAATATATTGGATTTTGTTAAATTAACTGCTTCATATTTTTAAGTAATGTCTTTAATAATCCACACCAGGACCTACATTACCTGTACATTGTTAGAAATTGCTTACTAAGTTCTAATTTTCAAAAATATTAGCTCTTCGTGGTTTGTATTACAATAGGGTTGTTAATGAATGAAATAAGTAAAATAAAATCTTTTAAATTCACTGTTGTAATTCATCAAACCATAAAACAACACCATCACCATGACAACGCACAGAAACTATCAAAAGGTAAAAAAGAATATAAAATACAAAGAGGCTTTACTATGGTTCGCAACACGCTCCCCTTTTTTAAAGCAGGACAACCTTTTTTAAGGGCCGCCTCAGGACCCCGCCTGCAGTCCTTATATCTACCACCCTGACTATTCCGTCACGGCCCGGGTACGTGGCCTCGACCACCCCCCGAGGCCAGGTTCCTCTTGGGAGATCACCGTCCCCAATAAGAACCGGGTCCCCTGGCCTGATCGATGCAACGGTCCCTGGGACGCGGCGAGGAGCTAAGGTTGGTAGATACTCAGTGACCCACCTACGCCAAAAATGATCAGCAAGCCTCAAGGCTTTCCGCCAACCGCTTCTGCCACAAAGATCGGAGTCCGCGAGTTCAACGGGGAATAGCCGCCCTGAAGACTCCCCGAGCAAGAAATGATTAGGCGTCAGTGCCTCTGGACAGTTGGGATCGGGTGATACATGTTTAAGTGGCCGTGCGTTTACCACGGCTTCTGCCTCCAGCAAGAGCGTATGAAGCACCTCATCCGACGGTGCTCGGTCCCGTAGTGTCGCGTTGAGCGCCGTTTTCCTGACCATTCTCTCCCACGCTCCACCTATAAACGGAGCCGAAGGGGGGATGAAACGCCACTCAATCCTCAGATCTGTTGTGAATTCTAAGACCGCATGATCATAAAGCACCCGCAGCTGACGATTCGCACCCACAAACGCTGTCCCGTTATCGGACCATATAGTGCTCGGCGACCCACGACGTGCTATAAAACGGCGAATACACATCATTGCGGCATCAGCCGAGAGACTGTGGACCACCTCCAAATGGATCGCCCTCGTGACCAAGCAAGTAAATAACGCCACCCATCTCTTTTCTCGTCGCCGCCCAATCGTAACTTGCAGTGGGCCAAAATAATCGATGCCCACAATGGAGAAAGGACGCTGGTGATGGGTGAGACGGTCTTCGGGTAAGTCGCCCATGGGAGGTCTCAGTAAAGGCGATCTCAGCAATTTACATAATTGACAACTTCGGGCGACAGATTTAACAACATTTCTCACGCCAAGGATCCAGTATTGCTGGCGTAACTCATTAAGTATTGTCTCCGTGTTGGCATGAGCAAATTTGATGTGAAACTGGCGTATCAACAGGCGTGTAGCGGGATCCTTTCGGCATAAAATTATTGGATGAGTCACTTCTCTCAACACACCAGGAGCAGCTGATATTCGGCCTCGTAGAAAAATTAGGCCGTCCTCTGTCAGTGCTGGAGACAAGTTGGTCAGGCGGCTCTTCGAGGGTAGCTGCTGACCCCGACTCAGACCCACAAGCTCCTTCCGGAAGGTGTTAATTTGGCTCTGACGCAAAACGTGCCTTTCTGCACGGCGGATGGCTTCCACATTTAGTGACCTAATCTCTGTGGCAGGAGCAGTGACAGTCTCACGGGGAAAGAAATTCAAAACAATATCGTGCAACAAAGGATTTTGGAAATTATGAGACCGACTTTTGAAAATGAGAGCTATGAACTGATGCAGTCTAGCAGTGGCTCTAACTAATCTCTGCCAAGAGCTAAAATGAGTTGCATCTACAACTGCTGGTAAGGGCAAATGAAAAAAATCATTAAAAAGAATGACTTCAGACATTAAACGAGGTGAACGTTTTGATACTAGTTCTATAACTAGGTTTTAGTTCATCTTCTCCCTGCGATGAAGAAAGAATGTTTAACGATTCAACTGGCCACTCACCAGGAGGAGACAACAAAAACGATGGACCAGCTATCCAGCGTGACTCAACAGATAGAGAGTTACACTTTCCCCTTGTAGCATCATCCGCGACGTTAAGGTCACTGGGAACCCAACGCCACTCCCTCGTGGCGCTCGATTCCAAGATTTCGCCAACGCGGTGAGCGACAAAGGGTTTAAACTTCCTGGCATCATTGCGCAGCCAGCCCAAAACGGTCATCGAGTCAGACCAGAAAAAACGACGAGCTGGTTTATAACGATGGCTACTGCAAATAGTCGCACTGAGACGAATGGCTAATAACACGGCTTGTAGTTCCAACCGCGGAATGGAGACGGGTTTGAGAGGAGACACACGTGCTTTGCTCATAATTAAGGCGAGCCTTACGTAACCAGTCTTAAAGGTAAAACGCCAGTAGCCAACTGCAACATGCGCTAATTCACTGGCATCGCAAAACACGTGCAGCTCCAAATCGATAATTTCATTCCCGCAAAGATTATAGCAACGCGGGATCTCTACATTCGATAACAACGCTACACTATCAAACCACTCCCTCCACACACGTTGGTCCACCTCGGGCAACTCATCGTCCCAGTACAAACTCTTACGTCACAAACTTTGGAATAAAATGCGTCCTCTAACTACAATGGGCGCAAGGAGACCAAGTGGGTCGAATATACGCATAACCTGCGCTAAAACAGCACGCTTTGTGAAATGATCAGGCGACTGATTATAAAACTTACAACTAAAACTAATTACATCACGACAGGGAAACCAAATTAAGCCTAGCGCTCGTACAAAACCTGACGATCCTAAATCTACACTACGATCTACATTAGCAACAAGAGCAGACACTAACTCGTCTGGTAGCAAACATAAAGATTTTCGGTTATTAGACACCCAATCACGCATTTTAAATCCACCACGACTGTGCACCGTCGTAATATCAGCCACCAAACGAGCCGTGTGTGCTGCATCGTCAACACTTCCGATGTAGTCGTCCATGTACGTGTCGCTTTCTTTTGCGCTCACAGCCTCCGGAAACTCTTCTTGAAACTCTAATGCGTTTAGGTTAGTAATAGACAATGCGGTAAAAGGGCTAGAGCAGGCGCCAAATATCATTGACGACATACGATATGTCTTCACAGGCTCTGCTGGACTGTCCCGCCAAAGAAAACGTTGTGCGTCACGGTCACGCTCCCGAATCTTGACCTGAGGAAACATCTCCTGAATGTCCGCAGTCAATGCTATTTTGCCCTCCCTGAACCGCATCAAAATTCCGAGGAGAGAGCGAAGTAAATCAGGGCCGGTTAGCAACAAGGAATTAAGCGACACGCCATGGGACTTCGCCGCGGCGTCGTGGACTACGCGGAGCTTGGCCGGTTTGTTGGGATTTATCACACCAAAGTGTGGCAGGTACCAACAAACCCGTTCCGTTGTTTGTCCTGTGCAGTCTTCGGCATAATCCTTGCTTAAAGTGTCGTGAATATTTTTTCGATAACGTTCAGCATAAAGTGGATCCTTGAGCATCTTCCGTTCGAGGCTATGAAACCTGGATAATGCTAAAGGATAGCTGTCGGGCACGCAAGGATTATCCTCTTTCCACAACAGTCCAACCTCAAAACGTCCAGAAGGCAGTCTACGAGCTGTGCGTTTTAAAATTTGAAGAGCACGTTCGTCATCATTACTACGTCGTTCATGTTTTGTAATACCTAAGGCGTCCAACTTGTACTGCTCCTTAATGAGGTTCTCTAGCTCATGTTTAGGGTCAGAAAGATCGAAAAAACTAACATGACAAGCAGCTGCATAATCAATAGGTTTAGTTTTGCTACTCGAGAAACCAAACACGACCCAACCTAGAACCGTCCTAATAGCCACAGGTTGTGACTTTGATCCTTTCCTGGTTTCATGGGGCACAGTAAGGTGCCAGTTGTCAATACCTATTATCAACATAGGCGTAGCTACATCGTAACATAGCTCCTCGCACAAATCACTCAAATATAAATAATCACGTAAACTATCACGCGTAGCGGTTTGAGATACCAAACCTAAGTTCTTAATAGAACGCGCCTTAGATATTACAAAATCGTCAGAGGAATACTTCCCTCTAATCTTAAAATCTACATAATTAATAGTGCTATCTCTGGACAAGCCTCCAACGCAGTCTAAATGTAAATGTCCCTGCGGGCCTTTTACACCTATTTGGGCAGCAACATCTGCATTGATGAAAGTCCCCGTAGAACCATCATCCAACAGAGCGTAAGTCTCGACGCTTCCTGCAGGTCCGCTGATCGTTACGGGTAGCACCTTTAGCAAAGGCCGGAGAGAAGAAGAGACTGGCGTTGAGGTAGTCCCAACAATAGCCTGGTCAGCGATATCTACAATTTCCTTCTGAGAGGACGGAAACGCCGTAGATGCTACAGGGTTATCTCGGTCTTGCATATCGTCACAATTGTCACTAGCATTGACGTTATAGTTGGCCACGTCGTTCGTGTGAAGTAATGTGTGGTGACGACGGTTTTTGCAAGTTGCCACAGTACAAGTCGTCTTACACATTGTATATCTATGGCCACCCTTAACCAAGCACTTCCTACAAACTTTGTTTTCCGTAACCCATTTATCTCGCCTATCAACCGACAGCGAAAGGAAACGAGCACAAGCTGAAATCTCATGACTCTGAGAATGACAAAAGGTACATGAAGAAGATTTCGGCTTGTGCCTAAAAGAAATTTCTTTGGAGTTTATTTTCTCTTTAAACTCTAAAAAATGAGACTTCTCCTGACGCCCCTTGTCGCGAGGTACAAATTCAGTCAAAATACCGAACTTCATATGGATGTGAGCCTCGTGCACAAGGAAGTCAGAGAGAAGTTCTAACTTAAAATTACGGGTATGTTGACGAGAAAATGCAAACTCTACCCATTTTTCCCTAAGAAGGGGAGAAAGCTTAGCGAGAATAGCATTCACGAGCTCCGGACTAGCCAAATATTCAAAATGATTCAGTAACTTGATGGTAGAGACACAGTTACGGACTTTACAGGCAACATAGTTTAGGTCTCTACTGGAGTCGAAACTACCAATCTTCGGTAAAGCTCTCACCTCAGACAAGGCATTTATAACAACAATTTCCGGATTACCGAATTGCTGTTCCAAAGCTGCCATAACCTCTTGCGGGTCGTCACACGCGATCAAGAGCGTTGCTACCGCTTCACGTGCTGCTCCCCGTAGAGCAGTGGACAGTCGTACTAGGTTGTCCGAGTCCTCAAAATGAGCCATAGTGCGCTCGTAGCTTTCGCGGAAGCAGAGCCAATCTGCGGGCGAGCCGGAAAAAAAAGGAAGATCACTTACCCTCCGTCCGGTCCGCGTGAGGCTCTTGATGGCTTCCGTGAATTGTGTAATGGTTTCATGAGATTTATTTGTGTTACTATTACAATTATTATTTTGACTACTTGGGTGAGTGCCTATGCGTGCATGTGTAGCGGTCGTGACGTCCGCATGCGTGCTCCCAGCCTTTGGGGCGTTTCGCTGATCTGGCAGCGTCGCCGGCGAGGAGTACGTGGCCCCGGCAAGGTATGGAAACTGTCCCCCTTTGGCCGAGGCACGGTCGTTAGGTGCGACCTGAAATTGAGTACAGCCATTAAATAGTAATGAGACTTTACCCAATTTTCAACATGTTGCGCTGAAGTTAGGCTGGTGGTGCGACTAGATTGGCTGGAACGGCTGGAGCGTGCTTCCAGTGCCGCAACCTGAGCTCGTAATTCTGCGTCCGCCGCTGCGCGCTCCGCAGCCGCGACGCGCTCACGGTCCTGGCGCTCAGAAGCCGAGGCGCGCTCGCGCTCTGCCGCGGCGCGCTCCCGCTCCTCGCGCTCAGCCTGTATCTGGTTCACCTCCAGTTCCGCCATACGCCGAGCATGCTGCGCTTCCAACGCAGCACGCTGTGCGACGACCGATTCACCATTTGTAGTTGAAAAATAATCAAATGAATTTAAATTAAATGCGTGAACTCTTATAAAACACTTCTGACACCACTTTGTTAATGAATGAAATAAATAAAATAAAATCTTTTAAATTCACTGTTGTAATTCATCAAACCATAAAACAACACAATCACCATGACAACGCACAGAAACTATCAAAAGGTAAAAAAGAATATAAAATACAAAGAGGCTTTACTATGGTTCGCAACAAGGGTAGTTAAAAACTTTTTTTATTTCATAAATAAGAAGTTTATAACTCATAAAGAAATATTGCAAAGGAAATAGTATGCCTAAGATCATTAGTTTCACAGATATAGTGGTATGTTTCATATGTAGCGGCGCAACGTTCAAAAACGGTCCATAGAAAATCTACGGAACAGGTGACGTCACATGTTCCCATATTACTAAAAAATGTATGGGCATACTGACAAAATTAATAATAACTATGTATTAAGTATGTTTTTATTAATAGTTGTTTAATTGATGTCAGCAATCTAATATCATTATCATTTTTGATAAATATTCTTAATTTTTTATTTTAACATTATTATAAATGTTTAAAAAATTACTTAGTAATGGTGATTTTTGATAAATTTTGAAAAAAAATACGACCATTTTTGTTATTTTCAAAACGGTACAATTTCAACAATATTTCATATATTTTAAATTTTGAAGGGTAAAGGTAGCGTATATTTTCGGATTTTGTGAAAAATAGCGCCATATTGAAACTTAGGCAACATCCCCATTCGATGATTTTAAACTATCTTTGGAAAATATTCTAAACTGAATTCAATGTTATTGCAATATTAATGAAGTACTATATATTTCATTTCGAACAATAAATAGGTACATGACGTAAAAAAAAAGTATTTTGTTAAAAATTAGCCCTGTTTTAAGTTTTCTGTGTGTCGTTACGTTCCAGTATTCGTTCCATATCGACGCTATCATGGTTTAATAATACAGGATGTGTTTTTTTTTTCAAAATCACCGGTTCGATTCCTGGGATTCCTGGCTAGAGATTTTGTTCCAATTTTGCAGTTTTAGTTTTCATCAAAAGGGGGCCCGATACTCCTTTGATTACTTTTGGCTACTCCTCATAGTTTCGGATTTGACCATCCACGCCTACAAATATTCACCTATATATTTTTTGCTCTGATCAAAAGCACAAATTGGTACTTACATAGTTTTTCGTGCCAGAAACCTTATCAGGCATGTCTGGTACCTCAGAACATTCTAGAGCGGTTTGTACAAATATCCTCCATTGTAGAGTATAAGACTTTTATATAAAATACTTGATGGATCATTCACAATGATTATAATTATATCTACAACTACTACACTTAGTAAACTTTTCAATTCATTTTCATATCTTTAATATTTTATTAATAAATCGTATCATCCATTTTTATAAAATAAAAATAGACTACCATAAAACATATTAAACTTAGAAAATTACCTAACCTAGAAAAAATCATGTCCTGGGACAGGGACAGAACCCGCGACCGTTTTCTATCCATGTGACTGGTCTAACCATCTATGCTACCAAGGACTTGGGATAGCCAAAAAGGCCCCGTAATTTCGGAATCGTAGGAGAATCCTCTCAGGAACATATTTATCTCGGACAGTCATTTCGCCGTTTCACCCTTCGCCGACAAAATGTTTAGTGATCGGGCAGTTCACCGACAGAATCATAACGAATAACGTTTTGCCATCGGGCGGGTATTAAACGAGATTAGAGCTGTCCGCGGAAGCCCGACACGGCCGTGGTAGGTTAGAAATGTATTTCGTAGATTTTTTTTTTACACGACTCCCGCCTACGTACTTCTGTCGGCGAATAACGTTCTGTCGGCGAATCGTTATTCGATGAAAGCTTCTGTCGGTGAACTGCCCGATGACGAAACGTTTTGTCGGCGAAGGGTCAAACGGCGAAGTGACTGTAGGAGATACGTTGTAGATTCATTTTTAACTGTCAATTAATATAACATTGCTTAAAGTCGCTAAATACAGGAATCTGTGTATCACAAATTCCTAGAACGATCCCTCGAGAGCTCGGGATAAACGTGCATACACAGTTATAATAAATTGTCAATTCTCGAAACGTGATCGGTTCCATTCGATCGAATGTTGACCAACTCCGAGATAAAGATATCTAAATAGCCAAGAGAGATAACTCTGAAACTAGTTAAATCATCATTTGAAATGCGACTTATGTCGAACCGAGTTACTTGTCCCGACTAAGTCACTAATTAACAGAGAAACTAATTTGAAACGTGTGTTTCTATTCTGCTTGATTGTGTTTGCTTGGCTATTAAACAAACTGCTTGTTTGAAATTGTTTCTGGTCTAGATTTACCACTTAATCGGTACCTAAAGGTTTTGTATACATTGTATATTTTAAGGGAAAGCCTAGAATATAACATAATGATATTTTTAACCAATATCAAAGCTCTAAGTAAATTAAGTGGACTTAATTATCAAAGTTCTTTATTTGCCTTAATGTATTCCGCTGAAGCCATGCACGCTGCACTGTCACGAACAGTCTTCAGTCTCTACAATTGCGCCAAGTTGTTGCGACATTCGTTTCAGACTAACATCCATATTATTGTTAGTTTGTTAGTAACAATTGTCCTAAGAATTAATTTAGTTGGTTTGTTATCTGTATTATGATATTATTTAATTAAATCAATTTACTACAATCAAGTACACATCATTCAATCAACAATCCGTAACTATCTCAATCAAACGCTTTTGAAATTTTTGAATGACACAGTCTGGCTGGACGAGCTTAGCGCCTTCTATCAGCTGTTTATGGAGTGCTCTGAAGACCTTTTCGACTTTATCCCACTTTCTCATACCCTACTCAGAAGCACGCATATCGATCTTCAGAGTCATCAAATTACTGTGTCCACCTCAACATCACGCACTTCGAAATTTAGTTTATATAAATAGGTAATAAACCAATTATAATGTCGACATTATAGTGTCGCATTTACGAAACTTGGAATTCCGCTTCCCATCAGGTGGTGTGGGGTCATTTGTCGTGATTTGAATATGTATTTTTTTTTATGTATAAACCGAATTGAATGCAACGTAAATTTTATTACGAAATAGCTTATGGAGGAAATATCGGACATGGCCTTTTGTATTATAATAGATTAGGATAAAGAGTTCATCTTTAGAGTGTGATATTGAACTTGGGCTCCCCCGTCACACGCAACAGAAAGTTATGATACTCATAATGTAATATATTTGTTCGGAATTCAACTTTAAACGAATTGCTAGTTAAATTAAAAAATATGTAGATAGATATTCCTTATTATTATTATATTTTTTATACTAGAAGAAGTCTAGTTAGTTAGATATAGTTGATTCCAACCCAGAGAGCGCCTAGTTTTTTATCTTGATTCCAGACGAATACTTTGTATCTTATTACATCAATATGAAATCAAAGTTGTAATGAACCTTCCAGAAATATAAGATAGCAATGTCAAACACAAAATTGTAGTACTGTATTCGCTAACAATCTGCTTTCTATTCAGTAACTTTGTACTTTATTCACGAACTGTATTGTTTTTCACAGGTGTTGAGGTGCCTGAATTCGGAGAGCCCATTACTAATCTCACGGTGCCTTTAGGAAGAGACGCGACCTTCGAATGTATAGTCGTCAACTTAGGAAATTATCGGGTATGTATCAGAGCAATATTTTGTAGTCTTACCCGTGAAATAACCAGTTTCTAGACTTAATATAGTCCATCGTAGGGAACTGTGTTTCATCATCAAATAGTGAGTAAAGTGTGTATCAGTCACTAGTAACGTGTCTTTGGCTTAACAGCATAATTCTAAAACATGTGATTATGCATGTTTTTTCAATGCTTGCAAGCAATAAGGCAATCATCATCATCACTAGCTTATATACTTGTGTCCCACTGCTGGGCATAGACCTTCCTATATAGGAGATACACATGAGGAGTATTTTATATATAGTTACAATTAGGCTCTAGCTAAACGAAAATAAAAAATAAAACAAAAACAAATAATAAAAAAACCGTCTTTAAAAAACTAACAAGAAACAAATAAATAAACGAGCCTACCTACCTTCTTATGTCATAAAAAGATATTTTTGGCTCCAAAAGATACCTCTTTATGGGATAAGTACCTGCCTACTGCTATATATAGCTAAAGATAATAAAAAAATAATTTTAAAAATAAACCGACTTTAAAACTCTAGAAATGAAGTAGGCAGGTACTTATCCTATAAAGAGGTATTCTTAAGCAAATCTAATCCAAATTCTAAATCATTGCTTTAGAACGGTAAGACTGTTAAATAATACGTTTTACACCTCGGTATCCTAATTTAACGTCACATATTTGGTCCCAATGCTTGGCTTAGTTCTGGAAATTTTGATATCATCAACGAGTCGACAATGATGAATTAAAAGCCAGAGCAGAAATAGCAGCTTACTGAGTACCTAACCAAAGAATCTTTTCGTTACCACGCACAGTGCCTACTTGAAAAGATTATGTTAGCATTTATTAAATAAATAAACATCTACTTAAATACACCCTATTTTGCCAAAATCGAAGGTTTCATAATATTTCTGAGAAAATCAGACTTAAAAAAGGAATCAATAAAGAACAATATTATTATTAGATTTCTATTCAATCTTCGCTTGGTGACATTTTCTACGAAATCGTAGAGTGAAATTACAAAAAAAATATTACTCACGTATATATAAATTCAAAGAAAGTAAACGAAAATCAAGCTATGAATAATATTGTTGGCATTTGTTAAATTTTGTTTTTATTTTCTATGAAAAGGAGGCTTAGTAATAATATAATAAATGTGAACGACACATTGTTAGAAAAAGCTACAGTCACACGCCCTGTTTTCACTCAGAAACCCACAGCTGTAGAGGAGACTTCAAATTTAGTGACGGGTGCTTATAATAATAATATATTACTATAATATAAAAGGCAAATACCATTACTAACCACATTACTAATATAACTATGGATGTAATCATAATTGTATCTAACATTTTATATGTAGTACTTACTTACAAATCAGATACAAGAGATATTGATTAGGAGGCGCTGACGGACTGGCAAGGGCAAATTCATAATAAGCACTACAGACAATACCTAAATACTGCCAGCAAAATCAACTCATAATTTACAAAAAAAATCAATTCAAAGTCTATACAGCGTACCTGTAAACTATGACTATTTATGCAAGTGTTACTCCTAGTATTGCGAAGCGTCCGTATATTACGGTTGCCACTCACCTCCAGGTCCTCTTCATTTATTGCAACATTTCACAGGTGGGCTGGGTGAAGGCAGACACGAAGGCGATCCAAGCAATTCACGAACATGTGATCACACACAACCCACGCGTGTCGGTTTCCCACAGCGACCACTCCACCTGGTATCTCCACATCAAAAACGTACAAGAGGAAGACAGAGGGCAGTACATGTGCCAGATCAACACGGACCCTATGAAGAGTCAGGTTCGATTTTACTATTGCATTAAATTGATGAAAACTGAAACATTTTTTTACATCTTATTAGCAGCTGCTGCTTTCGCACCCGCTGTGGGCACCAAAACTTTTTGCATAGCAAATTTTTCCAACTGTGCATGAATTAATGAAACTAGTTCAAAAACTGAAAAATTTGACTTACCTAAACTACTCACGCACCTATTCTATAATAAAGAGAAAGCAATCCGTTGAAAGCTAAAGAAACGAGTCCCTCTGCCCCCAACATAACGCTTTCTTAATAAGCTCTCTCTCTCTCTTACTCAACTCAGTAACAAAAAATACAAAGCAGTGTTATTTAGCTGTGATTAAAAATTGAAAAGTCATTTATTTTTCTCTACACAATGTTGGCTTATATATAACTATGCTTTGGTACAATTTTGATAAAAATCACCGTTTGACATTGAGAGAGACGGTTGCCTCATGTAGGTATTACAACACATGTATTACACAGGTCCCCAGTGCCAGGGTCAGCCAGTGATTTATATTAGAATCTATATTTTTATTTCCCACCTATACCGGATAAAGCCAAATTTAGTTACTACATGCATAAACACAAGCTGACAACATTGTATGCTGACATGCTATTAGATTATTTTGGTTTTGCTATGGACTTCGCATTAGGAAAGGATACCCGTGGCTACATTAGGCAGTTCGTATGCTTGTCTGCTACCCTCGTTTCAGGAACAGTTTATAATAACACCTATTAATACCTGACACTAACAACGAAATATTTATATCATTCAAATGTTATAATATTTTAATGATATTAATATTTATCTGTGAAAACCTTCAAATCTGAAACGAACACAATGGATTTTGTATTGTTTGTAAGCGCCGGCGACAGGTAAGTTATGAAAGTTTTAAGTCCAATCTTCCTCTATTTTATACCTATCTGTCAAACCCTTAGCCATACACTGGGATCTCTTCCAGGTGCGCTATACAGTCAGTGTTTGAACTATAATCGCACGATTCTAGTTTTTTCTTAGATTCGTCATCGAAAGCCAAAAAGGGTAATCAGTGCTCTGTGCGTGCTGTACACAACCTCGTTGGTGTTGTGATAAGAAAGCTGTATTTTGACTGGCCACTCGTTATAACTATAAACTATGTAGGTATTGCCAAAGTGCTGGAGCAACTTGAAGAGCTACAAGTGTCTATTACTTAACTGAATGTTGGTGAATTGGTGAGTCTTCCTGCGTCTTTACATAACCTCTCACTCCCGTTACACCCTGCAGCACATGAACCAGTCATGGATAATTATTTTGGTCCTTAAAGCCGGATGTAATCTTAACCGTCCGATTATAGTCCAAACACTGACTTTGCTGCGAGCACTGGAGCTAATATATGACGAAGGATTTGATAGGTATAAAATGGAAGGGAAAATGGATTTACCCACTAACACATTAATCTAAATTACTCATTTATTAGGTATGTTAGGGAAGTAATATTGTGACTGTTTCCAGTTACAAAATATCAAAAATATAGTTTAATCAATTAATCAGTTGGAACACACGCCGATATTAATGATAACTCCGTTCCCTATAATATGGTTGAGCGGAGCGATGGCTGGCACATGCGTCATACTTGTGAACAGGTGCCACTAGTGGAAATGGTCATCTCTAAGCTTCCTTGGTTTTGTAATAATTTACCTACATATTCATCAATATTTTTTCAGTATAAGATTTTTGAGGTATATGGCATTATAGGATATTATATATAAAACAATACAATTATTATTGTAATGACGTGGTCAGACAAGTGTTTAAAATTAATGAAAGATGTTTAGCTTTATTAGGTATTTGTATATTAGTTGTTGACCTTTGTGTATTGTAATACCTATATTGTGATGGTGCATTGTCGGACAGCCTTTAAATACAGTAAATATTCTTGTCATTAGGTACTTATTGGTACGTTAATATAACTTTTTTATACTCTGTGCGACACTGCGCTGCTAAATACTATTACTGTGTAATTAAACATTGTAACTTAATAATTGAAAAGAGTGACTACACGAGTTTGTTGCCAGAATCTTCTCGGTAGTTCAACTTTTGGAACCGGTGTAAATTCAGACCGACTGACAGACAGACTGACTGACGGACAGACAGACAGACTGACTGACGGACAGACGGACCGACAGACAGACCGATAGACAGACTGACGTTATAACATTCTTAGCTTACGTAGATCCAGATAAGACAGAGAGACAAACATTATGAAATTGTTAGTTAGTTAATATTATTTTTATGTGATAGACATAAGGGTTTTTTTTGTTGACGATTCGAAAGTGCTCCTTGGGGGGCCTAATTGAATAAAGATATTTTCATTTTCATTTTCAAATACATAATATGTAAATCAATGGCTGCAGAGCAGCAGTAAAAATGTATATAGGTATATCATATATGTATAATGTACCTCATTATGTCTCTTAAGCGAATACGATAAGGAACAAAACAGTTTGAGTTTTTGATGCTGACTGTATCTACTCCATTACTAAATATATATTATTTCTGTTTTTTCATAGATGGGATTCCTAGATGTGGTGATTCCACCAGACTTCGTTCCAGAAGAAACTTCAGGGGATACGATGGTACCAGAAGGTGGCACTGCGAGGGTCTCCTGCAAAGCACGAGGGGTTCCACCTCCCAGGGTGATGTGGAAGAGAGAGGACGGACAAGAAATTGTTGTCCGGGACCACAGTGGTGCAAAAACCAAAGGTAAATAAATACTGATTATTCCCTTCAAACTTCGGGTGAATTTCTGTTCAAACCCTAATCAACGAAATTTCCTTCCATTTTATGACTTTTAATTATATCATATAATACGCCAGAATAAATTAGTATATTTGGCAAGCAACCAAAACCCAATTTATTTACAAGCCGAGAAAATTACTCAGAGATGGGCATTTAATCTCGTTTTTGGGAACCGTAATTATTCTGTTTATTACGAAGGATCAGGTTGAATTACAGGTGGTATCAACTCGCAAATTACAATCGTAGGAAACTATACAAAGACGGCTTATAATCAAATATTACTCTGAAATCAAGATCAAAACCATTCGAAAGTTTCAAATTCATATCTATTCCTGATCTATATTTGTGGAGACAAAATAATTTATTCTGAAATCGGGTTCGCTGTTACCAAACTAATAAACGAATTTTATGATTATATGTTTAGTTAATATTTGAAATTATAAAAAATACACACTTTTCTTAATTTTAAAAATAATAAGTCGCTGTATATTTATCTACTTGTAGAACTGCTATCATTGATTGACATTTAATTTTGTAAATACCTCACTCCTTTGTCTAAGGAGGCATTTACAAAATGACGTCACGCTTCATGTGCAAAATTAACAATATGTTTGTAAATAAATACTATTTATTTTTCGAGTGCATACTAATACTGAGTTTACCCTTGGGTCGACGACGATGTTGCGAACTAACCATTCCATTTTTATTGTGAGTGGACACAATATGCGTATATTTTTAATTTCAACTGTAAATAGAATACTAAAATCACCCAGTCACGTCGAAAAATAAAGCCAGTGGTAATATGGCGAACAGACTATAACCAAAACTTTGGCCATTGTAAAACGGGGGTCTTCCGGACCCGTGTGTAGAAAGCTTAAGTTTCTATTGTCCAATCAACCGGTCACGTCCGATATCCAGTTCGGTTAACCCTTCCGCGTTCTTACGAGCTGGGCCCCTCTAACTGGTCACGTAGGAGCTATTTGGAGAAATTTCTTCATGACGCCATTTACGTTTGAACAACATCTCACGCAGGGGTTCTGGTGTTAGATAAATTGGTGTTAATTTTATATTTAAAATTATAGCATTATTTTCTTGCACGCTCAAATATGCTACGTAATATTGTTTTAAAAGAAAACCCGCTTTTATAATAAACTTTACTGAATTTACATATAGTTCAATGTATTCCTAGTAAAATCATCATCTAAAACTGTATGTCTCTGTCATGTAGGATGGTCTGTGCGCAGCAGTGGGAAGTATATAGGCTGATGATGATGATGATTTCTAGTAAATTACAGTCTACAATTTTTTTTTTGTGTGACATTAAATGTTTAAATGTTTTTATATTAGGTAGGTAGGTAGGTAGGAAAATAAAAATATACGGTCTTAGTCATACATAATCGATATAAAAATATAATGTACCTAAGACATTATTTTTTTCTCTTGCTCAAATGGGGAATAAAAAAATAAACCACGCTTACAGTATTTGACCAAAATAGGTTCAATAGGTAAACGTTTCTACGTAAGACCAATAATCTAATAATAACTTCTATATTTATTTGCTAAGTAAGCAACCTTGCAAAGTAGACAGTCATGATAGACATTCAGACTGATCAAATATTAAATTGGTTGTTTCACCAAAACACAACTTTGCAAGCTAACAATAGTTCTAAATAAATAATAATAATTGTTGCTTAAACAATGAATAATTACTTATTCCGTAACTAAATTCGCCGCGTCACAATTGAGTCCAAAATTCCATAGCGCTGCTGCAACGAAAAAATATTCCATTTGTCTTAGTTCATTTGAATAGCGCAAGTACTCCATTGTTTTTCCCGAATATGTATAATAATACGAGTGTCTGTGTGACCGCATTTGTGTTCCCACAATGAGCCGTGCGGCGACCATTCTCGGGATGAGTTTCGAGTCCAGTATTGTTTAAAGTTTGTCGTAATTAGTAGAGTTCTGTTGAATGGACTCCTAGATCTTATTGTACGCTCAGACCGTTTTAATGACTTATTGGTGAAAAAACGTGATCATTACGCTGTTGCATTGTCTGTTTCTTATTACGTTGAAATTGTCATTCCGATTATTTGTTCAAATTAAAAGCGAGATATACCTAAAATATAACATTTTTTTGACTGGAATAATCAATAAAATGTTACAATTTAGGTACAAACAGAAAATAATTGAGACATTAACTATAAGATAGAGTTCGATTTAGTTCACTAAAAATGCAGCTAGCAGTTTTTAAATAAAAACTGTTAAGCTTTTATTTCGTATTGACTATTCCACTAACTTACTTTACGTAAATCTGCAGCATTAATCCTTTTTATTTATCATAAAATAGACAAAATTTCGATAGAGCCCGGATATAACGAATGATGTTTTTAAAAATTCGGAAAATATACGCTTATCTTATCTTATAGTGGGGCCATGACTAAGTCACAGTGCACTTCGACCCATTGGGATCTTTTGTGCCTCCCCTGCGTTTACTCTTCCTGTGTCCAGAATATAGATGACATTAGTCTTACTATATCTTTAGGCAGAAAGAGCCTGTAGTCTTCTGGCTTTGGATATGCCACTTCCAGAAGACTCATTCTGGTTCTAGCCAGGGCTTCACAATGACACAAGAGATGCATCATAGATTCCTGGCATTCACCACATGCTCGAAAAAGTTGTGTTGGGGAGAGTTGCATTTTATGTAGCATGTGGTTAGTAGCAAAATGCCCTGTGAGCGCCCCAATCAAGAAGCGAGCTTTTGTTCTACCGTTTGCATAGATGTATTTACTCCATCCTCCTACCTCCTCCCCTAGGAAGGATTTGGAGTGTTTTAATCCCGGTTTTTTATTCCACTCAGATTTATGTCTGCTTTTGACATGCTCTTTAATGGCTGTGTTTATGAAACTTTGTGAAGGTGCTAGAAAGGGCTCGGGACCCACGTAAGTGTTTTCCGAGCCCTTTCTTGCCAGTTCATCAGCCTTCTTATTGCCCATCACTCCCACATGGCCGGGCACCCAGATCAGTCTTACCCTGTTATGCCTACCAAGCCTGTTAAGAGCTTGAACAGCATTCAGGACCAGATCTGAGTTGATGCGCGGTGAGCTAAGTGCCTCGAGAGCTGCTTGGCTGTCACTAAGAATGTATATTGTTTTATTCTTAGTCCGTTGTTCTATAATTTTCATTACACATAGGATAATAGCATACATCTCCGCTTGGAAAACAGTTGCTAAATTGCCCATGCTTTGATATAGTTCTATATCTTTATTATAGACACCAGCACCCGTTCCTGTGTCCATCTTGGGTCCGTCTGTGAACCAAATGAGACTATATACGCTACTGTTACACGTGAAAACAATTCAAGCTTAAAAGATATGGAATAATTGAAGTTGTACTGATTAAAAAATTCATAAATCTTGTCATTTTTTTTCTTAAATTTATCAAAAATGGTAATGATATTAGATTGCTGACAACAATTAAACCCACTATGAATAAAAACGTAGGTATATATTACGTAGTTATTGTTTATTTTGTCAGTATGCCCATACATTTCTTAGGAATATAGGAATATATGACGTCACCTGTTCCTTAGATTTTCTATGAAGCGTTTTTGTATGACGCGCCGCAACACGTCAAACATAACACTATATATGTGAAACTATTGATCTTAGATATACTATTTCTTTAGCAATATTTCTTTATGAGTTACAAACTTCTTATTTATGAAATAAGAGAAAAGTTGACAACTACCCTATTGTAAAACATCGCATAGGCAGCGGCTTATGGCTTTCTGTACATTTCCTCTGTAATACAAATGGAACTGAAGCCCATAAGCCATGTCTCATATTTTTCTAGATGACACTTTAATAGAAATGAGGGGCAATATATTAAAATCATCTTAGAAGAGTCTGATGGAAAATAATTTTTTATGTTAATGATTCCACATTTACTCGTCACAAAATGTGTTGTAAAATTTTCAACTCAACATCCAAGTTACACACAATTTGCTTATAATTGTTATAAGTCATACCAAAACTCTCTAACCTTCGATTTTATTGTTTGGTTGTTCACAGTATTATCTTACCAAGGAGAAGTACTAAAGCTGACCAAGATATCTCGTTCGGAGATGGGAACATATCTATGCATAGCCGGTAACGGCGTGCCGCCGACCGTCAGCAAGAGAATTCATATTAGTGTACATTGTGAGTTTACTTAATATATTTTTGTATTATATAAGTCTCTTAGGCTTTTCTTTGGCTTCCTATTCTTTATTTCTAGTTATTCTTTCATATTCAAATATATTCATAAGGAAAGTGGAAGTTATATAGATGCTTTAGAAGTATAAAGAAAATAATAAAGCTTTGAATAGTAAAGTTTGATTTGTAGCAAGAAGTAAGAGCTTTTTCGATCATTCGACGTCACAGCACATCTTGAATTAAAATTATTACTAAAGTATTTATGTTTTTAATGAAATAAAATTAGGTTATTCACGTCTTAATCAATAAATGAGACCATATTTTGCTACCACACAGCTCTCTTAAAATTTTTTGAAAGTTTTAAAGTCATTTTTTTATACACAACTGGATGACAAGTAAGCTGACGGCCCTCTTACCTGTAATAACAAGTTAACAAGAAAAGATCACTTGGTATTGCAGGTTCGTTGGTACCCTGAGGCCAAGATGAAATACCTCCCATGTCCAGTAGTTACACTGACTACCTTTCCCTTTAATCCGAAACGCAGCGGAAAGACTGACAAAAGAGTATGATGTCGCGGGGACAGAACTCCCGGAAAATGTCGAAACATCCATTTTCTTGTAACTTTTGATTTTAATACTTACTTCAACTAGCCTATACTGGTAGGTACCAGTTTTATAAGTAACTTAGCTTTGCTCGCGTCAAATTTAGGGTAATATTAAATTTAAAAAGCGGAACTTTCTGTGCGTAAATAATCCAAGACCGATTTGAATTTTAAAGATATACATATTCAGAAGTTGCTCATGAATTAGGTAATGAGAAGGTTTCAGAGCAGAACAGAAAAGCTTTGCAAAAGAATTATGTAAAATATAAAATTATTATTTAGAATGGAAGTACTAATGGCCGGTATAAAGTAACAACATTGTTAAGTAATTATGTAAGCTTTAGTGAGGTTGGTCAGTATCAGTAGTAATAATCATTCTGATTCATTAACAGACGAACAAAAAAAGTCAAAATACATTTGGAGAAGTGGCTAAAATAAGGATCGAAGACTTCCCCTTGGTCCTATAAAAGTATGATGAAAGTCAGATAAAAGTGTATTTTTTTGCATTTTAGATAGAATGCAGGCCTAAACATATAATAAAAAAGCAAGCCACAACCTTCCAGCGGCACCTTCAATCCAACCAGCCTATATACATCCCACTGCTGGGCAAAGTCCTTCCTACATGGGAGAAACACATGAGGAGTTTGGGCTATAGCACCACCACTCTTGCCCAATGCGGGTTAATGGGTTAAAACGGTTGCAGCAACAACCGGAATCAACGGCTTAACGCGCCTTCCGAAGCACGGAGGAGCTCGAGATCTAATTTTTATTGCCACACATAATTATTGAAAGCCAAAAAAAATTGTACATTCATTGTTTTGACATTTACCGTGGATTTGGTGTCTCCATTTCCTTGCGACATATACATTTTAGTGCAAATGATTGTACTAGTATGTACTAAAGAAATTTTCATACCAGAGTCGGCGGAGTAAGAGGAATTTACTTAATATACGACGTTGTAGGTACTCCATCTATTTCAGCGCAATACTCATTTAATATTGCATAGAGCGCACTCAAAATAGACACAGATTTGGATTTTACTGTAACAGACAGTGCTGCCAATTCTGTAGTATATTCTCTGACACTAAATTTAACTCCATTACCGCTCTTTCATTGCAATCGGATAAGAAATAACAGCTGACAGTTAATGACATTTCTGAAGAAAATTAAAATTGCTAAGCTTAATTTTTAAGTTCTGTTCTGATTACGTTTTTAAGTATGTGGGTGGGCAGTATAACATATCAAGTTTATCTAGTTGTATATAAAATAATCAAATGGATAATTAAAAATGAATTTGTAAGTAAACCAGAATGAATCGAAACATACCTATTCTGTAAAAAAAAGTGAAAGTGGGCACATGTTAATAAACCCAAATAGATAAATAATATCATGAAAATTATTTTTAAAAGTAGATCAGCAGGAAATCCGATTTATTTCAAACAAAATAATTAATTCACAAAAACGGGTCAAGATCCTCCTCCTTTTCCTTTCAGAAATTGTATACGAAACTCAAGTTTCAAATCTATCTAGTCTTCATTCTGGCCATAACACAGATTAATCGAGTACAATAGCCGAACAAGTTTACTGTTAGGTCTCAAATTGCATTCTGCGTCGACCACACAATAAGAAAGATGATCAAGATCTTCCTAATTTATAACAAATATTGCGGGTTTGCATCTATCCCCAGGACATGACTTTTTGCAACTTTACACTTTTTTATAAATATTTTTTTTCTATACAGTTCATCCAGTAATTCAAGTGCCAAATCAGCTAGTTGGTGCTCCATTGGGTACTGACGTGACACTCGAGTGCTACGTGGAGTCATCGCCCAAATCAATAAACTATTGGGTTAAGGACCCGGGTAAGATAATTATTTCTCAGCTTAGAAGTTAATTTGTACTAGAGTACAGGGCTTACTTAGTTAATGAGGTGAAGTCTGAAATTCACCTCAATGTAAATGGCAGAAAACACGGGTTTTCCACCCGCCTGACCCAAAAGGATGGTAATGTTTTTCGCGCGTATGTACAATAATTGTGTTTGTAAGTTTGCGTGGTTTTTTAAGAGCTGCAGACCTTTGTATAATATTTAACTTACTTCCATTTCCCTGTAGCTACATAAGGGAATGTATATCTGTGAAAGATCGCATTCTTTCAAAAAACGTGTTGAAATTAATTTAGGACATACAGAGCCAAATATAAGAACTTACTCTGTCAACCTCCTTGTCGCAAGTATGTATAAAAAAATGTATCTAATATGCGTGTATGTATTTTTAATAACCTTTCAGAGCATATTAAATTAGAAAAAAGTATACGATGTTTAAAACAAAATTGACAAAGTAGCTACAGACCAGGTGTTTTTATAGCGTTAAAAGTTTAAGGACAGAAATAAAAAATAAGACTAAAATATTTGCATTTTCATGTAGGTTGAACACAAAATGTACTTTAATTCTAAACAAGATCCTGTATGCTGTATTCTCTGCAAATAAATTTAATTAGTTATTATTATTATTATGTTCCGATGTGACCTGCTGTAGTCTAAATGGCTTGAAGTATCATTAGATTCGTATTCTTCTCCGGGTGTTATAGACTAAGTACATCGTTTTTAAAAAAAATCGAATATTTTTAATACATCTTTTTATTTTGTATTTTTACAGTCATTCGGGTTTTTAAAATAATTTAAAGCTTGTTTTTATTCATTTATTTAATGATAATAACTACAAACAATCTTCGTATATGTGTGATTCAACAAACCTCTCGCAAATTTAACCCTTAATTGGGCGTATACCCCAGAGCAGATGCCGCATACCCCAGAGCGTATTTAAACATTTATAACTTTTTGAAATTTAAATATACCGGACTAGTTTTTCTAGCTTCCTCCTTTCCTAGCTTTGCGAATTAATTACGAAGACCGTTATAGTCTTGAGGTGTACAACATCCCACGTGACTATTTACATAATAGGGTGGGGAAAAAGTTTCTTCGCATTTTTTAAGAAAATTCAAAACATTTTTTAATATAGATTATTTACATTTAACTAAAGTATGTAGGACCATTTTGTTCGATAACTTTTTGCCATCTTGTAGGTAGGGACATGATCCCATTGCTATAGAAATATTGGGGCTTCTGATCAAAATACCGCGACAAGTGGTTTTGGCAGTCCTCTTGTGATGTTATCCTGACACTGCCTAGAGAATTCTGAAGAGAGCGAAACAGGTGGAAATCTGAATGTGCAAGGTCAGGACTATACGGCGGATGCATTAACACCTCCCAGCCAAACTCTCTTAATTTTTGCTGAGTGGCTAAAGATGTGTGAGGTCTAGCGTTATCATGATGAAAAACCACACCCCTTCTGTTGATTAATTCCGGCCGCTTTCTCTCAACTTCTTGCTTTAATCTCATCAGTTGTTTGCAGTAGAGTTCAGAATCGATGCTCCTACCTGGTGGTAACAGCTCATATAGAAGAATGCCCTTCCAATCCCACCACACACCAGCATCACCTTGTTGCGAGTTAACCCGCGTTTCGCCACAGTCTGTGAAGCCTGACCGGCCTTTGACCACGACCTTTTTCGCACGTTCTTGTCGTACGTGATCCACTTTTTATCACCAGTTATCAGCTTCTTCAAAAATGGTTCGGTTTCATTACGTCGTAATAAAGAATCACAAATAAAGTACACGGTTCATTAGGTTTCTTTCAGTGAGCTCGTGGGGTACACAAATAACGAGCTTTTTTGTGTACTCATTTTTTTTTAAATGCGCCAAGACTGTATTGTGGTCAATTTCCAGTTCTTCAGCTACATCGTAACTACTGACATGCTGATCTTGCTCCAGTTTTTAAAAAATGGCATCAATTTTATCCGTAATAGGGTGACCAGAGCGACATGCATCTTTGACATCGAAATTTCCGGATTGAAAACGCTTAAACCAAATTTGTGCTACTCTCACAGACACTGCACTAGGTCCATAAACATCGCAAATTTTTTTCGCGGCTTGCGTTGCATTTTTACCTTTTTTGTAGTAAAATTTTAAAATGTATCGAATTTCTTCATTACATTCACTCATCTTGACAGTACGAAAAACAAATGAAAAACACACAATTTCCTAATTTGAATTTGTAATTATCTTTTTTAAAATCTAAACTTTTAATGATACCAAAACCAGCCAGATACAAATAGTACAGCCAAAGAGATTTTATTACAAGTTCATACATACTATAATGCGAAAAGACTTTTTCCCCAACCTAATATTTTAAATATTTACGTATTTTGATATTTTTAATCAATTTAACGTCTGTGGTCTGCACTTTCATAAAATTTATGAGGCTAAAGTTAGCTCTGGTTCATATAGAAAAGCATTTGTAAAGGAACTGGCCATCGATTTGGTAAATCTTCACCAATTGCCAATTTCTGGTATAGCCACTTAACATATTACGAAGGCATCAAGTTGAAGGCTATGATTCTTCTTCTAGGGCCAGTCGATCACCTTTATTTAAAAGATGTCATTTATGTCCAAGAACCAAAAAAAGAAAAACAAAGATAACATGCTTCAAATGCCAAGTAAACAAAAAAAAAAATTTTATTGCTACTATTACAAATATTACCTTTACTTTCTTAATCTTAAAAAGAGTCAAAAGTTAGTTAATATGTAACTTCAAAGATACTCATCAATAAAAGTCTTATTTTAATTATTGTTTTATTCCTATTCACAAATTAGGGGTGTTGTGCACGCCACGTGACTGTTTAGACGCGCCCAATTTAGGGATAAACAGTTAAAGCTTACTGAAAATATAAGCTCTGATACTACCACTCCGTAAATACTGAACGGAATCCATTCATTAAAAATATCTCGTACGGTTCCAGTGGGTTTGACAGATTTCACCTCGGTACTTATAGGTTAAATAATACTTCTCGATACAAAACATTTTTTCCGATAAAAGAAACGAAGAAGCTTTTAAGTACAACTCAATAAATACCAATCGAAATTTGTAAAACCAATCAGAACATAATCGAACAATAACAAATTGCTTTAAGAAAATTTCCCTCGCTTCACAATCAATCTTCGAAAAGACTTTAATAAAAAAACTTTCTCGTGTAAATAAACCAAAATTAAAAACAATACCTTTATTTGATTAACTCTGTGTAGCATCCCCGATAAAAGTGAAACAAATTATAAGACAGCCATAAAACTCTAGGTGTCTGCGCGAAGTTTTTACATTTTTCATAAAACTTTTGCGAGGAAAGATGAAATTCTAATATTGAATTTGAAAGCAAGTGTTTTAAGTAATAAATTGTTCCGCAGGTGAACTAATAATACCTTCTGAGCACCATGAGATGACTGTCAGGCAGAAATCTATGTTCGAGGCAGAGATGACGATGACAATCAAAAATATAAGGAGGGAGGACCTTGGCAGCTACATTTGTGTAGCTAAAAACTCACTAGGAGACGTGGAAAGCAAGATTCGACTGTATGGTAAATAATAATGTTCTAATCTAACATACAGGATGGTACCATCAATACGACAAAAAATTAAAACATGGGCTAAATTAGTGCATAGAAATGGTTTGCTACTTTCAAAAACATCTTATGCGTTTGATAATATCATGACATTTCTATGAAATAACGCAGCCAGTGTTATATTATTGCATACAAATGTCATGAAATTATCAAATGAATAAGATGTTTTAGAAAGTAGCAAACCATTTCAATAAAGTAATACAGCCCATGTTTCAATTTATTATTATTGTATTGACGGCACCTTGTAACCTTAATACAATTTTACTTTACTCCTTAAAAACGCAACAACAAAAATTTGGACAGTAAATATGCGTTAGCGAAATCATATTATGGTACTAATTTTGGCCCGTAGCGCCCGATCCAGTCGCCAGGTCAGTATTGGCTGCCGGAACCACGGGGTTCCGACATTCTGGCAACTTCTCACGTGATGGAGGAGATCGTAGGATGAACGCTGCTGTTTAATTTGTCAGATTTGCGAAACTGTCTTGGGTGTTGGTTCTGTAATGTGGAATTGGCTCATTAGTTGAGCTCCAAGATTCCGCAGAAAGTACCGCCCACTTGACTTAAAATATGTATATTTTTAAAATTTGTATCAGAATTTAAATTCCTATCCGTTTCTTCATTATATTAAGGATTCCCTTTTTATATCGTGGGTACCCGAAAATTAAGTTTTTTGGAACGCCATCTCATCCAAGACCTTCATTCTAATCCGAAGACGATGTTTTTATAACGGACTCTCATAATGTACAGGATGCTTTAATACTGTGTCAAATGTAGGGCAAGTACTTTTAATATAAGTGGTAGAGACTAAGTAAACTATAATTAAAAGTACAAGACAGGAAATATTAATAATTAAAATATAATAAAATAGAAAATTTTCACGTCCTGAGGCAGGAAACGAACCCGCGACCTTTCGCAATCCGGGCGACTGCTCTGACCACTGAACCACCCAGGACTTGGGATATCCCTGTGAAATTCTTCTAGTCTATCTGTATTTGCGTTTATGAGCTAACGTCCACCCTACAATGTCGAAATATTCTATTTCAACATCCGAAACGAGTATTTTTACAAATACCGACGATTCGGTTAAGTTGGGGCAGTGCTTTCAAATATTCTTAATTTTTGATTTTAACGTTATTATAAATGTTTGAAAAATTACTTAGTAATTAAAATATAATAAAACTAGGAAAATTTCACGTCCTGAGGCAGGAAACGAACCCGCGACCTTTCGCAATCCGGGCGACTGCTCTGACCACTGAGCCACCCAGGACTTGGGATATCCCTGTGAAATTCTTCTAGTCTATCTGTATTTGCGTTTATGAGCTAACGTCCACCCTACAATGTCGAAATATTCTATTTCAACATCCGAAACGAGTATTTTTACAAATACCGACGATTCGGTTAAGTTGGGGCAGTGCTTTCAAATATTCTTAATTTTTTATTTTAACATTATTATAAAAAAATTCACGAAAAAATTCACGTCCTGAGGCAGGAACGTTTCCTGCCTCAGGACGTGAAATTTTTCTAGTTTTATTATATTTTAATTACTAAGTAATTTTTCAAACATTTATAATAATATTAAAATCAAAAATTAAGAATAGGAAATATTAAATTTTAATGTTGTCGTTCAGAGGCTTATTGTTACTGCTCAATGAATTTACAGTTTTAAATTAATAGGAGATTTTAACTATCCATCCATTAAATATACACTCCATTTAACTAGCACCTCCCATTGTGAATATTCAAAGTACTTTTACTCTTTGTAGCGTAGTAATAGGACAACCTGTATATCGTATATTGAACATAACCTTTTTCCTTAAAAAAATAACAGACCCTACTTTATCGTACAGAAATCCCGGGCAGCGATAGACATGTCTACCAATATCCGGACGAGAGGATAACTTCAGACGACGAATATGGAACTGAAATATACGACGAGGATCTAGACAACGATAACTTGAAGAGTAATCGAGTACCAGACCGAGCAAACAAGTGGTACTCCAATGATAACAAAAATGTTGCAACCAATACCAACGAAGCCGGCGCTGTACTGGCAACAACCAAAGTTATTTTCTTCCTACATATATTTACGCGATTTGTTTAGTCAGTGTAAAGGAATGCTTATTAGGCTTGCGTAGTTTTCCAACGAATTAGTTCAGAAGACCTTTCGTTTAAACTATGCAGACTAGTTCGCAGCTTTAACCAATCTTTGGTTCTTTTAGTTCTTCTAGACCTTCTCTTAATTTACTTTTTAGTATTAATCGCAGTTTGACATTTGTTGCATCACAAATCGCTTACCTTTTCCCTTCTGCATTCAATCATTAATCTGACTGGTAATAAGTATAGTGAAAGCTATTATAAATAATCACAATCACGCTGCTAACTAAATGAATGGGCTCCAGTCGCGAACTAATTGTCCGAAGACTTTAATGCCCCATATTTACAATTTTCATGAGACTGTCTTACAACGTGGAAACAATAATTTTGGTAATTGTCAATAAAAGCCATTTCAATATCCAATTCTATTTTAATATGTGCGTTTGAAATAACGTTTGTTGTTATTGTAGGTTTTGGTACAATTATTCTCTAATTCAGTCGAAGCTTTAATTTGTTTTACAGGTCGATAGTTTTATGTTTGATAAATAATTTTATATTTCCATTATCTTGTAACGTGATAATAACTAGTATTTAATAAAATTGTACATAGTTGTCTAGGAAAATACCTTAGACGATATAATAATTATAAATAAAATACTGATCTTCGAATATCTGACGTAACAATGACCATTGTAACGCGAGATATAAGGAGCTGTTTATACTGAATGTGCCATGTATATTTGCTATTATCTTGAATAGAGCCATTTATAGAGTTTTTATTGAGTATAATAAAATTAAAATGTAAATATATTCGATATATCGATAAGCTGTTAATAAATAGATGGAATATTTAAATTATATCAAATTATTTATTTAAAACATATTAATGACATAGATGCCGAACATAATAAGACTTTCATCGTTTACAGTGCTTGCCTTCAGTTGTAACTTTGATAGAGCAAATGAGAACGTTTAAAACCTAACGAAATATTTTCTTTTTTATGAAACAATTTTTGACTCAATACGGCTTCAATACTCATCAAAGTTGCATCTGGTAGCTCTTTCAGCGTATCTCTAAATAGGGTAGAGAAATACATATAAATGACTTCTTCCGAAACATGTATGTTAATATCCTGATCGTTACAAAAAATAAATAAAAGGGGGATGTATAACTTTGGAGTTTTTATTTCATTCCGTTTGCAACTCAAATTTAAAACAAAAAACGCGTGAGTATACAAGCATGATTCCAGGTGATGCAAGCGTCTAAAAGCTATAGTAACTTGCTTGCTTGCATACGGCCTGCCTGATGGTGGCGGTTAGTTGTGTGAAAAGACGCCCTAGTCGTATGAAAAGAAGCAAAGTCTTTAAGAATCTGAGATCAGATTCAGGAATTTGGAAGAATAAGAATTCCGAGTTGGACAGCAAAATAACTTTTTATTTCTTTTTCTGAAGATCATCATCAGCTACATAAAATGTATACTAAAGTCGGCGGTCGGTGGCTATAGGCGGCGGTAACCGCTTACCATCAGGTGGGCCGTCAGCTTGTTTGTCATCTAGTTGTATAAAAATAAATAAATAAAATAATACATCTTACAATTATCCACAAATAGCCAGTTTTGAATTGAGTATTTGGTAAACAACTATCGATTTATTTTATGAGGATCGTAAATTGTATACGAATTGTACGTAGGTACGTATGGCTTAATGTTTGTATAATATTTATACTTGTACATGATTCTAAAATTTTTGTGCTGATGACTTGTCAATTATAAAATGAATAAATAAAAACTTTTTACAAAATAGAAAGTGTCCCCAAAGGTAAGCTTTATGAACGTAAATCAACTGAGTATTGAATAACAAACAATTACTGCACAATTGAATACACCGAACACATTTGAACGTACTAATTAATTCAATTGAGTTCCCCACTCATAATTGCATCAATTTTTCGTATATATCGATATAGGTAGCAAAGTGATTTAATTGACTATTAATGTTTATTTAAATCCTCGGGGAAAGTGAAATAGGTGGATCCATTTATAAAGGTAATTTGTTTGTAAAGTTCTGTTGTAGAAATATGATTTCGTTGCTTTGCCAAATAGCGTCAACCTAAACCATCAGAGGAATTAAAGAAATTGAGGTATGTTCCTAAAACGTTGTAGCCAACCAGGAGTAGCCCACTTTAGAATCAAGCGCACCTGCGTTTTGACCGCGTTAATAGTCAATTAAATCACTTTGCTGCCTATATCGATATACAGGGTGGTGCCGTCAATGCGACAATAAATTTAAACAGGGGCTGTATTACTCCATAGAAATGGTTTGCCACTTTCAAAAATATCTCGCCCGGATGGATATCGGCTAGAGGTTCGTGCTCCTTTGGGAACATCGGATCACTGCCTGATATCCGCTGGGGTGCCACGGGCGTCGCCACCGGTACCTATGGCTGCCAAACGCCGCATCTGGCACTTTGCGTCGGCAGATTGGGACGGTATGCGGGATTACTTCGCATCTGTCCCTTGGAGGCAGCGCTGCTTCAATGAGCTGGACCCGAACGCTAGCGCTACTGCTGTTGCTGATGAGATCATGTTAGGGATGGAGTACTATATCCCTCACTCCGATCTCATCAGTAGGGGTAGGCGTAACCTCTGGTTCAACCGCGATTGTGCCTTAGCTGTTGAAAACAGACAGTCGGCATACCGCGCTTGGATCAGGGGCCGAGCTTGCGGGGATCCCAACATTGACTCACTGAAAGCAGCCTATAACAACGCCACCAAGTCCTGCAAAAGGGCCTTCATCAGAGCGGATGCACAGCGCGTTGCACGAGTTGGCCAAGAACTTCTTACGCATCCTACGGGAAGCCGTAGCTACTGGCGTCTGGCCAAAGCCGTGCAATCCAACTTCTGTCAACCCTCGCTGCCCCCGTTGAGATGTTCTGACGGCTCGCTAGCTCACAAGCCGCAAGAGAAAGCCGATCTCTTGGTAAAACTCTTTGCTGCTCACTCCCGAATCGATGACTGCAACTTACAGCCACCAACACTCTCCCACTGTGGCCACACAATGCCCGATATTCGTATTAGGCAATGTGATGTACGTGCGGAGCTTCAGTCAATCGATGTCCGGAAAGCTAGTGGACCTGATGGCATTCCAGCGATAGTACTGAAAAACTGCGCAGCGGAGTTTTCTCCTGTCTTAACGCGGCTATACCGTCTTTCTCTCTCTTCTGGGTGTGTGCCGGAATCTTGGAGAGAGGCCAATGTGCAACCGGTCCCCAAAAAGGGAGACCGATCAGACCCAGCTAACTACCGCCCGATAGCAATACTCAATACTCAATACTCAATCGTTTATTGCATTCCATAGGTATTTACAATAGATGTTTCATTACACAGTAGGAATCACTATGGACCCTGTCGGGCACAACAATAATGGAGAGGAGGAATACTTGTCATTATTATTAGTAATATATATGTACCTTATATTGTCATTGTTAGTTTCATTATTTTGATTAGTATTTTATCTTAAAAATCTATAATTAATTATTATTCATTGTTATTATTATGTTATTGTTATAAGGCTTAAAGCTAAACATGGTTCATCTTGGACCCTGTCGGGCACAGCAAATGCAGCAAAAAGAGAGAAGAGGATATACAATACTATTTCTACTATACAATAATTTAAAAGGTGTAAATGTAATTTAAAAAAATAAAAAAAAAAATAAAAAAAAATAATAAGTATCAAATAATATCTAATAATAATGATAAAAAAAAAAAAATATATAAGTACGAATTTCAAAATGTCAAATAATACAATAATAATGTCAGGTTTTATAAAAAATAATATTATTATGTCAATAAGTTAAATAATAATTATAATGTCACAAACTAAATCTAGGCTTAAAGCTACGGATAACATCTCTATGTTTAATTCATTTTGTAGTAAATAATAAATGTCTAATTAGTCAAATTTAATATGGTTTTAAAATGTCAAGTTGATTATTAGGACGTCAAAAGTAATGAAATAAAATAATTTCTGGTTATACTTATTATTATGTCAAGTTTTAGTCTATTTTTATTTTAATGTCATAATTTTAATAAGTCAGTGAGTATTTTTGCGTTGATAAGTGTTAGTTGTGTGTCATAATTTTAGTTAAGTATTTAAGTAGTTTTTTTATTTTATTTTTAAAAAATTGTCATTCAAATATTCATCTAAATTATAATAAGCTTTCTCAGTCAAAACGGTTTTCAATTTTTTTGTGAATTTTAGAAGATCTGTTACATTTTTCAAACTATTTGGAAGTTTGTTGTAAATTTTGATGGCCATAACATATGAACCCGTGCTATGTAATTTTAATTTTGATTGCGGCAGCATTAATTTATTTAAGTGTCTGGAGGGGTATCTTCTTGGTACGTCACTTTTTTTGGTGAAGAAGTTTTGATATTTTTTGACAAATTTACATAATTCTAATATATACAGCGAGGTCAAAGTTAAAATTTTGTACATAATGAAATATGGCTTACAGCTACATGTTACGGCTATATTTGCTAGGATTCGTATGCATTTTTTCTGTTTTATGAAAATGGTCTGAATATCTGTGCTGTTTCCCCAAAGTATAATGCCATACGATAGCCACGAGTGCGCGTAAGCATAGTATGCAGCCATAGCACAATTAAGGTTTGTACTTTTCTTTAGTTCTCTTAAAGCATATGTAAAAGAAGATAATTTTGTACTTAACTTTTGTATATGACTTTTCCAATTTATATTGCTATCTATGTTTAACCCAAGCAGTGAGAAGGTTGTCACACATTCCATTGGAGTATTTTTATACCAAAAGTTTATATTCAGCGGTAATTTTTGATGCGGTCTAAACTGTATTATCTTTGTTTTTGAAAAATTTATTTTTAAGTTATGATCGACCATCCAATTCGTAACATTATTAAATATTGCTGTGAGCTGTTGGTTAAGATTTTTAACGTCCGTACATGAAGTTAAAATAGACACATCATCGGCAAACAAGACACAAGACTCAGTACTAAAAATTTTTGGAAGGTCATTTATGTAAATGAGGAATATATGCACCCCAAAACACTGCCCTGCGGTATGGAATGGCTTACACTCTGTACCTCCGAGCGTACATTTCGTATTTCTCCAGTTTTCCTATCGCAATGTTCAATTTCAACATACTGTTGTCGGTTCTCTAAGTATGACGCAAACCATTTATGGGTTATACCCCTTATACCGATGTCATAAAGCTTATCGAGCAGAATCCCAAACAAAACCTGATCGTATGCCTTGGTCATATCTAATAACACCCCTATAGCATATTTTTTTGAGTCCAATACATCCAATGTGTCCTGTATATATTTGTATACAGCTAAAGTAGTGGATCGATTTTTCCTGAATCCGTTTTGACAATTATCAAAGATGTTATATTTTTCGCAGAAGTTTTAGTTCATGTTTAGTATAGGTGTGTGTTGGGTACTTACAGGTCTGAACTCAATGCACTCACTTTTGTGGTTTTTCGTAAACAGATTTTGTAGATAACACTCACTCTGGCTTAATATATTATTTAATTAAGATTTTGAAAGCAATAGCTATTATTTATGGACGTAATATATTATTTTCAAAAATTATTTTTGAAAATAATATAATAGTATATAATAGTGTATAATAGGTATATAATAATATAATAGTAATAATATAATAATATAATAGTATATAATAGTATATAATAATATAATAGTATAATAATAGCTGTCACCTCAGTTCTTTGCAAGGTCATGGAACGGATCTTAAACCACCAGCTGATCCGATACCTAGAAGATCACTCATTAATTAATGATCGACAGTACGGGTTTCGGCCGAACCGGTCAACGGGTGATCTTCTAGCGTACTTAATGCATGTCTGGGGTGAAGCTATTGACAAACGTGGTGAGTCACTGGCAGTTAGCCTTGACATTGCCAAAGCGTTCGATCGGGTCTGGCACAGGGCTCTTCTCTCCAAGCTCCCGGCATACGGTCTGCCCGCTCAGCTCTGTAACTGGATCGCCGGCTTCCTGCATGAGCGAAGAATCCGTGTCCTCGCAGATGGATGCGCTTCGCGGTTCATGTCAGTGAATGCTGGTGTACCACAAGGCTCGGTTCTATCCCCCACACTCTTTCTTCTTCATATCAATGACATGATTCCGTTAGGAAACATTCATTGCTATGCAGATGACAGTACAGTGCATGGGGGATATTACGGTCGCCCAGGGGCTGGGCGCGCTGAAACCGAGAGGGAGAGAGAGAATCTTGCCATTGAGCTCGACAGGGTGTTGAACCTCGTATCTGAATGGGGATCTAACAATCTTGTTGAGTTCAATGCTAAGAAAACACAGGTGTGCGCGTTTACTGCCAAAATGTCGCCGTTCCTTCCCCTTCCGTCTCTTCAGGGCACGACTCTTTCGGCACAGGGCTCCCTAAACTTGCTAGGCATGGAGATATGTTGCGATCTGAATTCCAGGAACAACATCGAAACCGTGATAAAAACAGCCTCTCGGAAGCTCGGTGTCCTGAACAAGGTGCGTCGATTTTTCACGCCTGACCAATTATGCCTGCTGTATAAAACTCAGGTCCGGTCTTGCGTGGAATATTGCTCGCACTTGTGGGATGGCTCCGCCAAGTACCTACTCGATGCCCTGGACAGATTGCAGCGTCGTGCTGTCCGTATCGTAGGCGATGTAGAGGTAACCAACAACCTTGAGCCTCTGCAATTGCGTCGAGACATTGCGTCGCTTAGCGCCTTCTATCGGCTATATCACGGAGAGTGTTCTGAAGAGCTATTTGACCTTATCCCACCTTCCCCATTCCTACTCAGGAGCACGCGTGCCGGTCTTCGGAGTCATCAATTCACTGTCTCCACCTCAACATCACGTACAAAGAAATTTAGTAGCTCTTTTCTTTGTCGAACTTCCAGAACTTGGAATTCTTTGCCAGCACATGTGTTTCCTCCTTCCTATAACATGGGTTCCTTCAAAAGAGGCGTGAAAAAGCACCTTTCGGGCCGGCAAGGTGGAGGCAGCTAGAGCAGTGTCTGAACTGCACTAGCTGTCTTCGCATATGGACTCTTCTTACCGCTTCACATCAGGTGGTGTTGAGTCATTTGTCGTGCTTTGTATAAAAAAAAAAAAATCGTATTCATTTGATAATTTCATGACATTTGTATGGGATAGTGTAACGTTGGCAGCATCATTTCATTATGAAAGGATACTCTATCGAATGAAAAAAGATCGATTTTCTAAATTTGAAAATCGGTTCACAATTGACAGAGAAATCGGTAAACATACATACAAAAAAAATACATACTGTGGAACATATAACCTCCTTCTTTTTTGAAGTCGGTTAAAAAAGGTTTTGTCTACACCGTAATGTCATTTTTGTCAGGCCTCACCTTACCTTAGCCCGACAAAAATGACATTACGGTGTAGACAAAACCATTTCTCGAGCTTCTCGTGTTCCTTGTGCGACGTGTGCTGCGTATTGTTTGTCTTATATTGTCGCGGGCACTACTCATATCAAACTCCTGAAAGTTTCACTATCATATACGATGATTTGATTACCTACTTTCAGCGATTGTGATCATGGAATTCCGTGACCACGATCTTAAGGTCCCTTTACACGATGCAAGTTTCTTGTCTGTAGTATACAATTTCATTGAAGCACTTACTAGGCGGTAGACCCGTATGTAGGGTCGTCTGGGTAAGTACCACCGCCTTTCTTATTTCAGCCGTGAAACAGTTAGCTGTGTTTCGGATTGAAGGGAAAGGTAGCCAGTGTAATTACTGGGCATGGACGGCATTTCATCTTAGGCCTCAGGATGACAACGCACCTGCAAAATCAAGTGATTTTTCCTTGTAATTGCAGGTGTCTATAGGCAGCGGTAACCACTTATCATCAGGTGGGCCGTCAGCTTGTTTGGCGTCGAGTTGTAGGAATAAAAAAAAAGCAAGAAATGACTTCCATAGTAAATGTGTTGTTTATAGGTAGGTACTATTCAAGTCATTGCTTACTTCTATAAGCTACATTCAAGTCATTTCTTATTCCTATTTAATTGTAAGCTACAGGAAAGAAACTTGCTTTGTGTAAATGGACCTTGAAGTCTTAAGAATGAAGATATCAGTTGCTTTTGTTCAGTTTATTGGTAAGTTTATTGCCGTCACATTGTTTTAGAGCCACCGCACATATACAATTTTAAGTTGGCCAACTAAATCGCAGAATGTCTAATAGGCATAGAATCTTATGATAGCCCGCACATCATATCAACTAAATAATTGGCCAACTATCGGCCGATAGCCCGCACACTATAACAACTTAGTTGGTCAGTCGCACGGTAAGATGCAGTGTGACCAGACCCGTGCGCGTGATTTCCCCACGCTTGGATTTTTACCGACGGGCACGCAGCCGCCGCAGCCAGTCGATCTCTGCATTCTCTTCTTGTAACAAATGAAAAAATAGAACTGCTGATCGGCAAAGTCCAAAAAGGGCAAGCCCTTAAAAAACTTATCTGGGTAACATCTCAGTTTAGAATGTAAGGTATGATGTTTCCCACGCTCTAATCTGTCACTTAATATCGGATGCACCCTAAATGTTTTGTTCTGTTTTCGTCTTCTTTTTATTAAGTTAAGAAGTGCGTTGTATTTTCGCATTTTATCGCAGACTTTACCGCGCTAGCAACACTGTCCACCAACTAAGTCGACGAAGTGTGCGGCCTATGAAAGCACGCAATTTAGTTGTTCGATTTGAAATTGTATATGTGCGGTGTCTCTTATATTTTGTATGTTCCGATACGTCGGAATTTAATTCGTCAAAAAGTTTTGACGATGAAATTGGAATCAACACGTACAAAATTTTAAGCTGAAGTTGAAATATGAATCCATAATTGATAAAAGCTAAAGTGCACTTGATAATAAGTTTCGTTTCTGCCAACGTCATATTGTTATTTTCATTATCTCATACTGGAATCTGCTGAGTCGCGCTGTTCTGAGTAATTGGACGACGAAATTGGCTAAGCCGAAACTGTCGATCACAACGTAAAGCCGGATTTAATAAGCTAAAACATCGCAGCCTTTACCAAGTGATTTAATCAATTAGTTTCGTAAGTGGGACATTATCAAGATCGGCAAAATTTAGGGAAATTACAAATTACTTTATTAGAATATTGGCAACGTACCATCATTTTACTTACAATAGCCAAACGATGTTTATGTGTTTTAAAAAAAAAATTCAATGTGTGTCTTACAAATAACTCAAATTTTTAAGATATAAATTATGATTGCAAAATTATACCATGATTGCTAAACCATTCTTTTAAATAATAATATGAAAGGGTACATAAAATTATCATTACAATATACAAAAAAGGTACAAAAATATGAAATTTAGACTTAATATTAAATTCGAATAAAAAATGGTATAAAATTTGCTCGCCTCGTGCTATCTGCTGCTATCTTCGAATACGACTGCTTAAAAGTTTACCTATACTTCTATCATCCTTGCCTATACCTACATTTCTATACACGTGTCAGATTCTCACTATTTCAAGCCACAGGCCTATTAGATATCGGTTCTGTGTCTTGTCAGCGTTATCGCACGTCAACACTCATTGCACCAAACGAGGGGTCTAGTGGCCACTCCACTGATAAATCTTTATTTTTCTCATAATCAGCAAAGAAATTTAGTATGTATTGTAATGTTTTCTTTGCTTTCTTTGCTTTACATATACGCGCTGATCTGAGGAGATCAGCGCGTCAAATAGGCTAACTGTGATTTGATTAGGGGAAAGTAAGGTCATTCCAAACGCGGGGTAATTTTGAACTAGGCTATTAAGGTACAGTTGACAGAACATCATCCGTAACAGTTTGACCTTGATACCGCCGTTACTCCGTATGTAATAGAGGCGGTTTTCGTAGTGCAACTGTAACACTTGATGTGCTATCGTGTGAAGGTAGGTACATCATGATGGAAAAGAATAGTTACTATTTTTTTTCTGTCTGAGAGTGCAATGTGCAATGTCTCATTATCAAGTATTGGCTCACTATGCAATTCATTCTATAATAATACAAATGGCCTCCTTTGGAGTAACTGCGTGTTCCTAACTACCCCACTCTCCCCTATATGGCTTCAAATGAACGTGACCATATTAAATTCATCAAAGCGTAACGTCACGTTATGTCTTCACATTGTACTTGAAAATTAACGCCAAGCTCAATTTAGAAAATCATAATTATGAAGGTATTGCGGGACAGCAATGAGACAGGATCTCACGCTTGAATTATACTTAAGGCGAGGTATTCCGAGCGGTCGTAGGTAAAAATGCTTCCTCAGCCCCCGCCATTAACTAGCGTAACGTAAGCAAACACGACGCGCGCGAGTGGCACGGCCGCGCCAGCGCGGCCCGCTCGGTCCAAGCGGTATGATGTGCCATAGTAAAAAATATACAGTATAGTCCACATTTTTTCGCTTGCACCCAAGATGTAATCACATATGGCGACAATGACGTTTATGACCCACTAAAGAAAAATCTTTGGTTCAAACGTGTCTTGAATAGTTATTAATTAGCAATAAATTAGTCAATAATTAAGTTGAATAAAGAGTCAGCCTGAATATAGGTATGAATGAACGACCACGTGAAATTTGGGTAGGTAGTGAATAAAAAATATGCAAATATGTGTAAGGTTTGGTAGGTGGGTGCCTCGCTAGCATTTTTCATCGGGAGGAAAGAAGGAGGATCGTCTTAATTTGTGTAATTAATTTGGGCTTGGGGTATTAAATTACAAGATATGTTAAGTGTGATGGTGACAATGAAAAGAAAGTGACAAGCTAACAATGTTACAATGTCAGTCTGTCTGTCGGTCCGTCTGTCTGTCAGACAGCCTGTGTCCGTCAGTCTGTTTGTCTATTAGTTTGTCTGTCTGTCTCAATTTACACCGGTTCCAAAAGTTGAACTACAGAGAAGATTCTGGCAACAAACTCGTGTAGTCACTCTTTTCAATTTTTAAGTAATTATTATTATATTATTATTATAGTTATAAAATAGTTGTTATTATTAAGTTATAGTACAAAATCAATATATATATTTGTTGTTTTCGGAGGCCACGATTCCGAATACAACATCAATTTCGAGACCCAAAATGGCGGCCGTGCCTTTATAGTACTAAATCATTAGGGGTATCATTTTTGTGGTTTTCGGGAGTTCCAATTCCAAATAAAACATCTATTTCGAGATCCAAGATGACGGACGCCACTTTTTTAGTATAAAATCAATGTGTTTATAATTTAGGTGGTATTTGGGGGTTCCGATTCAAAATAAAACATCTGTTTCGAGATCCATGATGGTGGATCATTGATTTTTATAAAAAAAGTTGCGTCCGCCATCTGGTATCTGGAAATTGATGTTGTAATTAAAATCGTGACCCGCAAAAACCACTTAAATAATACCCCTATTGATTTTGTACTACAAAGTCATGTCCACCATTTTAGATCTCAAAATAGATGCTGTAATCAGAATTGGGACCCCCGAAAACCACAAAAATGGAAGCCATATTAATTTTTTATAAAAAAAGTTGCGTGTGCCATCTTGTATCTTGAAATTGACGTTGTATTCAGAATTAGAACCCCTGAAAGCCAAGAAAATGATACCATATTCATTATTTATATAAAAAAAAGTCGCGTCCGCCATCTCTAATGTCAAAATTGACGTTTTATTCAGAATCGGGGGTCCCGATTCTGAAAGCCAAGAAAATGATACCAAATTCATTATTTATATAAAAAAAGTCGCGTCCGCCATCTCTAATGTCAAAATTGACGTTGTATTCAGAATCGGGACCCCAGAAAATCACGGAAATGATACTCATATTTATTTGGTACTATAAAATCACGTTCGCCATCTTGGATCTGGAAATTAATGTTGTATTCGGAATCGGAACCACCGGAAACCACAAAAATGATACCCATATTGAATTTTTATAAAAAAGTTGCGTCCACCATCTTGGATTTTGAAGTTAATGTTGTATTCAGAATCAGGACCTCGAAAAAAATGATATCCATATTGATTTTAAATTAAAAAGTAGCATCCTCCATCTTGGATTTGGAAATAGATGTTGTATTCAGAATCAGGACCCCCGAAAACCTCTAAAATGATATTGATATTGATTTTTTATGAATAAGTTGCGTCCGCCATCTTGAATCTTGAAATTAATGTTGTATTCGGAATCGGGACCCCCGGAAACCACAAAAATGATACCCATATTGATTTTTTATTAAAAAAGTTGCGTCCGCCATCTTGGATCTTGAAGTTAATGTTGTATTCAGAATCAGGACCTCGAAAACCACTAAAATGATACCCATATTGATTTTTTATAAAAAAGTCACGTCCGCCATGTTGGATCTGGAAATTTATGTTGTATTTAAAATCGGGACCACCGAAAACCTCAAAAATGATACCCATATTGATTTTTTATAAAAAAAGTTGCGTCCGCCATATTGAATCTTGAAATTAACGTTGTATTCAGAATCAGGACCTCGAAAACCACGAAAATGATAAAAATGATACCCATATTGATTTTGTACTATAAAGTCACGTCCGCCATCTTGGATGTGGAAATTGATGTTGTATTTAAAATCGGGACCCCCGAAAACCTCAAAAATGATACCCATATTGTTTTTTTATAAAAAAGTTGCGTCCGCCATATTGAATCTTGAAATTAATGTTGTATTCAGAATCAGGACCTCGAAAACCACGAAAATGATACCCATATTGATTTTTTATAAAAAAAAATTCGCGTCTGCCATCTTGGATTTCAAAATTGATGTTGTATTCAGAATCGGCACCCCTGAATACACCAACTTTTATAAAACTGATAGATTTGAACTTATTCAAACGAAAAAACAGGATAAAAATTAACGTATCAGTGAAGAACGGGTTTTGAAATCATACTGTTGTCGGCTATTATACTATGGTACAATATGCGTCATAGGACACTGTGTGTTGAAATATAAATTTTCGCGCGGGATCTCCACGGCTGTGGCAAAGTGACGTGAAAATACTCGGCAAACTCTCGACGGGTACTGAAGCAAAAGCGGAGCGTAGTGAGCGCGCTCCGTAATTTGATTTTTATAGGTTTTTTGGCTTTATCGGAATAAAAATGTAAGAAACAAAAAAAAATGCTTTTCTGAATATTTAGATGATGAAAAGTTACGTCTATTTTAATAATTTTCATGTCATTTAGTAAAGTATTATCTGACTCACAACACTTTTAAAATGTTAAGCAGAGCTATCTTTGAATTTTTTTTCTATCGAGTGAAATTTTACCTATCATGTTTCTGTCTTTACAGTTTATTAGATAATATGATCAACTATATTATATAAAAATTTTAGAACTAAATGTTTTATATTCGTGGCGGTAAATACAATCGAAAATGTTTAAAACGGGAAAAGAGCGCCTTAACTACTTAAGTAGTAAAATTATTAAAAAGCACTACTACTCGCTAGCTTTGCGTTCACGGATTTGGGGGTTTCCGTAAGGAAGAATGAGACAAGAAATAAACTCCAAATGGGAGTTTTTATGTAGAAGAGTTAAACGATTACCCTTATTTTTCTTGGATCCCAGGAAGACAGTGTCGGGCGCTCGCTTAAAGGCAGTAAGCCATAATTTCGCCAATCTCAACATGGCCGGGGTTGATTGATGCCTGCCATTTGATCTGGCTGTGTAACAAGTGTTTTTACGTGACTGTAATCAGGGCAATTCTCGCTACTTATTACAGGAAATTGAGGCGGCTCACTGAAAAGGAGGAAAATAATACACAACAGTTATATTTCTTATTTCTCTGATAGTAATACAGAATACATTTCATTATTAACCTATAAGTGTTTGGAAATTGATAAGTATATTCTCATAAAACAAGCAATCAACATGTTAAAAATACAAAAAGTCGGTTTTTATTTTTGAGAAAAAAAAATTAACAATTTTAGTGATAGCTTTCTAAGGTCAAAGCTAGATGGGTGATCACCCATTTATTGTTTCCTGCTATCGTTTCGTTTCACCAAAAAGTCATAGGCTAGCAAAAATCCGCAATTATACATAGACGACTTACACATTCCAGTTATTTTGATTTGAAAACTAAACTACCTAATCGATTTTCAATATTTTTTTACGGGACCAAATGGCAAAAAACATATCAACCGAATTGAGAACCTCCTTGTTTTTGAAGTCGGTTAAAAATATATACAATTATTATTATTATCATCACAAAGAATATTACTTTTTGACTGATCCTGACTCTAAAGCTTTACTTAGCTCTTTGTTACTTTGATGAAAGATATGGGTATAGCTATTATTAATTATTAAAAATTAGCAATAACGATTCAGAAAATATATAACGTTAATCGTTTTTATCTGGGCCAAAAAAAGTATTTACAAAAGCGAGAAGAATAAGCTTTAAAACAAAAGTTTGATAGGTAAAATTAATAGCCATTGAATATGTTTCTCATCTAGTTAAATCACTTGAAAATCACAGACTCCATTAAAAAGTCATTAACGGTGAATGTTCAACAAATGTCGAAGTAATTTCTCACTCTGCGAAATATTATCATTTAAAATTGCCTTGTTAAGTATACCTACATTTATTTTAACTTTATAACTTGTCCTAAAATGTTTATTTATCTCCGTCGTAATACATTAAAATACTCAATTGATTACCTATCTACCCATCAATCTGCGAATTAATAACAAACGAGACACAATAGATTTTGTTCTTTCTTTTTTTTAACTGGATAACGACACCTTTGGACACCTGCAAATAATAAGGAAAAATCACTTGGTACTGCAGGTGCGTTGTCATCCTGAGGCCTAAGAAGAAAAATCTTTCTTGCCCAGTAATTGCACTAGTTACCTTTTCCTTCATTCCGGATCACAGTGAACAGTTTTACGGTCAAAATAGTACAAGCGGTTAATAGGTGTATGCCTACCCAGACGACCCTTCGGCCGGCGGATGCTTGCAACTCTTTATATCAAATATTTTAATAATGCTAATTCCTTAACAGCATTCCTTATTTGGCTGAGACACTTGATAATATGTGGGTCTACAATCAGGCTTCCATGAGTACACAAATTCACTATTACATTAGCAAGACTGGCTCTGTAAAGATCATGAAAGTATATTATGTACACCAAAACAATACAGTGATAATAATCAAAAATGCACCCGGCTTTATGTTGTAAATCGATGACACGTGTAGCTACGCTTTAGATGATTCGCTGGTTGTAGGCAGAAAACATCGATGCTGGGCGGAAAACTCTTTCAGCTTCTTATAAAGGATCAAGTGGACGTCACCCTTCATCAATAGCCTATATATACCTAGGTCCAACTGCTGGGCACACTACTGCATGGGAGAAACACATAAGGAGTTTGCGCCACAGCACCACCACGCTAGCCCAATACGGTTTGATAGGCTAAATCGGTTGCAATTACAATCATGACCAGATCGAAAGCGATAGATTATGAATTTTTGATTGATATATGTATACTGAAGCATGGCGATAGTTGCTTTGTTTCTGTAATCGAAACCAAAAGCGCTTAAACCATTGCTCCAGCGAGCTCCTCAACCTTTATGATAGCTAATCTATGCACAAAAGATAATAGTTTACTGGCAATAAAAAAAAACTTATGCACTCAATAGGCGTTGGATATCAGAATTCATTCCATAGGCGTGGTATATCAGAATCATTTCAACATATCAAGTATTATATACAGAATGTAAGGGGAACGCTTTCGTAAACGAAGGGTGATGATCCTAACGACTTGTTAAAAAAAATAGAAACCGTGAAAACCAAATCAGCTGTTTCATACAGACAGGTTGTGTAGGTTTTTTTATACAAATATTACAACAACAATTACAATAGGGATGTTGATTGTATTCAAATTAAAATATATTTTTGACGCGTAGTGGTAGTTTCCATAGTAGAAATCCTTAAAAATGCAATAGTTTATTTTATTATTACGGAATTCAAGTAATATTTTATAAACAAAATGCAATGTAATCACTCTCAGGTAACGTGACAGAGAACACTAATCGCAGTGTATGACGTCACTTGTTGTTAGCATCAGACGCTGTCAAAAGGAATACCATTTAAATCACCATGGCAACTTACCAGTGCTTGGTAACAGGTGAAATCACAGTGGTCACGTGACATGTATTAGCGTTTTGGAACGAAATTTTAAACGGCATTTAAGATACACGATTTTGAATATTAGTCGTATTAAAATAATTGACCCTATCCCACCTTCCCTCTTCCTACTCAGGAGCACGCGTGCCGATTTTCGGAGTCATCAATTCACTGTCTCCACCTCAACATCACGTACAAAGAAATTTAGTAGCTCTTTTCTTTGTCGTAGGTACTTCCAGAACTTGGAATTCATTGCCAGCACATGTGTTCCCTCCTTCCTATAACATGGGTTCCTTCAAAAGAGGCGTGAAAAAGCACATTTCGGGCCGGCAAGGTGGAGGCGGCTAGAGCAGTGTCTGAACTGCACTAACTGTCTTCGCATATGGACTCTTCTTACCGCTTCACATCAGGTAGTGTCCGGTAAGTTCAGTGGGTCTCTGAAGACATCGTAGTATTCAAAGACCCACTGGTGGGTCTCATTGGTGGGTCTTTGAAGACAAAGCTGATTTGTCGTACTTTGTATTAAAAAAATATGATAACTATTTCGTACCATTTTAGGTACACGACATGAAACACTTACTCAAAATTTGTCAATATCCCTATTACAACAAAACATAGGTAGGAGGTAGGTTCGTAGGTTATAGCTATTGCAATTTAGTATTTATTTTTCAACTAGTTGTTTAGGCTGACCAGCACTACTCCATGAAATAATAATAATTATTAATTTCGGACATTGATTGACATGAATACAGCCCATACTTTATTAGTTCATGTTAGTAACGATGTTTATTGTTTATCTTACTTGACTAAGTTAGTAGTGTTAGTGAATATGTCATGGCATTAGTTTACTAAGCCTATCGCCTGCTCTACCATGTGTCGCTGAATAGGACAGTCAGACCTGGAAACGATTAATTTTAGAATAATAACATAAAAATAAAAATAATTGTTAGTGTGCAATTTGCTCAGTAGTGAGTAAATAATAGGTTGGGGAAAAAGTTTCTTCACATTTTTTAAGAAAATTCAAAGTATTTTTTTTTATAGTTTATTTACATTTAACTAAAGTATGTAGGTACCATTTTGTTCGATAACTTTTTGCCATCTTGTAGGTAGGGACATGATCTCATTGCTATAGAAATTTTGGGGCTTCTGATCAAAATACCGCGACAAGTGGTTTTGGTAGTCCTCTCGTCATGTTAACCTGACACTGCCTAGAGAATTCTGAAGAGAGCGAAACAGGTGGAAATCTGAAGGTGCAAGGTCAGCACTATACGGCGGATTCATTAACACCTCCCAGCCAAACTCTCTTAATTTTTGCTGAGTGGCTAAAGATGTGTGAGGTCTAGCGTTATCATAATGAAAAACCACACCCCTTCTGTTGATTAATTCCGGCCGCTTTCTCTCAACTTCTTGCTTTAATCTCATCCGTTGTTCGCAGGAGAGTTCAGAATCGATGGTCCTGCCTGGTGGTAACAGCTCATAATGAATAATGCCCTTCCAAACCCACCACACACACAGCATCACCTTGTTGCGAGTTAACCCGGGTTTCGCCACAGTTTGTGAAGCCTGACCGGCCTTTGACCACAACCTTTTTCGCACGTTCTTGTCGTACGTGATCCACTTTTCATCACCAGTTATCAGCTTCTTCAAAAATGGTTCGGTTTCATTACGTCGTAATAAAGAATCACAAATGAGTACACGGTTCATTAGGTTTCTTTCAGTGAGCTCGTGGGGTACCCAAATATCGAGCTTTTTTGTGTACCCTTTTTTTTAAAATGCGCCAAAACTGTTTTGTGGTCAATTCCCAGTTCTTCAGCTACGTCGTAACTACTGATATGCTGATCTTGCTCCAGTTTTTCAAAAATGGCATCAATTTTATCCGTAATAGGGCGACCAGAGCGACGTGCATCTTTGACATCAAAATTTCCGGATTGAAAACACTTAAACCAAATTTGTGCTACTCTCACAGACACTGCACTAGGTCCATAAACATCGCAAATTTTTTTTGCGGCTTGCGTTGCATTTTTACCTTTTTAGTAGTAAAATTTTAAAATATATCGAATTTCTTCATTAGATTCACTCATCTTGATAGTACGACAACCAAATGAAAAACACACATTTTCTTAATTTGAATTTGGAATTATCTTTTTTAAAATCTAAACTTTTAATGATACCAAAACCAGCCAGATACAAATAGTACAGCGAAAGAGATTTTATTACAAGTTCATACATACTATAATGCGAAAAGACTTTTTCCCCAACCTAATATCACCTTTGACACCACTCACGGGTTGCCTGCTCTTTGAAAATCCAAAGGAAGCATTATATTGACAGGAGACAAGCCCCTTCTTCTCTGCTCCGAACATGACGATTAATATTAAGCTGCGATCTTTCTCAAAAGTAAAAGTGCTACCAATTCGAATGAAAAATACCACTATAGTACATATATTAGACTCCCACTCAAACAAGATATTTTTCGATCAATCTGAGTATATTAAAATCTATAAATAAATATGAGAGCAAATATTTTTACCTGTCATGAATACCACAGCATTATCGATCAGGGCAGCCATCGCGTCGGACTGCTCCTCGCGTTGGCTGAATATGGATAATGCACTTGTCAGAGTTGTCAGTGTCAGAAGATAGAAGCTCGCACCCGATGGCTGACAGCCTGCCTCGCTCCGGCAAAGTTTTTAGAGGTTTAACATTACGTAGTAATGTAAGTAGATACTCCCACTGCACTATATATTCACGTCGATGTTATAGTATGTAAGTGATAAATATAAGAGGAATAAAGAATAAATGTTGGATAACTTAGTGAAGTTTATGTGAAAATATTTCAATCGGTATTTAACTTTTCCGATTTGAAACGAAGAGAAAGCTCAAAGGGCTTTCCTCATAAATGTATAGCAAAAATCAATTATTAATCTGTCAAGCGGCGCTATACATTGAAAATCAATTGCGTCTGGAAACTGATACATGACGGCTCAATGAATATGTTTTTGGTTTCGTTTAAAGCTTACTAATAATTGTAATGCTTCTATAATTAGTATAAAAATACAAACATTAAATATTCTTTATCCAAAAGAAATGGATTACAAGTACAACAGCTCACTTTACTACAGTGTTAAAGAATTCAGTTATATCAAGTTATAAAATAAATAACCATTCTCTGTAGCTTAAAAAAGACAAATTTTCTTAATTTGTGAAGCACCACCACCTTTCTGCTTTCAGCCGTAAAACAGTTCTTTTAAGTACAGTCGACAGCACATCAAGCGTAACAGTTTGACCTTGAGAACGGGCGGTCTTAAGGTCAAACTGTAACTGTAACTCTCCTTACTACGTTCGTAATAGAGGCGGCTTTCGTAGTGCAACTGTTACACTTGATGTGCTGTCGTCTGTACCTTGTACTCAATACTATGTATGTATGTTTTGTATATGATTGATATGTTAAAATTATAAAATAATATAAGGCGCCGGTTGGCTTTAACTGGTCTCGTAATCAACAAAACATTTTCGTCATATCCGTCTGTTTGTCCGTAGGTCCGCGGCTAAGCCCACAGCCTCTGGTATTTGTAATTTTATTTATTTATTTTGTTCAAAAATTAGGATACAGAATCTTAATACTATTGAAGATAACATGTTTACTGGCAACATAATATTTTTAAGATGGTTGAACGTTAACGTCCGTACTAGTTTTATTATATAAATTGTATGACAAACGCTTACGCCTTCCACCAGACTGTACAGGACCAGATATGTAATGCCAATTTATATATTTAAGCATTCTTACGTTAGAAAAAATAATAATTTAAAAAGAAGTACAAAGTACAAATTCAAACAATTAATATTAATATTCCTAACAAACATGCTCGTAAGAACCAAATACCTTTAAGTTGCATAATTGTGTGTGTGTGTGTGTGTGTGCATTTGTGTGTGTGTGTGCATTTGTGTGTGTATGTGTTGTGTGTGTGTGCATATGCATGGACCCTATATATATATGTGTGTATGAACCCTATGGTATTATTTGGGCTGTGCCAAAAATCATTAACCATCACATTTCTATGTGGAGTGTAATTTTGTATTTGTAAGTGTATCAAATCAATGGCCCATTAGTATAATAATATGTTGAAGTTTACGATTAACTTAACTTTGTTAGGGTTTTGTAAAAGATCCTCCGTTTCCTTGTATGAAAGTTTCTGTAACCATTGCCTCAAATTTAGTTTACATTTCCTTAGAGTGGTGCTATAGATATTTAGAACTCTTTTTTTTTTTTTTTTTTTTTTATGTGATGATAGGCAGAACGTTTGGCCACAATCTCACCTGATGTGAAGCGAAGATGAGGCCTAAGATGGTACACGCTCGCCTAGAAGATGCTTGTTCACTCTGGCCTTAAAGATATCCAGATTATATTGATCCGGGAAAACAGACCCAGGCAACGAGTTCCACTCCTTAGCTGTTCGCATAATGAAAGATGAAGCAAAGCGCTTCGTGCGGATGGGAGGTATATCCACAACGTAAGGGTGAAAGCCTTCGCCGCGTCTGGTCGTCCGGTGGTGGAAAGGGGCGGGGGGGATCAAATTATGAAGAACCTCCGCACACTCTCCGAAATGCAGCCGATAAAAGACCGAGAGGCAAGCTACATGCCTTCGGTGGTCAAGGCTCTGGAGATTAGCCTCAGCGAGTGTCTCACTGCCGATGAGTCGCCTCGCTCGGTGCTCCACCGAATCCAACTGATAACGTGCAGATCCGTCCCAAAGGTGACAACAGTACTCCATGCAGGAGCGTACTTGGGCTCGATAAAGGCTTAGGAGCTGCTCAGATGTAAAATATCGTTTAACCTTTGAAAGAATGCCAAGTTTTTTGGCTGCAGTTACAGCAATGGATTCGAGGTAGCGACCGAAATTGAGATTGGCAAAGATATCTAGACCCAAGAGGTTCAGATGGTCGTTAACCGGAACGGAGACATTTCGGAAAGTCGGAGTCAGATGAAATGGACTCCGTTTCGCCGAGAAGAGACATCCTGCGTTTTGGACGGATTGAACCCAACCAAGTTGGCCTCACCCCAGAGGGAAACAGCTTCCAAGGTTGCATTCACTCCCTCCACCATCGCCTCCCTCAAAGATCGGACATCAGCTCCAGACTTCGCATCAGACAAGTACCTCTCCGAAACTGTGCTGTCGTCCGCGTACCCAAAGATACCGGGAATTAGAAGCAGGTCGTTGATATGCAGCAAGAATAGAGTTGCGGAGAGGACAGAACCCTGGGGGACACCGGCATTGATACCAAGCAGATCCGACGAGGAGCCATTAATGACTACCCGAATTGATCTGCCCCCCAGAAAATCCGCAATCCAGTTGCAAAGTCCGGTAGCGATTCCGTATGATGGAAGTTTGCCAACAAGACTTGCATGCCAGACCCTGTCAAAAGCCTTGGAGATATCGAGAGAAACGGCGAGAGCTTCACCGTGTTTCTCTATGGCTTCGCTCCATAAGTGAGTAGCATACACAAGAAGATCCCCGGTAGACCGCCCACGGCGGAAGCCAAACTGGCGGTCACCAAGGAGATCGTTATCTTCAAGGTAAGCTAGGAGACGGTTGTTTAATACACGTTCCATAATCTTACAGAGTATGGACGTGATTGCGATTGGACGATAGTTGGCAGGATCGGCACGGCTACCCTTTTTTGGTACTGGTTGGACATTGGCAACCTTCCAGGCATTCGGAACTTGTCCGGTTCTAAGAGATAAGCGGTACAGGCGAGTCAGAATGGGTGATAACTCAGGTGCACAATTTCGCAGCACAATAGCTGGAATGCCATCAGGGCCACTAGCTTTATTTATATCAAGAACGCTTAGCGTTTTGAGTACCTCTTTTTGGTGAATATGAAGTTCAGACATCGCAGAAGAACACAGAGGTAACTTAGGTGGATTTACGCCAGCAGCATCTAGTTGCGAGTTATTCGCAAAGATAGAGGCAAACAAGTCTGCCTTCTCTTTGGCGGTGTGAGCTAGCGACCCGTCAGGCTTAATTAAAGGTGGCAGCGACGACCGACAAAAGTTAGCTTCGACTGACTTGGCCAGAGACCAGAAAGCTTTACTCCCGGACGGAAAGGAGGCCAATCTGGTACCAATTCGGCCAATGTGGTTGAAGCGGGCCTTGCGAAGAACACCTTTGCAGGATTTGGCGGCACTGTTATAGGCCTTCTTCAGTTTCCGAACGTTTTGGGATTTACGTGCTCGAGCATCCGCCCAGGATTGGTAAGCGGAATGCTTAAGCGCCTCGGCTTTAGCACAATCCGCGTTAAACCAGGGGCGGGCGCTGAACCGGCGCGATACGTCATAATATGGAATAAAGTATTCCATAGCCTGACGCATCACACCAGTGATAGCATCCGCGCAGCAGGTCGGGTCCTCTGAAGAAAAGCAAGTGCGACGCCAAGGATATGATGCAAAGAAATGCCGCATCTCATCCCAATCTGCTGATTTGTATCGCCATACGCGCCTTGTTCCGATAGGATCTAGGTCGGGTGGAGAGTAGACAGACACGGACTTCACTAGACAGTGGTCAGAGCTCCCTAGTGGAGACGAAATTACGACTTGATATCGGTCCGGGTCTGTTGTCAGCAGAAGGTCCAGGCAATTTGGTGTGTGGCCATCAATATCGGGTACACGGGTAGCGCCCTTCACCAGCTGGGAGAGACCCAGCGACATAGCAAATGTATGAGCCAATCTTCCAGCGTGGTCGGTTTTCTGGTACGGGAACAACCACTCGTGGTGGTGAGCGTTAAAGTCCCCCAGAACGACTAGTTGCGCACTCGGGTACCTCTGTTGAGCTGTCTCGGCGGAGGCGCTGAGGTACTGAAACAACCTGGTTGTCTCCGTGTTCTCAGTGTGCGACCGGTAAACACAAGCATAGAGTATTTGCTCTATACCAGTGTTCACCAGAACCCACATTGCAGAGAAACTGGGATCCTCAAGGTTACGGAGGCGTCGGCAGCAGATGTCGTCGCGAGCATACACGCAGGTACCAGCGCGCGGTTTAAAATTGTGCCTCAGGGTGTAACCTGGGTAATGCAAATAAGCTGCGTCAGTCGGACATCGGATTTGCGTCTCCGTGAGGAACAGCAGGTGAGGTTTATCGGTCTCGAGGTGGTGATGGACACTATTGATATTTGAGTGCAGACCTCGGATGTTGGTAAGGTGCACTTTTAGTGCGAGGGAGTGCATCCGCTGTTTCACCAGTTTCTTTTTACCAATTTTCATTTTGCCATAGGAATTTAGTGAACAAGCAGGAAGGGGACAGATGAGCGAGACGCTGCAAAGTTGCTGCCAAGCGAAGCAGCTGTGACGCCACACTGACGGGTGACTGAGCTGGAGCGCGCGGGGACGCCCTAACCCCCCCAAAGGTGTCCATCGGGCCCTCGCATCCGGTCGCCAACCGGCACGATGGCGCACCCTGGGATTTTTCGCGAGTTGGCGGGGCAGCCTTTCATAGGTGGCTAACCTACTAATTGGGCCCCCTACTACCTGCGGTCGGCCAGCGGAAAAACCGTGCTTAGGATCCCGCTACCCTCCGCGATCAGTCACCCAGCACAGCAATCACGCAGCACCGAAACCGGCCAACTCTACAGCGCAACTGCTCGGACTCCCCTCCCAGAACGGCAACACCAGGCATCAAGCCGGAACACGACATGAGTCGCTTGGCGGCTAGGCTTTGCTTGGAGGGTGGTTACCAGCCGCGGTCGAAACCTACCACCGGTAATGTACTGAGCATTTAGCGCTACCCAGGGGACACGTGTGGGTATCTAGAGCTAAAGCCCACGGACGCGCTCAGCTTTATCCCCCGAATTACTCTATTGATTTTGTTGTATACGTGGGAATCACGGACATAGTATTGTCTGCCAGCAAGAACAGTTCTGTGAGGCACAGATTTACACACCCGGTATTTTAATCTTTGGCTTCCACTTTTGTAATGGGTATGGAAATTACAAAGCCCTACACTCCGCCTAGCCCGACATACACTAGGCCGATTTTTTACAGTTTAGACAACACAAACATTTCATCTAAATATATTTCATATGTTTGAAATATATTTAGATGAATTTTTTATGTGTTAATCTAATCGTATTAATAATCTTTAAATAATTATTAAGACAATACTTAAATTGAATTAATTAGTATCCTTATCCTCCTATTCTTATATTAAAGTCATCTCAATCTCATCATTATAAAATTCACACTTGACTTTAATAACCTCTTGTCAGTCATGTTTTTAATTTAAGCAAGGTTTTTTCTCTGTTACTATTACGGTTATAAAGATTAATTTGTATTTATTGAAATTATTATTAATTTTCATAAGTATGCAAGGGCAAACTAATGAAGAGACATAATATCTTTCTTTTGTAATAGTCGCCCCTAATTTAATGACGAAAAACGTGAAATGGTTTTTTTCGTGGTTGTACTTACTAGGAATGCGGAAGTAACGGATTCACTTCTAAGCCGCTGCGCCGATTTAGACGAAATTTCGCATAGAGATTAATTTCATTTTGATTCTTACTACTTTTTGTCGCGAAAACCGAGAACCACGCGGGCGGAGCTGGGGTGGGTACTACTTGACCATAAATAATATGATTATATAGGTCAAGCTTGATTATCCATCTAATTGACTTAAAAACATTTCCTATAACAATTTTTAACTACGGAACCCTGAATATCAAAAACGCTTTACGAGATTCTAGCACCTAAACCATTTTCTTATAAATTCAGAATCAATGAAGAGTCCAGTGATATCGCTAAACGAAATCAATTCATCGGATAAAGAATCAATGTAAACCCAACCCTTTTCCTATCAGCCTCGACACGTCGTCATACTCAATAGACATGAACATAGAACTTCCTGATATTAACATATTTATTTTATCTATAGCTTCACACAGTAACAACGCTTTCCGAATATACATTTTCCATTCGGATGAAGTTGTGCGAACAGTATGACTGTTTATTGAGAAACTTTTAATCGAATTGAACCTTACGTATACGCGAGATACCCCACTGAAATAATGGGACACCTGCGTGGCGAAAACTCGTGTCACAAAATGAGTACAGACTATAATTAGAGAGTCAAACTGGTTCATTTGTTCAAAGTGCGTGCTTGGAATTTGAAACTTTTATTTACCTTTTCTTTTTATTTTCTCGTGGAATATATTGATTGGAAAGATAAATTAATATAATAATTATTAACACATTGACTGCGTTGGTGCTTTAACATGACTTACTCGCAGAATCGTTCAAGCCATCAAATCACACAGATCGACGCATATGCACTCTTAAGTTTTGAATGATATGAGAGTAGAAATAATAGGTTGGGGAAAAAGTCTTTTCGCATTATAGTATGTATAAACTTGTAATAAAATCTCTTTGGCTGTACTATTTGTATTTGGCTGGTTTTGGTATCATTAAAAGTTTAGATTTTAAAAAAGAGAATTCCAAATTCAAATTTGGAAATGTGTGTTTTTCATTTGTTTTTCGTACTGTCAAGATGAGTGGATCTGATGAAGAAATTCGATACATTTTAAAATTTTACTACAAAAAAGGTAGTAGGTAAAAATAGACCTAGTGCAGTGTCTGTGAGAGTAGCACAAATTTGGCTTAAGCGTTTTCAATCCGGAAATTTTGATATCAAAGGTGCACGTCGTTCTGGTCGCCCTATTACGGATAAAATTGATGCCATTTTTGAAAAACTGGAGCAAGATTGGCATATCAGTAGTTACGACGTAGCTGAAGAACTGGGAATTGACCACAGAACAGTTTTGGCGCATTTTAAAAAAAAGGGTACATAAAAAAACTCGATTTTTGGGTACCCCACGAGCTCACTGAAATAAACCTAATGAACCGTGTACTTATTTGTGATTCTGTATTACGACGTAATGAAACCGAACCATTTTTGAAGAAGCTGATAACTGGTGATGAAAAGTGGATCACGTACGACAAGAACGTGCGAAAAAGGTCGTGGTCAAAGGCCGGTCAGGCTTCACAGACTGTGGCGGAACCCGGGTTAACTCGCAACAAGGTGATGCTGTGTGTGTGGTGGGATTGGAAGGGCATTATTCATTATGCGCTGGCAGGCATATTACCACCAAGCAGGACCATCGATTCTGAACTCTACTGCGAACAACTGATGAGATTAAAGCAAGAAGTTGAGAGAAAGCGGCCGGAATTAATCAACAGAAGGGGTGTGGTTTTTCATCATGATAACGGTAGACCTCACACATCTTTAGCCACTCAGAAAAAATTAAGAGAGTTTGGCTGGGAGGTGTTAATGCATCCGCCGTATAGTCCTGACCTTGCACCTTCAGATTTCCACCTGTTTCGCTCTCTTCAGAATTCTCTAGGCAGTGTCAGGTTAACATCATGAGAGGACTGCCAAAACCACTTGTCGCGGTATTTTGATCAGAAGCCCCAAAATTTCTATATCAATGGGATCTTGTCCCTACCTACAAGATGGCAAAAAGTTATCGAAGAAAATGGCCCCTACATACTTTAGTTAAATGTAATAAACTATATTAAAAAATGTTTTGAATTTTCTTAAAAAATGCGAAGAAACTTTTTCCCCAACCTAATAAATATATTGATATAAAATTAAAAAAAAATAAACTTTACTGATTTAGAATAAAAACAAAGATAACCGTAACTCACTATGTAGTCTTATGTTTACTTAGTAAGTAAATTGGATTTCTTCAAAACTTGCTACCTTCCTTATCTGTAGTAGTATTCCGAATTCGTCGTATGCCTAACCTAGCTAAAAGCATACCTATGCCTAAACGAATACCCAATCATCATCATCACAACTTAACGTGCCTTCCGAAGCACGGAGGAGCTCTAAATTATAAATTTGATTGACCCATCCCGGGACCGACCATGGCGAAAATTGCTTTGTTTTTTGTATCGAAACCAGAGCGCTCAAACTAATACGCCACCGAGCTCCTCAATACCCAATAAAAGTTGTTAATAAAAATTGAATATTTTCAGTAACCCCCGGCCTCATTAATCATCTATCTAACACCATCTCATTGAGACTATTCTTATGAGACCAAACACGCTTTAAGTATCTGCTGTAAGTTTCTGAAGAATTAAGCATCTCGCAGAGTTTTTGATGGTATAGGATCAGCTCAAGGTGATTTTGTCATGGGAATGTCACCGAAGTGACAGTTCACCATATTTCAAATCAATCGGATCTGTGAAAGTTAGTAAAACCATTTTATCATGTAAAAAATGATCTTATAGTCATCAAACGCCTGAAGATCTTCGTAAATCATAGCTAAGAACCATTCTTGTCACGTCAGCTTTCTAATAAATAAAAAACTATATCAAAATCGGTTCATTTGTTTCAGAGCTACGATGCCACAGACAGACACACACATTCACAGACTTATAACACCCCTCTTTTTTCGTCGGGGATTAAAAAGGATGTCTTAAGGCGATACCTCGTCGGAACTAGCGACACCACTTGATTAATATTAATTGTGGTGAATATAGAACATAATAAACAAAAACGCTTTAGTGAATGATTAAAGAATGGTATTTGTAATTTTTTGAGATGTGCTCGGTATAAGATATTCCTCTACATGTAACCTATTTTTTCATTATTGCTGAAAGTGGCCACTTTTAACAATAATAAAAAATTTGGTTACTTAGAGGTAGACACTTTATACAAGACATATCTTTAAAATTACAAATACCGATCTTTAGCAATTCTCGAAAGCGTTTTTGTTTATTATGTTCTAAATTCACCATAATTAATAACAATCAATTGGTGTCGCTAATGTGCACGAGGTAGCCCCTTAAAACAAAATTTGTAAATAAAACGCAAAGTTACTGTAACAGAGTAAAACGACGAATTCGGAAATTGGTCATATTATGTATGGATATTGATTATATTTTTGTGATTAAAGAGATTAAATTTAAGAGCATTAATACCTAAGTAATTAACATTCCCTAAGACGTACCCAGTCAGGTGAGAGGCCGTTATCGGCCCATATTACTGATTAGGGACAGATTAAACTAGGCGAGTGGAATGCGTTATTGCTAATTGAATAAGCTTCCGATTTGTATTGGAAAGGTAGCCGCACGATAATACGCACTGAGATAATGTGCTTAGCATTATTAGATAATGCACACCATTGTGTAGTCAATTGTCCAATAGTATTACAACATGTCGAATATAATTACGAAATGCCAAAAATCTTAAAATTACAATACATTTTGTACATACATTACAATACAGTTGCTTTTTAACCGCGTGCTCAATTTTGATGACCGAGCAAGCGAAGGATTCTAAAATTATCCTGAAAGAATCCTGTGCGTTATCGAGGGAATCAAAAGAGCACGAGGTGAAAAATCTTTGCACTCGAGTGCAACACGTAACTTTTCATCCCACCTCAAAGAGGAAATGACTAAATGCAAAAAAAACATTTGTGCATTATTAACAGTTTCAGACAATTCTGTTGGCGTCAAATAAAATTCTTCGTCGCTAGAATCACTCATTTCATGTTATTTACTTGTTTTCAAATTTCTTGTTTTCAACCTATGGTTTTAACAAATATGTCGAGAAAATAAAATGGCGCGCGCAAAGCAAATTAAACAAAAAGTACACCAAGGAGCAAGGGCGCCCCCCCGGCAGCCCCCCCCCCCCCCTAGAGATTTAAAAATCAAAAAATGTACCCAAATAAACTCCAACGAATTCATTAAGTACCCTAAAGTAAAATTTTATAGGCGGTTTTAGAATAAAACTGACACGAATTTCATGATGATGTGGTCTAGAAAATTCAGGAAAACCCTCTAAACTTATGTTTTTATTAACTCTGTCGTAAATTATTTTTGTTTAATATTTCTAATATTTTAGTAACTTAGCTGTCAAGAGCTCCTGAAGCTTTATATTACACCTGCACCGTTCATATTACAATCACCGTGCGTAGAGGTAGTGACTCGCGCTACAAATGCAAAGCTTCGATCATGCTCTTGAGTCTTGACTGTACCTACAATTTTTTTTTATACTACTAAGGTGGCAATCAAGCATGTGACCCACCTGATTGTAAGCGGTCACCATAGCCTATTGACGCTTGCAATTTGCAACATAAGGTAATCACTTTCGCGTTCTCGACCATATAAAAACGTTTTCAAGACCTTTTTGAAGAACCCCATGCTGTACTTTTTTATTCGACTAGATGACGAACAAGCTGACGGCCCACCTGGTGGTAAGTGGTTACCGCTGCAAGTGCGTTGTCATCCGGAGGTCTAAGATGAAGCACCTTCCATGCCCAGTAATTTCACTGGCTACCTTTCCATACAATCTGAAACAACAGCGAACTGTTTCACGGCTGAAATAAGAAAGGCGGTGGTACTAGTTCGAGAAAACCTCTGTAGGGAGCTCATTCCACAACTTGACCGGCCTACGCAGGAGAAAGTTTATCTGAAACCGTACAGTACGAGATTACTTTGGTTCCATAGTGTGAGGATGAAATTCCCCGCCGATGGCGAGCGGTGCGACGACAGAAAGGGGCCGTGGGTATCATGCCGAATAAATCATCAGAGCACAATTCATTATACAAACGGTAGAACGCACATAAGGAGGCAAAATCTCTCTTTAGGCTTAAAGGTCCAATATCGCTCGTGAGCTCAAGATTATCGACAATTCTCATAGCGCGTCTTTGAGCCGCGATAAATGGTCCAAGTGGGTATCTAGGTGCCCATAGGTGGCAGCAGTATATGGGATGTTTTTTAAACCCGGGCGAAGGCGGTTACGCCTATCGCTGAGCCCGGGGGAACCCTCTCGATTTTGTAGGGCTCCCGGACAAAAAAGTCCATCCTAACCACTAAAATCCACCGTTAAAACCCTCTTTCATCATTATGGGGCGACACGGAAACGAACAAGCAGTCAACCCTGCCACTCCGCGATCAGCCCGCACAGCTGCGAGCCCCTTCCAACTCCACCTTATTCATATTTCACGGGCCGTGTTATTCAGCGCTGAGGCTCCCTGACCTTTCACCTACGGCCCCACTAAAACGGGAGAAGCAAGTGGACGTAATGCCTTATTCCCCGTGGCCGTCTGCGACTGATTGGGTCAGCTAAGGGCGACCCCTCCTCTGACCGGCTCCGCAGTCTCTTATTAGGGATATTGGCACGAGCCGCATACTAGGTGTCTCTAGTACTGTTATCCGCATTACAATGCAGTCTGTCAATAGGCAGCTTATGATTGATATAGGTAAAATCAGAAACTGTTGGAGACAGCATCGAGCCTTGCGGGACGCCAGCATTAATGTCCATGCTAGCCGAGCAACTGCTCTCAACGGCACTTGTGCATCTGCTGCACAAAAAGCTAGCGACCTATTTGCACAAGCCGTCAGGCAGCTCGTAAGTTGGGAACTTCTAAAGAAGTTCTCTGTGCCTTTCCCACATCTGGACTAACAATGCCTAACCTTCAATGGCAAGGGCCCAACGGTGTGTAAAGCATATTAGAATATCACTTATAGAGTGATTGTTGCGAACGCCGTATTGTTGATGGTCTCTTAGGTCATATTTTTCTCATTATCCTTTGTCCTTTATTTTGGTGCAGCACCCGTACCACCATCTTTTATCGCGATCCAATTTAGGTCCTAAACTGAGTAGAATCGTTTAATTCGTACTACGACGCTATCTACGACTATGACAGCGGCGCAGTTTAGGAACCAATACTGAACCGAGCGGAATATGAATTGCTTTTATAAAGATGGTGGTAAGGCCCCAGGTGTCTATAGGCGACGGTAACCACTTACCACCAGGTGCGCCTAGTTGTATTCAAAAAATCTCTAAAAAATATAATCATAATCAATCATTATTAAGATACAGTAGGAGAGCGAACAGTAAGTTTAAAACCTAAGCAGATTAGAAAAAAGTGGTTAGTGACAAGAGTAGTTCCTAAGTGTAGGAGTATAGAGTATTGATAAGACTTGAAAATTTTAAACAAAAATTAAAACAGACTTCAAAAAACTGAAAAGGATAAAACAATTAAATTTAAGTAGGTATTCATCCCCTAAAAACATATTTTTGGAGTCGGTGCTTTACTTTCTATTGTTTTTGGAAACCACTTAGCACCAACTCCAAAAATATGTTTCTAGGGGATGAATACCTACTTAAATTTAATTATTTTATCCTTTTCAGTTTTTTGAAGTCGGTTTTAATTTTTAACCGACTTCAAAAACGAGGAGGTTCTCAATTCGGCCGGTATGTTTTTTTTTTTTTTTTTTTCTATGTATGTACACCGATTACGCCGAGATTACTGATCCGATTTACGTGATTCTTTTTTTGTTCGATGCGGAATAGCTGCCATTTGGTCCCATAAAAATTTTTTCAAAAACAGTTGGGTCCTTTAGTTTTAAATATAAAAAAACTGAAATTATGAAGTCGTCTACATATGCGTAATTGCGAATTTTTGCTTTTCCAATGACTTTTTAGTGAAACGATACGATAGTAGGAAACAATATAAGTTGACGGTCACCCATCTAGCTTTGAACGTAGAAAGTTATCACTAAAAATTGTGAAAAAAAAATTTTAAACAAAAATTAAAACCGACTTCAAAAAAGTGAAAAGGATAAAATAATTAAATTTAAGTAGGTATTCATCCCCTAGAAACATATTTTTGGAGTTGGTGCTAAGTGGTTTCCAAAAAAATAGAAAGTGAAGCATTTAGCACCAACTCCAAAAATATGTTTCTAGAGGATGAATACCTACTTAAATTTAATTATTTTATCCTTTTCAGTTTTTTGAAGTCGGTTTTAATTTTTGTTTAAAATTTTTTTTGTTTAAAATTTTTTTTTCACAATTTTTAGTGATAACTTTCTACGGTCGAAGCTAGATGGGTGACCGTCAACTTATATTGTTTCCTACTATCGTATCGTTTCACTAAAAAGTCATTGGAAAAGCAAAAATTCGCAATTACGCATATGTAGACGACTTCATAATTTCAGTTTTTTTATATTTAAAACTAAAGGACCCAACTGTTTTTGAAAAAATTTTTATGGGACCAAATGGCAGCTATTCCGCATCGAACAAAAAAAGAATCACGTAAATCGGATCAGTAATCTCGGCGTAATCGGTGTACATACATAGAAAAAAAAAAAAAACATACCGGCCGAATTGAGAACCTCCTCGTTTTTGAAGTCGGTTAAAAAGGCCGAAAGGTTCTAATGAGGATAGATTACCAATACAGGTGGTGCCGTCAATATGACAATAATTTAAAACATGGGCTATATGAGTTCATAGAAATAGTTAGCAACTTTCAAAAACATATTATTCCTTTCATAATTGCATGACATTTGTATGAAATAATAAAACATTGGCTGCATTATTTCATACAAATTTCATCAAATTATCAAATGAATAAAATGTTTTTGCAAGTGGAAAAGCATTTCTATGAACTAATATAGCTCATGTTTTAATGTACTGTCGTATTGAAGGACCACCATACGAAGAAAACTTTGTACGATAAGAAAAATTATCAATGTCGGAATTTGAATCCTGAATATTTGATCCTGTTATTGTGTTAGCTTAATTTTAAAAACCTGTTTATTGATCCTAAATGATATCTTAAAAAGAAATCCTATCGTAAGGTTAAGTAAAAGATGTTACCAACAGTTATTACTGAAAAATCATTTCAATTTCGTCAAATAATTACCGAATACCTCTGCTAGTTATATGAAATACTATTTATTATTCGTAGTTCGACTAATTATATTCTCATCTTCAAAGTCAACCACAAACACATTTCAATTACTAATTAGTCTTGGATTTAATTGGGTACAGTAATTGGACTCCATTTTGTATCATAGAAAAACAGTTCATAAACATTGACAGAAGATTGAAGTTGAAAAAAGTAATTTTACCTACAAACACCAAAACAAAAAATTAAAACCGACTCCAAAAAACTGAAAAGGATAAAATAATTAAATTTTAGTAGGTACTCATCCCCTAGGTATTTTTGGAGTCGGTGCTTCACTATCTATGGTTTCTGGAAACAACTTAGCACCAACTCCAAAAATATGTTCCTAGGGGATGAGTACCTACTAAAGTTTAATTATTTTATCCTTTTCAGTTTTTTGGAGTCGGTTTTAATTTTTGTTTAAATATTTTTTTTCACTATTTCTAGTGATAACTTTTGAAGGTCTAAGCTAGATGGGTGACCGTGAGCTTAAATTGAATTCATAGGAAAGCAAAAATCCGCAATTTCGCATATGTAGACGACTTAATTTTTCCAGTTTTTTTTATTTAAAAACCAAACTACCCAATGGATTTTCAAAAAAAAAATATGGGACCAAATGGAAACTATTCAGCATCGAACAAAAAAAGAATCATCAATATTGGTTCACCCAGTCAAAAGTGCTGAGGTAACAAACATAACAAAAAAAAACATACAGACGAATTGATAACCTTTTGAAGTCGGTTAAAAACTTAAGTCCGAACCAAAAGTGCCAAAAGGCTTCATTTTATACGACCTGGAGCCAAAAAGGTTTATTACATACAACAAGGCACACAAGCATACGTAGCCTATATAGTAAGGCGCTCATAGCAGCTTTTGCGCTACTTATGTAAACGTAATACTTAAATTAGAACTCATAAATATTGCTTGATACTCGATAGACCCTTCTGGATTAAAAAAAATTAAAACCATTCATACATCGTGGACTTTTACTTATAAATTCTTGTTGACGTCTAAAGTACCCAATTAATCTTTGTACTATTCCATGCATCAGGATGCAGCTCCAAATCCTATATCACACTACTGTTTCCCTCACTATTGAAGTCAAAGTGACCCTCATCTTTCCATTGCGATTGTGATTCGCTCTTAAAGTTTCTCGAGTGAATCGAATGGGGTCACATTAACCAACTTTGTCATATTGACCTCAGAGGTAAAAATCTGAGGGCGTAGACACGAACTCCCATCCCAATCAATCAGTTTGGGTATACTTTTGTTATCCAGCCAAAGCCGTTCATGTTATCGTGATGAGAAATTGAATGGGACACCCGTTATGTTGAAATATCAAACTGTTTTACATTTCTTTAGGAACATCTGCCAATAGCCCTTCTAAGTTGTCTCTCAAGAACTCTTCGTTTTACATTTTACGGTATAAAATAAGGCCCGATTGAACGGAACCTTTTGTCTCTACATTAGCGTTATTTAATCAGACATTTTAACTATGTCTGTCTATACTTTTTGGGATATCTAATTTAATTAGCAAATTTTAAAAGAAATTTGTACACATTATTATTGCAGTTTTTTGAACTAGACAACAGTTTTAAAATATTACAATAAAATAATTAACAATAACAAATAGTTAAATGTTATTTTAACTACAAACATAATATACATTTTATTCAAATGAAATAAAAATACTTCGCCTATTTAAAACATTATTATATTAATTTTTGAATCACCTACACACATCAAAATTTTGAGCGCCGCTGGAGGACTGTCTTGATAGTCAAGCAATTTCTCCCATTCGGGAAACCGAATCTAGCGTCTCAATATAAATTTAAATTTTGAATTTATAATACTTTTATAATTGCCAGTAAATTTGAAAACGAGAAAAAAGGTGCTATAACATCGCAATGTAATAGTAACCTGTTGTAGCCTGTTTTGTGTATAAAATAAATAAAATCACGAATCCGGATATACTGGAGTGGGTGAATTTATGCGTGCCTGACGGGTATGTGAGGCGACGGCGGCAGCCCAAATTATTTGCGGTTCCTCAAAGCAGAACCAAGCTTCCGATGCTTCAGATGCCTTTGACGCGGGTGATAAAAATATTAAATCTAGTAGCCGACAAGATAGACATATTCTCTTGTACAATTCAGGAATTCAAGTGTGTATCTATTTCAATTATATCATACCATAATTTTTAAATGTAGACTTACTCTATTGTATTGGGGAAACCTGTAATGATAGATTTTTTTTTTATACAACTAGATGGCAAACAAGCTGACGGCCCATCTGGTGGTAAGCGGTTACCGCCGCCTATGTGATTGATTTTGAATAAATAAATAAAATGAAATGACTCTTATTTATAAATAATAATGTAAACTTTGAACTATAAAATGCGCTATCGATTGGTGTAACGTTACTGATATTCGCATGTAAATTCCACTACCTTCCATCTCTGAATTGTTTATTTGCGGCCGAAATCAATTGACTCCATGACGTGCTAGCAATTGCTTCCTGTATTTTGCTTTCTGCTCAAAATTTAATTCTGTTCAGTAGAAATAGTTCAGAGTGTGGAATAAGTCAATGCGGTTAACATTATCAATTCAATACGAGGTGAGAGTTGGCTGTATCAACATTTACATTAGCTCCCCAACTTTTGCTTTTAGCAGGATATCGGCTTATGCGGTCTGCTATCCGGTTGTCTTCAAGATTTCTGTGTATAAGTAGTAAAAATAAATATTAAGCAGTTTGCAATAAGATCGTTTGCAGTGTCATTAATAAAAATTTAATGACACTGATATATTTGCACTTTACACTGACATATTTTGATATATTTGAAGGTAAATTATACGGAAAAATTGTTATATCATTTTATCTAAGTGAAGTAACTAATTCTCCCTACTACTTAGTGGTTCAATTTTTATGAAAACTTACTTTTATGTTTCGTTCTCTACATAATTGCAATATCAGCCAACATATTCATAACACGAGAGTAAGTAATAAATACCATTTTCGACACTTGAACAAACCAAGACAATCCCAAAGAATACTATCGAAAGCAATCTTCTAAACAAACTCACATAACATCAGTAAGACGTAGAAAGCATTACGTTTGAGAGAATCTCTCCTAGATAAAATTGCCGACGCGTATAAATAATTAAAATGCTATTTGGATCCGAGTCCTTGGTGACAATGAGCGGAGCTGGCGCAGAGAGCGCACAAAGCCGCGGCGCGAACTAATGGCGCGTGCATAATCCGAACAAGACCCAGTTCAGCGGCAACCGGCAAATTTTTCAAATATGACTTACTGGGATAACTTACTTACACAAACACGATGAAAAGGCTTATGCTGCGTAAGTCTTAAGAATTCCAAGTATTATTTATACGAAAAGATCTTTTTACAATGTAAGCAGAAGCACTGACTCATAAATTAGGTGTGTAACTTTGTTGAGGAAAACGAAATAAAGAATGGATTAATAAATTAGCCCGTCAAGCATAAGGTTCCAGACAAAAATGATTTTTCAATTGTCATAACCCTCCGGTGGGATAACGTCGCTTGAGGGGTTGAAGGATTAAGGCTGTGTCAAATCATTATGTTAAACAGCATAGGGACGATATCGACAAAATGAATACACATTGTAAAACAGTTTAACTCTGTCAACGAGAAGAGAAGAGTAAAAGCAACTAAATATAACTTTTTCGTTCATTTATGAGCGTTACCGACGAACGCGAAATTTTTACAAAGTATTTTCATAAAATCTAAAAGACGACATTCCATAGTTAAATGTGGTAACTGTCGCATTGCCTGATCGCAGGTGAGTTATCATCCTGAGGCCTACGATAAAATGCCTTCTATGTCCAGTAATGACACTGGGTACCTTTCCCTGAAATCCGAAACACAGCGAACTGATTCTCGGCTGAAATTGGTCAAGGTAATCATGATCCCATGAAGTAATTTATTTTATAAATTAATAATTATGACGACTGGCTGGTCAAGTGGTCTGTGCCCCTTGCTATACAGGCTATTCGGTCAAGGGTCCCGGGCTCAAACCGGGTGTGAGCAAATGTTTGTATGATGAGTACGAGCATTTGTCCACGAGTCATGGATGTTTATATGTTTATTTAGTATAATTCTAATATTTAAATACATATTATTATATTATTTCTCCGTTATCTAGTATCTATAACACAAGCTCTTAATAATGCTTACCTACTTTGGGCTAAATAATAGGTGTGAGTGTATGAATAATATTATTATTATGAATATTATTAGTAATTATAAAGTGTTCGGATATTAATTATAGATACGTTATTACAAACTTTACAAAATAGCACACGTGTAAGTATTCTGATTTTATCCATTACCAGCTCGCCAGCGGCGACTACATTCTAGGTATAGTAAATCTGATGTATACACTTATAATAGTGTATGCCGCGTCTCCTCATATTAAGTTTCCATTAGAGTTAAGGCATATATTATAATTGGCATAGTTCATTTATAATAATAATAATCATCATACACTCACACCTATTATCTAGCCCAAAGTAAGCATCATTAAGAGCTTGTGTTATGGATACTATATAACGGATAAATATTGATAATAATATGTATACTATAAATATTAGAAATATACTAAATAAACATATAACATCCATGACTCGTAAACAAATGCTCGTACTCATCATACAAACATTTGCTCCTACCGGGATCCGAATTCGGGATCTCTTGCTTGACCATTTTATTCAATGGTAACATTATTTTTAAGTTATTTTATTTGATGTTTATTTATTTATTTATGGAAAAGGTACACCAACAGTATACATATGTTACATTATTTATAAATATTACCAAACATATTATTCTTATATATATACCTATAATAGGCGTACACATCATTTATAACAGTTATCGTACAACGTTAATAATGCAGACAATAAAAATATCAACTAACACAGATTACTACGCAGAGTTTAAATTATATAGCTTTATCATTCCGTCTCCATGTTGGCAATACTCGTAACCCGTCCCTGTTTCCTGTAACCTTTTGAAGCATAATACACGCATCGCAAGTTATCTGGACTTTTCTTCTACAAAAACACCTAAACGCCTAGTTAAAAAAAACATACAGACGAACTGATAACCTCCTACTTTTTTGAAGTCGGTTAAAAATATACAACCCTCGCTCAAGTGGCCTGCATAGCAAGGGGTACAGACCGCTCGACCAGCCGGTCGTCATTAGTAACAAACTGGATCTTAAGCATTTAAGACGTCATATCATTAACTGCCACTCATCACCGACATTGCATGATGACCCTTCCGGTATTGCATACTGGCGGCGCTGAGCTGCCGGGACAGTGTTAGTGCAGTGTTTTGCATTAAGATCATGATTCATAATTCATTTATTGCTTTTAAATGCGTACAAACAACAAGACCCCTCGCAAGAACACTTTAAATTTCGAATCGCCATCGTATCGTTCACGCACGCTTAAAATTTCAAACAAAAGCCAGATAAAAGCTAACGACGATGGCGATTCGAAATTTAAAAGTGTTCGTGCTAGGCGTACAGCTTAACTAGTGTCTCTATTCAAACGTCTCGAATGCCGTCTCTATTACGTGACTCTTGATGCCTGTTGTATAGTTTAAATAATTAAAAAAATTAAAGAGAAATCTGAACACATCGTATAGCAACTGGAGGCAGCTTAGCCTATGCTGTTCAGAAAAATATAAGAAAAAAATGATAAAAAAGGATTTTACGGCTATTTATTTATTTGGTATAGTGCTAACTTTATGCCACCCCCACTTTTTAAAACGTTATAAGCAAGGACAAGTCAGTCACAAGGGCTTCAAATTTCTCATGACTGATCAGGAAAACGGTAGTACCACGGCAATGTGAACATAAAAGTACTCTTATTACTCTTATATTGTGTGTGGGAGTGTGTGTGTGCGTGTGTGTAAGAGAGAGAGAGAGAGATCATTTTTTAGTGGGCACTTTTATACAAACAGTGTTTTTATTTCATTTGAATAAAATATACTGTGCTAATAGGTACCGTTGATGTATCAAAACAAATTCTGCCGGGAAATATTGTAATTTTACTAGATTGTTTTTCGAATGGAATGGAATTCGATACGATACTATTTTGGTAAAGCTTCAAATTACGGATTCGACGGCAAAGTAACTTATTGTTGAATTCATCTAGATTACTATTTAAAAGTATATAAACACCTGTTTTAAAGTTGGTTTCGTCAAAAAATCTTGGAATATTAAGAAAGGTTGAGAGCTTATCCAGGAAGCGTTTTGTTGAAGGAATGGATATTTGTCTCTTATACTGTTGCTGTCACCATAGCAATATATACCAAAGTGTCCTAAAGCATAACTAAATGTAAATCTTATCATAGTTTATGTATCTTCTTTTGTGTGTATCTGTATTTATTAATTATATTTATTATACCTGCGTATGTGTATATGTTTATGTTATATGTATATAATATATATGTAATATATGTATTTTTAATGTAATATTGTTTATGTTTATGTACACTTGAGTGATAAGTTGCTTTATTGTTGTAAAGTGTGATATAGTATGAGTGCGGTATCTGAATATGTTTAGTTTTAGCTGTTTTTCTTTTGCTAGGTACTGATCTTTTCCCAATAGTATTGTATAATCCGTAGATAACCTGTAAGTGGCTTTAAGCTGGGCTATAAATATAATGTATATAAGTTTGTAATAAGCTGTTGTTATCTCAAATAAATAAATAAATAGCGTTTCTTTGTGGTTTTAATTTTAAACCATTTACAAACGTCTTTGCTTAGCACTCAATATCTAAACGTAATTTCTGCCGAGATAGAGAGAGATAGAGATATGGGTGAGGAAAAAAGACAAAATTGCGACTGCGCGTGTGACGTAGGCGAAAAGACACTAATTATTTTATTAAAAAATAAATATGACGACCGGCTGGCCGAGTAGCGAGTAGTCTGTGCCCCTTGCTATGCAGCCTACTCGGTCAAGGTTCTAGGTTTGAATTTTGGTAGGAGCTAATGTTTGTATGATGAATACGAGCATTTATTTACGAGTCTAATATTTATTTACATATTATTATCGATATTTCTCCGTTATAATATCCATAACACAAGCTCTAAATGATGCTTACTTTGGGCTAGATAATCGGTATGAGTATATGAATTATTTAGTATATTATTATTTCAACACAATTGTGAATATTAATGATTTCCACTTTTTAAAGTAGTTTCGAATTGAATATTTGTTCGTTCATCGATAATTTATACTTTTTAATTTAAAACAGTCTTCGTATATAAAATATATCGAGCCAAAATCTTTCCTGTTTCTGGTTCAAGACGAGTCTAGATAAAGATATGAAGAAATACATAAGTATCTGATTTTAAGATCCGTAAGACCTTTTACCGACCTATGACATTCTAATATAAAAGTCAGAATTCTTTTGATGTAGCGCCATAATATACCGTCAGACGGGCTTTTTTTGGAATAAAATAAATTGTTTATTAACACATGGAATTTTCGTTAGAGTTATTTTCTGTTAGCTTTAATTATTTTTAATTTAGTTTACTTAAGGTAATTAGGTTATTGTTTGGTTGAGCGCTTGGGTAAAAAGCATCTTTCGCCATGGTCGATCCCGGGATGGGTCAATTAAGATTTGTTGTCTGGACGGCACGTTAAGCCGTTGGTCCCCGTTGTTACTGCAACCGCTGTCTGTAACCCACCAACCCGCATTGGACCAGCGTGGTGGTGTTATGGCCCAAACTCCTCATGTGTTTCTCCCATGTAGGATGGCCTGTGCCCAGCAGTGGGACATATATAGGCTGGTGATGATAAATAAGGTCACAGATAAGTTAATTTCTAAAATAACAGAAATGGAACCTTCCAGAAATAGACTCATTTTGTATTCTGAATAATTCACATTCAATTCCGGTGTAGTAACACAATAGATATTGAAAAAATCAAACCCATCGCACCCGTTTGTGTTTGATTTTTTCAATATCTATGTAGCTAACAGAAAAATAGCTTCAGTAAAACTATTTGATGAATTGAAATGTCTATCTGGCTTACGTATAGCGCTCCGACATGCACGATTGAACCACGATTTAATTTTATTATTTGCAAGAATTTCCATGAAAAGTTATATAAATATCGTGACCAAATATCAGAGACTAGTTTCTGCTCTGAGATCATGAACATTGTAGCAACTTTGATAAGTATTAACCTATACTTAGATAATTCGTTAAAATTCTAATACTGAAATAACTGATATAAGTATCGTAACTTGTCATATACAGTGTATTAGGGATCGGACTACCGATACTTTACCAACGTGTTGTATGTTAAATTTTATCGACAAAAAACTATACAAAGGGGGTCGCACCCCTCACCCCCTATGAATTGGAGTCATTTTAAAATTTAATTTCTCGTACTTTCACGAGTTTATTGAAATTCGTTGTTTTATGTTGTCTACGTACAAAAAAGTGACCATTTTTTATAGATATTGAAATGTACTATCATTTAAAACGGTTTTTGTTAAGAAGTTACTGAAGATAATAAACAAAACCCTTTGATTTAGACGAAAAACTTGGTAAAATTTTGTGATTTTTTTTAGTTATTGTGCTCTTACTAGAATACCGTTTTTTTCTTCAATAGGTTATGCTAACAATTGAATCTCGAATGTTTACCGTTAATTGCGCTAATAAATCTAATAATTAAGAATCGGAGTCTAACAAACAAGTCCAAAAGGGACAAAAAGCAAGCACCAAAAAACAAACAAGTTAATATTTCACTTTATGTGTAGTTTTATGGCTTACTCACACCTTGTAATAGTAAAAATACCTTTAATAGTAATAAAACTACTCATTAAGTGACAGAATAACTTGTTTGTTTTTTGGTAGTTGCTTTTTGTCCCTTTTGTACTTGTTTGTAAGACTCCGTTTCTTAATTATTAGCGCGATTATCGGTAAACATTTGAGATTCAATTGCATAACCTATTGCGAACAAATTAGATGAAAAAAAACGATATGTTAACAGCACGGTATTCTAGGTAGAGCACAATAACTAAAAAAAATCACAAAACATTACCAAGTTTTTCTTTTAAATCAAAAGGTTTTGTTTATTATTTTCAGTAACTTCTTAACGAATACAAATACATTTCAATATCTTTAAAATAAGGTCACTTTAGTGTACGTAGACAACATAAAATCATAAAACAACGAGTTTCAATAAACTCGTAAAAGTACAAGAAATTAAATTTTAAAATGGCTCGAATTCATAGGGGTGAGGGGTGCAACCCTCTTTGTATAGTTTTTTGTCGATAAAATTTAACATACAACACGTTTATAAAGTATCGGTAGTCCGATCCCTAACACACTGTATAGGTTCCGGCAGTTGACTAAGAGTGGCCCAACTGCTCCGTAATGCTGGCAGATATCAAAAGTTGTTCCGTGTACCTACAGAAGACCAAGGGCAGAAGGAATGATGGATTTATTTTGAGTAGACCACATTAAAGTCTATTAATTGCCTTGAAGCAAAATATTTTTACGCAAAACGTAAAACGACATTGAAATATTAATAGTATAATATACGTCGTAGTCTGGTTAATTCGCCGCTTAACTGGACGCCTAGGCCGTTGATGGAACGCCGGCATGCAATGAAATGACTGAAGGACAACTAGCTAAGTCATTGAGCGCAACTTTTAACGAGATAGCTGCACGTCATGTCAACCGTTTAGATAAATTAGCCATTCAATTGAACGCCTAGGCAGGTCGTTTAATTCGAAAAGCTTTTGTGTGACTGTTTGAGTGTGTGACTTTTTCATTTTTTTATGACCACTTATAACCAAAATCAGATTCAAAACAAGTGGTCATAAAAAATAACCTTAAACCTACCAATCACACTCAAAATCCTCAGTGGAAAACGATCTGCCTAGGCATCTAATTGATCAGACTTTCAATACGCCATGTTGTTAAGCGTTGAGTGAATCGCTAGTTCTATGAGCCTATGTATTTAATTGGATGCCGGTGTTTAATCAACAGGCTAGGCATCCAATTAAGCAGCGAATTTAACCAGATGGCGGCGACATATACATTTTGTTTCATGTGACAGACGAATCCCCTAGCTGTGAAATTAAGCTAAGATCTTAGTCTTACCTTAATTTAAGAGCAAGCGGTCCATCCTGTCTCCTAATAAAAATATCAATATCGCTTCCTCATAAATTGTACAGACTGTGCAACCTATGGTATTTTAAGCTTCTATAGACTATTCCATAATCGTCTATCGACGAGCTCGGTGTCGTGAGGAGATCAGTGGCGTGAATAGCTATGAGGCGTGAAGAGGTCGGTGGCGTAGTGTTTAAGTGCCCTGGTAGCCTTCGCGTGTTATTTCCCATGTAGGAAATCCTGTGACATATATAGGCTGGTGATGAAATGAGATAGACTGGAGAGACCGCAAATGAGGTAAGGACAACATTAAGGCGATAGCAGGCATCAATTAAACCCTAATTGTCGGAAAATAGGAGTGATTGGAGCGGTTTAAGCATTGTTCGATAATGGCTGAAGAAGAAGATATGCTTTATCTGCCACCCTAGTTTTTAAACAGGAGACAATTTTTTTCTGGAATGAATTCAAATCAAATTTAACAGGTTAATATAATCCTTTAGCTAAATAAATCACAAGTACTTGTATACTCTTCTAAAAAAAATTATTTTGCACTATGTGCTTGCATCAAGTTGGGTGCAATCAAGTAAAACTTTAATAATGTAATTATATAAAATTATTTCATGTGTGTGTGTGTGTATGTGTGTGTGTGTTTGTGTATGTGTGTGTGTGTGTTGTTGTGTCTTCGACCAGTGTGTGTTGCCAGTGATGACATACGGCTGTGAAACGTGGTCGCTCACTAAAGGCCTTTTGTGCAAGTTCGCAGTCGCACAACGAGCTATAGAACGAGCTATGTTAAGTGTTTCTTTGCGAGATAGAATCAGAAATAAGGACATCCGTCAGAGAACCAAAGTCACTTACATAGCTCATAGGATTAGCAAATTGAAGTGGCAGTGGGCAGGGCACATAGCACGCAGAATGGACGGCCGTTGGGGCGTTAAAGTCCTAGAATGGCGACCACGTACCGGAAAGCGCAAAGTAGGACGGTCTCCCACTAGATGGACAGACGACCTGGTTAGGGTCGCGGGGAGCCGCTGGATGCAGGCTGCGCAGAACCGTTTTATTTGGAGATCGATGGGGGAGGCCTTTGTTCAGCAGTGGACATCATAGGCTGGTATAATGATGATGATAAAATTGTTTACCAGTTTTGTAAGCTAAATAAAAAACTATCTACACTAAAAACATAAAGTAAGTATGTTTATATTAATGAGTGTCATTTGGATACCTAAAACATGAACTATTGTTGCATATAATTATATTGTAAGATTTGATATTATTCTGATGGAAGACGTACAAAAACACATTTTTACTAATAGTTATTTATTAACTTTGTAGATTTGAACATTTTTCAAACAACAATTACTGACGTATAAAGAGAGGTAAAAATCTTCTTCTAAGAATAAAATCCCTGAGCCTCGATCGCGCTTATTTACAACGTAATTAGCGAAGCGAAACAATAAACGTTACGTTGCGCTCAACTTGTTTTAACATTTGAACGGCCACCAATAAACTTTTTTTTGGAATATATATTTACTTTAACTCTTTAACTAATAAACATATATTTAGTGCAATTTACATAAATTTATAAAATGATTTTATTCAAAATTGTGAAAAAATATCGAGCTGTTTTTGACAGCATTTAGGTAGATACAAAGACGTTACTATCGCAACCATCTATCCATCTATGCGACACCATATATGTGATATGGTGTCTAGAAACTTCTGTTAGCGTTACAAACGTTTGGAAAAACCGTCAAAAATGTTTGTTGCACAGCGTAAAATATGTTCCTATAGATAATGGTTCCCATAGTAACGTCTTTGTATCTAAAATTCTAAATACTGTCAAAAAGTGCCGTACAAATTGTGCTCAATGGAACGTTTCTGGTTTGGCATTCGTAAATACATTGTAAATTAGCGCCCTGGTAGATTATAGTCTAAGTGTACATACATATTACGGTTCTCCTCAGAACAGGAAGTAGATTTTAATAAGTGAGTCATATTATTATGTACCACAGTTGATTAACATTATTACAGTTTTTACATTTTGACGTTGTCAGAAGTAGTCACTATCTTCGACATTTTACTCTGTACATTCCCGAGCACTAAGATGTATACTTTTGACAATTAGTGACTCTTATTGCAAAGAGTATAAGGCACACTAGATGTCAAAAATGTATATATCTAAGTGCTGGTGCCTGTACGTATATTTATATAATCATTCATTTTAGCGAGGCAATTAAACGAAGAGAAACGGCTATAAACTCGGCTAAAACATATTTTCTGATAAGCGAAGGCGCTGCGAAAGTTATAATTGATGTGTAAATCTATTATCATAACATCTTGGATATTGAGTTATAAAACCAAGTTGTTAAGATAAATTGGAAAAAAATATTGTAGCGCCTTTTTTACTACGTGCCGTAAGCGATTTATGATTATTTGAACGTTTGGAATGTATAATAAAAGTTTTAAGGCCATTTCGGACAAGCAATCTAATGAAATTGCAAGATTTAAATTGAAGGATGATGCGTATAAAATGAACACCTTTACATTTATTGAAGTATTTGATACTTAAAGTGGTTGGTTTTGATGATGTAACGAATCTAAATAATTACATAATTATAATTATTTTTTTTGGTGATAAGGTTCTAAGTGTTTCATTGTTACATTGGCAAAGGCTGATCTTAGAGTCCGGCACACCACGATGTGCCTAGGCATAACTTGAAGAGGTAGAGATAAATACTTATTAAATATTTCTTTGTGTTACCTTTTTATAGATTTTATTTTTAGGTGATCATAAAAATGTTTTCTATGTTTCGATCAAGTTGCATTAAAAATTTAACAGCACTACTTACTGATTATAATGGAACTTTTGTTCCATATTTTGAAGTAAGAAGATTGTGATAAGTTTCAAATTTACTCAAATTACTAGAAACAATATTATATTGTCAACTCCGTTCAGTATAAAAGAAATATAATAAAATAATTACAATTTCAAAAATACTTTTATAATTTAAGGATATTTATGGAGTTACTGCTAGCTTGCCGGCCGACTTTAAAAAATACTTTTAAATTACTGAAGATTTTTTTACCCTTTTGTAGTTTTGGAGTCGGTGTTTTATTTTGTCTTAAAATACCATAATAAGGTAGGCATCATTTACTAATATCTAGGTCTATATAATGAACTATCACGTAGAGTTGCCTACTCTACCCAAGTAGTCGCCAAAGAGTGAGGAGCCGAGGAGCTAGGCGAGACGAGGCTAAGCGAACTGAAGCCACGGAGGCACGGTAATGTTTTATCGTGACGAACGCGGGCAAAAGAAACATGACAAAGCAGGCGTAGCACCGCCAGTTAAAAACAAAAATTATTTGCTGAGTGAATCCCTGCATGGTCCTATCAGGATACTTACCCTGTTAGGACATTTAAATATTCTTACTATGCAAATTCTCCTCATTTTTCAAAGTCGGTTAAATATCTTATCTCCAGAAATATAGGAATAGTGTATTCAGATTATAAAATAGTTTCACTATTTAGTTGTTAGAAAAATAGTATTGATGGAAATAATTATTAGGAACGATGCTAATATTTTCCTGTATTTGTCTGTATAATTATTTATAATAATAAACGTAGCATTAGCTTATATTTGAATGAAAGACACGACATTTCTACATAAGTACTGCTTTTTTTCTTTCTTTTCTCTAAAACCACAGAATAAATAATTTGTTCTGTGCCAAAACTTCTTTATACTAAGTCCTATATGAGAAATACCACCTAAGTAGGTACTATTATTATATAATGAAATCGTTCGGGGGTTCTTCCGAACAGCGCTAACCGCAATTACATCGCAACCTTCCTCTGTTATACCACAGTTTACTAATTAAAGGAAATAACACAATTCCTACACGAGTGCACGATTAATATCACAATTACCTACCTCTCCCTCGGGAACCTTGTGGGTCGGACATAAAGTTGAAAATCGGTCGTATTACCTTTAAGATGGTATCTTATTATTTCGGATTTCACTGTCAATATGTGTAAGGTAGGCTTCACATTAAACGAAAAACTTTGACATTTGTAGGCACCTATAATACCTTTGTAATAGAAGTCATGTTTGAAGTATCTGCTACGCTATCACAGAATGCAAGTAATATTAGCAAATCCAGTTTTGTAAATATTGAATAATTGAAAATCATATACGTTGTACTTTATTGGTATAATTAGTAGGTCAACGACGCAAATGTTCAATACGCTTAGTGAACTATATTATAAAAAATGAGCTAAGTACTAATCGTTGAATTAAGGATTTCAACAATTCATTTTTTGATATAACTAGACGACAAGCAAGCTGACGGCCCACCAAGCACCAAGGTGGTAAGTGGACGACAAGCAAGGTGGTAAGTGGCCTATATCCACCAGCGATAACAAGTAAAAGGTCACTTGGTATTGCAGGTGCGTTGTTATCCTGAGGCCTAAGATATTTATCTTCCATGACCAATAATTACACTGGCTACTTATCCCTTCAATCCGAAACACAACGATCTGTTTTACGGCTAAAATAAGAAGGCGGTGGTACTTAATCCGTAAAGTACCTACTGTTATTATATCGACTAGAAAAAAATGCAATTAGGAACTTTGTCTCCAGATTGTATTTAGTGTTAATTTGATGGCTCATCAAGCAAAGAAACCTAAGCCCAGTTATTTTTTTGTGCTTTTTGCTTCTCTTTAACAGATCGTTTTGTCATTTAAGTCAAAAGACCCAAAAATGTTGAACAATATCAAAGTTCTGTTGAAATGTTCAATGTGTCGATTCTCAGCCACAAGTCTATTTTAACCGACTTCAAAAAGGAAGGAGGTTATATGTTCCACTGTACCTATGTATTATTATTTTTTTGTATGTATGTTCACCGATTTCTCTGTCACTTGTGGCCCGATTTTCAAAATTCTTTTTTTATTCGATAGAGTATACTCTAGTGGTGGTCCCATTGTCACCAAGTCAGGATCCGATGATGAGATCTCAGGAAAATCGAGGGCAAACCTCAAATTTTATTGGCACGTATGACATATTTTACTTTTTTTTCAAAGCTATTCAAGTATTTGCTTCTGTTAGTCATCATCTCAAGTTAATAAGCTGATGATGGAAGTACAACTCCTTAACGGTTCAGAGTTAAGAAGAAGATAATTCTTTCACTATCTATTCCAACCAAAGACTGAGAGACAGACAAGTCGATAGTGCTGACGGTCACCCATCTTGCTTTGACCTTAGGAAATCACTTAAAAATGTGAAAAAAAATTTTTTTTTACAAAAATAAAACCGACTTCAAAACACTAAAAAGGAAAAATAATTCAATTTCAGTACCGAGGTACTTACCTCCTAAAATGTATTTTTTGGAGTTGGTGCTAAGCTGTTTCCAGAGACAATAGAAAGTGAAGCACCAACTCCTAAAAATACATTTTAGGAGGTAAGTACCTCGGTACCGAAATTGAATTATTTTTTTTCCTTTTTAGTGTTTTGAAGTCGGTTTTTTCTGCACTGTTTTATCATGGCAAAATCTTACATTCCTCCGTGCGCAAAAATTGCATACTAAAAAGGGGTACAAAGTTTTTTCTTCACATATAAATTTTATGACACGAGGCATTAAGGGCAGGTACATATCTGATATAGTTTTAGGAGACCATTCATAACTTTTTAAGATATTCTGAACTGCATTTACAAATTTTGCCTGTATCGCAGCTATCTGTTTAAATAAGCCACTTAATTGAATGCCGTTGATTAAACTCCGGCATCCAATTAAATTCCTGACCATAGTCAATTAAACTAAAATCACCTTACGTTCAACAACTTGGCGTATTAAAAGTCCTCAATCATACGCCAAGGCGGATCGTCTCGTACTAAAGAGTTTTGATGGGATTGGGAGATTCACAAGATAAATTTGTATTTACTTTTATAACGATATCGGTTATAATATATGTGGTCTTAAAAATAACCTTGAACCCGGCAAGCACACAAACAGTCTCAAAAAATCAATTTAAACTACACGATCTGCCTAGGCGTCCGATTAATTGGCTAATTTAATCAGATGGCTGACACGACATTCAGCCATCTGGTTTAAGGTTGCGCTCACGACTTGGCTAGTTCTGCTATAGTCATTTAATTGAATTGCAATATTTAATAAACGGCCTAGGCGTACAATTAACTGGCTTATTTGACCAGATGTCTGCGACATATAGATGTGCTCTATGAAATATTATCTGTATTCTTCAGCATCGAAAGGTCGCCGTCTTAATAAGACAGCATCACAACACGACACGTCAGATAAATATTAATCCGTCATAATTCTCCCTGGAATGGGAAGGCAAAGGAAACTAATGGCCATACAGCCATGTCTTAAATATTTCTTTATTTCTTCATTTATTGCATTGAAATTGTTGCTGTCTAAATAAAAGTAATCTATTTTAGAATTTCAAGTAGGTATTTTATTTTTTGCCACATCTGGCACCAAACCATCTGGCACCAGACCTAGTGGTTGAAAGCACAGAGGGCCGGAGTTAAATTTCAAAGGGGCTAGAAATTTTCTGCTCGGTTTGGATGATGGTAGGGCTTTTTTCAGTCCGCCTGGCTAGCTACCACCATCTTACTAAGTCTGTCGCGATAACAATAATGTTAACAGCATTGTTGTTAACATTACGACCTCCGGCAGTTGGAGGTGAGATAGCCAATCAGGGTGTAGCTATAGCTTCCATTTTCAGTTTTAGCATCACTTACCAACAAATGAAATATTTGCTAAGAGCTACCCATTTAGGAATAGAAAAAATAGCTATTAACACAAAGAATACAGAAATACGTGCAATACTTCAACTTCTAGATAAAAAGGTTTAAAATATAAGCTTACTTACCCGACTTCTGTGTGTAAAATACGACTTGCTGACCTATTTTTAACCAACTGTTCTGTTCTGAGTTTGTTCTTTGGATTCTTTCGCTTCAGTTACACAAAGTTTTGTGTACAATATTTTCAGTTTTTAAAAGACTGTCTTAATAAAAGTGGAATTCAAGGTAGCATCGCAGTTAAAAATAAATACAATAAAAATAAATAAGTACTATCCATACTATTATAAATGCGAAAGGAACTCCATCAGTCTGTCGATCTATCTATCTGTTTGTTCTATCTGTGTCACATTCACCCTAACACGGTGAATCAGATTTCAATGATTTTGCCATTGGTTCAGATTATATCCCGTGAAAGGACATAACAGACTACCTTTTGGCGCCATAGTAGTCTTAGTAATAGCGGAGTCTTAGTAATAGGGTCCCGTTTTACCCTTTGGGTACGGAACCATACAAACTAGTGGTCAGACTTACAACATACAAGTGGCCACCCGCGGTTGCGCCAGCGTGATAGATATCGGCTCTTACGCCAAATTACATAAATTTCATCTAAATCAGTGCAGTAACTTAGGGGTGAAAACGTAGCAGACAGACAGACAGACAACTAGATGAAAAACAAGCTGACGGCCCACCTGATGGTCAGTGGTTACCCTCGTCTTGTAGACACCTGCAATAACAAGGAAAAATCACTCGATATTGAAGGCGCGTTGTCATCCTGAGGCCTAAGATGAAATGCCGCAGTTAAATTCGCATTTAAATATAATGATTGTTCAATGTTGACTCTCTAGATAAATTTATATATTATCTACTAATTCCAATGAGCCATAATTTACCTGTTCAGCTGGCGGAACAAGCGGCAGAAATCAAGGCAGCAGTCGGAACTCTAAGCTGTGCTAAAGGCTACTTAGTAAACATTATCACGAAAATTCCGCATGATATACTACTCACAGGGAGTATTTCGCAGACAATACACACTGCACTTGATAAAGTTAGCTGCATCTGAAACAAAATAGCTAGCAACAGTGTATTGTTATCTGGACATAACTTCTAGCAGAATTGAGGTGCTGAAATCTATAGAGAACGTTATACGACTATTCCGCACGAACTATAGAATAAACTTAGAATATACACTGGCATAATACAGATCATATACTTGCACCAATGGTCTAAGATCATAATACTGTAAAACGTAAATACTGTGTGTTACTGTTTACTGTAAAGAGAGTATTTGCCCCTGTTTAATAATAATGTTTGTGTATATTGCTAATAATTTTTGATATAAGGTATATCGACGACTCTGGTGTATGTACGTTAAAACGTAATCTGTCAAGCGGCGTTATCCTTCCGGAGGGATATGACAGTTGGAAAATCAATTGTCTGGAATCTGTTGTTTGACGTGTTAATAAGCTTATGTATATTTTGTTCAATTATTGTATTTTAATTTTATAAATAAACAAATAATAAGAAACAAAAGTACCCGTGTTCCTGTTATTAATCTGTGCCCGTGTCCTGAGTGTAAGCTACTCAAATATAACTATGTTGTAAATCAAGTTAGGCCAACCAAGGAAAAAGTTTTTGATACCTTACAGCATTTGTCATTATTAAGCATTTATATGACCACCATTTGCCCACTCGACAGTAAAATAAAGAACTTGAATTCGATACGCATTAAATAGCAAATTATTTATTATTGGCAATATGTACGCGACCACATTTTTTGTAAAAAAAGGTACATAGATTGTTATAAATATATCATCTGCCAAACTGCATTACAGTTTGTAGGCAGTAGTTCTCGCTTTAGTACTATTACTATTTATAACACAGTGACTTGTTTACAATAAATTATTAATTCTAATAATATTTCCGACCTACTTCGCTACATTGTGACAAGGACTGTTTTTTCAGAATACTTTTTAAGTGAATTTTCGATTCTACTGTATTCAAAAGGTCCCGTGGTAGCTAGTTGTGTAATGTCGGTATAAGCCACCTTCTCATGCGCTTGCCAAAGTAATTTCGGACTTTAGGTGTCGAGTATTTACACTTTTGATTGCCGGGTTGGGTGCCCAATGCACATATCCCCGCTTCTTTTTATAATCCTGTTTATTAAACTGCTATAAAATTAATTTAAGTTTTACTTTTTTATCAATTGCTACAATTTTGCAAATTCTTTACATTTTGCGTTTAATTAGATGTCACACAAAATATAACATAAAGTGATGGCAGTTATCTAATAAACTTAACAAAGACTTAAATTCTTTGTTACGTTTAAAGTTAATTACCAGTTAACGAGTAAAAACTGAAGAGTGGTCCCGTGCCCACAATAGCTGTAAAGTAATCGAAACGTTTAGTATAAAATAATGTAACACGTTAATAATTATTAAAATTAAAAATAGTTTTACGTCAGTGAAATTTAAAACGCGAGTTTTAACAAATAAAACTTGTTTGTTTGAAACTAGCGCAAAAAGGTGGCCTTGCTCAGGTTGTAATCTATATACATGCCAAATTTTATTTAAATCGGTTTAGCGTGAAAACGAAGTAGATAGACAAATTTGCTTATGTACGAAGCAGACAGACAGATTTACTTTTGCATTAAGAAAATTAGTATTGATGGATGTCTCCCTAACCTCACTAAGCTTCCACGATTATGAAAAGCTGAGTTTTTTTTTTCAAAAAATGAATTGTAGTTTCATAGTTCTGTTATAGTAATTGCAGTTACACCTACAGTCATAAACAATAATCAAATTTGATATTCCACCGTTTTTCATTACTTACGTAATTTTCCTTAAATTAATTGTAAATAACGCGCTTTGTTCTGCCGCTTATAAATCTCCTAAAATATGCTCAAGCATCGCAGTTCGTAACACCATTCCTATTTGCTTTATTAAATTTTACCCTTAACAGTCTTCGTGAGATATTTATTTCTCTCTGTGCCTGCGTGTGGGCGTTCATTATTCTCGGAATACTGAGACGCCAGCTTTGCATGACAGTTACTTGACAATGACTCATCAATAAATCTCTCACATAGCCTTACGTAAGAAAACTGTGATTAAAAGACACTTGGTCTTATCTCATTTATCTAATTTTCAAGAAAGCACTTCATGTCATGAGGTGTTAGTCTATAAATATTATTATATTATTATTATAAGACGCGATTGATAATTCGTTTCATAGGTAAGTTGTTAAAATTTTGTGAGATTATCAATGCATAAGGACGTGGTTGTATGTCGAAATTTTATTTCAATTAAGCATTGCATATTGTACTTAATGTTTACAGGTTCAATGATTTCATTGGATTATATTCGACTATTGGGCCGTCTGGTCCAGTGGTCAGTAACTACTCCTGTCTACTAAGCCCAGCCTTGGGCTCGAATTCAAATCTCGGTAATGGCATAGACCTGAGTCGATCGATCATTTCCCGTGGCCCGGGTCGATCACGACCCATTCGGTTGGTGATTGAGTCACAATGATTCGATCAAATGATCGATCGCGGGTCTCAAGTGCTTTTGAGCTGCAGTCCAGCACATGATTCGGTTCTAAGCTTGCGGGTCGTGGATCACGCACGTCACGCACGCACGGGTCGCAACGTGGGTCTCGGGAGTTTTGGGTTGTGTACAATGCTTGTCGCGCGCGCGTGTTTATAGCTTTATAAATTGAACATAAAATTATCTTCTTTAATAGTTTTTAATAGTATTTATATGATCGATATTATTTTACAATCTATTTGTTCGTTTTGAGCGATACAGGGTTACTTTCGAGGCAGTGTTGATAACTCTATCTCAGTATAATTATTCGATCTACTTTTGGAACCGGTGTAAATTTAGACATGATAGACAGATATAGAATATGACATTGTGAGACCATTTCTTAAATAGATATACATAATTTGTGATTTTTGACGATTCCAAAGAGCTTCTTAGGAGCCTACTTGAATAAATATATTTTTGATTTTTATTTTACTCTATGGTTGCGCTGACTAATTCAATTTTACTAAACCCGCGCCGTACCGTGCTTGTCACCACCGCGCTTCCTCTAACCTACCCTTTTCACTACCAAACGTAAAGTGACAAGGTTATTGGAATTTTGTAGTGAATAAAATAAAAAATATCAAAACATTACATGTTATTTTGTTCTTGCAATATGTGATATTAACGATACTAATTATGAGGGGTATAAAATCGCGCTGTCTCCGAGGTAACCCTGTATAATACAAATTATTAATCCGCTGAGTTATGTTTTATTGGTAAATGAATCTTAGAAAATGTTACCATTCGGAACATAGCGAGTGAGCGAGCCAGTGATCGAATCTTTTTGTCGCTACGACCGACCCGATCACACGTGAATGAATGGCGATCGAATCAAAGTGATTCGATTAATCACGATCGACTCAGGTCTAAATGGAAAAGTTTGTATCATAAGCACGAGCATAATGTTTACGACTCATTAATGTTTAATTATTATATTTCTCATTATATTTATTTCAGCGGTCTAGAATCCGTAAACAAGCTCAAAGTGATGCTCGATTTGTGCGTGTGGGTTTGTGTGTGTAAGAATATTACTATTAAGTATATCTATAGAATATGCTGGTAGGTTTTACATTATTGAGAAAATCTGATAATCCTTATTCTGGCGAAAAAAGATTAAATTATTTATCTTAGCTAATACCAAAGAGGTAATAACGGAAAAATCCTATTAAGTATTAATAAAATCCTATTATGAATATTGTGAACAACACTTGTTGAACAAGATGGAGTTACGAGTTCATTCGGACGGAAACCTTCATGCCGTCTCAATCATATTCGTGGATTTGAAAAGTAATATCGCTAACCAGATAAATAGAAAAGGAAAATAATCATGATTTATTAAGAATTGAATGAACGTAGGTTTTAAATCATAATTAATAAACATTTATGAGATTTTAATCTTACAATAGCACTCGAAGAAATTCATAGGCTCCCTAAGTCTTGACAGCTCAGTAGAGTAGTCGCCCAGATTGTGAAAGGTCGCAGGTTCGCATCCTGCCCCAGGAGATATCTTTGCCGAAGCTAAACACTTTTCTTATAAATCCCTCTATTTGTATCACTTTTTAAGTGCTACTATTGCAAATATGATTCAATGTTACAATAATAAAACTTGAATATTACATTCAGTAATATAAGCAATCCATAAAACATGCAGAGGAAAACAGCTGGGAGCTCGCTGCAGTTTGTGGCGACAAAACTGTTCCAGAAATTATTCCCGCCCGCCATCTGTCGGCCACGGACACCTGTTCAGGACAGCCTGTCTGAGCCGGCTACGCTTATTTCATTCTATTTTCCAAAGAAACAATTTGCGTTTTAGACTACCTATCGATTTTGCTGCGATAAATACGCAACGTTTTTTGCCCACAGGGAATGAGTCTAACATTTTCGGAAGCTCTACATATAATTTATAACTCTACCGAATCCGAAATATTGCTAAGCGAAATGACGGGCAATAGGTATTATTTTTGATAATTATTTTAAATTGTGGTGACGAAAAAAGTTTTATTTTTAAGTTTTTACTTAAGGATCAGTCATCTCAAAACCTCACAAATGTCAAATCCCATACATTTTTCATTTAGCGATAGCGGTAGCGATTGTCAAATGGCATCTTGTCTAGGGTGTGAACCGCGGGTGAGCTGGTAAGGTTCATAAGGTGAAACATTCATAAAAATTACATTGTTTTTACGGGTACGAAATTGCATAAGAATTCAAACTCTCCAGCAATCTGTCGCATCGTCGCATCTGTCCCGAACAACCTATTTTGCTTATAATTGTTTAACTTAACGTTTTTCCACCTTTTTACTGTTAAATGTTCTAAAAAAGTAATTCACAGGAAAGCAAAAAAGGTGACACTGCTTATTCTACGAGTCTTAACTCGCCTTGGACTTGTGGAAAGTGTTTTTATATGATCCTCAGCATGAGTTTTCTTTAAATGACTTCGTAAAGTAACTAGAAAAAAGGTGAACACATTAAGTACTAACCGTTAAATAAGATAATTATATCAACATCTTTGTTGTGTTCCGGCAGTTGCTGTTAAGGTAGCCATTTTCTCTGTAGTTGAGGAATCCAGGTGTAGCTTGCTTCCATCTTCAGCCTTTTCATCACTTACCACTAGGTGAGATGAAGACCAAGAACTACCCCGATAGGAATAAAAATAAAAATAAAAAATTTAAGAGTCCAATTATTTATACTGTCTGTTACATGTCTCTTAGATGTCTGATTCAGATGAAACTCGGTGTCAATTAGTTGGAGACCCTGGTAAGGATATAGAATACTTTTTGGACCGATAGCCAAAATCCACGCGCTCGCAGCCGCGGACGAACACTAGCAACTTCATACGTCAAAAACAATAGTAGTTTATGTATACACGACAGCACATCGAGTGTAAAAGTTGCACTACGAAAGCCGCCTCTATAACAAACGCCGTAAGGGCCGTCTCAATCAGGGTTATTGAGACGAGGACGGGCATGTTTAAAAACTAGTCTTGACGAGTGTTTTAATAGTATCACGCGAGTGTTTCAATACTAAGTTACGTGTACGTAACTACATATATAGTTACATACACTACTTTATCTACAGTCATACGTGCATTCAAGTGTTCTTTTTTTTTAATTTTTCGTGCCATGAAATCTTTATAAAAAAATATTTTTTTTTTAATTTTCTAACATTAAAAACATTTGTTATCTCAGTGGCTTTTTGCATAACATCTGGCGGAGTAAATTTTTTATTTGTCTTTTTTTATTATTTGTGTTAAAAGGTATGTCAATATAAGTTCACCTTTAAGTCTAATTCGAATTTTAAACCACGAGTGTAGATAATAAAACTAGTTATGGTAGATTGGGTATTAATGAGGTGACAACGAACGGGCTCGTTTATGTCATGATAAAAAAGGATGAGAACCCCCTGATCAGTGCCTGGCATTAAACATGGGTCTTCCTCTTAGCCAGCAGAATGAGATTATCAAATTTCACTGAAAAGTGTACTACCCCGTTGAAAACTGCCCCCGTTGGGAATTACGACTCTTTCCGACTTCTAGCTATGAGTAGTTTGTAAGCTATATTCTTCTACTTAGTGGATAACCAAATCGACAAACTGACGACCTGCCCCCTTATTCTCAACTGTCGAAAAGGATTCGAGTATCGGAAACTCTATACCTGTCACTTATTATCGCAGTGTGTCAAGGCGAGATGGGATGTGACTTTTCGAATCGAATCCGTGATCCGACTGTTGAGAATAAAGGGGCTGGTGAAAGTCGCAGGCAGCCGCTGGAACGCGCAAGACCGGTCATCGGGGAAATGATTAGGGGAGACCTTTGTCCAGCAGAAGACTTCGGCTGAATAATCAGAAGACTTCGGCTGAATGATGATGATGATGACTACCATAAACTAAAAACCAAAGTCCAAAAATTTTGTTAAAAGTCAGATAATTACGCTATCCGTTCTATGAAATGTGGTTATCAAAATATAGATACTAGTTGTGTACGGTTAAGCTACAAAAGTCGAATAAAACTTTAGTACCATGTGACAATACGCCATTCAGTGTTCAAACAAATCATCAAGAGTATTCAAATATGTTATAATGAAAAGACACTGAAGAGGCACCAAATTTTTCAAGTTTATCACTAACAACCATTTATGATACACTTCAGTAGAATGTCAATTTTGTGTATACTTATCTTTATTCATAGAAAACAAGAACCAATCCTATTATAATGAATAATTCAGAGGTAAGAAGGTATGTAGCTGTAATATCATACTTCTTTGTACCGTAACTTTCTCAATACATTGATGTGGCGGGCAGACGAAAGGCATGGAAAGTTTATGGAATGTCCAAACAAAATATTAAAGTTACATATTAAGGGAATAGGCGATAAACGGAAAAATGGCTCAACATAACTTGTGATTTCACTTAACAATTACATAAATAAAGCAAAGTTTACACGTTAGAGCTGTTAACCCGGCTGTTATCACGCTAAAACAAATGAGTCAGGCTTGAAAAGAAGCACGACATTTTGTTTATTGTCGTCACAAAATTCACCAGCGATGCTTTATGGCGAGTAACGAGTACGTGAAACTTTTTTCAAGCTGATAATAACTAGATACGTTAGTAATTCAAGTAAGTACTAAATATTATGGAGTTGTTTAAGAAATAATCGACATTGAATTTCGGGTTGTTCGAAGTTCGAATCTTGAATTCTACTTGGAATAAGGAATTCCAATTTCAAATTATTGTGTGAATTATTTATTATGAATTTTGCAAGAAGTTTATATTCATTTATTTTCGCGACGTTACTTTTTCTATAATGTCGATGTTAACAATTTAATGTAAATTGTAAGCAGCGATATCATAGAAAAAGTGGTCAATACGTCGAATAACAAATTTTTCTATGATCAATATCTGTAAGTTGCGGCGCGACCCACTTACGCTGAGGCTTAGCTTACACACTGTAAAATTAACTAACCACCCATTTTCGATACTGTCGACAAAAGCATTCCATGTACCAAACAGTTATAAAAAGAAGCCTGACAAACCTAAGTTAGAGTTTGCAAGTTTAATATGACTATAAAACTAGGAATTTTATTTTTTCTTCTGAATTAAGGAATGTTTATGTTATAAATATACTGATAGAATGTAAATTATTTTAAAAAGATATTTGTTTTACGGTGAAATATCGTTTAAAAATTTTAGTCCATTACCAGCCCGCCTCACATAATATAAGATATGTTGTTGTGATCTGTGGATACTTTACAGGTTATTAGTTGTTTTGTCACAAGTCTATCTTCACCCGATCGCGTAACCTTTACACAATTAGGTACATAATACGCACTCACCTCCGCTAAAGCCTCTTACGGAGCATCGAAGCAAAATTATGTATATTTATTCAATAAACTCCCGAAAAATATTCTCTGAGGTTGCGTGGGAGAAACTGATGCGATTCCCCCTTTGTTCTCATTTTCCGTCCCATATTTTTGTTTTCAACTTCACTGAATATTTTTATTACGTTTTCTTGTCTCTCAACACATGAGTTATTTCCCCGCACTCGGCGCTGTTTTTACCCGTACTGTGATCCCGGCGCGCTCGGGCGCAAAAAGTTATAAACACTACAATTTAAGTCACATCTACTCACCTAAAACACAAATAAAAAGAGACATTTATTAGACTTTCTTCTTGTTCTTGTTAGATTTTTAATATGTTTTTGGCGGCGTTTATGAAGTACCTACATTTGGAGATGAGATATATTGTTTTATGAATAAATAAAACGGTTATGGTAAAGTTACCTAAGGTTAAAAGCCTATATGGTTGTAATATCATATCAAATGCTCATCACATGATTGCTATCGATATTAGAATTACCTACCCACTGAAAATGCGGTAAAAACATAAATTTGCCACATAATATAACCAATAAATAGTCATAGTCAAAGATTTTTCAAAGTAGTCTTTTAACAAAACACTTATTTAATATTTATCAGTAAAATTTAAAATGATTCTATCGGCTACTTTCGAATAAAAGTATGTACAATAAAGTTATAAATAATTGAATAATAAGGGACATCAAAATTTAAGTGAACACTAAATAAAAATACTTTATAGAAGATAGAGTTTGTATCTTTTTTTATGAAAAAAAGTAGCCAATAATTACTGTCAAAGTTACCTATTATTAAAAAAAATATATAAGGGATGTTTGGCGGGTTTTTGTGGCGTCAGTCAAGAGTTTTATTACAATAATTAAAAATTGTGTCGGAGCGAACATTGAGTTATAAAAGTGGCGTAGTTTTATTATTCAAGTGTTTGTGTTGACGTGCAACTAAAAGATTATTAGAATAAAAGTGATTATGGTGTGAAATACGATGAGAACTTTTTTGTGGTTATCCACCTCATCAAGTAGCAAATAAAGTGACTGTCATCATATATTTCGTGTCAAATACTCCCAAGAAGCATTGAAATGTGTTACGCCAGCATTTTAATGCAATAAAAGAAGAAATAAAGAAATACTTAAGACATGGCAGTATAGGCATTAGTTCCCTTTGCCTTCCCTTTATAGGAAGAATTAAGAAAAAAAATATAAACAAACTTATCATATCCACAAAAAAGTTTAATGCTAATTATTTGTTTGAGCGGGAGATTTTTCGCATTATATATAACCTAAACAATAATGCGAAAAATCTCCCGCGCACCGTCTCATGCAGAATTAAAATGATCGGCGATTAGCTGGAGCATATAGACAAACAGAGAGTCGGACAGATGAAACCCTAAAGCTGTTTTAAGGTAGTAACTCCTCATCATTATCATCACCAGCCTAAATATATGTCCCACAAAGCACAAGCCTTCCTACATGGGAGAAACACATGAGGAGTTTGAGCCATATCACCACCACGCTATTACCCAATGCGGGTTGGTAATGCTCTGTAAGAATTTGGAACAAAAACGGCTTAACGTGCCTTTCGAAGCACGGAAGAGCTCGAGATCACAAATTTGATTGACCCATCTTTGGATCGACCATGGCGAAAGTTGCTTCTTTTCGTAATCGATACCATTACGCCACCGAGCTCCTCAAACTACTACTTACTTTATTTTACATTAGATCGTGATGAAACAATGAATTTTAATTATTATGGTCGAGATGAACAACAAAGGTTAATTAAGTTGCAAAACAAGTAAATCTAAGTATTTAAAAAGGAAAACAGGCTGACGTACACCACACAGCCCAAACCACTGGGTCTAGAGATTCCAAATTTGGTACACAGGTTCTTAAATAATTTCTCAGAATTCACCCCTCAAGGTGGGGAAACGGGGGTCCAAAGTTTGTATAGGGAAACAAGATTAGTTAGACTATTTCATTCGTAACTTCACAGGAGTAATCCTATCGCTAAATAAGTTACCAAGTATTTCAGGGTTTTTTCAGAATTCAAGAAGAAAATGGGGTGACAAAGATGGGTATTTTTTGTATGAAAGAAAGAAATAATATTTTATTTAAATAAGCCACAAACAAGCACTTTTAAATCGTCAAAAAACACATTTTTATAACTATTACAAAAAATATATTAACTGACAACGTCTAAGTCTCTCCGTCTGTCATGTCTGAATTTACACCGGTTCCAAAAGTTGAACTACCGAGAAGATTCCGGCAACAACTCGTGTAGTCACTCTTTTCAAATATTAAATTACAATGTTTGTAGTTAAAAAATATAACTTTTAGCAGTGCAATGCCGCCCAGCGAAAAAAAAATGAAAATTAGAAGAGAAGGTATTTTAACATACCAACCAGCACGAACCGTATGGTTTAGCGGGTCGCTGATTACAAAAACAAAACAACGATTTTAGAATCTATCGTAGCGGACGTGAAGTACCTGTATCCCAATAAGGGTTCCATCCTATTTCGTTTTGAGGTATGGCACGAGACTCGCGTTAACCTAATAGGTTTTAAATTTGTATTTGGTGCCATCTCGATAGTCGTCAATTGGTACCTAGGCGAGCGCGGGCGACGCGGGTAGACGGGAGGAGTAGTACTTCCATCCTAGACAATAATTTTAGGTTCTACATAATTCATCTGCAAAATTTCTCTGTTCTGTTCTGAAACTTACCAATTTATGAGCAACGCAACGTCTCATCATGTATACTTATCTATAAAATTCGTTGGACCTTGAATTGTAAATACTTATTGCTTTACGCAAAGAAAATCCTGCTTTTTTACATTTGAAATAACCCGAATAAGACGCGAGCGACGCCGCGGGCAAAACCTAGTAGGTTCAATAACTGTCAATTAAATGTTTTAAAAATGTTTAATTTTTGTTATGCAAGCCACCCTAAAATATCTAGATTGAATTCATAATCTAGTTTGTTTACCAGCCACGATAAAATCTGGTTTTGCGAAGTTTCATCTAATGTTAAATAGGAGATATTTAGAAAAGTATCTAGACTAGAAACTAATGCTCGTTTTCACTAACATTGGCTGTGCTTTAAGAGTCTCTTAGCGATTTTCATCTCAATCTTCCTATAGGAGAAAGAAAGAGACAAATGTCGTGAAGAGTCATCTATCCCTAGGGAATGGTTAGTGAAAACGGACATAAGACTTGGTCTAGGGCGGGATACAAACCTGTGACCTTTTACAATCCGGGTGCCTGCTCTATCCAATGAGCTACCGATAATTTACAAGAACCCTATGAATTTCTTCTATTATTTCTGTTATAACGTTAGAAGCTAGCGCCTACGCCTTAGATAATGTCTACCTTCATAATATCGATATTATATTCCTAACACCCAAATGAATATTCTTACAATTATGATGATTCGGTAATATGAAGCATTCAAATATAGAGATCATTGATTTATGGAAACATATAATCGAACGGTCATTGAAATACCAACAATAATTTAATTATGAACCGTTAATATGCAAGCACTACCATTCCGATAGGTCCCCAATTCAATAGTATTAATGAAATTTATTCAATTGAGGACGGTCAATAAGCCACACAGTATTTATCTACTTAATCTACGGTAATGCCAAGCTGGGAGTATTTTAAAATGGGACATTCAATGTCCACCATGAAAGTGAGTTTTCGTGATGTTGTTCGTCGTCATCCAATTCCCATTAAAAACACCACTAAGAAATCTCAACTGTCAAACATTTTGATAATATTAAGTAAGTTTAAGTGAAATAGGGTGATATTACACTTAAACTTATTAATATATTCACAATGATATAATTGTTTCCACGAACGTTGATCAGTCCTGCCAGAGAACATAGAATAGAATATGACTGCCACTTAAATTTAGTCAACTTTTAATAATATCGATGTCCTTGGTGAAATTTAATAACCTCTAAGGTCTACTGTTTGAGACCACCATCCAGAGATCGATAGACCAGGGGTGCAATTCTGGGAGCAGAAACTTTTCGCTCAGTTTGGTTATTTTGAGTCCGCACTCACCTAAGTATGCCGACATTCAATAATGATAACATCATTGTTGTGTTCCGGCACTTGGAGTTAAATACTCAGTTCCTCTTTGGTTGCGGACTTTGAGCTCGCTTCTGCCTTCGGCTTTTTTACCCCGTGTAAAACAAAAAAATACATTCAGTGAATCGTGCGACTTAGAAATGGTAAGTATACCTATGAAGCTTATTGACTGAATGATTGCTTGAATGTTTCATTATTTATCTATGTAATATTTATCCCTTGACTTAGATAAATCTTTCATCATAATTAGGTAACTAGTATATGTATATTATACTGCACAGTCAGGATTTATTTATTTTTTTGGTTGATCATCTTAGTTAACCCATCTGTACTAACTTTTATTTTAGTCCACAATCACTCTGACCCAATTATTGTGTTATGTAAAGGCGCTTGTCTTAAGTTAGCTTTTATCTAAGATTCTCCTTGTTAACCATAAGTTTTCTATTTTATTACACAAGTACACAACTCCGTAATTAGAGTGCCCAACATTCCAGCAGTAGCAAAGTTTAAGCTTCCAGGTTCATTATACAAATGCATGCGCACGACTTAGAACGGGAAAAGTATTAGCGACGAGCATAAAATTTATATTATGAAGCATAACTTAACGACTTCTATTTGTAAAAAATCTTTTAAAGTATCAGAAAATTTAATTAAAAATACAAAACTATTATAGAATAAGTATTTTTTACATAATCTTTGTAGGATTATAGCCTGGAATATAAAGAGTTTTAGCAGTGTATTTGACGACCATAAATATATTTCTAATGAACTTCACTTCACTTTTTTAAATTATGGCAATCGGTCGTTCTTATCAAAACAACCATTTCTGCCAAGCTCAAGTTAGGAAAAACACTTGTATTGGAGAATAACCAGTGCTAATAGCCTATTTCTGATGAAATTACTTACGACAAGAAATAAACTGTCAAACGCTCATTTATTACCTGTATACAGTAGCAGGTAACCTGCGCCGATAGCCTGCTTCTTTAAGTATATGTCTAATATAAAGAAGCATAATTATCGGCACCGGTCACCTGCTTCTTTATGTTATCACCTTAACTCTGTTCCGCCCTGCTCCGCTCTACTGTGTTTATGAACAAATGTAGCAAGCAAAACAAATCAACGTGCTGCACGCGACATCACTTTGCTCCGTTCCGCTCTGCCCTCCTAAGCGATTCTCAAGTCTCGATTCTTAAATTCATGGCTGTCGGCACCGCTGTCATACCTTTCAGAGCTTGTTTGATAACCATTTGACAACCGTTGGTAACACTAGCTTTCCGTTAACTAGAAAATTGGTTATTTTTATAACTGGCTGGCCGAGTGGTCTGTGCCCCTTGCTATACAGGTCAGTAATCCAGGGCTAAAATCCCTGTGGGAGCAAATGTTTGTATGATGAGTACGAGCATTTGTTCACGAGTCATGGATGTTTATATGTTTATTGAGTAAATTTTTAATATTCATACAATACATATTAGGTATTATCATTATTTCTCCGTAATCTAGTATCTATTACACAAACTCTTAATGACGCTTACCTTTGGCTAGATAATAGATGTGAGTGTATGAATATTATTATTTTTATTTATTATTTTATGTAAAAGTCAATCAAATATTTATTAAAGTCATTGAGATACATTTTAAACACAAGAAAAATGGATTTGAAAAATATCGACACTATTTCATGTGTGATATCTGAAACAGAGCAACAATACACAGCCAAGAGATCGACTTAATGACTAGTGATTACGCTTACGCGTAGCTCTGTGCTTCAAACGTTAAAAATCAATGGTGGATCGTCGTCTTGTCAGCCGTCAAGCTCGATGTCGAATATTCTATATTGAATCACACTGCTGCTCTACTCTGCTATATTCATAAACAAATGTAGTGAGACAAATCATCGGTCTGCACGCGACATCACTCTGATAAGTTCCGTCGCACTCCGTCCCGCTCACTGCTTAAATTGTATTGAGCCGACAATATCATATTACCAAAACTAAACAATAATAGTCAAACAAACTACACTAAACAGCTTCCGAGAATTGAATAGTGGCAAGTTTTACCAAATGGACCTGAGATTCTTGGGAATCCCTAGGGAGTGGCTGTGAATGGGGAAGTCGGCACGATTCTGCGTCAAACGGAGTTGGCTTGTCTTATCTTATTCATGGCACTATGTAGAGGGATGTGTTATGAAATGAAAAGTTAAATATACCATTGCCTTTGGGTATTACAGAATAGGGTGGATTATCTGTAAAATAAATATTTACTGTATTTCTTTATTATTTGACTTTTGAAATTTGAGTCTTCGACTAAGGAACCGCTTCAGACTAACGTTGTAATCTGTGTAATAATGAGCTAAGCCATTTCTATAATCTCCCGTTCTTATGAGTATATAAATACCCCCTTGCTCTAGCAAAGCTGCATTATTATGGTATCTGTCTCTTTATCATGATTTAATTGCTACCCCCGGGATCGTTGGCAATAGGTTAAACTTCCTAAAAAATAAATCACGCAGCGTCTAAACCTAAACTTCTTCAGCGTGGTGTGCCTCAGGGCTCTATACTTGGCCCGTTACTTTTTATTTTTTATAGTGCTGATGTGGTCAGAGCCATCAAACACTGAAGCTATCAGCTATAAACTGATGGTATACAGTTATACCTGTTGGCCCAACCGAGAGAGTCAGAAATGCTTATTTCTAAATTGAATGAAGATCTCATTATCGTTGCTGCGTGGTCTGAGCGAATAAAATTGCTCTAGTTCTTTATCCTAACAAAACAAATTACTCTATTCTTGGTTCGAAACGTAAAGTTTCTATGACTAATATTGTCTCAGCTTATAATTATGGGGACTACGTCTTCAGGCCAAAACTCATTGCCTTGTGCAGCACGTTCATAACGCATGTTATCAAATTAAATCTTATATCTTACAAAGGCAATGTCTGGGTATTCCAAAAGTGGGAGGAGGTACCCGGTGGCGGAGTTTGCAATCTGGGTATGAAGAGACACATTGCATAACCTTCATTGTTCTGTTATATAATACAGAGTACTACTACTACCACTACGTATTCTTTAAATTTACTATTTTAGGGATCATGATTCATGATTGGCACATTGTTCTTCTATCTTATCATAAATATACACCAATATAAATATACTTATTTTATTTCACATTGTACACTCCTCTGGATATTAGTTGCTTTTTTTAATATATATCTTATTTTTAATCTCCGACTAAAAAGGGGTGTTATATTCAGTGCGTTAACTACCTGTTACGTTTTATAAACAAGAAGCCCTCGGGTTGTAGCAGAATAACAGTGCTTTGTTCACATCCCGTGGTGTGAGCAAAATCTAGTCAATGAGTTGCGTGCGACCCATTTGCACTTCTACAACGCACAGAATGTAGTTTAATGTGTTTTGTTATACCTATGCAATTGTTTGTTCAAATTGAACTATTTTTGTGTGTAATGAAGTAATGAAACCGTGCCGGTCTTCGGAGTCATCAATTTACTGTCTCCACCTCGACATCAAGCACAAAGAAGTTTAGTAACTCGTTTGTTTGTCGGACTTCCAAAACTGGGAATTCTTTGCCAGCACATGTGTTCCCTCCTTCCTATAACATGGGTTCTTTCAAAAGAGACGTGAAGAGGCACCTTATGGGCCGGCAAGGTAAAAGCGGCTAGAACAGTATGTTTCAAGCTGCACTAGCTATCTCCGCGTATGGACTCTTCTTACCGCTTCACAACAGGTGGTTTAGAGTCATTTGCCGTGCTTTGTATAAGAAAATGAAAATTAATCTCTTATCTATCTAATGACTTAGTATCATAGACTTGTAATCGTCATGCAGTGTTATGTTTTTTTTTTTATAACACTAAGGTGGCAATGTATTATCTGCTGCTGCTAATTCCATAGTTGGCTACGACAAAAGTAATCCCATTATTAAAAACTCGTTTAACAGTTTCTATTTTAATTCAAAATTAGTTACGTACACATTCATAGCATGTTGATTATGGGGGATTTAGCAAATTCCACTCGTAAATTGCTTAATACAGTAGTCAAGTCCTACAGTATTTTAATGCATTAGTTTCTACCACACACCTCTTTTAATCATAATATGACAGAATAATATGAGCTGTGAGGACAATTCACACCCAGGTCTGCCAGACCCATATCAGTCGGCGCGAGCCAGGATTAACCGAATAAATGGAATGTAATTATATCTATGGCAACTAATCGCGCCTACTCACGTTCAATTAAACACCTGTTCAAGTACTTAAAAGGTCTTTCTTATCCACGCTAAAACTTTTGTTACAAGTTACTGTTTAGGAGCACACATATTATGTATGTACGATACTAATGTGATTTTTTAATCAAGGAGTTCAAAAGGACTAGATTTAAATAGCATAAGGTAACGCAAATCCACTTTCTTTAACCCATAGAGATGAATTCAAAAAACGACAACATGAAATACTGTGTAACTACACATAACATAAGGTTATCAGACGGGAACTTATTATAATGATTAAATAAAACTTTATAAAACACTAGGTATTGTTTATGTGACATGTCTAACAAACATTATGGCAGAATCATCAATTTTACAAATTCAATAGCTCTTTCTTGTTCAATAAGTTTATAAATATAGATTATTTAACTTTCCTACCCATTTTAATTTAGTCAAAACAAACTATTTGCGCAGGATATTGTTTCAGTCTGAAAAAAGGCTAGCCCACGCTGCCATTCGCGTAGACTGCTGGGTGGAGCAGCGTCGTATACTCATCGCGGCAATCGGTGTAAACCTCTCCCTGCCGACATTCGTTAAGGCCCCGACGTAATAAAGTCAAAGTCATAAAATGACCATTTTCTATCGACAATGGGCATGCAATATCTTGCGTCCATATCGTGAGAGGTCCATGTCTTACAGCGTCTAAGTCGTGCCACATCTAAGTCTAGACTACAATCAACAATGTGGCCTATTATGGCATAGGATGTTAGCCTTATCATCTAACGCACACAACATCAAATTGTTATCAAAATGAAGTAGTATGTTTATATTTCTACTACTAATTTTACTGTGTAGTATTGACATTTTACTACCTAGTTTTTTAACAATGTTGACATTTTATTACCTGGTTATTTTACGATCTTGACATTCTACTACCTGGTCACTATACGATCTGGGCATCTGGACATTTTACGACTTTAAAGTAAGACTTCTGAGGGGTCAAGGCGATGGTTCGCAGTGAGATGTCGCGTCGTGGGAGGCGATAACCTTCTTCTGTAAGGAAGTTATCTCACAGAAGTAGGTCCTGGAGCGGGCTCGCAAGGAAGATCCTCTAGCACTCCCGCTCCGCCGGAAGATACTTGGCGGCAGGATGCGGCGTTAATATTGGAGGTTGTGTGTGCAGGCTGTATAATCCGATACTTTTTTTGTGTCAATGTTAAAGGGAGAAGATATTTTTTGGGTTTTGTTTTGCTATCTTTTCTATTGTATTTTTACTTTGTCAATATAATATCTTAAAGTGAAAACACCTAGTTTTAGCTTTTCTATCCAATAATATGGTTGGACATCTCCCATCAGGTTATGGGCTCAGACAGCTTAATATTTTGCTATAGAATATTGTAGTCATGTTAAAAGTGGTGAAAGAATACTTTATTTTCGATATGTCATTCAGTGGGTGTAAGTGGAATCAAAAAACTCCATGGCACTGAAGATTTCGCAAATTGAAAGTACCCAGTACGAAATTATTTAGAAAATAAAGATTGGTGACGAAAGATCGAAACTGAAAAACTAGATAACAGTCTTCTTGAGACTGATCGCAAAGCCATAACCACGATATGTTTCTTACTGGAACTATCGTTGTTCACATATGTTTACAAAGCCAAGACAGCGAGAAGTGCGTGGAATAGTTTGTGCAAAGAAAATGTGACAGGGTGCGGTCCTGTTACCTGCACGAAACATCCACGTTACCTTGTTGGGTCCAGTAGCGGTCGGTCATCGTGGCTTTGACACTTTTGCGCAGTTCTTTGCCCTGCGCTGTGTTAACACGTTGGTCTTTAGTTGGTATTGGCTCTCAGTTCCTCGAGTCCCACACTGCCCGGACGGGGCCCAACCTTGCCCACACGTGTGCAACTGCATTTTTCCAACGATAAAAAAGGATAGTGCTTAACACGCAGACACAAAAGCACATTCTTGTTTTCTTGAGTCACGTAAGACTTCCGGGAGTCTATGGCAATTAAATAATTATTTGTTCAACAAGTGAGCAAAATTATTTTTGTAGCGAGTGCTGATGTTAAATCACGAACCAGCGAAGTAGTCTAAAATTAGACTATTAGACTACTGAGCGCAATGAGTGATTTAAAGGCACGAGACAAAAAAAATTGCTCTCGTGTGAAACCAACTTTTCACCTCTCCAGCGAGAATATTGTTACGAGTGAGATACACAAACAATATTAATTCAGGCGTTAAACAATCATTTTCATCACTCGATGATCTCAATTTTGTAATAAAATTAACAAAATAATCACAATTAATCATAAACACAAGTCGAAAAATCAAAACAATCTGAATTTATTTTTCCCGCTTTGTCCACAGATTATATAGACTATTTTTGAGTTGCGTTCCGAAATTACAGTGCATGTCATTTTTTTGAAAAGTAAATACTAATTATATTTTTATGTAACGTGACATTATTGTTTACTGAATTATATAGTTATTATTATTTTCCAAGAAAACGTCCGTAAATTAAAATAGTTAAGCTTATAAACTAAAATAATTAAATTACATAGTTGTGCGACTAGCGCTAGTCCTGAGTTTCGGAACGCGCTACTGCCTATCTCAAATTTATTTAAAAACTTACTTTGCCTCACGCTCGCTGCAAAAATCGGTTTTCCTTCAAGATTTTACGAAGCAAAAGAGCTATTTTGCTGCTGGAGAGGTGAAAATACTATTTGTATCCAGAAGAACCGGTGCAGCTCGCTTCCATCTTCGGCATTATCATCACTACCCCGTCAAGTTTAAAAAATGTTAATATGTTTACTATTAGTATTACGGGAAATGACTCAACACCACCTGACGAGAAGCTGTAAGAAGAGTCCGTATGCGAAAGGCCTTGTGCAGCATGAACGCAACGATAGCCGCTTGCCGGCCTATAAGGGGCCACTTCCCGCTTGTTTTAAAGGAAGGAACAGATTTGCTGGCATAGAATACTACGACGAAGAAACGAGTTACTAAATGTCTTATTTTTTTTTTTACTACTTTTCTTGAATCAGTACTCCTTTTTTAAATTTATGTTGTAGAGACGCCGGCGGGCTGGAAAAGGGACGAAAGGTGAAATACGTAAGTACAAAATGCCTGTATCGAACAAAAATTTGGGCAGATATATAGTTACAGGGTCGTCGGTCCCTAGTTGAGTCGACCCTTATCAGGTGGCTCGATAAGGCCGGATTACCCGGACAAATGGAATGTGTAATTATCTCCGGTAACTAATCGGGCTGTACGCATTATCCGGTTCTTTGCACCATTTCGCAGGTGGGTGTTTCATCCCTATTTGCGGGACTATCTAAACAGTATCAAAATATATTGCAATCTCTTTCTTGATTCTTTGATAATGACAACTCATAACTGTAGTGGCTATAACGATTATGTTTCGTAAGGTACTAAATAAGTCTGGGTAGTTCTTGAACCATCACCAAGTAAACTGCTAAATACATAAATACTACTGCTAAATCATAAATGAATGTTCGAATCTCATGACAATCACTGGTTAGAGTTTCTTAAATTTTTTGAAACCTATTATTTAAATTCACATATTGCAAAACATAAGTGAGTTTTACTTACCAAGGGCTGAATATCAAAAAGCTACTCAGATGCGTTCAAAAACTTCAAACAATAAAATGGAAATATAATACGAGTTTCCTAACATAAATCCTTCAATGTAAAAATAAAAGGTTGTAGAATAATCCAAATACATAGTTCAAAAACATATTAGTTAAGTGTGTGGAATATTAGTTTAATATTAGTTTAGTGTAATATTAGTTTTACTTTTAGAGAAGAAACTAATCAAAACTTCAATAGTAATTTTAGATTAAGAAAGAGAAGTGGCCTGTTTGATGGATACGAGAAAAAGCAGAATGAATTAAAAATACTTTATTTTCTAAAATAATTACGTTTTCTATTATGACAGTAATTCTTTCGCCACCATCAACTAATGTCTCAAGTAGACTTACTGCTACTCAAAGTGACTAGTAATGGGTCACATCAATATCAACATATCACCATATACATATACACACCATATACATATCGCCATTTTAATTACTAAGTAATTTTTCAAACATTTATAATAATGTTAAAATCAAAAATTAAGAATATCACCATATGTCATGTCACCTAGTTATATAAAAAAAAATCCCAAGAGTTGTCGGTCACTTGCAGCATAAAACAAAATAAAACCTAAACTTAAAAAGGAGTTACTTTTCTCAAAGTTCTTTACCGTCACCACGATTTAATCCTAAAAATCCGCCCAGTAAAAGCCTACGCGCGTTTTTTTCTGGATTCTATTCCGCTGACTCTTCATAAAAAACATCGATCATTCTCTAGACACCAAATAGATTGACTTTCCACTTCTAGTTCTTGTAACTGATTACTCGCCGAGAAAAGTTTCTCAATTTTTTTTTCTCCTCAATTTTTCCAACCTAATTTAACTTGTTATGATTTTAATTCTTTCGTTATAATTGATTGAGGGTTAAATTTATAGACGCTCAACGTGAACGACCGGCGCCGGCGGTGAAGTGTTCAGTGACCCCTGTCTTCTGAACTAGAGATGCTTGATTGACATGTTTATTAACCGACTTCAAAGAAGAGGAGGTTTGATGTTCCACTGTGTGTAATATTTTGTATGTAGATTTTTTCACCGATTTCTTTGTCAATTGTGCACCGATTTTCAAAATTCTTTTTTTATTCGATAGAGTTTGACTCCTAAGGTAGTCCCATAGTCACCAAGTCAGGATTTGATGTTGAGATTCCAGAGAAATTGAGCGAAACCTCAAATGTTATAGGCACGCATTGCATGTTTTCTTTCTTTCTTAACCTATTCAAGTATTTCTGATAGTCATCTCATGTTGATGAGCTGGTGATAGAAGGTACAACTTCTTAACGGTTAGGATTTAGAAGATAATTTTTTAAATGTTCTAGTTACGTATAGACGGATAGTTGTTTTCTATCGGCTTAATATTCGGGTGAACTGATGATGAAATGTAAAACTCCGTAACGGTTTGGAGTTAAATAATACTTTCTCATTTTTATGAAACAATAATAAGACTAAGAGACAGACAAGTTGATAATGCTAACGGTGACCCATCTAGCTTTGACCTTAGAAAATCACGAAAAAAAAAATGAAACAAAAATAAAACCAACTTTGAAACACTGAAAATACTTATCACATAAAAATATATTTTTTGGAGTTGGTGCTAAACTGTTTCCATCCAGAAACAATAGAAATTGAAACACGACTCCAAAAATACATTTTTCTGAGATAAGTGCCTAGGTTCTTATATTTAATTAGCTTTTTATTGTTTTTAAGTCGGTTTTATTTTTTGAAATATACTCTGTATATTACTAGTCGCCACCCGCAGCTCCTCCCACGTGGATGTCGGCACTGAGATTGTGGTCAGGTGTGTTTGCCTGTATAAGTACATACATTGATAAAACAACCGGAGCGAGTCGGATTCGCCCACCGAGGGTTCCGTACAAATTTGTAGGTACATATTCAACGGTTGAAAGTACATATTAAACCGAATATGACCTTTGTTTGTTTAATATATAATATGTATAATATCTGTTTAGGATTATAAAAGGACCAAGAGAGAAGGTACACATAACAGCGGAAACTGTTATGTACTACATACTTACACCAAAGTTATTAGGAACACATAAAAAAGAGGTAATTTTAAAATTCTTAGTCATATATCGAAAACTTATTATTATTATTAAAATTTTAACCCCCATTCCTTGCAAAAAGACGCTGTCTTTTATGATTTGATTAAAAAGATATGGCTTCAGATTTTTAATTCTGTACAAATCAGTAAAAGTTAAAAAAATATGCAAAAAGATTTGGTAACCCACACAATTATGATCGCGCGCAGCGGTGCTTAACCTTGGTGATTAAAAACAAATGTATAGCTTTTTCCCTGTACTAAGACTTCCCTATAATCTTTGATTCCCTTGAGAGTTTCGAAAGGTATGTTTTTACAGCATAAACGGCCGTATCTCTTTTACGTCAACTTAGAAGTTTGATTTTTTTCCCAGCTTCAAGGGACTGTAGAGCTGAGTAAATGGTTTAATTTCAACTCTATACCTCCACGCGTTCCCTAGATAAAGGGTATTGACAGACAGATGGACGGACGGACGGACAGACAGACAGACAGATTGACGGACTACAAAGTGACCCTATAAGGGTACCGGGTTTTTCCTTTTGAGGTACGGAACCCTAAAAATGTACCTACACCATCAAAATTTATAGATAAAATAGTAGTAAATATATTTGAAACTTCGTTAAACATTATTTGAAAGTAAGTTTGGTTCTAAACTCAAATTTTAATTGCAGAAGTTATTTGGCTGTGATCAAAATCCACTTTATTGAAACTATAAACAGACCACAAATAAATATTCTCTTTGCAGATGACGACGGCTAAATATCGATTTCACAGAATACTAAAATTGAATATTTAGAATATTCAATGACTATCAGCTTATTTTCTATAGAAGTTTACAGAATATATTCTAAATAGTCAATTTTAGTATTCTGTAAAATCGATATTTAGTCGATTGCAAAATACATAAACTAAATATTCACATACATAACATTACCTACTATTGAAAATTCTCTTTGTAGGGAATCTCTCTATCATTCTCCACCAGGTGACACGTAAAACCAGAACTAAACAATATCTAATTATATTTTGTGTCTTGTTTATTTTAGTAATATGGCAACAGGAAGCCATCATAAAATACATTAATGCCAACCGAAATATTCTGTTCGTCCGCACACCTATTTTAAGCCTGTCATTAAAATATTAATAAAATTAAGCACAACTTCAATCACGACCTATAAACACTAAAAAGGATGCTGCGATGCTTCATTTACTCCAATTAAAATGTAATATATTAATTAATTTGATGTCTGATAGGTATCCTCAATATAAAACAAACATTACTTTTAACAGCGGAGCAACAGTTGGCGAACATTAATTAAATTTGGAATATGTATTACCGTGATTACCTACTGTAAACTAATTAATTACAAAATTAAAAAATTTAAGTAACCCCCGGCGTCAATAAACATCTATCTAACACCATCTCATTAATGAGAGCCCAAACACGCTATATCTGCTGTAAGTTTCTGAAGAATTAAGCATTTCGCAGACTTTTTTAATGGAATAGGATCAGCTCAAGGTTAGTATGTCATGGAAATGTCATCGAAGTGACAGTACACCGAATTTGAAATCAATAGGATCTGTGAAAGTTAGTAAAACCCTATTATCATGTAGAAAATGAGCTGATCGGTAAAAAATTACATTGTAAATATCTTCCGTTTTATTTTAATTAATCATTAGTCAAGCCAGTCCACCTGTTTTCTTACAAATCAGTATAATCATAACTTTGAAGATTTTATTATTATGAGATATAAGTTCAATATCGGGATGGCAAAATTTCGCTGCATTCCAAAGCTATCCAATTGATCAGTAGTTAGGTAAGGTGACAAACTCTTGCCGGCGCAAGAGGCTCGGCCGTGAAAAGCGACGCTACGCGTGCGCGCTGCAGCAGCTTCAACCACCCTAGCCAGGGGTGTGGAATGGTGGAGGGGGGCTCCACCACTCATCCAAGACACCCCGCAGTCGGTCGGAAAGTGCCGAGTACCCATGGCACTTTTCACCAAAGTCGAGCCCGAAAGGATAATCACTGTGCGCGATCTGGGTTGTTTGCGATGAGCTTCCTCGGTCGCGCCGCGCATATGTGTAATGATGGGTACCGTCAGTTTTTAGTAGGCATGCCGGCCTTCAGCCGGAGATTCCTACATAACCCAGGGGCAAGTCCCCAAGTCCTCTGGGTGTACCCATAAAGGGTTTTCTGACGAAAAAAAAAACTCTCACAGAATGGTCTACAAAGATGGGGCAAAGTTTTTTATTCCGTAACAGCTTACCGGTGACGTCTCCCCTACAGTAGAAATTCTATTGTGTTTGGTTTGTGGGTAGGTACTGCACAAATTAATGAACATTAAAATCATGAAATACGTAACATTATTATTTATTTTCCAATTTAATGTCGGTTCAAAAATAAAACGAAGCAACAAAACCGTCGCACTAAGAAAATATTGTGTTATTTTTGGCATGAATAAACTGAGGCTGTTGTCACACGTTGTAACGAAGTGGTGACTGCTGGGTTTTGTGAAAATAAAAGTGCAATGTAGCGAAGACCGTCAGCCGCGGGTCCGCGCCACAACAAACAAACAGCTCTGTTGCATTGAAACTCGCCTCATTTGCATGCGTTAACGACCGTTTAGTAGCACAATTTAATTTAACTGTTAACTATTCAGTTCAATTTCCAATTGCGGCACGTTTATCTTCACAACTTTATTGTGATTCTGGCTTAGTACTCCGGTAATGTTTGAAAAAGTTTCGCTGTGTAACGATTACAGAAGCGGTTTTTCTTTGTCTCCTAATTTCATTTAAAAGCTACTGAAATAGTGTCTTCCATTTTAGAATTGTTGAAACTTGTCAAAAACGGCCAGCACCTCATTGGTCAGCGGCCGAAACGTTAATTTGCGTCATCCGTGTATATCTAATTATTTTCAGTAGACCGTAATTTTCTTTATCTTTAGGTAATCTATAATTATTTAAAGGAAAGTTATTTCGCTTGCCTAATTGCTATTCAGGAGATAGCTTAGCATACATTAAAACTGAACGCGTAAGTATATTGAAGATTATCACAACATGATATAACGATCTTACACTCACGTCTATTTATTATCTGCCCCAAATTAAGCAACATTAAGTTCTTGTGTTGTAGGCTCTAGATAACAGTGAAAAATAGATATTAACTTAAATAATATTTAGAATAATAAAATATTTATTTAAATATTCAAATAGTAGATGTAAAATTAATATAATTCATACATTTGTTCATGAGACATGGACCAGAATGTTTGTATTAATGTTTATTTGGTATATTTTCATACCTAAGTAAGATATAGTAATCTGTCAAGCGGCGTTACAACTCTGGAGGTATATGACCCGTCAAGCATCAGAATCTTTGTAAAAATACAAAAATTAAAATAAGAATTATACGAACATTATTCTAATTCTAATGTTAATAGCCATAAGAGAATAAAGTGCTAAATTACAAAGAGGTTTTAGAAAAAGGAGTCGCTAAATAAAAAAATATCAAATTACTTTTGCAAAAATCAAATGATTAACTAGAGAGATTTCTAACACACAAAAGTTATTTTCAGATTAATCTAGCTAGCTTGTGGGTTTCTGTCGGAAACATAATAATATCTGGCCACAATTATTAAAAAACTTATACGTAACAAGCAACAATGATAAGTCTGACCTGACTATATAGTGCTTCCATTATCCGGCGTCAATTCAAAACATTAATTATGGCACACAGAACCCGGCAACACGAGCGCTGATGCGACCGCTGCCCTAGTCACAATTAACTTAGACATGTTTCAATTTCGACTCCCACTAAATACTCGGTTAATATTCAAGTTGGCAGGCGCTCAGACACTCGAAGTAGTTGGCATTCCTTGAACAGAAAGGCGGGTGAAGCTAAACAAGTGAACATGGCTGAACTGGGAGTAGGTGGACAAAATTATACAAGGTGATAAATATTTTTTGACTAAAACCGTTTTTTTTTATGAAATAAGTACAATGATGTACTAAAGGCCGAGGAGCTCGGTGGCGTAATGGTTCGAGCGCACTGGTTTCCTTTATGAAAACAAAGCAACTTTCGCCATGGTCGATCCCGGGATGCGTCAACCAAAATTTATAATCTCAAGCTCCTCCGTGCTTCGGAAGGCACGTTAAGCCGTTGGTCCCGGTAGTTACTGCAACCGCTTTAACCCACCAACCCACATTGGGCCAGCGTGGTGGTGTTATGGCCAAGCTCCTCGTGTGTTTCCCCCATGTAAGAAGGCCTGTGCCCAGCAGTGGGACGTATATAGGCTGATGATGAGCACACGTACAAAGAAATTTAGTAACTCGTTTCTTTGTGGTGCTTCCTAAACTTGAAATTCTTTGCCAGCACATGTGTTCACTCCTTCCCATGACAGGTTCCTTCAAAAGAAGCGTGAAAAGTGTGTTTCAAGCTGCACTAGTTGTCTTCGCATATGGACTCTTCTAACCGCTTCACAACAGGTGGTGTTGAGTCATTTGACGTGCTTTGTATAAAAAAAATCGTAATCTACTTTTTTAGAAATACACAGAACTTGTTAAAAAATACGTAGATAACTCGTTTATTCGCTCAATATGTTTCGCTTGTGCTGACTAACAATGTTCCCACTTACTTTAGTTTGAATTGATTTTAAATTTAAATCCAGTCTTTCTTGTGATACCTACAACTAGATATAGTGGTTACTGTCGCCCATAGACAATTTAAATGATGTGATTAAACTTGGTTATTGTCCAATAAAAAAAAGAAAGTTCCAATTAAATTTAAGTAATTTATCTTTTACTACGGCGGCCTACGGCTCAGTTGGCGTGGATGTCGGCTATCACGCCGAAAGGAAGCCTGTGTCCTTTCTCAGGATGTAATATATTTTCATGCCAAATTTTATCTAAATTGTAGTGATAACGTAACACTCAGACAAATCGTTACTTTCGTATTTATAAAATTAGTATTAATGAGAAACAAGCTGACGGCCCACCTGGTGGTAAGCGGTTACCGACGCCTATACACCTGAAATAAAATGGAAAAGTCACTTGATATTGCAGGTGCGTTGTCATCCTGAGGCCTCAGATGAAATGCCGTCCATGCTAAGTCATTACACTGGTTACCTTACCATTCAATCCGAAACACAGCGAAATGTTTCACGGCTGAAATAAGAAAGGCGGTAGTACCTACCCAGACGACCCTACATACGGGCGTACCACCTAGTAAAACAGTATGGATTATATTTTAATAATTAATTAGTATGGATTTTTAATATTTTAAATAGCAACAGATATGACTATCTAACCATTCTCTGTGGCTAATCTACGCTGACGACTAGTAAAACAATAGCAAAGTTGCGACTGTAAAATCCCTTACGCGGTTATCAGTAACGTCGATCACTTTACTTGGCGCATACATAAACCAGCGGATGTTATGTGCCCCCGAGTAATGAAGCTTCCTCGCGTTTACTGCGACCCAGCACGCGTCGTGACCTCTCCCCGGTAAACACACAACGCTACTATTTTCTGTTGCTAATATAAAACTCTAAACTCTTCAATTACGAAACATTTTGTTAGGGTATAAAAGTTTATTATACCTACCTACATTAATTTTACGGCAGCTTTTCCGAAAAGTAAATTCTTATAAAGGTCACGTTACAGTCTACTTAGAACAAAAACAAATAAACTAAATAAAATAAAAATATAGAAAGATCATACGTACCTATAAAAAATTATACCTATCGTCGCGAACGCGATTTGGAACGACTTGAAATGACGTGTAGTCAGTGCCATTAAGTTGGCAGGATGTAAAAAAAGTTAGAGATTGGTAGTATCTGTGGAGGTCATGGAGAGGTAATGACCGCCAAAATGTGAGTTAATTAAAAATATTCTTGATAACACGAGGGCTAACATCAAAGATTTGGTGAGTCCTTATAAGATTTTGTCAAGAGATAATGATTGTTGACTGTAACCGGTGGATCGGGAATGGCTGTAGGGGTGGTTTGGAGGCCATATAGGGGCCGTATGGTCCCGCCATAATTATCATCGCTTAGAGAGATGGTAATATAACAAAAGAGTAAAATGTATGGTGAATTGGGTAGTACGAAAGTAAATTGTCGTACCTACTCAGATTCAATAGCAAGATTATGGTAATATGAACAAAAGAGCAAAATGTATGGTGAATTGGGTAATACGAAAGTAAATTGTCGTAAGCTACTCAGATTCATTAGCAAGGCTATTTTCAACTAAGTAAGTGTTTGCACAGATTAATGACATATGTATCTACGATAGTGTTTGATTCAAGAAATTTATAAAGGCGAAGCAGATTAAGTTCCCGGCAATTCTTAATTCGGAAAGTCTAGATACCCTAATTGCGACACCTATAAAATATAAAAAATATATAGATAACATAATTGCAGTCAAAGTTTGACAAAATAATATATTTAGTCTGTGAAGTAGCTACCTACATACCAGATGATAGATTTCCTAATTGTGTACCTATTCCGCGCAGGCAGGCTTAATGAGATAATAAATTTTAATAGTGGCTTGGCTGCCACAAAACACGTAATTAAATGTCAATCCGAGAGGAGATAATTTGGTTGACAAATAACGAAAAAGGTAATTCGGTTGACGCATAACGAAAAAAGCTGGCGAGTTCGATTTCCGAGTTCTGTGAAGTTTTCTACAAAGTGATAATTTGTGATGTTAATTCGTGACAGATAGTTGATAAGCTTTGGAAACAACCTTTAATTACTCTTTCAATATCATGTCCATTAATTAAATAAGGATTATTGTTCAAACGCAAACTGAATTTTACTCTAACGTTGAGACTAGTTGCAAAATAAAGTTTGACTCACGATCGCGACGTGTGTCAGAATACAGGCGCTCTGTTTTATACGCATTCAATCATAAAAATAAGTACATCATAATGCATATGTACCTAAAGACAAAAGTCTAGCATCAGCAGCATATGAACCAAGCAGTTCTAATGTAATCAAAATACTCAAAAATGTATCGAAAAGGCCTTCTTTCTTCCCGCCGAAATACACTTGTAGCCGTTATCTAGTTATACAATAGGCTTACTGCAATTTTAACACTGGAACAATTTATAATTTTTTTATTAAAAAAATAAAACTATTGTTAATAATTAAGTGTTGCCATCATATATGTAAATCCGCATTATGGTGTAACTACAAAAAAGGAAAAAAAATAAAAAAAAACAACAAGATGTGTAGGATTATTATAAGATTTAAGTACTTGCCGAACGAAAAAATACCTTTGCAACTATAGTCTATAATAATTTTTATCTATTATGTAAGTATCTATTCTAAAAACTTGTAAACAGTATGGATTATGTATTAAGTAATGAAAACACGGAGACATCAATGAAAATATACTATGAATGATTTTATCATTATAAAAGTACATCTTCAAAGTATACCTTGTTTTACAAAATATTTGAATTGTTATAATAGGAATCAATGGTAGTTAACTCGTCGCTTACAAACGCCGCAAGGCGGTCGCAGTGGGCGGGTATAGGCCGCGGATTATCCGGCGCTGCCGCCTTAAGACCTGAACACAATTATCTCCTGACATTTTTATTAAAGTATTTTTTTTAACAAACATGAATATTATTTCCTGAATTTTCTTAAATTTCATTGTTGAAGTGAACATTTATGTATTTTGTAATCTAAGTAATGAAGAGATTTCTTTTTTATATTTTCCGCAAAGCGGGTTATTGAGTAAGTTACAACGCTAAATTATTTTGTACATACAACATAAAGCCCTCACTCGTACAAGATCACATCAAAATATATGTATAATGAAAATATTACCTAATTAACAATAAAATAATATGTAGGTATACAAATATAATGGTTCGGGCCTGGGTACTGAGCACTTTTTAATATTTATAATCAACAACTAAAGTAGTAATAATACTTTTACTGTTTTTCTGGATTCGTTTATTTAATATTGTTCAATAAATCATTCACACTACACCTCTTTATCTGTTCTGTACACAGCTGATACATGAACATTTATTTCAATTTTTGTTTTCCCAAAAAGGTTGGTCGCCTGATATATTAATCTTATTTAAAAAATGTAATCGTCTATCTCTCTATCGCTATTATTAATCACGCGAGCGAAATGAGTCATACCACAATTATTATGAAAAGCAATCAAGGTAATATAAGAGCTTGTAGGCCCCAAGGTGGAGGGCTAAGGTCGCGGATAATCCGGCGCGGTGGAGCCCCACGGGCCTGGACGCAATTAACTCTCGACATGTTTCAATTTACACTCGCAAATACGCGGCCCGACAACTGGTCTATTGTCGCGTTATACTGGCCCGGCATACACATTTCCCCTGAATATGGGTCAACGTAAACATATACCGCTCAAATAACACCATTGACGACAATGCCAAAACGCAATTGATATAAACCGGTATGCTGTTGATTCTATTAATGACCGGTTTAGTTTTACTACGTTTTTCCTGTGTTTTATTCAGTACGAATATAAATTAAATGAAAACACAAATGACTATTTGCAACAGTCAGATTTGTTAGCATAACAATAATTAGTAATAAATATTCATTAAAACAACCAAAGCATGAAATATATTCAATGAAAATGCTCAAAAGTAGAATAATCTACACCGCGACCAAAGTGAATTTCACAGTTGACATTTTCCGACAGAGAATATCAAAACAAATCAGAACTCTCGTTTGAGAATCTTCACCCTAAATACAAATTTTGCGGAGTAGCAGAAATAACACTGCTAAAATAAAAAGACAAAACAGAATAAGAAATGCCATGCTTAAATACAGTAAGCATTCATAACCGCGAGGATCCGTATCCGGAGAGATAACACGAAATAATCTCGACAAGAATAATGTTGTTTCCATTTCATACACTTTTCGTTTAACAGCGGTTCCTGGCGCAGCGAAATAATAACTCATAAGTAAAATTATACCAGCGACGTTCTAATGTAGCTCCCGAGGCAAAGGCACAAAGAACTAAATAAAAACGGTGTTAGTCCGAAATTGCGCACCTACACAATAACAGGAAAGTCGCAGACAAGAAAAATCATTAATGTTCAGACAGCAAATCTCTCAACTACTTAATAATCAACCAACTACATAAAAGAATTTAATGACCAAAATATACCGAGCTAAAAGATTCACGGCCTCAACTTTAATATAATCCGTCCTAAATTTCACAAGCAGAGAATCATTTTTAAATTTATTTTAGTGGAAAGTCCATAGTTTGTTATCCGAGCAGACGCCCGCAGACGACGTAAGGTAATCCACACGAGAATAACAATGTTTTCACTTTATTTTCAGTTGTTTTTGCTCATTCCCATGAATGCTCCGGGGGGACAAATGGATACGACCGGGACCTTTGCCCTATTTACCGGGTGGTTTTCATGAAAAAAGCCCTCGGGTTTGCACAACTTTATTCGCGGTTTATTGTTCTTTTACAATTTAAAATTACAAACGAAATACGAGTAGGTGCGAGCTTCTGTTCATTAATGAACCGCTTTTCATTGGACGAAAGGGAATTCCTTTTGGACATTAAAAATAATATTTTATTTTCCCTCTGGAATCTCTCTTTTAATGATTTCGATAAATGAGGCATGTGTATACGTTAACTGCCTTTTACAAATACTTATGAATTATATGCGTATGTTATTCAATATATTTATCGTTCCAAAGGACGTTCTTAAATGGCTGCCTGTAATATTACACAACTGGCCTGAAATTCTACGCAGAATATATTTGAAAGAAAATACATCTTTTCAATCGTTTGAAATGGTGGTGACGAAAAAATAAGTATAATTTATTTCATGTATCATAATGAAATCACGTAAAAAAAAACCTTGAAATATCAAGTAGAATACCAAGTAGTATCAAGTAGTATCCTTCCTTGAGCATCTAGTATGGAGAATTTTGACTCTTCTCATAAAGATGAACCTAAAATAAAATTGGAAACAAGGCAGAGCCTTTCTTTTTCATGGTTGGTGCTTGGCGTATTAAATCTTCTTTCTCCATTTCCCTACCTTTATAATAAAATTCCACCTTTCATTCTTTTAGCAATATCAATTAAAGATATACGAGATCGTTAAAAATGGTACATATATCCGCAAATCTGTATCGTGCGCATTACCTTGAAGCGATAAGCTTTGAATTAGTGAGTAGAATACGTCGTTTCAACAGAGGGAATTATTATGTGCATATAGTTTAGTGTTGGTTTAGTTTGACACAGTCCAGCATAGATTACGTTCGTGTTTAGCTAAAAGTAATTAAAGAGAAAAAATCTAATAAGTTCAGTAGTGTGATTTTTTCCATACCGCTCGTTACAGAATTCCGAAGTAAAAATTGTAATTTTGGGGCTGTGGGGGATCGATATCGCAGTATGTGCGCGGGTTGTGTGGGCGTTCGAGTTGTATAAATGTAGTGTGTCGTACGATACGCAATAGTATGCATTTTTAGGTTGTCACGAATGCTTTCATTAATTTAATCAAAAAGTAAAAGTAGTCTGAAAAGTGTCTTACTTTCTCAGGTCTCTGTCAACTCTTGACAAGGAACACAGCCCTTTTAATTTTATTTTGGACTTTCGTAACATATTGTACATATATATAATTAAATTCAATAAAGGTTATATAAAAGATCCGTTCAAGATGCTCCAAAAAATAAAGGATACAGATTTTTCTTATCCCACGGATATCCGCGGATATGGCTAATGATATAGATATCCGGTACGTTCACACCATATTAATATTCACATAGTCAATCCATTATCTTTTTTGGTTGCCCTCTTTCACCGTAACCATACATTATTTATACTCATAACCTTCTTCGTTATGCTCGTTATCTCTTGTCATAATTGAACAGCAAAACTAAAGACGGCCAAGTTGTTTTCAGTTCCATTATTACTATACTACAACGTCATTTTAATATCTTGTAACGTAGAATGGTCATAAAATTCACTCGATCTTTATCACGTTGAATATCAAATACGAGTAAGTTAGCGAATAAGCCCACAATGCCTTTAATGTCAGCGGCTCTCTAATTATCGGTCGCCGGTGTCAGCTCTATTAAAACGTAAAATATAGCGTAAATATGTTTTGCAATTTTGTAACGACTTTAATATCGATTTCAACTGAAAACAGACGCAAAAGTAACGTTTTATAAACGTCATAACTCACTCTAAGGTCTTTTACATTTTCTACGAATAGGTACACGAAGAACATACGGTCAGCAACAGAAGTCAATCAACACTTTAGTAATAGATCACAATAAATCTTTCACAGTATTGATACAAAACAAACTAAACGTGGCTCCTTACTAAGAGCCTTCTGTACAAGTTCGCAGTCGCTGAGCTATGTTAGGTGTTTTGCTACGAGATACTTAGAATCAGAAATGATGACATCCGTTAGAGAACCAAAGTCACTGACATAGGTCATAGTAACAGCGCAGAATCGTTCCATTTGGAAACCGATGGGGGAGGCCTTGGTTCATTAGTAGACATTATCTGATATGAGATTAGATGATGATGATTCATACAAATCGTCAAGATTATGCCAATATGGTCATTATGACAAGTTACTAAAGTCTTAATAGACTACTGTTACTGACTTTATCTACAGTAAAAAAAATCAGTATCGGTACGAAACTCATTACGTTGCATCTAACGATTTCCATCGAGCTCCATAGAGCTCCCTGTTCACTATTATATATACTTTTGGGAGCTATTACTCGTTTATATATTACGAACAGGAAGACCAAACGGACGACACGAAAATATAATTGCCCGATATTATTCCCGAGGCACGTGTAAATCAATTAGCTTTAGAACGTTGCCAAATAACATTGCATGAAATTTAATAAAACCTTTCTTTATAGTGAGGTACCTATTTACTTCTCGAATTTTGACTGGGGTACCAACGCCACCTTACACAGCCTTAAGAATTCTAAAATAAGAAAAGAAAGAAAGTAGTAATTTTGTAGTGTTCTGTTCCTGCGGTGAGTGAGGTCGTCAGAGCTCACTATAAAAAAGTTTGCATAGGAATCAAATATGTTATCAACATAACGCCTACTCTTGATTTTAAAGTGTAGGCCATAGAGTAGATTTAATATGGTGTAGGCAACGTGGGAGTAGTGCCCTACGTACCATCAGACGGCCCATCAGGTTGATTTGCCACCATTTTCGTGTGTAAAAAAAAACGATTTATTAATTATGATTCGACATTTAAAAACAGACATCCTTTTCAATACCCATTAAACACAGCGAAATATCTGTATGCCTGTTGTAAACAGAAATTAATTTATTTATAAAGGTTCGCTATTTCATAAACAGGTATGCAGGTTAGAGTAATTGAGCTAATGTAAGCTTACCCAAGTAAAGATATTCCTCAAAAAGGTCATCTGTCTTTCAGACTTGGGGACTCGACAAGGCTCTCGCCTTCTTACAACTCCGGAGATGCTGTAAATACAATCTAGGCCAACATCAATTTTTTTTTTTATGTGATGATAGGCAGAACGTTTGGCCACAATCTCACCTGATGTGAAGCGAAGATGAGGCCTAAGATGCTACACGCTCGCCTAGAAGATGCTTGTTCACTCTGGCCTTAAAGATATCCAGATTATATTGATCCGGGAAAACAGACCCTGGCAACGAGTTCCACTCCTTAGCTGTTCGCATAATGAAAGATGAAGCAAAGCCCTTCGTGCGGATGGGAGGTATATCCACAACGTAAGGGTGAAAGCCTTCGCCGCGTCTAGTCGTCCGGTGGTGGAAAGGGGCGGGGGGGATCAAATTATGAAGAACATCCGCACACTCTCCGAAATGCAGCCGATAAAAGACCGAGAGGCAAGCTACACGCCTTCGATGGTCAAGGCTCTGGAGATTAGCCTCAGCGAGTGCCTCACTGCCGATGAGTCGCCTCGCTGGGTGCTCCACCGAATCCAGTGCATCCAACTGATAACGTGCAGATCCGTCCCAAAGGTGACAACAGTACTCCATGCAGCATGCTCAGATGTAAAATATCGTTTCACCTTTGAAAGAATGCCAAGTTTTTTGGGTGCAGTTTCAGCAATGGATTCGATGTAGCGACCGAAATTAAGATTGGCAGAGATATCTAGACCCAAGAGGTCCAGATGGTCGCTAACCGGAACGGAGACATTTCGAAAAGTCGGAGTCAGATGAAATGGACTCCGTTTCGCCGAGAAGAGACATGCCTGCGTTTTGGACGGATTGAACCCAACCAAGTTGGCCTCACCCCAGAGGGAAACAGCTTCCAAGGTTGCATTCACTCCCTCCACCTCCCTCAAAGATCGAACATTAGCTCTAGACTTCGCATCAGACAAGTACCTCTCCGAAACTGTGCTGTCGTCCGCGTACCCAAAGATACCGGGAATTAGAAGCAGGTCGTTGATATGCAGCAAGAATAGAGTTGCGGAGAGGACAGAACCAAGCAGATCCGATGAGGAGCCATTAATGACTACCCGAATTGATCTGCCCTCCAGGAAATCCGCAATCCAGTTGCAAAGTCCGGTAGCGATTCCGTATGATGGAAGTTTGCCAACAAGACTTGCATGCCAGACCCTGGCAAAAGCCTTGGAGATATCGAGGGAAACGGCGAGAGCTTCACCGTGTTCCTCTATGGCTTCGCTCCATAAGTGAGTAGCATACACAAGAAGATCCCTTGTAGACCGCCCACGGCGGAAGCCAAACTGGCGGTCACCAAGGAGATCGTTATCTTCAAGGTAAGCTAGGAGACGGTTGTTCAATACACGTTCCATAATCTCACAGAGTATGGACGTGATTGCGATTGGACGATAGTTGGCAGGATCGGCACGGCTACCCTTTTTTGGTACTGGTTGGACATTGGCAACCTTCCAGGCATTCGGAACTTGTCCGGTTCTAAGAGATAAGCGGTACAGGCGAGTCAGAATGGGTGACAACTCAGGTGCACAATTTCGCAGCACAATAGCTGGAATGCCATCAGGGCCACTAGCTTTATTTATATCAAGAACGCTTAGCGTTTTGAGTACCTCTTTTTGGTGAATATGAAGTTCTGACATCACAGAAGAACACAGAGGTAGCTTAGGTGGATTAACGCCAGCAGTATCTAGTTGCGAGTTATTCGCAAAGATAGAGGCAAACAAGTCTGCCTTCTCCTTGGCGGTGTGAGCTAGCGACCCGTCAGGCTTAATTAAAGGTGGCAGCGACGACCGACAAAAGTTAGCTTCAACTGACTTGGCCAGAGACCAGAAAGCTTTACTCCCGGACGGAAAAGAGGCCAATCTGGTACCAATTCGGCCAATGTGGTTGAAGCGGGCCTTGCGAAGAACACCTTTGCAGTATTTGGCGGCACTGTTATAGGCTTTCTTCAGTTTCCGAACGTTTTGTGATTTACGTGCTCGAGCATCCGCCCAGGATTGGTAAACGGAATGCTTAAGCGCCTCGGCTTTAGCACAATCCGCATGAAACCAGGGGCGGGCGCTGAACCGGCGCGATACGTCAGAATATGGAACAAAGTATTCCATAGCCTGACGCAACACACCAGTGATAGCATCCGCGCAGCAGGTCGGATCTTCTGAAGAAAAGCAAGTGCGACGCCAAGGATATGATGCAAAGAAATGCCACATCTCATCCCAATCTGCTGATTTGTATCGCCATACGCGCCTTGTTCCGATAGGATCTAGGTCGGGCGGAGAGTAGACAGACACGGACTTCACCAGACAGTGGTCAGAACTCCCTAGTGGAGACGAAATTACGACTTGATATCGGTCCGGGTCTGTTATCAGCAGAAGGTCCAGGCAATTTGGTGTGTGGCCATCAATGTCGGGTACACGGGTAGCGCCCTTTACCAGCTGGGAGAGCCAGCGACATAGCAAATGTATGAGCCAATCTTCCAGCGTGGTCGGTTTTCTGGTACGGGAACAACCACTCGTGGTGGTGAGCGTTAAAGTCCCCCAGAACGACTAGTTGCGCACTCGGGTACCTCTGTTGAGCTGTTTCGGCGGAGGCGCTGAGGTACTGAAACAACCTAGTTGTCTCCGTGTTCTCAGTGTGCGACCGATTAACACAAGCATAGAGTATTTGCTCTATACCAGTGTTCACCAGAACCCACATTGCCGAGAAAATGGGATCCTCAAGGTTACGGAGGCGTCGGCAGCAGATGTCGTCGCGAGCATACACGCAGGTACCAGCGCGTGGTTTAAAATTGTGCCTCAGGGTGTAACCTGGGTAATGCAAATAAGCTACGTCAGTCGGCCATCGGATTTGCGTCTCCGTGAGGAACAGCAGGTGAGGTTTATCGGTCTCGAGGTGTAGATGGACACTATTGATATTTGAGTGCAGACCTCGAATGTTGGTAAGATGCACTTTTAGTGCGAGGGAGTGCATCCGCTGTTTCACCAGTTTCTTTTTACCAATTTTCATTTAAAATAGACAGTCCCAAAAAAGGAACATGGTTTTTTTTTAATACAAAGGACGACAAATGACTTAACACCACCTGATGTGAAGCGGTAAGAAGAGTCTATATGCTAAGACAGCTAGTTGCAGCTTATCCGCTTCCACCTTGCCGGCCCAAAAGGTGCCTTTTCACGCCTCTTTTGAAGGAACCAATGTTATAGGGAGGAGGGAAAACATGTGCTGGCAAAGAATTCCAAGGTTTAAGGAGGTTTCAGTAGTTTATGATCAACAGTGAGTTTATTAATTGCAAACAATAACCAAGCTACGAATTCAATTCATGCTAAAGACTCACACCCGTATATCAGGGTGCAGTGACAGACGAACGGCGAGAAAATCGTTTCTTTTATTATAAAAGAGGAGAAAATTAACGAAACACGATAAAAAACGAATACCTGAGTGTTGTTCAAGAATATCTGTCGTGCTGAGAGCACTCTGTTGTAATAAATTCACTCTCAATTTATCTTTTGGTGGATTGCTTTGGTTGTAATAGCGGATGGGGCGTGGGAATTTCGGCAAAAAGCCCTCAACGCTTTCTGTACTTGCTGAGCGCAACCATTACACAAAACATTATTCTAAATTACATTCGCGGCGTTACGATAATGTTTTTGTTCATTTAATAAAAGACGAAATGTTATTTTTCAATTAGAATAAATCAAAACTACACAAAGCTATGGCTCTTTGATTTGAAAACACTGATGGAGTGAATTTAGTTATGTAATAACATTGCTATATCGTAATTGCTTCAACACTTTTTTCTGTTTTATATGGTTTACTGTATTATTTTAAGAATTGCGTTTCTGTGGTTGTAGCTCAAATTTTGAGCTGGAAGTCAGTCAGTCAGCTCGAAGAAATAGTTATTGGTTTGGGGCTTAACCATAACCTAGTCGACATGATGATTGGAAACAATGACATAAGCAACCACAGAAACGCAATTCTTTCAACATAAACTTTTCTTCTTCTTTCTTTTTTAGCCGTTTTCAACCATTACGGTGTAGGCCTCCTTCAGCTGCCGCCACTTGTCGCGGTTTTGTGCTTCTGCATCCAATCACCTCCTGCCACCCTCCTCACATCATCCTTCCAGCGCATCTGTAGGTTACCTCTAGGTCGCTTCTCCCCCCAAGGCCGCCACTCCAAGACCGTCTTGCACCAGGAACCATGTCTCCGAGCAACATGACCCGCCCAACGCCACTTAAGACCTGCCACACGCCTGATTGCATCTGCAACACCGCTTGCCTCTCTAAGCCATGCGTTTGTTTTATGGTCCCTAAGTGTAACCCCCACCAATGTCCTTTCTAATGCCCTCTGGAGACCAGAGGGCATTAGAAAGGTCCAGAGTCTGGACCACTTGTATTTTAATAATACATCCTCTTGTTAGGACCCAAGTTTCAGCTCCGTAGGTTAACACTGGCAGGATACACTGGTTGAATATTCTGGCCTTTTGTTCTGCTGAAATCTTCTTTCGAAAAGCAAAATCCAGTCTGAGTAAGCGGCCCACATCAATCGCATACGTCTATCGATTGAATTGAGCTGGTTCTCCTTTCCCATTCTTATTTCCTGACCCAAGTGAACATACTTATCTACTCTCTCGATAACAGTTTGGTTTACTGTAATAGCTACAAGGCTTTCTCTTTCATTGGTCATGATCTTTGTTTTGTGCAGATTCATTTCCAAGCCAACCTGTAGAGACATATACAAGTGTAGAAAATGACTTAAAGGGTTTTCTTCCTTGAGTAGATAGCAACAAAGTCTGTAGATTTAATTATATACAATAAATTCACATACAGAATGGTGCCGTCAATACGACAATAAATTAAAACATGGGCTATATTAGTTCATAGAAATGGTTAACCGCTTTCAAAAATACCTTATTCGTTTGATAATTTCATGACGTTTGTATGAAATAGTATAAAATTGGCTGCATTATTTCATAGAAAGGTCATGAAATTATCAAATGAATAGGATGTTTTTGAAAGTGGCAACCCATTTCTATGGACTAATGTAGCCCATGTTTTAATTTATTGTCGTATTGATGGCACCACCCTGTACACTCAAGTAAGTTTTATCTTTTGATACAACAACAGAATGAGAGGAAATGTATTGATCAAAGATACATTAGTTTATTATCTACATTAAAAATAAATTAGCAGTGGATATTTTTACACCTTTCACAATCCGGACGAACCTGTGAATTTCCTCTAGACGATCTGTAAGCTTACGTACACCCTATAATACGATTCCTCTAGTCTATTTGTAAGCTTACGTAAACCCTATAATACGATTACTCTAGTCCATCTGTAAGCTTACGTACACCCTATAATACGATTCCTCTAGTCCATCTGTATTTTCTGTATTTGCAATACAAGCTAACGTACACTTATAATACGATACGGTTGAGTTCATATTCCAACATCGTAGGGTATACGTTAGCTTCTAACGCAAGTAAAGATGGACTAGAAAAAAATCACAGGTTCGTCCCAAATCCTCGGTAGCTCACATGATTAGTCAGTCATCCGGATTGTGAAAGGTGGCGGGTTCTGTCATCGCCTGAGGACAAGATTTTTTTCTAGTTTAAATACTATTCTAAGATTTAAGAACATTTATATAATGTTAAAAATATAAATTAAGAATATGGAGATAGATTGCATCCTGAAAAAGGACATAGGCCACTTTTTGGAGCGAGTACCGACACGCGGACAGAGCCGCATGCGAGCACTAGTGTTACTCGTAGGATAAGTCACCAAGAACACTTTATAACCTACTCGTAACAGACAAACACAAATTCAAAACAATTAACTAAAAGTATCAGCACTACCAAAACACCGTGGAATAATCATTTTACCGCGTGTTATTTTTCCGCACCAAAACTTGATATTACTGAATATTAACCTTACAAAAAATATACTCGTTATAAAACTGCTGGTGCCGAAGATGTATGTGTAATTTTATGGTCTCGTTTTGTTTTGTTATGAGTAGTGTCTGCCATTAAACATTTTATAACCTTACAAGCTGTTACAATACGAGTCCCTCTTGTTAGCTTTTAGGGAGTTTCATAGGCTGTACCTACCTTTGTATTTCAAGGTGCTTAAAACAACGGACCAATATCATAGCGTAGAAGAGAACAGATAAATAAACAAGAGTCTAAATACTGTTACTTCTGACAGCTCTAAACTGCAATTTAGAAAATAATTATAACGAAAACAAACCTCATATTGAAAAGACTTCCATTAAAAAACGTATAACTAGACAGGCTAATAAAATAAGCCTGAAAACACCTAGGGTGAATTTTTTAATAGTTAACGAAAAATTATGTTTTTAGTAGCAAAATCATTTAATAAATCACCAAAGATATTTACTAAATAAGCCTATTGGGTACTTTTAAAAGGTTACTAAAACATCACATTTCAAAGAACTTTCCAATATAAGATACATTAATAATCAAGAAAATATTAAATAATTTATAGAAGACTAGTACACCCGCGGCTCTGCCCACGTGGACGTCGGTTATCGCGCTTAGCGGTAGCCTATATGCTTTCTTATGATGTAATCTATCTCCATGCTAAATATCATCTAAATTGGCGTAGCAGTTTAGAAGTAAAGACGTAACAGACAGACAGAGTTACTTTCGCATTTATAATAACTAAATAAGCTCGTTCTCGTAAGCTACAACACTACTGCGGTATAGTCTTTTTTTTCGGGGATAAATCCGACTACAGACCTACCCGCCACTGGCTAAGTGACGGGCGTGTGTGGGGGTCGCCCAGCGCTTATAAGGTCCTAGGTTGCCTAGGGGTGGTTTGGTAAAGGACTATCACCGGGCATATCGAGAGGCCCATAAGGCTCTACGGACTGCGATCTGCAGGGCCAAGGCTGACGCTCAGGAGCAATTCATCGCGCTCCTTGACAACGACCCCTGGGGGAGGCCATACAGGGTGGTGAGGGGGAAATTCAATGGCGCCGCCCCTTCCACGTCCTGTATGGAGCCAGGGCTCATGCGAAGGGTGCTAGGGTCTTTGTTCCCAAACCCTGGACCATTCGTGCCCCCCAGGATGCCCCCCACTGACTCCACATTGGAGTTGTGGGCTGACGGTCTCCCCGTGTCGGATGTGGAGTTCGATATGGGGAAGGACAGGCTCCGGTGTAAAAATAAAGCACCGGGGCCAGACGGCGCCCCATCCAAGGTGGTGGGGATAGCTCTGGGCCCCCTGGAAGAGCGGTTCCGCGCACTGCTCAATAAGTGCATCGCTTCGGGTTGCTTTCCCAGGAGATGGAAGGCTGGGAGGCTGTGCCTCCTCAGGAAAGAGGGCCGCCCCGCTGACTCGCCGTCGGGTTACAGGCCGGTGGTCTTGCTCGATGAGTCCGGGAAATTTTTTGAAAAAATTATTGCTTCCCGGATCACCGAGCACCTCGAGGACAGAGGGCCGAACCTGGCAGAATGCCAGTTTGGCTTCCGCACCGGCCGGTCCACGATGGACGCGGTGGCTCGTCTCAAAAGGTGGACTGAGGCGGCCACAACACAAGGGGAGGCTGTGATCGCGGTGTCTCTTGACATCGCGAACGCATTTAATAGCCTACCCCATGAGTGCATTGAGGAGGCACTCATATTCCACCGAGTGCCTCTCTACCTCCGCGTCCTCGTGGGGGAATACCTTCGTGGGAGAGAGGTCCTCTATGAGGACGCGGAGGGCCGCGTCCAGTCATGGCCAATGGCGGCAGGTGTACCCCAGGGTTCTGTACTAGGCCCCTTACTATGGAACCTGGGGTACAACTGGGTTCTGCGTGGCGCCCTCTTGCCGCGGATGGATATCGTCTGCTTTGCAGATGACACGCTGGTCGCGGCAAGGGCGCGCGAATGGGAAGAGGCGGTCCACCTTGCGTCGGTCGGCACGTCCATGGTCGTCCGGCGCATCCGCCTGCTGGGGCTGGAGGTGGCTCTCTCCAAAACGAGAGCCATGTCCTTCTACGCCCCAAGACGCAGAACCCCACCGGGGCTCGAAGTCCGGGTAGAGAGGGTCCGAGTTCCTGTCGAGGTGTACCTTAAGTACCTCGGCTTGGTCTTGGACCCTCGGTGGAACTTCGAGGAGCACATTAAGCGCCTCTCTCCCCGGCTTTGTGCCACCGCAGCCGCGCTTGGACGGGTCCTCCCGAATGTGGGTGGTCCCAGCTCAGCGTGCCGTCGACTTTACCACGGGGTGGTAAAGTCTATGGCACTGTACGGAGCCCCGATGTGGGCAGAGCGCCTCTCCCTCCGCACACGCGCCCTCTTGCGTCAGCCACAAAGGGTCATTGCGATCCGGGCCGTGCGGGCTTACCGAACGGTCAGTCACGGGGCTGCCTGCGTTTTAGCAGGTACGATCCCGTGGGAGATTGATGCCCTGGTGCTGGCCAGAGTGCATCAATACCGGGTCGCGGCAAGGGAGCGGGGGGAGCGACCCGACATTGATGAAGTGAGGCGGGTCCGCACTTTGGCGCGGAGGGAGGCTCTGCTCCAATGGGGAGAGACCCTAGTCACTCCCACAGCCGGCCACCGGACGATTGAAGCGATTCGTCCGGTGTTGGAGGAGTGGGTTGGGCGCCGGCTGGGCAGCCTCACGTACCGCATGGTGCAGGTACTGACCGGACACGGCTGCTTCGGCCATTATCTGTACCGTGTCGCCCGTCGGGAGGAGACACCGCGGTGTCATCACTGCGACTCCCCCGACGATACAGCCGAGCACACCCTTGAGGAGTGTCCGGCCTGGCGACACGAGCGCCGCGAACTTCGTGCGGCGCTCGGTGGTGGTCACCTCTCGCTACCAGTCATGGTAAGAGCCATGGTTGGTAGCGAGAGGGTATGGGGGGTTGTCGCCTCCTTCTGCGAGACTGTGCTCACGCAGAAGGAGGCAGCGGAGAGGGAGCGGGAAGAGGACCCGCTGGCCGCCCCTATCCGGCGTAGGCGGGTGGGCAGAAGGAGGCGGGCGGTGATCGCTCGTCTTCCTGCGCCCTAGGCGCGGCCGCGTGCGTGGGTGGCCCCCACGCACGCATTGCACAGGCCGCCAAGTCAGAGATTGCCCAAGTGACTCTGGGCAATCTCCAATGGCGCAAAACCTGGCCGTAAGGCCGGGTTGCCTGGGGGTGGGCTGGTGAAATTGCTTCGGCAGAGCCTAGGCTACCCCCGCGAAGGGCAATGGAGTTACCGGGGAGTTTTAGTGGGTATTCCCAGTGTCTTTGGCGCTAGGCGACCCCCACACACGCCTGTCGCCTAGCCAACGGCGGGTAGGTCTGCAATCAGATTTCTCCTCGAAAAAAAAAAAAAAAAAAAAAAACGGGTGGTTTGGTAAAATTGCTTCGGCAGAGCCCAGGCTACCCCAGGCTACCCCCGCGAGGGGCAGTGGAGTTACCGGGGAGTTTTAGTGGGTATTCCCAGTGCCTTATAAGCCTTTTATGGCGACCCTTACACACGCCTGTCACTTAGCCAGTGGTGGGTAGGTTTGTAGTCGGATTACTCCCCAGTGTTGTAGCTTACGAGAACGAACCTAGTTATTATAAATGCGAAAGTAACTCCGTCTGTCTGTTACGTCTTTGAAAACTGTAACCGATTTGTTACTATCTTTTTGATACACATATTGTAGGCAAGGGTTACTATACTTAAATTAAGATTTAGAGCGTATCTTCATAGCTAGGCCTAATCGACTATGACTAACAAATAAGTTACCTATTAAAGTATCAAAAAGCCAGGCTGTTACACGTATTGGGCCATATCAAAAAAACTGCTGTACCGATTTAGATGAAATCTTTACTGCTTCCTAACTAGAAGTTAATGTAAACAAATAAAAAAGAACGATCACGCTCCTATAACTAGCTTTGGAGAAATGCGTGGACAAACAAACATACATAATTGTTCGGTATTCTACAGTTTCTATAATATTTCATACGCACGTATCGATCATAACATCCTTTTTATGAAGTCGGTTAAAAATACAATTTCATTTTAGAAACATTCGCTTGCTTCATACACATAAAATGAGATTCCCTGTACAAATATAGACGTTTAGCTGTAACTAATGGGGCGTTAATAATTTGTGCAAGACCCTATTGAATAGAAGACGCAAGATTTATAACTACAGACTTCTGGCAAGATGCCTCCTGGCACGCTGATTATGCACTTTTTAAACGTCTCTAAAACGCGCAATTAAATGTGGCTAACATTTTCTGAAAAGTAATTTTCTTGGATCGAATTTTTTCACAAAGTTCTATATACCTTTAAAATCAGGATATCATTCAATGCGATAGCCTACTTTAAGCAATCCAATAGGATTGGTTTGTAGTTATAATTTTGATAATAAAGTTTTTTTTTCGTTTTATAAAATTATTATGCTAATACGAAATATCGTATAGGCGTAATCTTTATTACAACTATCCTTAAGATAGCCTCACACTATACGTAGTGATGCTACTACGACTGTCTTGTCTAATCGCAAATATCTTTATTTCATACTTACGTAGGTAGGTACAACTTAAATAAAGAGATTAAAAAATAAACGAATATCAAGACGAGTACAATAAATGGTTCTCTACAAAAACACAGACAAAATGTTACTTTAAAATTTTTCTCAACAACATAAACGAAATATCAAATACCTACAACGCTAATGAATAAATAAATGAATATTAACATCTTAAGAATCTTGTAATTAAAATACTAAGTAAACTTCGAAACAAAAGAGGTTTAGTTATTCTGCTTCACTTACTATTACTCATTAAGTTATAATTGCTTTCATACCAATTAAGATGTTATTTCGCACATTAAAATTTTAATTCGACCGAAGCGCGGGGAACGTTACATAATCTAATGACTAAATGGTGAAACGTGCACATTTACACATGACAATTAAACTGTTATGAAACCTCAGTGATTTCATCATGATTGTAATTTAATGGCGCGTCAAGTAATCAATCTATCCATTATTGTTATCTAGAAAATTTTTGTAAAATTGAAATGATAAAAATAAATACGAAAAGAATATATAATAAATAATAAAATTAAGTTCGGTTTCAAAACTCTGACAAGTTTTTTATACCATTATTGACCTTTTTGTGTGCATTATTGCCTGCTATTAAATGGTACAAAGTTTAATAACGGGCACCTTACCCATGTTAATATAGTCATATAAATACTATGGTGTTATCAAAAATTCGAAATGGTAAAATAAATTTAAAATTTCTTCATACAAAAAGTTCGGCCACTAAAACAAAATGTATGGGAAATTTCTAAATGAATTTTAATTTTGAATTTTTGATAACACTATCGTATTTATATGAGTAAGTTAACATAGTTAGGTGCCCTCTTGTTATACCATGTACCAAACACCTTGTATAGTTATCACTTTAAAAGAACACTATAATTTAAGTTAAACAATATTTGTGCAATGTCTTTAAATAAAATACTCATCAATAATAATAAATTAAAGACCTTTTTCGGCAAGTGATAAATATCATCCTACTCCCATTAAATGTTTTGACATGGAGATAGCTTACATCCTGACAAAGGACATAGATACCTTTTTGGCGCGAGGCGGACGGCCATTATTATTTTATTGGTACGAACAGCAACAGTGCCTTCAATTCAGCTCAACAAGAAAAGATACACAGGTAGTTAGTAGAAGCTAATTACAGATTCACGCATGTAGTTTACTGAACAAACATACGTAGACACAAAACATAAGACCATCGTTACTATCCAAGATCTAAATAAAAATACAATAAAGTTAATATTAATAATATATACAGTAGTATCTATAAATAGAAGTCTGCTAACTGACTCTTTCGCCAATTGGATATTTGTATTGAATATGTCAAGGTCTAGAATTTGAGAGATATTTAATTAAACTGTTTACTGGCTCGATAAATAAAACTATTCTGTCTATAATTGGTGTTATAAAGATGCAATGACAAAGATGCGTTACGATACAGTTGGAGAATCTTTGCAGCAAAGAGGAGTTACCTACTTCTTCTAAATGTTCTTGACCAATTCGTCAAGGCCTCATATCATCGCTTAACGTTATTGTATTTTAAGAAGTTGATGTTTGAAGCCTCCATGCTGGACACGGAAGCGAGTAGACATAGGCCATACACCGAGCTATTGCGGCCGGCGACGAACTTCTGGCCCTCGAGGAAGCCATCCAAATATATAAGCCAACAAAGAGAAGTTGGACAAAGTGGAAAACGCCCTCTTCAACTTTGTCCAACTTCTCTTTGTTGGCTGGCGTACCGCTGAACACTTGTGGGTAAAAATAATCAACAAAGCTCTGATATAGTGTGCCAATATCTTAGTGCAGACTCTGGTTGACAAGTGCGCGGGCCTTTGGCTTTGTTATCTGAAGCCTCCATGCTGGATATGGAAACCAGTAGGCTGAGGTCGGCCACCGTCATGTCGGGGTGGTGAGGAACTTCTGACCATCGAGGACGCCATCCAGACATTTTAGGGCGTTTCCCACTTTATCCAACTTCTCTTTGTTGGCTGGAGCACCGCCGAACACTTGTGAGTAGAAGTAATCAGCGAAGCTCTGGTATAGTATGCCGATATCAAAGTACAGTCTCTGGTTGGCAAGTGCGCGGGCCTTTGGCTATCCTCAGGGTACAGGGCCCTTGCCATATTAGTTGACCAGATACATGGTGATGGCGCGTGCCTCCGTCGTGAGAAGCAGTCATCAACTAGCGTGGGGACTGTGTGTTGCGGATTCATCTTTAAGTATTCAGGTTTCAGATGTTTGCCCTAGGGCAAACATCTGAAACCTGAAGCTTAACACCTCATGAAGCTTAACACCTCAACCTGAAGCTTATACTAGTATAAGCTTCAGGTTGAGGTGTTAGTTCAAGGCTGTAAAAACAGCCGAAGGACAGCTCTGCAGAGCGCTAAGTACTTCCGGCATTGTTCTATTTTTGTATGTTTATGAGCTAAAATTAGGACAGCGAGCTTACTAAAGCTTTTTAGCAACAAGACAGACAAGTGACTCTACCTGCTATTTATAAAAAGAAAATTGTATAGAACTTTAACCTTATTTAACCGCAGTTCTAAATGTGCCGCCTAAAGTATATGAAACATTCATGTATCAGTCACTTCTCATCCAAAATTAAACTTTCCTAAAAGTCATTATATCTTCATGTGTTTGAATAAGGACGAAAGGAAGGGAACTTACAACTGGCTCTTTGCTAACCATAATAATTAAGTCTTTCAAAAAGCACAAGTGCAGCTTTTTAAGCTTTGTTATAATGAAATAACTTTCCAAGCGAGGACCATTATCATTCCAGGGACTAGGTACCATAACGAATACTGAGTGCTACCTTTCTATGTTACAATACTTTACATTTTTGTACTGCACCACGCGAGTAGATGAGCCTCATTAGGTAAATTTATTCTCATCCGACCTGTAGAAAGTAAACATGTATACCTACCTGTAACGCAACGTTAAGTTAGCTAACGCCCGTCACAAAAGTTTGGTTTAGTAGAACAGGGTCGTAACATAAAATTTTACAACAACTTTAGACGGTACGATATTATAGCTTTTTGATATCTCGCCGTATCCAATAATAGGTTTATTACTTGTAATTTTGAAGTTTTTACATCCCACCGAGGATATAGGAAGTAATTTGATGTCTATGCGTGCAATAAATTCAAAAGCACATTTATCAAATCTTAGAGCCCACTGAAATAGTCACGTACAAAACCCGGCCGTGATTTGAAGTAATATAAATTTATATCCTTTTAAACGACATTGTAATGTTGCCGATAACGTGGTGAAATTAAAATTGGGTCCGACAATTTCTTTTTCCATTAAGTAATTTTAATATAATGGTTGTCTTTTTTATATTTTAACAGAACAGAAATGTTTATTCTTGAATTAAAATTTTGTAAAAGTCGTCATTAAATAAATTTATTGTCTCTGGTGTGCAATAAACAATATTTATACTTATTTTTACGAATTACCACTATCCGTCTATATACGTCCCACTGGTTAACACTGGCCTTAAAAAAGGGCTTCTTACGTGGAAAAACACGTGAGCAGTTCGGGCGGATTTTATTATTATTATATTAAAAATCCCTGCATTAAGTCTAATTGAAGTCACAATCTTTTTCAACTAGTGGTTGCCTCTCAATAAGGTTTTCTATGCTCAATTAATTAGTCACGAATCATTCTTAGTCCTCACCGCTGTACTTAATACCTAACCATGAAAATTTTTCGACTACTATCAGTGTCACAGACGGACACAATTTAATTTTAAAGTTTGCTGGTAAGTAACTCGGGAGGGACGTAGGAAATTTGCATATTTGTGCGTTTAAGCCCGGTGTGTCCCGGGCCGGCGGGTGATTGAATTATTTACTGAGTGGCGGCCCCACGTTGCTCAGCGGACGTGAGGAGAGTATCCTCGGATTTTCACTCTCAAATAATTGTTGTTATTACAGTTATCTTAGCTTTACATAGACACACACACGTAATGCACTTAAGTGTATAGTTAGTCTCATAAACTTTCTAAACGAACAGAAATTCCAATCTGAACAAACAGTTCCCAGTAATTCTGGGACTTGCCCTATGTTTCTAAATGAACCACTATTTTTCAATTGGCAGTTCAATATATCAGATATTATTTCAATTTGTCATGTGAAGCTACACAAAACTGATGCTATCACCTTTGTTTGTCAAATGAAAGACAGAGCCAGCATCACTTAAACCACGTCTAAGTTTACTCTACGTTTTATAAGGAGTAATGAGTTTTAGATTTTATTGTCAGAGTCAGTCAGATGCCATTATTTTGCACGTAATATCTATTTCCTCTGTATTTATTCAAGCCACATTTGTAAATAAGTTTAAATGCCCTAAATCGGGGCCACTAGGCTGTTAACTCTGAATTCATTGGTCAACATGTGGGATTTGCTGGTAGGTATACTCTAAAATATTTTTTATGTATATTAATCAGCTTAGTGTGATCTTCACATTAGATCCTCTGTGCTTTTAACATAGAATACTTCTTCTACTCTACCACAACTTTACAAGATGTCAAATCTTGTTCAGCAGAATATGTGCGGAATAAAGATTAAGAGCTATTAACATTATTTTAAGAGGTAACTTTTAGAATTTATTTTTTAATTAAAAAGTTAAAATAATATTAAAGATGAGAAGACCCTATACAGATTTATAATTTATTATTATTAATCTACTTTGCTTGTATAGTTCTGTACTTATTTCCGTGATATACATCTTTCATCGTAATATGTATTTCACTCTTTTTTACTTTATATTTAGAAAATGTTAGTCTTCGTATCTTGGAAAGACTGGAAGTGATTGTCCCCAAGCTACGCCTAGTATTGCCATATTATCTGCCTACTCGTTAAGAACACCTATAGTGATTCTGTTACAATCTGCCTACACACACCCGGAGATCAATATAGACACTGTGATATTAAGATTTGTGGGCATCTTAGTCCAAAGATATTCTTCAACTAATACCATAATATAAGCGAATATAAGATGAAAGTACACCCTAAGAGGTCATGTACTGACAGTCCGCGATTTAGAATTGATTGATGGTACAAAAAAGTGGAATTGAGAACAGTGCTCCAATTGATAGAAAGATGGGCATTACTATTGACAAATTTTTCTAAAATAATATCTTTTATAACATAAATTGGAATTTCGATGTAGTGTTATGTTTAAAATAAACAAAGTAATGAAATACATTTACAAAATAATGTTTACGTTTAAATTTGAAGTACACGCAAAGTTTCATAAAAATGTCCATTTACGCCAACTTGTATCAACATACGAAGGTTTTATTTCTAATGTTTGCATATTAATGTTCATAGGAGCCCATAGGAATGGCTTAGGAGAATATTAATGACGTCATCCCGTTATTTCATTAAGAGAGGCCGTTTGTAACTTCCTTTGCCGAAATTAGGAATTAATGGCATTACCATAAAATATGTTGCTATGAAATTTGCGTAGCAAAGATGAGCTTCATATTAAGTGTATGTGGATTTGATGTTTGTGTTTTGTAGATTTTATTCTAGCTTAATATTAATGTAACTTTTTTTAACCGACTTAAAAAACGAGGAGGTTCTCAATTCGGCCGGTATATTTTTCTTTTTTTTTCTATGTACGAGTATGTACACCGATTACGCCGAGACTACTGATCCAATTTACGTGATTCTTTTTTTGTTCGATGCGTAATAGTTGCCATTTGGTCCCATTATTTTTTTTTTCAAAATGAGTTGGGTTGTTTGGTTTTATATAAAAAAAATGAAATCATTAAGTCGTGTACATATGCGAAATTGGCGGATTTTTGCTTTCCTATTACTTTTTTAGTGAAACGATACGATAGCAGGAAACAATATAAGTTGACGGTCACCCATCTAGCTTCGACTTTAGAAATCTATCACTAAAAATTGTGAAAAAAAAATTTAAGCAAAAATTAAAACCGACTTCAAAAAACTGAAAAGGTTAAAATAATTAATTTAAGTAGGTACTCATTCCCTAGAAACATATTTTTGGAGTTGTTTCCAAAAACAATAGAAAGTGAAGCACCGACTCCAAAAAATATGTTTCTAGGGGATTTGAACCTTTTCAGTTTTTTGAAGTCGGTTTTAATTTTCGTTTAATTTATTTTATTATTTATATATATATATATATATTAAAACAACTTGCTTAAAGCATACCGCAGGGCTGTCTTCCACGACGTGCTACAGCCCGTCCCAATATAAGTACTATCCACAGAGAGAGATATGCTTACTAAAGTTTTGATGCCTAGCATTTTTTAATATTTTGCTGTGATATTGTGCTTGGTAACTAAGCTTGTGGTAGGTCTATCTATCTCTTAATGTCAGGGCACGGTTGTTTTGGCCATTATCTGTACAGGATCGGGAGGGAGCCGGTCCGCCGGTGTCACGAGTGCGGTGATGACGATGATACGGCACAGCACACGCTGGCTATCTGCCCCGCGTGGGCTGACCAGCGGAATCCCGTTATCGCGATAACCGGGATGGACCTCTCGCTGCCGACCATAGTTAAAGCTATGGTTGGTAGCGCGACGTCCTGGAATGTAGTCGTCTCCTTCTGTGAGCGCGGGATGCGCCCGAAGGAGGCCGCGAAGCGAACCCGGGAGCTGGACCCTCTCGCACCATCAATCAGCAGAAGGCGCTCTGGCCGAAGGGCCCTGCTCAATCCGCCGTAGTTGGTACAGCGGGTGATGGAATGTGGCTCTATCGTCCGCAGTACACCCCAGTGTTGGAAGAATAGGTATCCTGTATTTGCGCGGGATATCTTTCACCCCGTACATAAGCCTAGGCGGCCGACCGTGGACGACTATATAGTTCCTCGCGTAGATGCGTTGACATGCGGAGTAAATGGACAGTTTTTAAGTTGGTATGCCAGAAACTAGGAGAGTAATTACTAGGCATGGACGGCATTTCATCTTAGGCCCCAGGATGGCAACGCACCTGCAATATCAAGTGATTTTTCATTGTTTTTGCAGGTGTCTATAGGCGGTGGTAACTGCTTACCATCAGGTGGGCCGTCAGCTTGTTTGTCGTCTAGTTGTAAAGAAAAAAAAAGTCCAACATAACCCTGTTGCGTCCACTCATCGCTTTGTGGTAGGTATAAAATCTTTTTCTGATCAAGAAAAAATTAAAAAGGTCTATCTGTCTCTGTGATAATGATAACATATTGGAACCGGTAATTAATCGCGATAAAAAGTAAGTTACGCATAGTAATGATAACCTGATATATCAGAACAATAATGTCACACAACAACGCACCAAGCGAAGATAGCTTACACAATGTAGTAACAAAGTACTAAGTGTTCTTTAGTTGCAATATTACGTAAGGTGAAGATGCTACACTATGCCCTACATCTCTTGAAAATATTAAAAACTGTTTCTAGAGTTCATCAAAGCAGTCAAGGGGGGTACAGCTTTAGTAGTGAAGGGTAAGTTTTGCGTGCTTCCCTGCAGCTTCCTTCAAGATGACAACTATGTTTCGCTATGTCTACTGACTTTATGAGAATTTCAACATAGCTTTACTCGTAGATGTAGAATTGTATATTGGTATTGACCCTGTATTAAGAATCCCCATTATTCGTGTTTTTTTTATACTTGTAAACAATAAATATTTTTCATTTCATTTCATAAAACTGTTATTAATAAAAAGGTTACATTGCATTTCCTTTGTCTACATTACATTATTTATGTTTAATATTTAAATTAGTAGCTGTGCCCGCAACTTCGTTCGTGTGGATGTCGGAAAATAACATAATATCGTATGTAAGTGGATAGCTTAAATGATTTAACTTGAGTATTTATTTATTTGGTTATGGATTTAAAACACCTTCATAATTAATGCATTATTTTCGGACAAGTTTGATTACCAAAAAAAGTCATAGTGAGTCAACCTTAAAAGATAGACATATGCTGTCGCGGACTTTATTTTAGAACTTAGGAGAACAATTCCGGCATACAGGATAAATGTGGCAATGAGTTACAGTGTTACTCATCTGTAATATTTTTCCCAATGTGTAACAGTGTAACACAAATTGGTGTAACTCAACGGGAACAAAGGGATTTTTGTGTAACAAACCGAAAGCTATTAAAGGAATATTTTTCCCCGTTTTTTATCACTGATGCTCAGTTCCTATTGGTCTTAGCGTCAAGTTGTGTAGCCTATGTATAGCCTTTCCAATATAAAAAGAATTTTTCAATTTTAAATCAGTGGTTCCTAAGAATCAACCAAACAAACAAACTTTTTAGCATTATAATATTAGTAAAGATATAGATTTCATTTCTATCTTTGCCTTTAGACATGGAACAGCGAAGAACTTGGTACTTATAAGCCTATTTCTGGTATCCACAACATGCTCATGTAGAATAACAGCGACACATAAATCACTCAGCCGTCTTAATACGTTGCAGTGGGACAGTTAGTGAATAACAAAAACTATCTTTGTACCAGAAACGTATTTCATATGCTTGATAACTTTCCAGTGCCATTTTGGGTGCACTTTTGCTGAAGTCTAGCACTAAAATATAACCGATGTAAAGGTACACAGTTGTCATATAAATCATGTAATGCCAAGCTCATTTTAAGCTTTGTAGCCGTAGTTTTTGAGTCTAAATACTGTGTTACTCTATAGCACAAAAATATTGTAAAAAAACGCGGCAACTCAACACCACCCGATGTGATGTGGTAAGAAGAGTTTAAGCGGAAAACAGCTATTAGAGTATTAACACACTGTTCTAGCCGCCTCCACCTGGCCGGCCCATGCCTCTTCACGTCTCTTTTGAAGGAATCGTATTATAGAAAGAAGGGACACATGTGTCGGTAAAGGATTTCAGGTTTTGGAAGCATGACAAAGAAATGAGTTACTTAATTTCTTGTTTCCTGATGTCTCTGCAGTTCGGGCTTGACATACGCAGACGCTTTAATCATACCCTTTTTTTTCTCGCTGAGTGGAAGCTCTACCAGCCTAACTCCCAACTCCCGGGGGAGGAGATAAAAGAGGTGTGGGGCTCTCACCCACTAAACCCCTTAGCGATGTACCCAGCTTGCTGCGGAATGACGGTATTGCGGGGGACGCAAAGAGCAAGACATCACAAGCAGATGACCAACGACTATCAGTCCCCTCTCATGGGGGCTCGCCCCCTAAACTTCGGTTGATCCGCACGCCAATATATTGACGCACGGACCGGGCTGTCCAAGCCGCACATAGTGCTTTAATCATACCCTGTGTGAACTTGGTCCGATCAATATAAGTCAACATATTAGGTTTTTTGAATTTAAAAATGGCTTGCTCTTTATCCCACTCTTGCTGCCAGAGAAGATAAGAGAAGGTCGACAATGTAGCGAACTTACTCAGAAGGTTTCTATTTAATCCAGCTTTGAAGGAACTCAGGTTGCAAGCGGTAGGGAACACCAAGGCCGACAGTCTCCGACCATGCACATCACAAAGATGACGAAAAGCGCTTATTACGGATATTTGGTATAGGTATCAACCAGTGCACACTCTATATGCTGGTTAGTCCTCTAGTGAAATGGGCTAGGCGGGATAATCTCATAAAGCTTCTAAGCACAGCCTCCGAAGTTCCAATTTGTACAAGACAGTCCAGCAAGCAACCTTATGGCGGTGGTCCAGGCTATGAAGCTTACGGCCTGGCTACGTGTGGCCTGCTTAGTATATTGCCATACATTTGTTTTTATTGGGGCGATTAGAAGCGCGAATATTCACCGCGGCGAATTTTTCCGTGGCCAGGCCGTTAGTATACATCAATCTCTTGTCCCCAATAAGCCTTTTGGCTTACGTATATTTAACGTCCCACCGAATCCAGAGTGACGTGTTGGTATTTTCCTGAGCCGTCCCACAGGTGAGAACAGTACTCCATGCACGAACGGACTTATGCTTTTTAAAGGGCAAGAAGCTGTCCAGCAGTGAAATACCGATTCACCTTGTTGAGGATGGCCAGTCTCTCGGCCACAGTTTTAGCCTTGGATTCGATGATGATACCGAGTTGACGATTACAGTAGTAGGGTAGTTATAACGTAAGCGTTATAACTTAGAAAACATAATGGCATTTTGACATTATCTTAATAACCCTAAAGGAAAATATGATCTCAAATAGGTACATTAAATTAGTAGAACCGTGTCAAAATATATTATTTAGACGAGTATTTTCATCTTTTTTTATAAAAGTAATTTTATAATAAGTCATGGTTTCAAAAGGAGTCCTATGAATGATCCGTCTGACTTTTTATTGTGTATAGATCATAAACTTTTGATAGTCGAACTGACCCCGATCGAAGACTTAACTTTAAAGTTTAAACTTATAAAACTTTGCTCCCATTTGAAAACTTTGTGCCCTAACAAAATAATAGAGTTTATTTTAATACAGATGAATCAGCAACTTAGAAAACTAGCTCTTGTGACTCTCATTCAGTTCCTAATAACATCAATTTTATTGTGGAAGTTTAAAATAAATCATTTTCTTAATTAATCAAACTTTATTCTTCTTTCAAAAATTCAGTTTTATATTTTCGGTTTGTATTTAACTGTTCACTTTATTACCTGACCCTAATAATCAAATATACTAATTTACTACCAAAAATATATAAAAATATCCTCACCGTATCAATGATTTGTAGCATTTTTGCTGACTGTTTTTGATGAATAAGCACAAAAGTATCATAATTATGTTATGAGTGTTTATACGTTTATTTACTCTATTTCTAATATTTATGACATGTGGTGAATTGGTGATGACAATACGACAATTAATTAAAACATGGGCTATATCAGTTCATAGAAATATTTGGCAGCTTTCAAATACATGTTATTCATTTGATGATTTCGTAACATTTTTATGCAATAATATTTGGCTGTATTATTTCATAGAAATGTTGTAAAATCATATCCATAATACAAGCCCTTTATGATACTTACTATTTGCTTGATAATAGGTGTGCGTATGAATATTATTATTCTTATAAACATTTTTTTCCATTTTTTCTGACTGTTAAATTATTTTAGTGAGCATGTTAACTTTTAAAATATTTTTTTTACTTCATCATCACTAACAACATAATATCACATGAGGAGTTTTGGTTACACTTTATTACATAGCCCCGAACCCCGCCACAAACATGGCGGCCCAATAAGGCTTAGTGCTTGGGATAACAACAAACGGGATCAGCTCAACGTATCTGCCAGAGCACTGTGAAGATCGAGTTTGTAACATTCGCATGAACTAACTACGCCAGTATTTTTAAAATACCGACAAATGATTAGTGTCACACCGAAACGCGTCGCGACGTGGCGCGTACTTCTAAAAATAGTTATACAAAATATTACTTTATTTATTACACAAAAAGATACACATTTCATTGAGAGAATTCGAGAATGCTTCGCGGCGCCTCGCAGCGCAACACTATGCATGGCGACACAGCGGTGCTTCGCCGGTAGGCGCGGCCTGAAGCCATTGTGGCGACTTGTCTTTACTTATTGACGCGCGTCACATCGCCGCGTGACGTGATGCTGCGCCGTGCGGCGTCACGCTGTGCCGTGCGTGCGGCATCTCGCTGCGACTTGCGGCATCTCGCTGCGCCGCGCGGTGCTACGTTGCGCAGTTGGAAGTCGCACTGCCAGCGATTTTACGATGTGCCTCGCGACGAGAGATGCGTCTCACGGCTGCTCGCTGCACAGCGCGAAACCACTGGCCTCTTCAAGCATCATCGCGTGACGTCTCAGTGTGATTTGACCCTTACTCAAAAAAAAAATCTAATTTTAAATCCTCTTGAATATTTTAAGTCAAAATCAAAAATTTGTACTAGCAAACGTCAAATTGAGCACTCCTTGAAAACGAGTAGTATTCGGCTGTAAGTATCTGAAACTTTATCGTCGTATTATTTGTAGCTGTATTGTAAGAAATATATTAAAATAAAATGTGAATGAAAAACACAACGACTTGTACCTACTCTCTACTGTTGGGTATTCCCCTGGGAAAGGAACACAATGCCACTGCTTTGCGTAGGCGTAGGGCACGCTGATTTCGGGTCATTACGATTGTTGAGCATAAAAATGAAACTTTTCTTTATAGTATAACTAGGGTATTACAATGCAACAGTATCGGCTTAGTGCTGTTCGTATCTATAGTAAGGTATGGTCGCCTGACTTCAATTAGGTCGTAGTTTCGGTTTTACTTTAATTTATTTCTTTATTAACAAAGTCTTTAAAATGTCTACACTAAAAAACCCGTGACCTTTTCGAAAAACCCCATGCTGTACTCCATAAAGAAAACCTCTGTATGAAACTCATTCCAAAACCTGTGCGTACTCGACCATTTTGACAAAAGGTTCCAACGTGGTACTAGGTGGTAGACCCGTATGTAGGGTAGGGTTGTCTGGGTAGGTACCACCACCTTTCTTATATCAGCCGTGAAACAGTTCGCTGTGTTTCGGATTGAAGGGAAAGGTAGCCAGTGTAATTACTGGGCATGGACGGCTTATCTTATCTTAGGCCCCAGGATGACAACGCACCTGAAATATCAAGCAATTTTTACTTGTTTTTGCAGGTGTCTATAGGCGGCGGTAACCGCTTACCACCTGACTGACATTTACAATACATTGTACTTGTTACTTACATTGTAATACCTACCTACACAACAAATATGTATGGATCATTTTTTGTGGTTCCCATTTCTCTTCAACAAATCGTGCTTAGGATCATCAACACTGCCTTCTATCATCGTTTTCCCCCTTACATTTGTATAGTAGGTACTTATAATTGTCAGAAGCCTATACATAGGACGGACGGTATGAATTAAGCCTAGGCTTCTGTGCCAGACGGCAAAGCAGTTCGCAAATAACAAAGCCTGACCTGGAACTCGGCGTAACTCAAATTGTGATTGAGTCAACTCCGAAGGCCACTGAATAATAACTTTCATTCCATTGCAACTCACATTGTTTTAAGCCCATAGTGTTTTGTGTTTGGCTAGAACGTTAATTTAACCACAGATAGATGGATTGCACCGGAATTGTATATCTTTACTTTCTAACCGATCGACTGGGAAAGAATGTTTAGGTAACATTACGGCTGCCATTTGCTCCCCTTTTTTGCAATAAAGAATAAAAAACATAATATATTGGTGAGATAGTAAGCCTAAATTATGAAATCTTTTAATAATCTGAGCAGGACCGTTTAATTAGCTTTAAAACATAGTAATTACGCAGAGTGACTGACAGCAACTGGATGAAGCTGGCCATGGATCGAGCCTTCCTATGAAGAGGGTTATGTCCAGCAGGAGACTGTTGTGGGCTGATGATGATGATTATTATTATTATGATAGAAATTCCGTTGCATAATTGCAGAAACTGTCATAACTCTGCAGCGCAATGAGTATCTGCTATAAAATAAATCTGTTAATATCTTTATAACTTCTATAAAAAATCCCCACATCTTTTTTGTCTAGTATCCAACTGATGCTTAATTTGGGCTAGGTCTAATTTGTGCGAGTATAAGAATAACTCCTCATGTGTTTCTCCCATGTAGGAAGGCCTGTGCCCAGTAGTGGGACGTATACATATAGGCTGGTGATGATGATGATAATAATAATAATAAATTTTGGTTAGTTTTCATAAATTTGTATGAATATTATTTGATTTGTATAAATTAGGCAAACTTCTTGAAATATGAAGTCAATTATTAACGTCACGTTTTTTTTAGTGACAGGCTGAATAATATTTTTCTCTTTTTTAAGATTAATAAAATTCATGCAAATCATAATAATATTCATACAAAAGGAAATTCAGCTACCTATTAAATTAATTGTCTATGCTCATTTTAGTTCACTGTGCGTGATATTGGAAAAATAAAATCGCGTTCAATGAGTTATAATTTCAACAGTGACGTCCCTCAATTCCTCAGTTTCGATTGATCTGAAGATTCTGAGGTTAACGTACGTAACCATAAGATTTACACCAATCAAGTATGCTATTTAAACCTACTTCGTTGCAAAAGTTTCGAATCTTTTAGGGTTTTGAACAACTGATTTTGAAAAAAAATTTATGGGACCAAATGGCGACTATTCCGCCTCGAACAAAAAAAGAATCACGTAAATCGGATCAGTAATCTCGGTGTACATACCTACATAAAAACATACCGGCCGAATTGAGAAACCTCCTTGTTTTTGAAGTCGGTTAAAAATGATATTTAGGTATATCGAGAAATAGTCGAGTTAGTTAATAGTAATTAATTCATTGAGATCAACGCCATCTAGTGAGACATAAATTTCATTTCGAACAGTGTTTTTGTCCAGCTACTTTTCGAAAACTCTACTTTTTATAAGACTTTTTTCGGGGAGAAAACCCACCGCTGGCTAGGCGACAGCTTTATACAAGCTTAATACCTACCTATCAATTTACCTGAGTACTATTTAACGTTTCACCATGCCGGAACAAGTCGGGACCTTTATCAAGGGCTGTTATTACCCCAGGATTATCTCCGCTTCCTTCACAGTGATGCAACTTTTCCTCGTTTTTTCACGACTTATTGAAAGACGTTACCACGACTCGGCGTATATTTCTCTCCATAAAAAATGTTACCGAAGTGTATTTTCCTTGCTTAGGTACTGTAAATTTAAAAATATGGCGGTAAAATTATGTTGTTGTGACATATTATGTTTTTTTATTATCAGCTAAATAGTTTGCTTCTCAAATTTACTTCAAGAATTTCGAAAGAGGATATTGATACTATCATAATTTTATCATTACGGCATATGATGGAGCTAGAGACCTACCTAGGTACAATGGCTGTACCTACGTACACTGAAAAAAAAATTAACCAAATAAAATACTTGCTTCGGTTACATTAGTAATCACCATAATTTGGCGAAGTTTAATTACATTTTATTTGATTTAACAGAACGCCGCATCTCTGTGCATCTTTATGTTTGGCTAGGTGTTTCCCTAAGTTACGTACTTATGTCCGTTTTCACTAACCTTTCCCTAGGCTAAGGTGCCTCTTAACGACATTTATCTCTTTCTACTTATCTGCTTCAGTTACAGGTTCGGTACACTTTTTTAAGCTATGTACCTGCAGGTAGTCAAAAGTTCAGTTGCTATTTTATTAGTGCACATGTTCATGAAACGTTTATAGAATATGTCACATGTATAGAATATGGCCACCTAGCACTTACCTATAGGTACATAGTTCATAAAAGCGTAAATTAAGAAGGCCTTAAGCATGGTAGCAAAGTCAAAAATATGTTATTCTACTTTGTTAATTATTATGTACGCTCATTGATCGTCAACTTCATGCCATCCATTAGTAAATCCACCAGGCCTTGTTCTGACAATAATTGACTTTTACAACAATAATAATTGGTCAACAAACAATTTTAAAATCAAAACAGTCCTTTGAAATCTATTAAAAATGTAGCTGAACATATCCCATTATCAAAATAATACATGCAATTAGTTTCCAAAAATATTTCCAAAAAATTTATCTCCATTTGAAGTTTTATAAATACATGATCTTAAAGTTCATTTACGATAAACCAAAATATAATACAGAATTTTTTTAAATAGTCTCAAATATAGCTACACTTTTAAGCTTTTATTCCGGTATTACTTAGTACTTATGACTTTTTTTGACCGCCCCAGACTAAACCCTTCTCAACCTCATCTTACGGAACTCTTAAAAAGGCGTACTTATTTACGCTGCTAGTGGCCTTTAAGAGGTCTCTTTGGGAAATTTCAGGATAACGTTTATGTTTATACAAAAATATTAATATTAGGTCTTTAAATATGCAATTTAGGATTTCATTTAAATTATTTTATATGAATATCTACCTAAAATATGACATTTTATATCAAAAGTTCAGTGTACAAACAGGATTTTACGAATGGAATTAGGTATAAGTTTTTGATAAAATTGTTTTCTGTTTTGCTGCATTTACTTATTAATGAATAAATGTCTTAAATTATCCACGAAATTTCAAAAAAATAGGTCAAGGCAATTTCAAATTCAATACAAAAACATAGTTAGTAATTCTTGTATACAATAATACTTCATACAAAAAATAAAATACTTTAAAGACCTATTACTACTGTTGATTATTATTTTAATGTCTTATTTCGAATTTGAAATATTGCAGCCTTCTATAACATTCCAAGTGTTAAAGAAATTTTTAATAGTGTTAAATTAACTTAACAAAATGAAGAGGCAAAAATGCATAAGATTATCAAACACAAAACAATTAACTTTTTTTTATAATAGACAGCTATTTTTACGAGTAATACAGACAAGATCAGTACAAAGCCAAGAGAGAACTTCAATTCAATTCAATTTTTGTTTTATGGCCTCTGTCAGGTTTGACAATTTCGCCAAGATCCAGTTTTGGAAAAGACACGAGACTGTAGGGAATTATTAACCGGATGGGACAAGTACAAACAATAAGTTATTCAATGCAGTTCAAGATCGTTCAGAAGATCTAAGTCTATGGTTTGACTACAGAAGTTGGAACAACGAATATAATCACAAAGTAAATTAATCTCGTAACTTGGGCATATTAATATTTATCCGACAATTGACAAAAGGTAGGTAAAGATAGGCCATTCGGAAGAAATAAAAGCGTACGAAATGAAAATTTAATGCGCACATACACGGTGGACATCAATCGCTCTTGTCCTAATAACCGTTTAAATAGCTCGTAGATTTATGGAAAAGCCCAACAAAGGCCCTCGATCCGGCCCGGCCGATAAATCTGCCCACGAAATAATACGATCCCAAGGCGATTTGTTCAGGGAGACAGACACTGTGTTTTGTCAAATAACGTTAAGGAAAGGATTCGCGGGAATCCTATTAAGAGTTTTTTCTAACGTAAAACTTATGTCACTAACGTCAGACACAGTCGCAACACAAGATAGCGGACACCGAATCAAATAGAGGGTGGTGCCGTCAATATTTACGACAGTAAATTGAAGCATGGGCTATATTAGTTCATAGAAATGGGCACTTTCGAAAACAGCTTATTTATTTGATAATTTTGTGACATTTCTATAAAACCTAGAATTCTTTGACAGCACGTATGTCCCTTTCTATTACATGGGTTTCTTCAATAAAGGCCTGAAAAGGCACCTTATGGACCGGCAAGGAAGCTACTAGAACATTGTGTTTCATATGGCATCTTCTTACCGCTTCACATCAGGGTGGTGTTGAGTCATCTGCCGTACTTTGTATAAAAAAAAGAAATATTATAATAACATTAGCTGCATTAATTATTTAGTAGAAATGTCCTGAAATTATCAAGTGAATAAGATGTTTTCGAAAGTGGCAAAACATTTCAAACAATAAATTAAAACATAGTTCATGTTTTAGTTAATACTAAAACATGAACTATGTTTTAATTTATTGTCATATTTACCGCCTTTTATAGTCAAGATTTCGTTACGTAGAAGTAGTAAACGAACTTTTTACGTGACGCTTTTAAACGAAAAAAAAAACAAGTTTATGTTTCACTTAGACTTACCCGGGTCCAATCAACCAAAGGCTCCAGGTTCAAATTCCTATAGTAACAGTGATGAGTGCAAACATTTTTCATGAGATCGTGTATGTTTATGTTAATACAGACATTACTATCAATATTTCTCACTTTACACAAAGTCTTAACAATACTTAATTTTGGCTAGAAAAATAATTGGTGCGAGTGTAAGAACATTATTACTAAACACGATTAATCTAGGAGATTTACCGCGTTTGTTCCACAGTACTACTTATGGTATATGGTTGGTGTAGAAACTGCTTACCATCCGAAAAATATTAATCAAAATGCATTGAAAAATATTATTCAAAATGCATGAACCATCTAACTCATTAGTTAGATTGTTCATGCATTTTGAATAATATTTTTCATAATTAAGGGTGGAAAACAAACATGCAAACGGATGGTAAGCAGTTTCTACACCAACCATATACCATAAGTAGTATCCATGGTGTTACAATTACGTAGGGGCGTACCTGGACATTGATTTTTTAAGAAAATAGAAGGTTATGTTGACTGTAAAGGAAGCATCCCTAACATAACGATTCTTCAATGAGCTCTAGTAAATTTACTCACCGCAGGACCACATAATGCAGTTTTTTGCAACAAAAATTAAATAACGTAAAGTAAAAGACAATTCCTAGCTTAAGCCCACCCATGACTTGAGTGATAAATTGGTGTATTTCTTAAAAATGAAAAAACAGTAAGTATCGTGTCATGCCGTGCTCGGTGTAGGTTCCGTAGCTGTTACAAGGCTTGCGAAAAAAAATGTTTTCTGCGCCCCTGTCGAGGGTTTTCATCTTATGACAAAAAGTTGATGTATTTCTAATTCCGTCTCTGTCTATCTTTATCAACAAAAATGAGACATCCTGCCCCCTATCACTCCTTATGATATAACATTGAACACAACAAGTACCTGAAAGCTTATCTCGATTATTTTTTAATGAACACAATTTTATAATCACTGTACCTAATAAAAATCTTGGCCGGCGCCGTTAAATAGTAAATTTTTATATCATACTTTTTTTTTGGGCGGGTGTAGTTATATCTTATTATGAACCAAATATTAGTGTAGTCTTAATAGTATCTGAAAAAAAATGCTGTGACAAACGAACAAACAAAAAAAGCGAAACTTCAGGACTCAATATTTATATTTCGTTACAGAACCCAAAAAATCACTGACTGTATATTTTCATAGTCTGGGATTACTCTTGGTAAGGGTGATAATAAGATAAGCTTCCGTCAAAAATTCTTCATTAAAGTGAACCCCAATCATAAAAGATGAGGTTCAAGCCGTAACAACACCGCGTCCGCATTCAAGAAGCGTATTGAAATTTTAATCAAACTCCACAATCACACAACGACGCTTAGGAGAATATCTGACTTGAGACCAATATTTTGACGAGGTAAGGTTTTCACTATAAATCCGTTTTATGCATTCGTTGCTTCCCCGGTGCTTTATTGACTAAGCTGTGTGCAGTCAGTTGCAACTGATATAAAAATAATTTCGCTTCAGTCTACAAACATTGCTTCCCTTTAACGTGAATAATACAGATAATAAATACTATTTTGTTCTCTTATTTGATTCTGGATTATAAAATAACCCTCGTTAATATTAAATATCTTCAGCAATTATCAATGACAGAAAACCAGCTTCCGCCTGAGAGATCGTCTGCGCTATCCCATGGGAAACGCATATTCTCTATTTTAATCCCGGCTGTAATGTGTATCTGTGCCAAATTTCATCTAGAACCGTTAAGCCATTCTGGCGTGATAAAGCAATAAACAGTCATCCACACAAACTTTAACATTTATATTATTATTATTAGGAAGACATTCGAATAGTAAATAATTACTTGTTGAATAGTTTGTTTGGTTGAACGCGCTAAGCTCAGAAACTACTGATTCAAATTAAAAAAATCGTTTCGAGTTGAATAGTCCATTTATAGAGGTATTATATAGGCTATATAGCATCACGCTACGGCCAAAAAAAGCTGAGCATCAATAAAAACTGTTGCAAAAACGGAAAAAAAAATGCTTTTCAGAGCTTTCGTTGCGTGTGTTATAAGTAGTTACGCAAAAATCATGTAGACCGGAATTGTTCTCCTGTAAAAGTTCTAAAAAAGTCTGCGACAGCATAATAGTATGTCTGTCTCATAAGACCCTTTTTGTTATCAAATTTGTTCTAAAATAATGTTCTACATTATTTGGGGTACACAGTACACAGAACGTGGTGGTGCCGTCAATACGACAATAAATTGAAACATAAGCTATGTTACTTCACAGAAATGGTTTGCCACTTTCAAAAACATCTTATGCATTTGATAATTTCGGCATGCGTATGAAATAATATAACATTCGCTGCATTATTTTTTTCATAAAAAATGTCAATGTTTTTGAAAGTGGCAAACCATTTCTACGAACTAATATAGACCAGGTTTTAATTTATTGTCGCATTGACGGCACCATCCTGTACATTATTCATCATACATAAGTATTTAATTTTGATCAAATTTCAATGACTATCTTATTAGATATCATCATAGTTTTAACATAACTCCGCAACAAAATAATGATCAAGTACCACACACGATTATGAAAGGGGAGGCCCGTGACATTTTTTTAGTATAGTGCAACGTTCTTAATTGAGGTATTTTATAGATATACGTATGACATGTTGTTGACAACCACGCGAACGAAGTCGCGGGCACAGCTAATATTTGTATATAAACCCTAAAATTATAATTTAGTGACGATAATGAACGTGTACAAGTAATTGTTATAAGGCAAGCCACAAAATATATAAAACGCAAGTCACAATTTTCTCGCGTTCGCACCTAATGTAGTTTTAAATATATATTTACACCGGTGTTTTGGTAGTTAATGTAATTTTGATATTCAACCTTATAACTTCTGGTGTTATTTCCACATTACTAGCTGAAATATTAGATGAGACATGGTACAAAACAGACTTGAAATTAAGTACCAAAAACGTAATAATCTGCAAAAATTTCAGCCTTGCTAACATATCTTCTTTTTCTCTCTTTATCTTAATGTGTCAAGATTTTACAATTTTACGTCACGAATAAGATGACAACACTGAAAACGGTTGCTTCCTAACGTCACTTCCATACCGGTTTAGGTTAGAAAAATGTTAAAGTGTAGGGGGTAGACAAAGAGTGGTGGCTTAGTAGTACACCATTCTGGCGTCGTCCTCCGAGGTGAAGACTAGTTGCTAAATCTATATCCTTCAGCATACCAAAGTTATTATTGGATCTACTCAAGTGATAAGTTTTAATTTATATTTTAGTATCATTGAAGAAGTAGTTTTGTTTCAGGCTAAAGTTGTATTCAACTTCAGAAGTGGGGTAGTCTCAACATTTGGAAATAGGAATTTTGTAAATCTTTGTTGACAGCTAACTCGAAAACGAAACTAAATAGAATCTAGCAACGTATTTAAACTGTGAAGAAGCATTTAAATGACTCTAGAACTTCCGATGTCAAGTAACCTTAGTTTAAGGTAAAAAAGCGTTTGGCACGACTATAGTATAAAGAAAAACATGGCATATTCAGTTGCCAAAAATTTAATATTCCTCACAAACCTATTCCATATATGTTCCGCAAAGCTTTGGCAGGACGTTCACCTAGAAATATTATCGTTTTCGGCTCAAGAACTCCTCTAGCCCTTTTTGTAACACACGCGATAGTATGCTACGTATGTATCTGTGGCAAATCGCGCTTCCACTCACAAGCGAACGACAAAAGAGCTGAGACCACCTTTTTTATCTTCCTCTTTTCGCTTGGGCGAGTTCCGCGAGCGAAGAAAATTATTGCCTCGTAGAAAAACCTGTGGAGTTTTAAGGTCAGCACTGGACACACAAAAGCAGAATTGCCAAATTGAGAACGCCCCGAAATAATCAAACAGCTCTCGTCAAACAAAGTGCTACGATTTGTCTTAAACGTACTTCAAATAGAAAGGGTTTTTCTTTACTTTCTTTCATAATTTACGTAGGCCTTTCAGAAAATACGATTACTATCGACAGCCGTTCAAGCCTATATTTGTATATTGGTACCAGTATTGTATAATTTTATAAAAGTGAAATAAAAGGTAAACTTTCCTACAGCCAAATGTAATTATCTACTAAAAAATACTACAGACGACGGACAGTAGGCAGGCCACCCACCACGTAGTCAGACGATATCGAAAACACGGCGGTCTGACCTTCTGCATCCTTTTCAGACTGTCGGAAACATTCGAGTAACGGAAACTCTATACCTATCACTTTTTCTTGCGGTGCGTCAAAGCGAATCTGGAAGTGAATTTCCGAATGAAAACCGTAATCCGAAAGTTTGTGAATCAGGAAAGCCGCATCAAGAACCCATGAGAAACATACCCAGCATCGGATGATGCCTACTATGCTGAGAACAAGTTTTGAAACAATGCTCCAATAAAAGTATTTTAGAAGTAAGACTATTGCTTTAACATTAAATACCAAACGTTACGTTACCATTTACCAAAGATGTTGGATGGCGAACGTATTGGCAATATGACGACAACGTCAAATGTCAATCATTATAAATGAATGTGGTACAAATATAGATATATTATTTTTATTACATAACCCAACATGATTGTATAAAGATCTTGACTTCACGTCGAAACTTTGCTAGTTCTAAATAAAGGAAAAAATAAACCACCTTCTTATCCAGGTTACTTCAATCCGTAATGCTTGCTCTGTTCCATTAATAGAGCCTTAATAGTGACGAAGTTTGGGCGGTAATCATAGTGCAGTGTACGTCTCATTAAGGCCTCTGGCGAGTGTACGACTCTCGGCAGTTTAGCAGAAAGCCCCAAGTCGTAATTCGCGGCGCGGGGCCGCTAACGGAGCGACTGGCGGCATTATTAACGGACCATTAGCCCTCATTCGAGGCCGGATCTGCTAGGAGCCCGCGCCTGTAGACAACTACTCGGCGTGAGCTCGATAATTTGTGAGCCTTATTTAGGGACTCGTTTCTGTATATTGGTTACTTAATTGATTCAACGCGTAAGTGATATATTGTCCTAAGCTTCCACCAGCAGTATTTGTGCCGGCTGTATACCATTAAAAAATACGTCACCTACAGCTCCTTCATAAAGTAGGTACATAATGATACTCTGAACTGATGAGAATAAAAACATGTCGGCTATAATTTGTACGCCCGCCCCAGGAATATTTTATGCGCTGTATGCTTTCGCACTGGCTCTATCTTGATTATGTTAATCTCTACTAATACGTGATGGCCGGAACTCGTGTTTGCAGAAAATATCATCATTTCTGTAATACAGGTATCGTCTACGGGCAGCTGTGACTCATGCCCGTAACAGAAGTACATAAGTAGTCTCGGTGCGTTCGTAGCACAGGTGGGAGAAGGACCGTTTCGGACCTTTTCTTTTACCTTTACGTAACAATATATATGAATAATTATTTTAGTGACTTAGGAATTATAAGAATTGGACTGCCTTCATAATACATATCATTATATATCTATTATTAGTAGTATTATTATTATTATTATATTATTAGACAATTACTAAGGTACATCTACAATAAATATCATTCGAGTTCCTTTAGAATAAGCTTTTAACTCCATACATTTTTTTTCTAAACAGGAGTAGGAGGTAATCCACTCTCGATCTGTGATTTTATTTATTGTTATAGTTTTTTTTTCACTCAACTTATTTGTGAATTACAAATAAATATTAGCAAATTCCTCTCCCGAAGCATATTCAGGTTCGAAGCAACGAATTAAAAAAGGGTTCTTGTGCAATTTGGATCGTGTTTCTTCTTGTATGAAACGTCGAAAAACCCCCAACAATGAGCTTGGCTCATGGTAAGCGGTAATTGTAAGCAGACGCTACAGACGCTCGTAGCACCTTGGGCACTACCTCCTTATTATAAAACGCGGACTAAAGTTAGTCCTGATCTAAAACTGATGCTGTCACTGTCTTTCTTTTAATAAATAAAAGTGACAGCATGAGTTTTAGACCAGGACTAACTTTAGTCCGCGTTTTATAATATAGGGGCTAGAGTTTTGTCTGTAAAAATCAAGAGAAAACATATTGACAACAGCGTAGGAGGCCCCTTACATTACGCTGAAGCTCAGCGTAATGTAAGAATGAATGAATGAAAACTTTTAAATTTCGAATCACCTTCGTATCGAGTATTTACGTCAGCTTTTGTCTGGCTTTTGTTTGATTTTAAGCGTGCGTGAGCGGTACGATTACGATTCGAAATTTAAAAATGTTCGTGCTAGGGGTACTGACAACTACAATACCCACTTTTTTATTTCATATACAGGGTGGTGACGACAATAAATCAAAACATGGGCTAAAGAACATGTAACCTCCTTCCTTTTGAAGTCGGTTAATTTGTTCATTGAAATGTTTTTGCATCTTTCAAATATATCTTATTCATTTGATAATTTCATGACATTTCCATGAAACATTGTCTGTAGGCGAGCCGGTAAGCGCGGATTAGCTCTCAAATACAAAACTATTTTTATTCATAAAAAAAACAATAAAAATTTAACATAAAAGAAAAGCTAACCTTGAAACAAGCTAGTATATAAACTAAAAGATGATGAAACAAAATTTCTTTGTTGAAAACTAATCTATTTTAACGGAAACAAAAATTCATTCACCAAATCTTGATTGTAGTTCTGCGAATGGAACGTAATAAACAGTTATTACACCAATAAGCCAGTACTTTTCTCATGTAATAACATTTTATTATTTTCAGTAGGTAACAGTATTCGCTATGGGACACTTATATAAATCAGCATCACTTTTATAAATCCATTTTAATAAGACTCTCTGTTGGAACTTCCATTGAAATGAACCTTATACTCTTCTTGAGTTTTTTGGTCGACTTCCCCTGTCTACTGAGCCAGAAGTCCTCCCAAGGGAGAATCCGAGAAGGGGCAAGTAATAATAATAATAAATTTATATATTTATCACTTCAATTGGAAGAGCTCGGTGGCGATGGCGTAGTGATTTGAGCGCCCTGGTTTCGTTTACGATAACAAAGCAACTTTCGCCATGGACGATCCCGAGATGGGTCACTAAAATTTCAAATCTCGAGCTCCTCTGTGCTTCGGAAGGCTCGTTAAAGGCCTACGCAGACCGGGACGGCACGGCAAGGGATTTTGCCGTAAGTCAGCGCACACTAGCCGCTTAGATACCGCGGCATTCCAGCGCCCTGCCACGGCGTGCCGCGGTACGACCAAGCACGCCTCGGCAACTCCTGCTGCCCGATACACTTTTAGTATTCAGTTGCGTTTGGTCGAGTGTTGGATGTGCCTCAGTTTTAAAATGGTAGATTGGGATTTCGTGTTGGTTTCGATTGGGTTCCGATTTAGGTCGGACGCGGGCGAAAATGGTGTGATTCCCCGCTTCTCTACCCCCGCCGCTGCACCCCGCGGTATGTCACAACGAGCGCCGGAGTCCGTGGCATGCCGTTGCCTACCGCAGTATGCCACGGTATCCCGCTACGGAAACCCGTGGCTCGTCTTTCAATACCGTGCAATGAAGTCCCTTTCGATGCCACGGCATCATTTTAAAGTACAGCAATTTATGTCGTATTTCTGTATCGATACGTTTGAGTGTCCATTAGTAAAAATGTAAATGCCTTGCCATGCCGTAAGCCTTAAGCCGTTGGTCCCGGTTGTTAATGCAATCGCTTTAACCAATCAAGCCTCATTAAGCCAGCGTGGTGATGTTATGTCCATCCTAATGTGTTTTTCCCGTGTACAAAGGCCTGTGCCCAGCAGTGGGACGTAATAGGCTGGTGGTTATTACTCTAATTTCACAAATTAACTCTTACGATACTATGCGATGACTGATACGATTATACTTACATTGGGCTAGATAATAGGTGTGAGTGTATAAATATTATAACTAATGGTATTGGAGCCATTTAACTCCCTTGTTCTTTTTTTAAATTCTTTTGTAAAAATATAACACCACGAAATAAAAATTATTTTTTAAATCTTAACAGTAGGAACTTCTTTAATAATATTCCTACACTCAAACCTATTATTTAGCCCAAATTAGGCCATCTGTCTTAGCAAAACTTCTGTTAAGGAAACTATATAAAGAGAAATAAGAAATTTGTAGACTAAAGAAACATACAAATATTTATGACTTGTGAACCACATCGTAATCATCATACAAATATCTGCTATTATATTATATATTAGATCGACGCATACCTACAATAAATTTGATCATTGCATGCGAACTAAGTTATGAGTAGCAATTTTAATCTGGTGTCATACATATGGAGTTCATAATCCCATTTCATTGTAATGAATTTCCTGTTTTCAGTTTATACTTTAATACAATTTTCACATAGGTAATACGCAAGTACTTATGCATTAATTTTATTAATTGCTGGCAGACCGACACGAACACCATAAGTTCATTTTTTTTAGTGAATATGTTGCTATATTTTCTTATAAATATTAAAACAAATATCTACAAAAACAACCAATAATTAGATATACATAAACACCACTGTTATACATGATTCTTCCCTCATGAAAGAAAGACATTAAGGAGTTTGAACATAACTCCACCACGCGATAAAAGTTTTTCCGCTCCAAATACTCGAATACTCGATAGATTACTAAAATATCTCTATCTTAAATTGCCCTTAAATAATAGCTTATTGAGAATTTTAATAGTACTTATAGCTATTATGGAGCATAATAGCTATAGGTACTACGAAAATTCTCTAGAACTGAAAAACTTAAAAACGCATTTTATTGGCTTTAGGGAGACTCCGTAGCCAGAGCGTTATAATTTAACAGAGACTGAATTATAATAATAAAAATTTGTATAACTACTGACGTTTAACTTCAAAAATGTCTTTTACACGAATTGCCAACGCTCGTAGGTGCTTTTAATATACAATTCACATTCAGGGCGCCGATTTTGTCGCTTGAAACTGTATGAAATCGTTGTGTGACCGTACTCACAAAAGATGCAGGTTTTCGTACTAGAAATCAGAACGTGCATATTGCATTAATTTTTTTAAATGTATACAGAGAATGCTGGTTGAGAGTAGGTACTCATTTCTAGCAGTAGAAACAACAAAGACTTCCTGTATAGGTTACACCTGGGTGTATAAAGGGTGGTGCTGTCAATACGACAATAAATTTAAACATAGGCTATATTAGTTCATAGAAATGGTTTGCCATTTTCAAAATACTGTATTCTTTTGATAATTTTATGACATTTCTATGAAATAATGCAGTCAAAGTTATATTATTACACACACATGTCGTGAAATTATCAAATGAGTTACATTTTTTGAAAGTAGCAAACCATTTCTGTAAAGTAATATAGGCCTTGTTTTAATTTATTGTTGTATTGACGGCACCAGCCTTTATACCTACCACTCTTAGCGCCAGTAGAAGATACTCAGAAATAATTAGCAATGAAGGAATAATTAATGCTGTTAATTTCGCTTTATTTGTGATAATCAAATGGTTTAAATGTGAGAATAATTAGCAGCTTTTCATAAATTAGCTACTAGATCTTTTCTCATGCGGTATGTGCGCAAGAAAGAGTGAAATGTGTTGCCGAATATACTAGGTAAGCCAGCAAAAAACTTCGTCAATATCATCTTCATTAATAATAATAATAATAATAAAAATAACTGTCACACACACACACCATTGTGGTGAATCCGAGTTTGCTTCTTATACGGACACATTAACAAAAATTGACATAAAATTTTGTATCAAGTATTTGCTAAAACTGTTATAGTATTGGGTTAAAGCAAAGCTTATGCTTGTCAACATACCCGTGTCCATCCGACTTCAGCGCAAGCAGTTCAGACAGCCGACGATGCAGCCACGCAGCTACTGTGTGTTACAAGTGACAATGTTATGCACTAACTTTTATGTAAATTAGTGTAACATAGGGGCGCATCCCACCTGGGCTTTGCAACTCTGGCTGGAGCACACTAATTAACGACCAAAGTTACCTGAATAGCGAAAGCCGTGTCTCATTACAAATTGTGTCACGTAATAAATGTGAATGGGAAGTCTTTTGGGGCAGTGCATTGGCTGCGAATAGTGCATGCTACTATCTATACTTATAATTTTATATATTCGCAGCTATGTACTTTATTGTTTTTTGCCAGATGAACCTTATAGTAGTAGAATATTAATTAAAACACCTTACGGCACAGACAAAGATATCGAGTTCTTGTCATGGTGAAAATAAGCTTTTCACTTGTATAGTGTATTACATATATCAAAACGAAAAATCGGTCGTTAAATACCTAAGTACTAATATTTCAAAAATGACTACAATGTGATCCAAGATTTTCGCCAATGATTCAACTGAGATTTCTTTCAATGCTCAATACTGTTTTTCTAAGATTATTGAGGCTACCGACCAAACTCATAAACCTATTTAAGTTCATTAACTGTTAAACATATTTTGTTTCTCTCACTCCTAAGACAAATAAAAATAAACGAATCATGCTTAACAGAATCTTAACCAGAATTGGTTCAATGTTCGTACGTATAAGTATATGTAAAATCGGGTATCTGTAACAACCTGACCCTCCAATTAAGTATGAATATACACTTAGTATTCAGTTGTTTTAAACTCAAAATGCTGATATTCTCACTGATGTTAACCTCACGAATATAAAGTAATTATGTTACTTACGCGCTCAAAATTACGATTTACTCGACGTCGTTATGTCTAAAGCCATCCTTAAGCAAGTCGTTAAATCCGGCTAAAACTCATTAGAGACTCTTTCAAGATTAGTAGGATTTGCAGTACCAGAATTTGAGAGCTACCGAGGTATCCCAGTACTAGCCTTAAGTTAACATTTGAATTTATTGAAGAAAATTTACTGTTGGGTGGGAGATACATTGAGCTGTCATATACTTCAAATGGCACTTAAAAAAAGTTACCTCTATGAAGTTATATCTTTGAAAATTTATGCAGTTTCATGGATAGACTAACTTCAATAAATGTTATCCAGAGCTATCCATGAATTGCCAGGGACGGTCGGGACAGTGCCTGGAATTTGAAGCACCGCCGCTGGCATTGACATTAAACATGTTAATAATAGTTTTTAAAAATTATATCCACTAAAATGATTATAAATGCCGACACTGGGTATATGTTATTAGTCCTCGCTATTCGCCTCGTCTCTCGACGTAACATTTGTCGAATGTTTAGTGCACAGAGTGCCGTACCCCTGGTGTAAGTTTCAATCGAATCGAAACTTGTCTATTTAGATTGGTTTCAGCTGTAAAGATACATTACTTTAATAATTTAAACTACTATAATAATATTTAAATAGATTCACCATAGTCTCTCTCTCTCTCTTTCTTCGCCCTCTAAATCACTACATAGAGTTCCTGTTTTTCATTCTTTAGGTTGATTGTAATACATCATACCTTCTGGGGGATATACATAGTGTAAGTGAGTACTAGGAAGCTAGTAAGCGCCAGTGATAGTGTTCAAGAAATTCTTCCTCCGTTATCAAATTTATGAGCGCATGTTCCAAATATTTTTCCAACATTTTATGTATTGAGGTAGCTAGCCTCCACAATTTTTGAGTTACAGTTTTGTATCATATAGAGTTGATATTCGTTTAGATTTTTAAAAAATACAACTTCTGATTTTTTTATACGACAAGGGTGAACCACAAGCGCACAGTCTGCCAGATAAGCGGTTATCGTAGCTATAGACTTAGACGGTTGTAGCACCTCAAGCGGAAGCGTTATGCTGCCATCATAGAAAAATATACCTATTTTATTACAGATCACCAAAAAAGGCTAAAATGCTCAACAAAAGAATTAAACGGTCAGCGAAAATTATTTCTGTAGACTACAATAAAATAATCTTGCTTTGTAATACACATGCTCTCATTATATTCAATTTGCATCATTCTCTCCCTCTAGGGACACAATGCAAAAATGATAAATAAGTTTTTAGTTTAGTTTGATTTTCAATGGGTTGTATTGGTCGAATTGTTTTTGATTAGATACTCGAGTTTAATCCATTGGGAGAAATAAATTACTCGATAACACAATTCGTACCTAGATTACTTCGCTTCTCGTGACAATATTAATATTTATGCGTGTAATTACAGTAATTTGTAGTTTTTGACAAACCTACAAATTGTAGGTTTGTCAAAAACTATGCAAATTACGAACTTATTATGCAATTTACGAAGCATTTTTAAAAATCATGTAGGATGCCTCATTAAATTATTAAGTGCCATAAAATAATTGTTGTCTGTAGAGACTTTATCGCCCCTATTACAAAACGCGGACTGACCTGGTTTAAACCTGATGCTGTCACTGTCTTTCTTATGACAAATAAAAGTGACAGCATTAACTTTAGACCAGGAATAACTTTAGTCCGCATTTCTTGATCCTTATTAATCGGGTATAGGTCTTAGTAATCTAGCCATGAGCTATGGATATAGTTATTTAAGTCATACAACTCAAAAAATATTTTGGTGAACCAACGAGAATGAACTCGTATGAAAAATGCGATACTCATGATCTGAATACAAGAAAAGACAATAATGTTCTACACAATACTCGTCTCCACAGAATAAATAATCATTTTATGGGGCAATTGAAAAATTTTTTGGAATGTTTTTTATTGGAACTATAAAACAATGTTACAAAGAGTAATAATGCGTTAACAAATGCATTAGTTTCTAGAACTGTGTTACAGCCATTAGCGCCCACCTCCAGACATGGATAGAAACAGCGTTCCAGATACCAAATAAACACATTAACTTGTGATCACAAATTTTACAAGGTAGGTATCAGATAATTTAAAAATTAACTAATTAACATAACAACTAAGAGAAATGATATGAGCAACAACACGTGATCTGCAGATGTGTGTTTTGGTGTGAAATAACTGTGTGTGTGTGTGTGTGTGTGCGCGCATTTGTGTGTGTGTCTATGAAGAGTTTACGTTGAGTGTGAGTGTGTACGTTATGTGAGTACGGGTGTGTGTGAGCATGAGTGTGTAAATTGAAGCTAACTTGTCTGATAGTCAGTCTGTCAATATAGGTATAGCTTTTGCAATAATCAGTAAATTTTTGTACTATGTATACATATCATCCTTTGACAGATTTGAAACTTACAAATGCAGTTACAGTTAATATAACGCGATAGGCTCTAAGAAGAAAACCTTATTATTTAGATATTTCATAAAGGGCAATACAAATTTTCAAGTCGAAAATATTGGTAACTAACAAACCGATTCTAAAGAAACTTGCCATGCATAAGCAAGTCAGGTTAGTCTAATTAGTTGTTAGAGGATTCTTTAAAAAGTCTAATAATAACGAATTCATTTATGCATGTAATGTCTCATTTAATTCGATTTGTTCGTTTCATATATTTTCGAATTGAAAATTTGTTTGAAAAGCCGCGTGGCGTAAACTCCCTTCATATACGACTCATATTCGAACTCTGAGCTCCTTAGTTAATTTTTTTTTTTATACAACTTGATGACAAATAAGCTGACCGCCTACCTGGTTGTAAGCGGTTACTGCCGCCTATAGACACCTGCAATAACAAGGATAAATCACTTGATATTGCAGGTACGTTGTCATCCTGAGGCCTAAGATGAAAGGCCTTATATGCCCAATAATTACACTGGCTACTTTTCCCTTTAATCCGAAACACAGCGAACTGTTTCACAGTAGAAATAAGAAAGGAAAACCTACCCAGACGAGCCTGCGGGCCATACGGACCTACTAATTATGTCTGAAAAAATAAAATAAAATATTAAAGTTTCAAGTCCAAGGGTTAAGCATTTTTCAACTTCTTGACACACTTCAATTGACCTGGCACACTTAAAGCGTCTCTATAAAGATCCGATGTCGGAATGTCGGCCTCAGTATATTAACACGCCCACAATTTATGTTCCATGGGAGTCGCCTATGAAAATTTTACGGGATTCGTTAACTGCACTGCTGAAAAATTGCCCGTAAAGATTTTTTCGGTCCTTTGAGCTATAATTTTGTAGTCGGGGTGTATATGCTCCGTTATTTATTAATGTTGATTCACGTCGGAATATTCTCGTTATACTCGACAATATTGTTAAAGTTGAAAATGAAACAATTAGCTCCGCAAAAGAGGCGCATATTGAGTAGTAGAATACTGTGTACTCGTAGACACTCTTATATTTGGCTTTATATTTTATATCACACTAGCTGTGCCCGCGACTTTCGTTCGCGTAGATGTCGGAAAATGACAAACTGTATTTCGTAAGTGGGTCACGTGACATGTTACACCATGCGTGCGTGGTACTTGTTCATTATTTTATGGCGAAATTATTTTTAAACTCCTAAGATATTCATTGGAGTCAAATAATGTCAGAAATAATTTTGTTCAAATTAAATACTTGTCATGAAACACCTTCGCAAATAATGCATTATTTTAGAACAAATTTGATTACCAAAAAAGGTTATAGCGAGTTGTTGGATAGTCCATTTATCGAGGTATTATATAGGCTATATAAAATCACACTACGACTAAAATCAGCTGAGCATTAATGAAAAATGTTGCAAAAACGGGGAAAAAATATTCTTTTTCAGAGCTTTCGTTGCAGAATTTGTCTATCTTTAAAGGTTGCTGAAAAGGTTGCGTCGTAGCGTGATTTTATATAGCCTTTATAATACCTCGATAAATGGACTATCCAACACAAAAAGAATTTTGCAATTTGAATCAGTAGTTCCTGAGGTTAGTGCGTTCAACCAAACAAACAAACTCTTCAGTTTTATAATATTAGTATAGATTTTGATTGTAATGACATTGCATAAGTAGTGTTTACTAAGCATAGTAATAACAACTCTAATTTTTGTGGCCGAAGACTGTTTCTCATTAATATTTGAAATTATAAATGTGAAAAGCAAAATTAACAATATGGATAATTTGCTAGAGGTACTTATAGTCAAACTAAAATTAATCTAGGTATGTATTAAACGGAATAAGCAAAGGCCGAACACTACAATCGCTGGCGGGCGACTAACCTCTATAGGTGAAGAACTGTCTCTGGGATCCTCATCCGCCAATATTCATCAGATTTTATACTTATCTTTTTGTAACCCTATTTACCCAACTATTTTTATATCTATAATAAAAGTAATAACTAGGCATGGAAGGCATTTCATCTTTAGCATCAGAATGATTTTCTCCTTGTTCTTGCAGGCGTCTATAGGCCATGGCTTGGTTGTCATCTAGTTGTTTTAAAAAGATTCCTTTAACGATTCCGGTAACTGAACTGTATTTTAAGTGATTCAATTTAGTCTTTTATAGTGAATTCTAATGCTACTAGGTGGTAGGCCCGTATGTATAGTCGTCTGGGTAGGTACCACTGCCTTTCTTATTCCAGCCGTGAAACAGTTCGCTGTGTTTCGGATTGAAGGGAAAGGTAGCCAGTGTAATTACTGGTCATGACGGCATTTCATCTTATCCCTCAGGATGACAACGCACCTGCAATATCAAGTGATTTTTCCTTGTTATTGCAGGTGTAAGTATATAGGCGGCGGTAACCAGTTACCATCAGGAGGGCCGACAGCTTGTTTGTCATTTAGTTGTATAAAAAAAAGTCAATGACAAATTCCAAAGACTGTAATATTATGGCGTCGTTGTATAATTTTTGCCAATTTCAATATAAAATTCCCTAATAATATTTTGTCCCAATAGCTCTGAGATGTGTCTAGTCACGAAATCTCAATTTCACGCTTGTGGCTTGGAATAAAATATAGTTTGTTTGAAGCATTGTGTGTAGGTACGAAGGTAATTTGTTAATATGACTCTTAGATAG